>CM043714.1:6102113-6702113 GCA_023969325.1 Oryzias curvinotus
CCACCTTACTAACAACTAAAGGACAGCATTCCCCGTTCAACAGCTTGTGTAACTGCCATCATCCTTACTTTATTACACCTACCAATGGTACATTCCGTTTTCACCTCACACAAGCCTCAAGGCTACAATTCCTTTAAGTTGCGATTGCTCTCCTCTACGGTGCTTTATGGGGTCAGACAACCGAAAAACACCTCTTTGGGCAAACCCCATACGGGTGGATGTGACTGAAATAATCATTTTGTGAGCCCAGACCTCTGATCATCTTTACGCCGGTTTGTTTGCATGACCATTTTAGGCTGACAGCCTAAACTGGTCATGCAATGTGGTCATTTTAGGCTGTCAGCTAATGAAGAACTTGTAAAAATACAGCAAAATCTGCACGAATGGCTTCATCCTCAGGTCCTTCTGCCATGAAATCAAGATTTTCTCATCAACAGAGTTCCTGTTTTATCTGGAAGGCAGACACACAAAACTGGATGCTGGTTTCTGTCTCTTACGTTCACTGGAAATCGCGTACGTAACACATTTATCTTGACTGGAAGTGATGCACTGACTTCAAAGTTGTTTTTCTAGTAGTAATTCAGGAAACGTCAGATCAGTCAAGAATTCATTTTTCTCCAGCTGCTAGCAAGCACAACCTTTTTACTCAGGAAAAAATGTCAACCAAAACCAAGAGTGAAAAGTTATTTTAAGTATGAGCCAAGAACAAGTGAAACTGCCTTTGTAGTTCAGATCTTTCACATGCATCTGAGCCTTTAGCCTGCGATAATAAACCACGCCTGCTTGATGCATCACTCATTTATGTGCCAAAATTCTTCATGAACTCCTCTCAAGATGTCATCATGATGATATTACACAAGTCTGCAAGTCTGCAGTTTTTAAAAATACGTCTAACATTTCTCATTTTTGGCCAGGCTTTTTGTCTTTTCTTTTGTTTTTGCTTTCATCAGTATTGTCAGTGTTATTGTTTTACTACTTTCATTTTTGATTGTTTTTAACTACAGGTGCAACGATTTATTTTAACGATTTATTTCATTTTATAATTTGTGGCTGATCTGATTCAAAGTCGATTTTGGTTCATTTTAAATGATCCCATTCACAAAAATTCAACCAGTGTGACTTAGAGAGAAATACCTGCTACAGTGCCGGAGGGGAAGTTCTCCACATTCCTTGAATTTCTCACATCATAATTACTTAAAAAAAAAAAAAAAGTAGTTTGTACGGAAAAATGCCGGCAGCTGTGGTTGCCGGAGAATTACAGTAAAAAATTTTACAGTAAGAACATATTTTTGTTGCTGATTTCACGATAAAAACCATCTTAAAGTCAAAATTTTACTTTAGAAAAAAAGCTTTTACTTGAAGAAAAATCACTGTTTCACCCTAAAAGGGACTGATAAAGACACAAGATTAAAAACACAATTTTAATACAACTCAACAGTATTATCTTTTCTACTAACTGCAGGGGTGTTTGCGTCAATTACCTGACAGCAATAGTAACTTATGTGAGCTCTCCAACAGTAACAAGCTCAGTATGAAAGAGATGCAGAGGTTCAGTTATCTCACGTGTGATATCAACACTTCAAACCACCAGTGTTGAAGTTAGAATTCATATCGTAACAACATGAGTGTCACTTCCTCTCACAGCTCCCTAACTCATGTTGTGGGAATCAACACTTCCCATGAGTCTTAGTGGCCAGGGGCGGGGCTAAGTCCTGGTCCCCACAACATTGTTCACAAATTTTCCCAGATTTTTAATTAACAAAGGAATTAAACAAGGTTGTCCAATTTCACCATTTCTTTTTGTAACAGCAACAGAAATGTTATCAATACTGATTAAAAACTCTGGTTTCTGTAAACTTAATGTTCTGGGAGAACAGTTATTGATTACTCAGCTGCCATGACACGGCCACATTCATGAAGGACAGTCATCAAATACTGGAGATCATTCAGACCGTGGCTTTCTTCTCTAAAGCATCTGATTTGAAACTAAATCTCAGCAAGTGTCAATTGTTGCCAATTCTCCAATCTGATCAGTCAGTCACATACCTGTTAGGACTGTTGTGAAATATCTTGGAGTTCATACCAAAGATAGCAAAACAATGGAGGAAATGAACTTGTGGAAAACTTTAGAAAAATGTAAAGTCAATGTAAACATGTGGTCACAGCGAGACATTTCCATTCTGGACAGAGTGTTTCTCACTAAATCAGAATGTTTATGCAGATTCATTTATCCAGCATAATAACTTCCAATTCCTAAATCTGCAAGGAAAGCAATAAACCAGAACAATTGTAACTTAATCTGGAAAAACAAAACTCATTACATAAAAAAAGAAACAATAATTCAGGATTACAGTGAAGGTGGACTTAAAGCCATAGACTTTGAAAGTTTGGATGGTATGTTTAAAATAAAGTGGCTTAGGTCTTTTCTGCAAAATGAAAGAAATATTTGGTTTCATATTCCTTCAAACATCTTCCTCATCTAGGGGGCATTGAGTTCCTTCTAAAATGATCTAAATTGATCACAGAAAACTTCCTATTAAACTTTCTGCGTATCATCAGCAGGTGTTATTGTACTGGAAACTCATATACAAGCATAACTTTAGTCCACACAATACTCCCATATGGAACTGTGGGTCTATTTTATGTAGAAACAAATCAATATTTTACAAAAATTGGATTGAGAACGGTATTTGGTCATTACTACATATTATGAATGATAATGGAAACATTTTCTCATTTGGAACTTTTTCCACTAAGTTTAAATTAAATGATAGAAAACAATACAACAATGTGATCAAAGTAATCCCTCAGACTTTGATTTGTTAGAGAACTATTTCCAGCATCTTACAAAAATCTTTCTATATCATAGCATTACACATGAGAGGAAATAAGCAAGTTAAGATCTCAGTTCATTAAATATCCAATTTTTACAAAATACAAAGAAATCCATTTCAAAATAAGGAATGCAGTCTATCCATGCAAGGAACTATTACATATACGTTTTGGTTTTTCATGAAAATAACTGCTCTTTCTGTGACATAAATATAGAAACACTTGATCATCTGTTTTTTGAATGTATGTGTGTTTACAGTTTTTGGGAGGATTTCTTTTTTTGGTGCTCCTCAAAGTTTCCCTTTTCTATCTCTATTCAATTACAAAAGTATATTATATTGTTTGGAGTAGTTTCTGGTGATAATCTATTTGATTGGACATTCAATACCTTATTAATATCTGGGAAATTTCTCATTCATAAGAGCAGATTCCCAAAAACCAAACCATTGTTCAATACGTTTCATAAAGAGATCAGTTTATATTTTAAATCTCTGAAATTAATGAAAAACAAAAATGCAATGAAAACTGTGTATTTTCATTGAAGATCACATGCTGTATGACAATCCCCAGTATTGTAAACTACAATTCTATTCTTTTTTTTCTCTCTCCTTTGTGTTGTTACTATGTGTATGTGTTTGTTTAATAAAAAAAGTTCAAATAAAAAAAATAAAATAAAAAAGTTCAATAAAAAAAAAACATTGATTACAAAATGGCTGAAGCTACGCGGATTGATGGATTTTTAGATGCTGTTTTGTGACTGAAAAAATAAAAAAAACTTACTCAGATTTGCTCCTGCTGCATTTATTAAACACACACTGGGTGTTTGTGTGTGTGCTTAAGCTGTCTCTTTGCTAGCACGTGTGTAAGAAGGAGAAAGCAGAGCTACGGCCCCCGCGCTCCCTAAGGATAAGCAGGGGGGGTCAGGTGATGAGCGCAAGTGAGTCTGTGGTCGTGCATTCAGTTTGTGCTACTCAGTTAGGGAGAAAAGTTAAAAAAAAAAAAAGGTTTCCTCTAAAATCTAAACAGTGACTGGTTGTTTTAGTAACTCCGAACGGGGCGTTTACGTGCCCGCACCTTAACACCTGGTGCGCTTTTTGTATGTGTCAAAGACCAAAAAATCCCCTGTAACTGAGACCGGGTCCAATAACCCGGTGTGCCCTATGGTCGTGAAACTATGGTAGTTGATTTGACCCCACTTTCAAAAAACAACACAACATATCACAGCCACTGCACATTAACATTTAACCATAAAAACCTGTGCTTTTGTCAATAGAAAGTTGTAAAAATAACCGTGTTTGACTGTTATAAGCATTATGGAAAATTTCCATTAAAATAGCAATGCCCAAGTCCTTTACAGTAGGATTATGCATTTTTTTCCAAAGAAGTAATGTACTAATTACAATTTGTACCAATGAACTGATTAACAGGAACTTTAAGTTAAGATAACAATTTTAAACAGTTTACTAGGTTTTCCTGTTTTTTCCGGTTTTTACTGTTAAATATACCGATTTTTTTACAGTGAGTGTAAACTGAAATATGTGTTCAAACAAACAGGTAAACAAGAATGAATGTTAAATCCATTCACATTTTAGTATCCTAGAGTTCATTATACCACCTTTGAATTTTGTTATCTGTAGAGTTTTAATGTACTGTGGTCATGTTAATGCACCATAAAAGTAAAAGGGATTTGATAAGTGTAGATACGGGCTGCACGGTGCAGCAGTGGATAGCATTCTTGCCTCACAGAGAGAAGGCTTTGTTTCAAATCCTGGCTGCTTCTTTCTGTGATGACTTTGTACATTCTCCCAGGGCGTGTGTGGGTTTCCTCTGGATTCTTCCCTCAGGCTAACTTCTGATTCTGAGTGAGGGTTCCAGGGGGAACCCCACCTTCATCCAATAGTAGCTGCATTGATTCCAGCAACCCCATGGCTCCGAAAGCGATTGAGCAGTTCTGAAGATGGGTGGGTGATACAGATCCGTGTTTTGTTTCTGTATCACTTTAGATTTCTGCTGGCTTCCTTCATTATTAGGAAACATTCTTTTTTAAAAGCACGCTGATGCAACAGCGGGTAATGTTTTTGTTTTGTTTTGTTACGGACCTGAAACTGATGGAGGCCTGAAAACATTTGAGTGCATGATTTAATCTGTTTTTGTTGTTATTCATTGGACTGATTTCAAGTTTGAGGCGTCTGCTTTTGTAGCAGCCCAGTTTCTAAGCTTTATGACAGTCTGATGTTTGTTGCCTTCCTTTTAATGTCACGGGTTAATAATTTTAGATCATTCTCTATCAGTCATGTGGCATTCCTGCAAACTCAGCGGATTTTTCTTTTTATGACATTAGGTGGAAAAATCCCTTGTTCAAGATTAGCTTGAAACGGATGTACGACAGACACTTTTTGTCTTAAGACTGCAGTTGTGACCAAAATGTGGACAAAAGAGGAAATGATGGTTTGGGTTGGTGATTTTCTTCGACAGTTCTCCCAGGAACAGCTCAACTCATCCATAGTGAAAGTTGTGTTTAATTATGTGTGAAAGTTGTGTTTAGTTATGTGCAGCAGTTTCTGTCTTTTCTTTGTCCGAGCCGCCCACACTTGGATAAAGTGTTTCATTGCACAACTCAGGGAAATTCACCAGGTATGCAGGAAATACCTGGCCCGTCATGAATTCCTTGTATAATCAGCCTCCATTTTTTCCCATCGGGCAAATTTGAATCAAACCTTTAAATGGAATGCAAACTGTTAATCTCATTCAGTAATGCTACATGTTTCAGAGAGTGTTGAAGCATGCCTGGAGGCTCAGGCGATACTGTCTGGGAATGATTCTGCAGAAGAGCTCCTGTGCCCTTCCCACACCCTGGAGAATATGTAGTGATGTCAATGAACTTCATAATGTTAATTCTGCAGCCTGATCAAGCTCACTCTGGTTTCAAACCATCACTGACTAAAAGAAGAGTCAAATAAAGCTGAATTAATAATAATTATCATCATCATAATCGTAATGATATTGTTGTCTGCATAGCAGTGTGACAGTTAGCACTGTTCTGGTTCAAATCCCAGCTGGGTTCTTTAGAGTTTGCATGGTCTCCTCTCACATGTGTGGGTTTTCTCCAGAAACGTCCTCCCATAGTCCAAAAACATGTGAGAGAGTGTGAGTCCCTGTGATGGACCTTAATGACTGCGCAGGATTAGAAGACGGACGGACGGACGGACGGTCAGTGGCCAAACCGAATAAGTACCATAATTCTGATTTACTTTGTATCTTAAACAATAATATTGGATCAATGTTTGGTCAAAATTAGTTTTGCATTCTGCAAAAAATATTATTTCAGGAGCTTTATACCCCTCAGTAATTCTTAAAGTACACCATTTTAGACATAAGGATTTTAAACGCATAAAATAATTTCTTCCAGACACACAAACAAATAATGTTCTTGACAAACTGGGCTTTTTGATCAGATATGACTTGGCAATAGTCTTTTGTGTTACAGGCCTCATGTGTTTTTACTGTACATCTTTTGTTTATGAGTCATCATTGACTCCATGCCGGGGGAAAGTCTGCCATCTTTGCCGTTCCCGTTTCTGGTAAGAGCAAAGCAATGAAACAGTAAAACACACCAGCAGAGCAGAGTCTCATGCTGCTTCAAAAGACTGGCAATAAAAATAGGTTTCAAGACGTTTTTTTAAAAATGAACTGGGAAGATACCTGCCGAATGCTCAGTGGCGATGCGTTCCACAGCTTCGGTGCACAGACTGAAAACACTTTGTTCCCTACTGAGCTTCCTCTTGGTACCTCCGGGAGAAGCTGATGAGATAACCCTAGACCTCAATAACTCAAAGCCTACAGACATACAAACACAACCAAGAACAGAACATGATTTATTTGACTTTTTAATCATAAAATAAACTTTTATAGTTGAATTCACTATCAGATATGAAGCAAAAGATGGGTCTGATAAAAATCTTCACATTTTTCTTTTCTTTTGTCTTGAGCTGAATACAACCCTGACATGAATTATGAATAAATAATTGTAATAATTTCATTGACTTCATGAATGAACATCAATGTAAACTATATTCTTTGTTTTTTGTGCTTAAGTGTCACATAAAACGGAACAAAAAAATACAAACGATTGTGTACTTAGCATCTGAAGCACTGACTGTATATGAGAAGGACAAAAGAGTTTAGATGAAAACCACCAGTAAGCTAATTAACAAGACTAGTCTAATTAAGTTCAAACCTTCATCAGCCAAATGTTGCTCGAAATTTTACTTCTCAAACAGTAAATCTGGTCGTATTTGGCACTTAGCAAGTTTTTAATTTTGGACAATGCCTGCATTCCCCCCGAGGAGGAGTTTAAATATCTGGGGGTCTTGTTCACGAGTGAGGGAAGACCAGAGCGTGAGATCGACAGGCGGATCGGAGCTGCGTCCGTAGTTATGCGGTCGCTGTACCGGTCCGTTGTGGTGAAGAGAGAGCTGAGCCAGAAAGCAAAGCTCTCAATTTACCGGTCGATCTTCGTTCCAATACTCACCTATGGTCATGAGCTATGGGTCATGACCGAAAGAACGAGGTCCCGAATACAAACGGCTGAAACGAGCTTCCTCCGCAGGGTGGCTGGGCGCTCACTTAGAGATGGGGGGAAAAGCTCGGTCACCCGCGGGGAGCTCGGAGTAGAACCGCTTCTCCTCCACATCGAAAGGAGCCAGTTGAGGTGGCTCGGGCATCTAGTCCTGACGCCTCCTGGACGCCTCCCTGGAGAGGTGTTCCGGGCATGTCCCACTGGGCGGAGGCCCCGGGGAAGACCCAGGACACGCTGGACAGACTACATCTCTCGGCTGGCCTGGGAACGCCTCGGGGTCCCCCCAGAGGAGCTGGAGGAAGTGGCTGGGGCGAGGGAAGTCTGGGCATCTCTGCTCAGTCTGCTGCCCCCGCGACCCGGTCCCGGATGAAGCGGAGGAAGACGAATGGATGGATGGATGGAGGGCCTGCATTCCTTTATATTTTGAGTGTTTTTCTTCCTCTTCTTTGTAAACTGGGCGCTGATGTTTCCTTTGATCTTTTGCCTATTTTCCTCAACCTCAAATAGACTTTTCTGTCTTTCACCCAGAAACAAGATGAGTGAGATGATGGGGGCGTGTACTGCACAGACAGTGCAAAATGCAGTCATTACAGCAGTAATATGAGAAAACAGCAATATGACACAAAATTTTACTAACCCTTCCTTGTGCTATCCAAGGCACTTTAACATTGGGAGTTGGGTCATCTAGACCCACTAGACAGAGCTCTGAACCTTTTTTCTTCAATGATTTGTGATCTTCACTGGTGTCCATGGATTACATGACATCCTCTCCACCTTTATCCACCTTCTTCATGGTAGGGTGTCATGGAGCCCGTGACTTTGCCCCTGCTGTGATCTCCTGGAGGCCCTTCCCTTCCTGAGCTCTCCCGCTTGTCACAGGTGTTCTGTAATTAGGTTTGCCTATAAATGCAGTGTCTGTTCTTATTTCTGTGTCGGAGTGTCTTCGTTCTATGCTCTGGTGTTATGGTTCTCTGGCATTAAAGCCCCTTTGAGTGAACTATTGGTTTTGGGTCGTTCTTCCTGCTCCTGGGTTCTCTCCCTTGGACAGTCCGTCACATAGGGAGAACACGTCAATGGAAGGGTGGGGTCATAGGATAGCACAAGGTTAACAACAAAATGTCTAGAAAATCTGCAAGTGGGAAAAAATGGCAATGTTTTTGTTTTTGTTGTTGTTCTTTTTAGCTCTGGCAACTGCCCACATTGCCCAAATGAGAAACCGTCACTGGTAATACACTAAGACATTTGAAATCATGCATGGCACAATGGGTTTCTCTGCTTAAACCAGCACATGCACAAATGCAGGCCAGAGGATCATGGGAGAAAGTCATTTTGAAACCAATATAGAACTTTTTGGTCTAAATTCCACTCATGTTTAGAGGATGAGTACCACCCCATGAACAATGACCCCACTGTGAAGCATGAGGGTGGTGACATCATGCTATGGAGGTGCTTTTCTGCACATGGGACAGGACGACTGCACTGTATAAAGGAGAAGATGACCGGGGCCATGCATTGCAAGATTTTGGGGAACAACTTTCTTCCCTCAGTTAGACCATTGAAGATGGGTCATGGTTGGATCTTCCAACATGACAATGACCCGAAGCACACAGCCAGGAGAACCAAGGAGTGGCTCCGAAAGAGGCATATCAAGCTTCTGGAGAGGCCTAGCCAGTCTTCAGACCTTGGGGGGCAGCTCAACCTCCTTGTTTCTCAACGACAGTCTAGATTTCTGATTAATCTGGAGAATGACTGTGTGGAGTAGTGGGCAGAAGTCCCTCCTGCAGTGTTTGCAAACCTGGTGAGAAACAACAGGAAACATTTGATGTGTGTAATCACAAACAAAGGCTGCTGTACCAAATATTAGCATTGATTTTCTCAGGGGTTCAAATACTTATTTGCAGCATAGCATACACACAAATACATTATTTTAAAAATCATGCAATGTGATTTCCAGACTTTTTTGTCTGCACCTAAGATGAAAATGTCCGACCCCCTCCATGATTTCTAAGTGGAAAACTTCCAAAATTAGTGTTCAAATACTAATTTGCCTCCCTGTCTTGTATTCGTCTGTGTGTCGTGGCTCTTAATGGTCTATTCTCAGTCCATTCCACGTTACGCCTCCCCACATTCTTTAAAGATTCCAAAAGCTGTAGTTATCCCAGTTACTGATGCCTTTGTTACTGCCACAGTTTGGCTTGCACAGCTTTCTGTTTCTCCCAGCTAGTTTAGTAAAAACCTTTCCAGGCTTGTCTTTCTTGTAAAGGGTGTTTCTGTCTCTTGCCCATCTGTCCAGTCAGCAGCTTTCCCTGTTATTGCATAGCTTCAAGCCCAGATTGAGAGAGCATTTAGAGTTTACTCAGCACCTGCAGTAAATGGCGTTACAACAGACTTGTTTCCCATAATGCAATCAAAACAGAGAGATCACGAGGGAACAGAAGATGAACTATGTCATAAAAAATCTTTGTTCTGCTTGATTACACAAAACCATTTTTTGATTCATCCACCCGTCTTCCAAGCCAACTTATTCCCCCTTGTCGTAACAACGTTGCTGGAGCCTATCCCAGCCATTTTTGTTGAAGTCTGCACCCTGAACAGTTCGCCAGACCATGGCAACCACATATTCACACTTAGGGGGGCAATTTAGAGGAGTACAAACTGAGCAATGAACCTGTGAAGCATTTGGCTTGTGGGAGGAAACCAGAGTGTCTGGAGGGAATCCAACATGCGCAGGTTCAACCGTTCAGCCCCCTTTCCTGTGTCATTAAGACCAAAATAACTGACCAACTTTTTGTGTTTATCATCAATAGGCAAACATTTTATTTGATTTCTGTGACCCTTGTAATGTCTTTAGTCCTGTTTTTACACAAAGCTGCAGTATTTTTGTTATAGTTGTGTTGGGGAAAACAGGCCCCAGGTTCCCCTTTTCCAAGCATGAGCTGGAAAGCAGGAAAGCAGGAGCTTTTGTAGGAGCTGAACTGAATGTGGAAAGAGCACTTGTTTGTAAAGTACTAACTAAACGTACTTGAATGTTACAAGTAAATTTACTTTCCAAGCAATGGTCCTCCTCAAAATGTGTTGGAACTTGTGTCGTAGATAAGCAGTCACAGGAAAACAGGTTGTCAACAGCGATAGAGCATAAGTTAAGTACTAAATCCCTCTTCAGCAGAAAGAAGTCATCTGAAAATGCACAAAGGGCCCTCATTTTTTAATTTTCCGTTGGCAGGACCCTCCCCAATAAACGGGTGTCCCCTTCAGTGCTTGACTACCGTGTTACAAATTGTAGTGATAGCCTCACACCCTCTCCTCAGTAGCATCCTTCTCTAAAAACTTTTGAGAGTTTTGATAATTATAATTACACCATATTGTTCTTTTTGTACATGTAAAATACTTACTTTACTTTGTTATTTACTGCGTTTCAAGAAATGATCTTAACAGTAAAATAGGACTCATGAGATGCATTACAATTGAATCGGTTAGTTCAAAAGGGGCCCAAGTCCACAATTTTTCAAAATACAGATATTCTATGTTCTATGGTCTTCAAGGGAAAAGCTATCTGATTATGTGCAAAAAAGTCCCAAGTTCGTTGTAATGCATTGATTATGCTTGACATTTAAAATGCATTAATGCAAATTCCTGGACTTGGGCCTCTCTTGCATGGGTTTAGCTTAATCCCATGGCAGCACTAGTTATCCAATATGGCAGCACCCCTGTTTAATTCAAGAAGGGCCCAAGTCCTGAGACTTTAGTTTGCTAGACCTCTGAAATGATGAAAGTGAGTTGCTTTATATTATAGCATTTTTAAGCTATGAACTGGTGCTAAATCTGGGTAAAGTATGAATTATTTGGTGTAGACTCCCTTTAAGATTTGCAATTAAAATCATTTCCTGGAAAAACAAACCTCTTGGACTTGGGCCCCTTTTGAACTAACCAATTCAATTTGGAGAGAGTAATATTGTAAGGTAAAGGATTACTTTTGAAGTAACTTCCACACCAATGATCAAGGGTGACATTGTGAGCGTTGTGGAATTTTTTTCAAAAATTTTTATGTTTGGAGGCTGAATTTAATGTTTTTTATCACCTGATAACTGTAATAAGAACACGAACTTTTCAGCTGTGCATATGGTGTCATGGTACCCCCGGGAGTCCTGTCCCCCCTCCCTTCGCTTCCACTGATTGGACCCAGCTGCCGGCACTTCCATCATCAACCCCGCAGTACATCAGATAGCCGGTTTCCAGTATTCTTCGCCAGTTCGTTGCCAACTATGGTGAAGTACCTGGTCCCATGTGTTCCTCGTTTGTTTCTGAAACTCTCATCGTCTCTGAACCCGTTACTCAAGTTACCCTTCCTGTCTGTAGGACAAGCTACATCCACCAAGTGCCTGCCTGGGTCCAACTCTCGTCAAGATCCCTCAAGTCAGGGGGGTATTATAAGCCACCACAACTTCAAGACCTCCATCCATGCTCCGTCAGTGATCTGCCAGGTCCACACTCAACTCGCCATGAAAATCTCAAGACAAAAGGAGGTGTGCGTACCAACTGGTCCTCCCCTCTACACAGACTCCTCCAGAATTTTCCCTCCACTGATCCACTCATCCATTGCCAAGAACATTAAAATCGTTCACTGCCTGAACTCTCGAGCGTGATCTTTCTGGGTTTCAGCGTCTGGGTCTGTTCTTGTCATTGTTAGTCATGACATATGGATTTTATTTAAAATAGTTCTGTGATCTAACCTAAATCTCTAAACTTTTTCATGATTTTGTTCCAGCTTTCTTAAACTAATTAAACATGTTTGTAATCCAAGGAGAGAAGGAAATCCAAGTTTGACTCTGGTTCAGACTGATCAAAAGCTCTGGACATGAAGCAAAAGCAGCTGCTGGACCGACTTCTGTCTGATCCGTTCAGTCCAGCATTAAGATGTTAATCACAATCGGCCCCGTCCTGCGGGGGGGGGGGGGGGGGGGGGGGGGTCCTACTACTAGCGGTACGGGACCTTGGGGGCTTGACGGGTCGGGGTCTCCGCTGAGGCAATCTGCGGTTGCCCTGGCCAGTTGGCGGCCTCGGTCCCTTCAAGGCCTGACCAGAGCTCTCCCAGGGCCGGCACTTGGGGGTGGGGGCCTGGGCTTGCTCCGGGGGGGCTTTCTGGCTCCTCCCTTTCTGTGTGGGGTGGGTGGTGCTGGGCCTGGGGCGTCGGTGCCTCGGGGATGGGGCCGCGGGGCTGGGGGTCCTGGGCGCGTTGCTGGGGGGGGCTGTTTGACCACCGGGGGACAGTCTACCAGCTGTCCCCAACTTACCCCCTTCCTCATATAATCCCTGCGTCGAGCCTTGGGGGGGTGGGCTACTTGGCAGTGGTCCCCCTCCCATGGTTGCCGTATGGAGTGGGCCCCCCCTCTCTCGGTTTTATTTACACCTTAGACGTGTAGGGCCCTTGGTAGGGGGGGGTGCTTGGACATCACTGCCAGCAAGCAGCAGATGTCCTCCCAGCACCCTACCCGCTGATTTTAACCGCACCGTAGACATTTAGGGACCCTTGGTGGGGGGGGGGGGTGAGGGGACATCACTGTGAGTAATCAGGAGATGTCCCCTCAGTGCCCTACCCGCCAATTTTAACTGCACCCCCTTAGTGCACACACCTTTTTTTACTCCTCATAATATACATACAAACACAAACACACACACATGCACACATACACCCTCACAAACACACACGCACACACTCATTTCGCAAGGAAGGTGGGACCTAGGTCCATCTGTCCCCTGCCCCGTCCCTGGCGGGGCGTGCGGGGCCCTTGGCGGCGGCGGCCGTGTCCCCTGGGTGCCGATTTCCTGGGCCCGGCGGTTTTCTGGCAAACCCAGAAACCGGGGATCATATTACATCTGAGCCGGGGGTGTCCATGTCCCTGCGGGGTGGGTTCTGGTCCTTGTCGCCGGATGCAGGGCCTCGCCAATTTCCATCTATAGCTGAGCCTGGTCGGGCCACGTCTACAACAACCCTTGTGGGCCCCCTTCTCTCTGGGGTGCCCCCCTCCTGGGCGGGGGCGGCTGGCCCCTGTCTTGCACCTTTCTGGATCACCTGTGGCCCTGGTGGGTGGCTGCCTGGAGCGCGGAGCGGGTCTCCCGTGGGGGGTCCTGGCCCGTACCTGGTGTTGGGGCGGGGGATGCCCAGAACTCCTGGGTGGTGATGGGGTGCTCGTCTGGGGCTGTGGGCACCCTTCTCGGGTGGGGCCCGGCGTTGGGCCCTCCTGGCGCTGCGGGGGGGCTGCTCTCCTGGTTGGGCTGGGGCAGCGCTCTCTTTCCCCCCCATGCCTCTCTGCTCTCTGGCTCTGGGGGCCTCGCGGTGGTCCTGTTGGCCCTGGCCTAGTGGCGGATGTGGTCGCCCGGGGGGCGGATGTTCTCTGCCTGCTGCCGCGTGGCGTTGGGGGTTCTGGCTGCCGCGGCTGCTGCGGCGGGGGTCTTGGTGTGGGGATGGCTGGTTGCTCCCCCTCCTTCTTTCCACATTTCATCATCCAATTTAGAAGAACATAAACACTCACCTGAGCACAGGTGTTAGCTCACCTTTGCACTAATAGTTTGCGTGATTGAATGAAATATTTCACACTAGTTGGCTTGTAGGCATAAGTATGCGTGTGTGAACACTATCTGGATCTGGATTTTACACACCAACATGCATGTGTGCGCACACACGCATGTCAGAGGGAAATGAAACTGGATGACAGTAGTTGTTGGAGATAATTGTGTAATTCTCTTCTTCTGAGAAGTGACGGAGATTAGCTGTCAAAGGTTGAGATGAGACGAGAGCGCACATACAGTATCACATGAACAGAACTAGCTGTCAGAGGTCAGAATCCTCAAACACGCCGTATGTGCTCAGCTGAGATGCATGAAGAAATTGCAGCTCCACAGAGAGGTCTGCACATTCCTGGAGTTTCTGGTTCTGACTGAAAAAACACTTTGAACCAAAAAAAAAGTGGCAGCTGAGTCGTGTTTGACTTGAGACACACGTTTAATCTCTCTGTTGTGTTTAAGGAACGAAAGGCTGGGAGAATAGCAAAAAATCCATCTGAAGGGAAAGAACAGAGTTAGGTTTGGGAGAACAGCTGTGCTGAGCTCATGAGAGAAGCTTAGTCTATCATCTCTGGCATTTGGTCTGATCTTATGCTTTTTGCTTTTTTTTATTTATTCAGCATTTACAGCACATCCCTTTCAAGTGGGACCGAATATTGCTTAAGCTTAAGACACATTCATCAAAATCCACTGTTGTTGCTTTCACTCCTAATCTGTGAAACAATAAAGAAACAGTCACTCACTTCCAGTTTGGGATGTAATGCCTTAGTCACAACATACTGGCTGTCTGCAGGTGAAAAATAAAGAAATGTTCTGGAGGCGTGCCGGTGAGATCTTCCGACTTAAGGCTGCAGGGTGGACAACCTACAGGCATTTACCATCATCTGCACACCTCATGCTTGCAGCAACATGAACACTTTGCTGGTAAATAGAGGGTAGTGTTAAGGCACTGTGCAACAGCATTACCTCTACGTCACAAGTGCGTTTAACTTCCATTCGCCTCACAAGCACAACAGTCATACCTTCCATTACAACCCTTATATGGGTGCCACATGTTTTTGGTTTGTCCGGCCCTGAGGGGGTTGTAGAGAGAATGAGCTGCACCTTAGGGAGAGTGTAGGAGTGTCTTGCAGTTACCCTGAGGCTTGTGGAACCGCCACATAAAAGCAGAGTGTACCATTGTTGTGCATGTGATGAGTGTATCTTGAAATATGTCTAAGAATAATGTAGGTTACCCAGCACCCTTTACACAGCCCTGCTGGCTCCTTACTGACACATGCAAAACTGCACGCTCCTATTGGCACGTGCATAAGTGCCAATAGGATGCCCACATATTTAGGCCCTGATCGTCTAATTTCCTCATTTCTGACAACAAGCCTGTTCGCAAGGGATGCAAGACGAGAGCGCACATCTCGCGTGAACAGCACTAATGGGCTTCCAGCACAGTGTGCAGGATTTACGGGGTGCCCTGCAAAGATTTGCTCATTTTTCACCTGCAGATCAGCCCATGGCCACTCGTCTCTACGACCCTTCACAGGCCCAGACATCCTAAAAACCCGCAGAACCCGTAAGTGTCAACCCCCCATACGACTGCAATGTGACCAAGGCATTAAATACAGATCAAAATGTTAAAGTCTCAAACTTGAAATTTCCATTTAGTTTAAAGAAATCAAGCTGAACGGCTTCACTGTCTTTTTTTCCAGGCATCAATTTCTGTTGTCAAAAAGTCACAGCTTATCTTTAAATGTTCAACATTTCATTCAAGTAAAGCCGTTTATTTATGAGGTTTTTTTTTAGTCTTTTAAATATTTACAGTCCTAAAGAGAAGCTGCAAAGATACTTTATCACAAAGCTATCAAATGAGAAACATGTTTTAGATCTGTCAGCTTCATGAGAACCGTCCTGCAGTTTCAGCACAGAGCATGAGGGCCTCTTCAGGGCATCAACAGACTTTACCCTCCAAAGGGGCAGTTGTTGCCGATTCTCTGGTTATTTCCCTGATGACAGTGCCTACTTTTAAAGCCGAGGCTTCAAACAAAAGTAAGCAGTTTCCACAAAACAATCTGTCAGGAATGATCACAGGGCTGGACTCAGATGCAGAGATTTAGTGGTTTTAATTTCTTGAACAGGCTTTAACAATAGCTCTGGAAATAACCAAACAACCTGGCACAGGACAAAGGGAGACTGAGACTATTTAAGACATGAGGGAGGGAACACAGATGGAACCAATCAGGGAAAATTACACAGTCACACCTGTGGGGAACAGACAAGAGCAGGAAGGAACAAGGCCTGAAACAAGATTAGTGTTAGTGTTTCAAAATAAAACAGGAAGTGCAACACAAGACAACACAGATGACAGACAGACCAGAAGTGCACAACTCAGGACAAACGATAAGAACAACAAGACATGACACAATCGGTTTTATACCAATACGCTTCAGCAGAAATCAAGACAGAAAGTGCAGAACCAGAAAACATGACCTTCATGTGTGTAGATGAAATTCCCAAACACATGATTATTGGTTTATAAATGTTTTTTATTGTCATGGTTTGGGTTTCTTTGAATTGGTTTTCGCTTTTTATCTTGATCCGTCATGTTTGAGTTCTGTTTCCTGTTTTATTTAGAAAAGGTTTCCTGTTTTGTCGTGATTTTGAGTTTTACTTCCCTGGTTCCAATCTCTCCTGATCGTTGTCACCTGTGTCTTGTCAGTCCTGTCTGTATATACGTCTTGTCTCTGCCTTCCTCTTGTGCTGGTCCATTAATGTCTCTATCGTCGCTTCCCTTCTGCCATGTTCATGTTTTGCCCACAGTGAGTTTAGTTTTGTTGTCCTGTTCACACCAAAGCCTGTTCCAGTGGTGGTCCTGGATGCATCAACCCATTCCTGTTCTGGTGGTGGTCCTGGATGCACCACAGCCTGTTCCAGTGGTGGTCCCGGATGCACCCCAACCTATCCCTGCTCCCAGGAGTCTGCCACGCCAGACTGCGCGGCCTCACAGCTGTCCTCTGGACCTGCCACATAGGTCTACACAGCCTCCTGGCAGTCCTCCGGACCCATCGTCTGGGCCTTGCTGGTGTGCCCAGCCCAGCCTCCATGGACTCTATTGCACGTCAAAGTTCATCCTACGAGCCCCCTCCTCCTTGGTTGAGTTTTGGAACCTCGGTGCGGTTCCTTGAGGAGGGGGGGGGGGGGTACTGGCATGGTTTGGGTTTCTTTGTGTTGGTTTTTGCTTTTTATCTTGATCTGTCATGTTTGAGTTAGGTTTCCTGTTTTGTCGTGATTTTGAGTTTCACTTCCCTGGTCCCAGTCTCTTCTGATCATGTTCACCTGTGTCCTGTCAGTCATGTCTGTATATACGTCTTGTCTCTGCCTTCCTCTCGTGCTGGTCCATTAATGTCTCTATCGTCGCTTCCCTTCTGCCATGTTCATGTTTTGCCCACAGTGAGTTTATTTTTGTTGTCCTGCTCTGCAGCGCTTTTTGTTGCCCTGAAACCGTGTGCTCCCGGCTCTGCATTTTGGGTCCTTTACGCTCATCAGCCCCCACTACCTGACATTTGTAGACTCGGGCCTTCTGATATGATTTTAAAGTATGAGCCCTCGCGGACCCTGAGGTCCTCTGATTCAGGCCTTTTGGTTATCCCAAAAGTTAGAACTAAAACCTCATTCAGTTTTTACGGACCTCGCCTGTGGAACAGCCTCCCAGCATGCCTCAGGGCCACAGAGACTGTTCATGTTTTTAAAGGAAGGCTTAAGACCTACCTTTTTAATTTAGCTTTTAGTAGAATTTTAGGAATTTGATATTTTAATCATTTTTCTCTTTTAACTAGTTCTATATGTGTACGTCTATACATTTATTTATCTAATGATTTGTACTTATTTCTTTATTTTTACTTTTTCAGTCTCACTGTGTGCATGTGTGTCTGTGTGTTTGTGTGTGTGTGGGGTGGGGGTTGTCTGCATTATTTGTCCTGTCATTTTGTTTTTAAATTTGATTGTATTTTATGCACTTTGAGTGACATGTGTTGGAAAAGTGCTATATAAATAAAGGTTGATTTGATGAGAGGCATAAATATTTGAAAATTCAAAACCTAAAAACATAATGAACCCATACGGACCTGGACCTTCTTATCATTAACCCTTGTGCTATCTTGTGGGGTCCAGATGACCCCCCCACCCTTCCATTGACTGGATAAAGGTGGAGAGGATTTTATGTAATCCATGGAAACCAGTGAAGATCACAAATCATTGAAGGAAAATGGTTCAGCGCACTGGCTAGTGGGTCCAGATGACCCAACTCCCAATGTTAAAGTACCTAGGATAGAACAAGGGGTAAAGGTAAAATTATGTGGGCTATATAAAGACCAAGTGGACCACAGAAAACATTCTGAAGAACACATTCACCGTTTCCTTTAAATCATAATGATGCATATAACCGCAAACCAACTGAGGTGAGTCATTCAAAAACAAGGCAGTTGATGTGAACAATACTTTAATTTACAGCAGATACATACAAATTCATCATCATCTATCAAACGAGACGTCTGCGTCTTATTTGGACCGTGAAGCGGCGACCTCCTTAAAGGGGGGAGCGGCTACGGATGAAGCATTTTGGGAAATGGTGGTTGGTGGTTTTACAGAGGAGCTGTGGATGTAACATTTTTTGCATGAGCTGTGTTATGTTGTGGGACTTCTTGTGGAGCCCGTTCTTTCAATGCCCAAGGCAGCCAGTTTCATCTGGTCGTTAATAATCTCACTCATTTCATTTGAAAAAAAAGTTTTTCCATTGCATTTTCGCAAAATTTAATTTTGATATGCTTCAAAATATCATCTCCTCCAACAGCAAGAACGTTTTTTTGATAAATGCAAGTTTTTCTGTGTGTGTTTCAATCAAGCGAATTTAGTATCCCAAATCCAATTTGTGCAACTTCATGGAAACACAGCTACTGATGTCCCCATAGGGTTGTTGTTTTTTGAGTTAATTGATATTTCTTGGCACACATACACTTTTACCCGAAAAAGATGCAATCATGTCAATTGTTCAACTGAAAAAAGGGAAGAGTTCTTAGAAAAAACCTGTTTGACTTCTCATTTGAAGCTGTGTTTAATGCAGCCTGGTGTTCCCACAGCTTTTACTGCTCATCCAGCGGGCTCAGCTCTGGCTTCCTGCCCTTCCCCATGCACGGGGAAGTGACTCATGGGAGAATGACCCTATATAGGGGAAACATGAGGAGGGGACTTTTGTTGAGAATGCACATAATCATTAAGCTTGACAAGAAGCAGATAAAGGCAATAAATTAGTTTTATTAAATCCCACACATTAGTCAGTCGAAAGGAATCAGGCAGCTGCAGTTACAAAATAAAAAGCAAAGGATCTGTGCACGAGCCGAGAATCAACTTTGTTGCTTCTGAAGTAGCATGTGCACGTACGTGCACGTTCTAGGTGTGAGAGCATGCTGGGCCTAAAAAAACACTGCTGGATGCAGCTAAAGAGCATCACACTGTTACATGCAGCAGCAGCAGCAGCTACAAAAATGTTGGACCCTCGAGAGCACGATGACGTGCACGCTGACATGCGCACAAAGTGCACGTGGAGTGCACCACAAACAAAAGGTTGCAGGCTGGCCAAGCCCCACACGAGCGAGAGGAATACTCTCCAGAGGCACAAGCGCCTCTTCATCGTCTTCAGTTTAGAGTGTCTGTGTTTTTGAAGGATTCAGACTGGTGTCCAAAGGTCTCAGCAGGACACCAATGCTCAACAATCCATGGGGATGGGGAGCTGTCCACCTTTAAGGCTCAAAGCCTTTTTGCTAATAAAACTCCCTTCACCCATTCCCTAATGCAGTGTTTTTCAACCTTTTTTGAGCCACGGCACACTTTAACCTTGACAAAAATCCCGCGGCACACCAGCATCCAGAAAAAAAAAAAAAGCAAAAACTCAGTCTTTATTGATCGACAGCCCCCCGCAATCTCACGTGCATTTTCGTGATAATTGTGGCAGAAAAAGATGGAAGTTGAAGCTGTTTTTTCTAAAAGATAAAATAAAAGATAAGTTAGAAAATTAAAAATCTGTTTGATGTGTGTTCTTTGTGGTTTCAAGACGTATAACAAGGACAACTCATTGTACGCTCAGACGCTGTTCCTTTAAGCCAATGCATCATGGGAGATGTAGTGTAAAATCTGACGCTACAGGACGCTAAAGGGCAGAAAGATTAGCGTCTCTGAGCTTCATTGTTTTGTTCACTTTTTCCACGGTCTGATACCGGATTCTGTGGAAAGCTAAACCGCTAAAGACGAGCTTTAGCTGCTATTTTTGTTAGAACTGAGCGACTTTTTGAGCAGAATCGGAACAAGGAAGTTGAGACTTTAAGCACTTCTGATTGGTCAGACTGATGACATGTGATTAAGCCTTCAAGAATGATTGGTGGAGACAGTTAAAGGGGAGGGACTTTTCCGCAAACAGCTTTAGTTGTAGCTAAATCGCGGTGCCGTCATTCTTATCAAAATGTCTTTAATAGAATCAAATAAACACAAAGAAAAAAGTATTTTATGATCTTTCATATTCCTAATTTCTCAGTGTTTTATCAGGGGCCTGTTTGGATGAAAAAAGAGCTGATTTCCTGGAGATGGAAAATGTTTTTAGATCAGTTGATGAGGGCAATTTCCCATGGCACACTTGACCATCTCCCACGGCACACTGGTTGAAAAACACTGCCCTAATGCACTGGACTAATGTGGGGTTTTCAGTCTCGCCCTAGGACCCTCGAACACACATGGGTGGGAACCAAACGTGTAATCAGAGGTTGACCACTCCACCATGCACCACAGCTGCTTACATCTGCATTCATTTGAATTTTCCTTCTCCATTTCTGAACGTCAACAAGCAGGAAACAGAAAACCTATAGTCTGCAATAAACTCAGAGGCAATCAAGTCAATCCTACAAGTATTGACATCAGGCAGATTTCACTTCCTCCTTCTGTTCTGAATTGAAGAGTTTCTTCCAATATTGTGCTCTGCTTTTGCAGAGATGTCTCTGCTGCTGACGTACATCACAGGCACGCTCGTCTGCATGAGGAAGCCCCGAACTACAGAAACCGACGCATCAGCAGCTGCAGCTCAGGAGCAAACAACAACAGAAAAACGAACCATCACAAACTGGGACGTGCACTCCATTCTCACTGTCACGTACATGGTCATGTGCACTTGAGAGTCTCTGCAGAAGTTCATGAAAGTTTTGTAGCATGTGGCCTGAGCTGTGTGCGCTCCCTCTCATGCAGGTGCACACCAGCACAGACTAACTGAGCAGCTCCAGGTAGGTGACCGGCACCCTCCCTCTGTGGTTTCCTCTCTCCCCGACCAGCCAATCAGAATCCATCCCCGGCATTGTGTAAACTGTGATGATCTGGAACACAGGAGACAGGACAAAACATGAAGCGCAAGAAAGATAAGAAAAGTTTTGGTCAATTTGGTCATTTTTTAACACTTTTCTTTTAACTTTCTCATAAAATCACAAGAAAAAAGTTGTAATTTTACAAGAATAAACTGTAAAACTGTGAGAAAAAAATTGTGACAGCACAAGAAATAAGCCATGCCTTTTTTGAAAATAAGGTTTGTTGCGTTAGCATCCATCTACATTAGGTGCCGACTACATCCATCAATCCATTTATGGTGATGCCATAAGAATAGAATAGAATAGAATAGAATAGAATAGAATAGAATAGAATAGAATAGAATAGAATAGAATAGGGTAGAATAGAATAGGGTAGAGTTGTGTGCGTGTGTGGCGGGGTGGGGCTGTGGGTGTGCGGTGATCTCTGGGGTTGCTTGGGTCGGGCTGGCTTTTGGAGACGGGGCGCCGGGTGGGTGGTGAGCGGCTCATGGGTTCTCGGGGCCCTGGGGTCATCCTTGGCCCCCATGGCTGCCGCCTGGTACGGCTAAGCACGCCTGTCCTGTGGCCTGGGGGCCCAGACGCCGGGTTCGCCTATGCCTCTCGGCGCTCCTGGCCTGGGGTCTCTCCCCCCTCTCCTGGTCTGGCTGGTCAGGCTGGGGAGGATCTGGTTCGCCTTATGAACACACGGTTCATTTTGGCAGCATGCATGTATCTCCACCCCCACGTGCACGATGTAATATTTGTCTTTCCAGCAGATCTGGTATAATTGTTACAGCTTAAAACAATAACTTATTCAAATCAGTGCTTGTATCCCCCACTTTCCCTTTTACTCCCCCCCCCCCTCACATTCTTCCCCTCTTCCTACTCACACAGACTCAATGTTACAAATAAATAAAAATAAAAAATAAAAAAGGGCGTTTTTACAAATCTAAACTCTGGTTTCTTGAAGTTATATAACCTCTTTTTGTGATCGTAAAACCTGTCCAATACAAAAGGCCTTCAGTTCTAATCTGTTTGCCCAGCTGTTGGACAGAACAAGTATTCTATTCTATTCTCAAAAAATAATAGAATAGAATAGAATAGAATAGAATAGAATAGAATAGAATAGAATAGAATAGAATAGAATAGAATAGAATAGAATAGAATAGAATAGAATAGAATAGAAGACTGTATTAATCCCACAATGGGGAAATTCCTTTTGTCAGCGCTTGAACCTTGTGGAATGCTTTTCTGAAGCCCACTTTCCCGCAAATAAATGTCCTTGTACTTACAATAATGTTGAGTCACTTTGTGTTTCCTTATTTGGGAAACCAATGCTGAAGTATCTGCTTAAAAGCTCTACGTTTTTCATTCTAAAACATGACATTGGTTCTTTTTCTTTTGTTGTTTTTTTTCTTAATAAACAAAATTTTCCCTCATAGTTGTATTACTTTAATCTTCTGATTTCACAACCTATAACTTTGCATCACAGTGGACAACACACATTTAATGTCTGCAAAAACTGATCAGTCCAGTCCAATGTGTGGACACACTTTGAATTTAGCAAAGTCGTGATCATACAGTGAGCTAGAATGGTCTAATAATGTTCCCTTTTGATGAACAGTGGGCTGAACTATAGGAAACTAAAATGTAAATGGATTTGACATTCATTCTTGTTTACTTGTTTGTTTCATTTACACATGATTATCTCGAACAAATCCAAGGAATCTAGAAAACTTCACCTGCACTGCTCAGTACCAGCTATTTTTATCTGAGTCTCACTGGTTGAGGTTTTAGCTAAAGATATTCTGGATTGATCTTAGGTCAGTGAATCGGATCGTTCTAAAGGGACCAAAATCGACTAAATTGTGTCATCAACCACAAATAATGATATCAACACAGCAGGATGCGGGGTTGTGCAAAGGCATATTTGAGAGGTAGCATCATTTCTTGTGCAACAGCAGATTAAAAAAAAGGACAAACGTTGGCTAAACAGCAACAATTGAAGAGGTTTATGGTCATTTGCACAGTTTAGACTGACATAGGAAGTTAAAGAATAGAATCAAAGAGTTGGAACACAGACCTAAGCAGGGTGCAGTGCCAAACCTCCCGACTGACTTTAATACCACTCATAGAGAATCGCAAGAACTGTTATCAGAGAAGATTGAGGGAAACCTTCGCTTTGCCAATCAACAAAATTATGAACATGGAAATAGAGTGAGCAGGTTCTTAGCTTTTAAACTTAAAAAAACAACAATCATCAAATATTGTTCAGAAGTTAAAATTAGGGAATACATTTGTTATAAAACCAATAGCGGATACATTTGCAAAATTCAGTAAAGATCTTTACCAAGATGTTGATACCTGTCCTAACGAATCTTCTATGGCACAGTATTTCCAAGATATAGATGTACCTGAACTATCTGAAACAATAGCAAAAGAACTGGATGAGCCAGTTTAAGACTTGGAAATCAAACAAGTTATCTTATTCCGCAAAAACAACAAAGCAGACGGCTTCATTACGAAATGTTATAAATGTTTTAGTGATGTGTTTACCCCACTGATGTTGGATTCTTATGGATACGCACTGGAAGCTAAAATGATGGCCCCATCCTGGTCTGATGCTACAATAGTAGTCATACATGAAGAAGGGAAGGACCCTACTGATTCTGGTTCATATCGACCACTGTCAGAGCTCAATGGAGATGTGAAAATTTTAACTGCTACATTGGCCAAACGATTAAACAAAATCATATCCCAAAATACGTATACATCCTGATCAAACTGGGTTTATTGCCAGAGGACGCTACGGAAATAACCTTGCATCGTCTGTTAAACATTGTATCGCATCAAAAAGAGGGTAAGCTTGTAACAACAGTCAGAAGCATTTGATAGAGTATCATGGAAATACCTGATACTTACATTAAAAAAGTTTCAATTTGGACCCAGATTTGTTCATTGGATTCAAGTAATACAAGCCTCCCCTCGAGCAGCTGTTAAAGCAAACGGCTTCAGATCAGCTTGATTCAATCTGGAGCGGGGCTGTAGACAGAGGTTTCCCTTGTCGCTGCTTTTATTTGCTATTAGCGTTGAACCATTGGCCCGGCTCATTAGGGAGGATGATGGAGGAAAGGAGTTCTAACTTGTAAAGAAAAGCATAAAATATCATTATAAGCAGATGATTTTCTATTATATCTGACAGAGCCAGCCTCAACTATACCATGCTAGAAGGAAAGGACTTCTGCATATTGTTATTTTTCAGGATACGAAATAAATGCGGACAAGACAAAAGCCATGGATCTTCATAGCAATTTCCCACTGGAGGTAAAACACCAAAGTGGATTTTGATGGCCTAAAGGAGGCCTTTGATACTTGGGAACTTATATTCCACCCTCGTTAGATAAACTGGTTGATGCTGACTATGATAAAATTCTGAATACATTCCGAAATGACTTGGATCGATGGTCAGCTTTACCACACCCATCTCTGTTCTTGAACGCATCAAACCATCCGTAGGAATGTTCCCCTCGGCTGCTTTATTTATATCAAATCCTGCCAATAGCAATTCCCAAATCAATGTTTAGAGAACTGGATAAACTCATATATGGCAAAATAAGCGACTCCGTAAAAAATATAAACCACTCCAAAGAGTCAAGAGAGAGGGGGGACTCAACCTCCCATACTTGAAATACCTCTTTTGGGCTGCACAACTGAAACCAGAAGAGCTCAGTAGACTCAGCTGTATGGATCTGGTCTTATTTTTAACCTCTTTAAACCTCCCGTCCACATACGTGGACATCACATTTTGGGTCATATTACCAAACAAGTTGATTATACTTTACTGGGGCCCTGTGACTGTGTGTATAGAGGGCTAGCTCTAATATTAGCTCTGGTGTTAAAAGGTTAGGTGTGCTGAGATTCAAACAGGAAGAACGAGAAAGACTGTTCTCTAGGATGGATTAGTATAGACTGTAAACAAGAACACCAAAAAAGACAGTTAAAAAAAGGTGGAGATAAACGAGCTGCATCTGAGAGAGAAGCATGGTGGAGCAACACCATTCCAACCTGGGAGAGGCAAATAAACAAGGCGAACGTTTGTGGAGTAAAAGCATCAAGCAGCAGTGAGCATGTCTTTTCCTCTCTGCTCCAAGAAGCACAGCAGAGGTGCAAATATTTACTCAGTAACGGCTCTATTATGAATACCGGAACTGAACGATGGCAGGATGGAGGATGCAGGCGGGACATCTTAACCTGCAGGAACCAGGCACGGATTGTGAAAGCTCACCTCATCTGCAAGCAGCGACAGCTCGCTGCAGTCTGCTGCATCGTAGTCGTACAGGACTTTCGCTTTTCGCGTCCCTGAGGCTGGAGCCTGAACTTCTTCAATGGTCAGCGTCTCCACCGGGCTGCTGACACTTTCCGGCTCCGGAGGGGAGGGAGGGGGGACCTCTTGACAGGAATTCTGTGCAAAACTGCCAGGAAGCCTTGGGAAACAAAACCTTAAATGGGAATAACATTTGAACAATGAACAATAACAATCCTGTGAGTCTGTAACAGGGATTCTAAGTAAATCTTACTAATTATTCCTGCAAACTGAGGCATGTGTATGCCTTTTCAGACAGGGTCTTCTGTCTGATTCCCTATGGAAAAACTGCAGGGACTCCAAATCACACAGAGACACTAGACTTTGCTGGATTCCAAGCAGAACCACACCTTTGGTTAGAAGAAAGCAATCCTGAGGGGCCAACTTTTCTCCATATTTCATCATAAAAATTGCTGCTGCAGCTGCGTACAGAGCCAAAACCTGCAGCAGACACTCGCGGTGTTTGGATCACATGTCTCCTGACTCACCTTCTCAGTTCCTCCTGCAGTTCTTGCATGTGGAGATGGCACTGTCTGTAATATGCTGCCTGAGCCTCCACAAACTCGTGCAGGCACCGCAGGTGATTCACCTGAGGGGGAGGAGCAAACATCACATCTGTCAGCTGGAACTTCGATCATCTTTTGATCTATTGTAAAACCGGTCCCCGTGGTCTTTTTATTGTGACTATGCTGTTTTTACTCAAAATAAAAAAAACAGTGCTTCTTCTTAGTTCAATAGAAATTCAGCTCTGAGTTGCCCTTAGTGCAGAGCAGCCCAGCCCCCACTTCCCATCATCCATCTGTTTGCACTCTCTCCTGTTAGCTTACACCCCCTCACAACTCCAACCTAACATTAGTGCTACAACAAAAAGGACGAGCAAAATCAGAGCTATCCAGTCGCACAGTTTTAATCCAGATTCCAGCTCAGATGAGCAAAACAAAGACGCTCATGGATCTATTTGTCAACAAGTGGATGCATCGGAATGGAGCGGAGCAGAGATTGTGTTCATTTTCTACATCACAACTAAGCTCGTTTTTTTGTTTTGGGTCTGCTCCTGATTCCCAACCATTTAAAAAAAAAGAAAATACTCAGAAATACAGTTTTAAACCTAATTTATATCCTTATAACCGTCATCAGAAAAATGCCACTAGAACCAAAAACATAATTTTCTGTTTGTCTCCCACAGATAGAAACCATGATGTTGGTGTTGGGGGGCTATTAAAGAAATGGAGACATTGCCTGGAAGGCCTTTCATTGGGTTTACTGACCAAAAGAACCTGGAATTTTTAAACATTTGAACAAAAAGCTTGTTGGTCCATGTTCTTCGCTAGATTCAGCTTCACCTTAACTTACGGCTCTGGTAACCCGAGTGCTAAAGCTGATGAGAAGGCAAGCAAGCCTCATGAACCTGATTTTGTCCTTCCATCCTCTGTCAGGTTCGGTGTTACCAACACTGGGGGTGAAAGGTTCTCATTCATCCAGGTGATGTCGTCTTGAATTTGAGTCATGGCAACTGACTCAACTTCAAGACGCCTACACTGGAATTGAGAAATTTGCTATCTTCTTAACCGTCATTATGTTCCCGATGAGATGAGGTCCCAAGTCCTTCAATGGTGTCATTCCTCTGAATTGCTTTGTTCTTCTCTAAATTCGTGTTTATGTTTATTTATTAAATGTTTGAGTTTCTGCCACAACCCTGGTCTAATTTCGGTTTCTGACACCACCTCTTCCTGCTAAAGCTCCAACAAGGATGAAGAACGGAGAGGAGAGTGCAGGAAACACTTGAGCTTGAGACTAAACCTTACTGGGAATGTTCCCTCACCATGTCCTCCTGGAAAAACAGGTAGGGTCGCAGAGCCACAAACCAACATCCATCAGATTTGTACAAACAGTGGTTTCAAAATGAAGACGAGGAATGGAAAAACTAAGAATTTAGATGGTTGTTTGATCTCTCCTCTGTAAAGCAGAGACGCTCAGACAGTCCTCCCTCCCTCCATCTCTGTGCTTCAGCTGCTAAGCTTGAAGAGGTGTGTGTGTGGAAATGGCTGCTGACACTTGAACCGCTCAATAAACACATTCCTGAAGGTAAATACAAACCCCAGAGGCGTACTGAGCAAGTGGCTTTAACAAAAGCAGAAAAATGCAACTCCAGGGCTGCTGCAGCTGCTTGGCGCCTCGGTTTCAGGCGTGCAGTGTGCTCAGGGACATACGTGAGTACAGCTGATGCCCTCCAGCAGCAAACGCGTCACTTCAGCTTGGCGATCAAACTCTTGCTGGGCCGTCTTCAGCTCCTGCTCAGCCTAAAACAGCAAAGAAAAAGAAAAAAAACAAGAGTCAGTCATCACACAACAGGGGGGGACGGGTTTCTAGTATCAGAACACTTACTTTTTCCACTTCTTCGGTCCACAGCTGATGGCCAAAAACCAAAAGGAGAAAAATGAGTCTCTCATTCAGAAGAACACCTCATTAAAACCAGCTGTGAGCGGATGAATCTGATAGTAGTATAAACAGATTGAGACACTTTCTTGTACTTCTAAAATTTCCATCTGAAGACTTGTTCCATTACAAACCATTACCATTACAAATTACAGACCAGTTGACATTTTTAAAACAAGTTCCCAGTAGATGTCCAGCATGCCGTTTCCGCTCCATTACAAAGCAGCAGAGGTCAATCTTTGCCATCTTTCCGGTAACCCACATGGCCTCCCCAGAGGTGAAGGAATTGGCTTTGTTAATTCATTCCACATCATGTCAGTCCCAAATTCTGCAATTTGTTCCGCTTAGAAATCGGACAAAGGTCTACTATTCATCAAACAGACACTTCGACTGTGAGGGTCAGACTTTACAAAAATAATCCATTCAGAAATGTTCTGAATAGACTAATACATCAAACAGGCGAGCTGCTACAAGAACACCTATGATATCATGACTGGAGGGATTGTGGTGGGCGAGCTGGTGGGCAGAGTTGGGGATGTCACGGACGAGCGCGCCTGGGCGGCAGACGGCATGGCTCCTATTCATGCTGACATGGATGACCGTGAACGTTCTCACGACGAAAGAGTCTGGCCGATCCCTGCGGTCGCCAGCTCTGACCGCTGAGGTAAGTGGGCCCATCGCAGAGTGGCTATTAAGGGGCGGCCGCGGTGCAGCCGGTAGGCCGGTCAGCCAATGATCGTGAGATTGCAGGCTCGATTCCCGCCTTGCACGCCCATGTGTCCTTGGGCAAGACACTGAACCCCACCTTGCCTCTGGTGGGAGGCTGGCGCCAGTGTTCGGCAGCGGAGTGTGTGAATGTGTGTGTCCATGGGTGAATGGGTCTGTGACCGTAAAACGCTTTGGGCCTTCAAAAGAAGGTAGAAAGCGCTATATAAGTATACGTATATCAGTATAGTAAATATATAAATATATATATAGTAAGTATAAGTATAGTAAAATAAATCAATCAGATTTGTGCAAACAGTAGTTTCAAAATGAAGACGAGGAATGGAAGAACTAAGCATTAGACGGTTGTTTGATCTCTCCTCTGTAAAGAGGAGATGACATCAGAGATGCTCAGACAGTCCTCCCTTCCTCCATCTCTGTGCTACAGCTGCTAAGCTTTTTAGTGGAACAACCCACAGAATCTGTGACGGACAAATACTTTTGTTTATGCTTCGCTGGCACTTCAGAGACCACAAGAATGTTTCAACGTTGTGGAAAAAAGCATTTCAAGCACCAAAGGAGTTCAAATGAAGTGGCTGCCTGAAGGTGGTTGGAGGATACTTCCTGTAATTTAGCAACATAACTCAAATCGTGAAGTGTCTTCAATCTGACAGCGAGGAGGGCTGTTAATGACAGTGCAGTGTAATGAGTAACATCCAGTTGGAAAGCCCTTATCTGTGTTTCTGCAGGCTGTCATGCAGAAGTTGACACACAGATAAAGGATGCAGGTCAACTCTCCCTTCCCAGCTCTGACCGCTTTTATGGCTTCAATCCCGTCTTCCGATGGCTCGCAGCACGCGGCCCACCTGACATGCTCGCTCACTGATTCAGGACCGTAGTCTCCTTACCGCAGAGGCGCTTGCAGAGAGCACGTAGTTCCGAGGTCTGGTCTCCTGAAAATCTGGAACCACCTACAGAAATAAAACAGTTAGCTTCTAATGGTAAAAAATAAAAATAAAAAAAGACAAACAGTAAACCGAACACAGTGCACTGATGCAGGTGCACAGGTGTGTATCTCATGCTTCATCTTCTTAATTTACAGACTATGGTCCCATAACACAAATATTAAAACAGATCAATGCTTTGCTATGAAAATCTCTGAAACAGTGTTGTGTCTATTTTACTGATATAGTATTATGTTATAATCATATGAATGACTTTTATAAGTAACATAATCTGCATATATTTTAGATAACTGATCTGCATTTGCCATAGTTATTTTTGCATAATAATTAAGTAATTCATCTTTGTCATGTGCTTTATTGATACTTTATGATTCTTAATTCTGTTTGATAAAAGTTAGGAACCGATTATTGATAAATCATGTAATAAAATGGTTATAGTATAACGGGGTGGGATAATATAAGTTCGCTTCCTTCCACTCCCTTTCAAGCAATATTTATTAATATGTCTAACTATCCTAAGTTTGATTAGTTACTGTATGAATATATAACTGATGATTGTATTGCTTTTGTGTATTATTTCTACTTAATTGCTTTAAATAAACCATTTCAAATAAAAAAAAAAATCAATAACTCCAGGTTATTCTCTGACCTTTACCACGAGACTAAAGGAGTGCTCCACATCAACCTCAAAGGAGGGTCTAAGGGCAGGGATGCCCAGTTTAGTTCAGTCTGTTTAGAATGTTCCTATAGAATTCCATGTATTCATGATCCTTGGATTTTATGTTTACTTTAAAATTACCGCTTCGAAGCCCATAGAGACGGCTGTTGTTGTGATTTGGGGCCACATCCATAAATACATCAAATGAATTAAGTTAACCTGAGTGAGCTGCATGAGGCGTGTGTGCAAGGAGAGGAGAAGACTGCCAACAATCTGTAAAGTAACTGGAACCAGTGAGTCACACCTTTACTGTCCAGACTGCCTTCCTGAGAACAGGATGGTGCAGACGACGTAGCCGAGATTCAGCGCTGGAAAAAATGGTTTCTTGGTGCAGGAATGCCCCAGCCATGTTTCACTATCACAGCAGAATTCAAGGCCATCGGGAGGCATTCCTGCTCCACATTCTCATGAAGCGAAACACAGCCAGCCGCTCTGCCAAGTTTTGCTGCCTCCAGCCAGCAGAACTGGCAGTACGGATATTATTTTTTCCCACTATAAACATACTTATATGACTTTACATGAAAAACTGCTACCTGCTGCTTTTGACAGTTTATTAACAAAGTCTTTTCAAACCTTTTTACACCCAATTTTACATATAATATTTGGAAAAATACAAAGATAAGAGTAAATATTTAGAAAATTACAGCAGTAGTCCCACTTACTGACCCTCCAACAGTTGAGGTAAAACAATAAAATGTTTTTTTAAAGGCTAATATTGTTTTTTTTTTTTTATAAACAATATATATTTATTATTTGTATTGTGTTGATGCACACGTCTGGAAGAAACCTTGAAATCCGAAAGCTGATAGTTAGATGGACTAAATAAAAAGACAAAAATCATAAACAATAGACATGAAAATTAAAATAATATAAAAAGGATGCATGGGTTTTTGTGTCTGATGATAGAAATCCTTCTGCAGCATTCACGCTATCCCTTGTGCTATGTTAGGCACTTTAACATTGGGAGTGGGGTCATCTAAACCCACCTTTTTTCTTCAATGATTTTTGATCCTCACTGGTTTACATGAAATCCTCTTCCCCTTTATCCACCTTTCTCATGGTAGGGAGAACATGTCAATGTAAGGGTGGGGTCATCTGGACCCCATAGGAGAGCACAAGGGTTAAGGGGAAAATTGTAGTCGAAACGACTCATGTGATCCATTTACCCAACGGGGCAAAGAGGGGGGCTGCTTTTAAAGCAGACACTGAAATTCTATTCATTTTTATTTTGTTTCTTTCTTTCATACAACATTCATTTGTTTACACTCTTCCCACCACCTGAACGATAAGGCCATGCTTATACTAGTAGCAAAAATTATAGGCACATTTATCCATCCATCCACCCTGGGAACCCACTGAATCGCTGTCAGGGTCACGGAGCAGCGTTCACTGTGGGAGGAGACCAGAGCACCACCCTCATATGCACAAGAGCTGCACCACTGTGCAGCTCTAATGGTCACACCTAATGATAAATAATATTAATAAATATATATATATATATTTTTTTAATAGTAGTAAATGTGTTTTTTTTCCTTTCGTTCTCCTACTCAATGTGACGATTTTAGTATCTGGTAGTGTGTTTTTTTTTAAATTGTTATTTCAAGCATTTTTAATGTAATTTTTTTTTTAAATAGACATTGTGTTGTAGAAATAAGACATGGGGATGGTGGAGTGGGCCTCTTCCACAATAGCCTCATCTGTCGTTGTGCAAAGGGTGAGTTGAATGAAGTTATATTTTTTTTTTTGTTGTTGCTAAAATCTCAGTTTCATGAAGCTATGCAACTCAGAATTGAAGGTTTTATTCTCGCAGATTTTATGAAAGTTAGAAAGAGAGCTTCAGTCCTCCAGTTTTCGTGGACACACTGCTGAAGTACGACATCTAGTGGTCAGTAACATCAAGCGCAAATAAGTTGTTTGTTTGTATGGATATAATCCAAACATTATTTGATAACTGTCTGAATTATTTTTGTTTCTCCACTTGGCTCAGCGGTGTACAGGACTGGCGACCCAACAAACTAGGGTTTGTTTCCCAGGACCCACGCCACCTTTTCGTGTGTGGCGGTCCCCAGCCCCGATAAAATACAGAGTACAAAGGACATCCGGCAAAAAAAAATCTCTGCCAAACCACCTGTGCAAATCAGTGGGAGCTGATTCGCTGTGACGGCCCCTGGAAGGATGTGCCGAAAGGTGAACAAAACCTTCCTCCAACTAACTGCAGTTCTAAATGTAAAAAGAAAAGCAAACTGACTTTTCTGCAAAGTCATTTTACTGAAGTTGATGGCAGTTTCTCTTTATTTTACAGCCTTTTTAAGCCCCTCATGCTATAGGTAGCCTATTTGCAACGCATCATTAAATCCAGGATTTCACTTCACTTATCATCTTGTAAGGAAAAAGAAATTAAAGAACATTTTTAGTTATTAAAAATAATTCAGGCATGTCATGAGCCATAACTGTATGAAAGCAGCTTTTTTCACAACCAAATTAATTTGGTTTTTGATTTAAATGAAAAAAAAGGAACATTTAAATGAAAAACCTTTGGGCAGAGATGCATGGAAACCGTCACTGCTAAAGGACTGATCTCTGTTTTTTCTTATGCACTAATCTTCTTAACTTGTGTTTCATTTAACGTTTGACACTTTTATTCTATACCTGCTTTCATTTGCCCTGTATTTTCTGATTACTTTGGTAGTTTAATGAATTGGAAAGCACGTCCCTTCAGCTGTGGCAGCTGTAAAGTGTCATGAATAAAGTTTGATGGAATGATTAATCTTCAGAGAGCTTTACCCCTCACATGCACGCCACTATTCCAATCCCATCCCGAACGAGCTCATTTGGATGAAACGCTGTCACGTAAACGCTCATTCCTCCGTCCTGTTGGCTCATATTCTGGAAAAGATGTGTGGAATATTCAGAATATTCCTGCATGTAAACACAACAACCACCAGACGAGACGGGAGTGTTTTCTGAGTAAAATGTTCTGTTTTTTAACTCTAAACTTTTATTTATCTGTGAATCACTTTGACAGCTGTCATCTTAGAAAGTTGTTGACCAAAATTCATCAGCATGTCATCTTCAGTATCTGTTTTATTCTGAATATTCTCAGAAATATGCAAACAAAAATATTTCTGCTTCTGCAACACATTGGATTGATCTTTTCCAGAATAAGCCTTTGGTTCAAATCATGGCTGATGAACAGAACGTCAGGTCCGGACAGTGATGGAGCTGATGGCCTGTTGGCCTGGTCGTCTCCTAACCTTCAACTTAGATGCAGTCAGTCTGGATGAATGAGCGTCTACAGACGTGTCTGAACTGATTACTGAGACCAACGGAGATGAAAGCATCTCAGTTTTAAGCTATCGGCTGTTTGTCTTGGTCTCAGAAGCAGCAGAGCTTGGATCAGCCTCAGCACAGTCCAGGCATGCATCACTGCAACTCATTCATACTCACTTCTGCCTCGCTCTGAAAGGCGGCGGAAACACAGAGGAGGTCAGAGGCAGCGATGCGTTAGTTCGTCTATTAGTGAGTGCGGGCCACGTGCACGCAGTGACTCACCGCTACCTTCGCCTCGGCCGCTTTCGCCTTCTTCACTCGGGTTTTACAGGCATCCAGGTCCAGGCGCAGGTTCTCCAGCAGGCGGCGCTCTTTCTGCACAGAGAGGCTGAGTCAGCAAATGCAGAAACCAGAGCAGCGTCCTGATGTTTTAAAGCTCTTTAGCTTTTAGACAATTGTCCCAGTCCACTGCCAGTTAAATGGAGAGGTCTCCTGTTGTTCTGAGTGAGTCTGCTTCATGGTGTCATCTGTGTCAACACTTTGTCTTACAGAACCATTCCAGTCATCCTTTGATCTATTCCCAGTGTTCTTTAAATTATAATTATGCCATTTCTAGCCAAAATCAGAAAACCTGTATCGTTTTCTAGGACATAGTTTCTAAAGAGTGGCAGTACTTCGTTAGAAATTCACTTCTGAGATGTTGGCGAAAATGTGGGTGCTGAGTAATCCCGCCCCCCCACTTCCTGTCACCCATAACTGAGAGCTCTCTGTTTACACTCCCTCTTGCTAGCTTACAGCACCTCACACCCCCAACCTAACATTAGCAGTGTAACAAAAATGGCGAGCAGTATCGGAGCTTTCAAGCCGTACAGTTTAGATCCAGATTCCAGCTCAGATGAGGAAAACAGAGACGTTCATGGATCCATTTGTCTGACAGTGGATGCATCAGAATGGAGCGGAACAGGGAGCTTGTGGCCCACCCAGCGTATTTTCTACGTCACAAATGCGACCTTTTTCAAACTCCATTTTGTCCTGCTCCTGATTCACAAAGATCTGAATAAAGAAATACTAAGAAATCCAATTTTTTAGCCTAATTTTGTCTACATATCTCCTCTATCGTGAGAAAAATGCCACAAGAACATGTTAAAAACACGATTTTCATGGAAGTGAGTCTTTATGCATGTGAGCAGAGTTCAGCTTTTCCAAGCAGTGGCTGATCTAGAAAGAAGGACAGGTAACAGACTCACAGAAATGATGCGCCAGTCTCCTTCCAGGAAGTTCCTCAGGGGGCTCAGAAAACTGATGTCTGCTGTCTGGATGAAGTCCTTCTCCACTGCTCCCAGCCTCCTCTCACATTCACCCACCTTAACCAAAGTGCTGCCTGGAATCACAAGTCAGTCATTTCCAAAAATAATACTTCTTATGATATTTCTAATGATTTAAACACCATTAAATCATTAAAAAGTGGATTTTGCATGATATAGGCCTTTCAATATTAACAGGAAAAGCCCTTCTCCTGCCCCTAGTGGAATGGTGATGAACTACAGGGAAGAAAACATGGACCAAGTTACATACAATTAACTTTTAAGGACAGTTTGTATCATGCTAATAAGTTAGGGGCCTCAGAAATACCTGTATCAAATATGGCACAAATGTTTATAGATCTGCAGGCCATGTTGTCTTAACTTTATTTAAACAGTGTCCCGCCTAAGTGACCAAGAGATTCCTTACAAAAATGTTTGTTTTAATTTCTGAATTGAGCATGACAATGATTGACAGTGAAGGAAAAAAAGAAAAAAGTGGAGTGAAGTATCTGTTATAAGACAAAAGAGACGCAAAAACAAGAACTGAGAAATGTTAGATATACATTTGTGTTGCCTTTTAAATAAATGGATGGATGGATTAATCATTTTAGTGTTTAGCTGCTCTAAGACAGCTTTGAAACTTTAACAGCTTCATGTATAACATTGTGTGTACAAACCCACAACAGAGTTACTGTCGTGTGAGTCAAACTCTAATGGGGTTTCTTTGTTCAAACGCTCACAAAAGTGACGTCTCCGTTGTCAGCTCCTCATTCAGGCCGCTCAGGCTGACCTGCATCCTTTGGCTCTCATAACTGATATGCTGCATCAATGCAGTACACGCAGCAGACGGAACTTTTCCATCTGCCATTTTTTCGCAATACAGATATTGCCAGCAAGTAGTGATGGGTTGCCTGAGTGAACATTTCTATGGTAACCGTTCTGGAGTCAGCTTGTTGGAAGTTCACACTCCTGCCACTTGAAGGCGGATCTGGGAGAACCTATCAATCAAAGGTTTTGAACATTTAACGTGAGACCACATCTTTTGATTGAGGCATTTGATTGGCCAGTTCAAAACGTCAGAAAAAATATCATGAAAAAAATTAGGATAGTCAAGAAAAATGCCAATAGAGGAAGTATGGTTATTCTGAGAAGTACAATGACTGAGTAAAAGCTGTTTATGTCTATATAGGAGTCTATGGGATTTTGGCTTCTTGAGACCAGCGGGGACCCCTTAACCCCTCAGTCCAGTTGTCATATATAGTCAGTGGTCAAATCACACAGGCCGCATCAATCCGGTTTAAGATTCCATGCTCAGCTCTTCCTGCAGATCAGGAAAAATTGTCCAGGGCCAACTCTGATCCAGACTGATTGAGTACGGACATTCCTGCATTTCTATTTTCAGACAGTGATTTAGTGTCATTAACCTCTTCAAACGGAACACAGACGCTGTGTAAAACTCAGCAGAACTCCTCGGTTTTTGTCTCGTTAATAAATCGGACTCTTTCGTTGGCTCCTGAAAGCGCTGACATCTTTACGGCCTCCTGATGCTGCAGCGGATGCAGAGAGCAGATGACCTGGTTAAAAGCCATATTGATCTTTCAGATGGAAATGGATCCTAACAAATACCTCTGCTTCCCTGCAGTGTGATGATGACAGAGAGGATGGACGGGCAGCGCTTTCCTTTTCCTTGATCCTGTCCTTGTTGTAACAGAACAGACCGAGCTTAGCTTAGATAGTGTTTGTTTACGGTAGTCTGGTGGAACGGTAACGTTAACCTAAATATATCAGAAACTGGAGAACCTGTTTGGTGAAATTCAGAGTATTCGCAGCACCAAAGCTGAAGTAGGTGGAGGAGGAAGGGGAAAAAAAAGTCCATGAAGGCCACACCAAGAAGAACCTTTATCTGTTCTTCACCAGGTGCCGCCAATCAAGCAAAAAAATTGCAGAACCAGCAAAGAAGCAAAGGGTCAAGACAAAGTTTCTCCAGCAGGTTAGGGGCTAGTCACAGTGAATGAGCAACTTGACCCGTGTACACTTAAGGTCAACTGTTGATGCTAAACCTCATGCAAATAAGCGATTTAACTCCACAACTAATGGAGCATGTGACACCCTGAAGGTCATGTTCCTGCGTGACTCACCGTAAGGACTTTCAAGTCCAAACTCCTTTGCCGCGTCCTCCATGTACTGGCCCAGTAGCTCCGAATTGGTGACCCTGGAGGGGGCCTTCATGTCCAGCTTCTCGTAGAGAAACTCCTCGATTCTGGCGCCTGCAGAAGGAATCCAGTCAGGACAACGTTGCATCACAGCAGAGAGAAACCAAAAGCAGCGGCGGCGCCCTGTTTCCTCTGAGCAAAGACGATGGTCAGAGTCTAACCATGTGATGTCAACATATAGAACAAACCTGAAGATCACCAAACAACTGGCTGTCAAAACAACCAGCAGAAGGCAACTTCAGAATACAATGAGAAAACGAAAATAACAGTTAATCTGTTATTAAACCCACAAGGACAATTTTTTTAAGAAGAGAGGAATACGTTTTAAGATTTGCATTTGCTATAGTAAATCCTACTACCAAGCAAAGCTTCTTATGTAAGACTCTTATAGCTTAATGTGAGACCCCCCCATAGCATAAATAAAGTTAGAAGATCCTTAATTTTTAAGACATTTCTCAACTATGTCTAACAATCCAACCAAAACTGTTTAGAAGCAAGTTTTGTCTGATGGTCCTCATTTCTCTGTTAAAGAAAAAACATAAATAGTCATAAAACTGCTTTAAAATGGGTCAAACAATAAAAGTATTTAAATCAGCCAATGAAATCAGGCTTTTGAATTTTATTCAACAAAACTATTGAGGTCTGGACAAAAATGATGGCACGCCTGCAACAGCCATTTCATCCTTTGATCACAAGCATGAAGGTATGTCCTTTAACTACAGCTGTTTTCAAACCTATAAGTCAGTTTGCTTGTCTGATCTGTTCGCAGACATACAGTGTACCACATCCCACATGGACCATAGAAGGAAACCAGAAAACCCATCACCAACCAGAATCCATCCACATTCGGAACCTGTTGAAACCCTGTCAGGGTCATGGGGCTGCTGGAGTCAACCCAGCTACTGTTGGGTGAAGGTGAAGGTGGGGTAAACCCTGAACAGGTCGACAGTCTGTTGCAGGGCCACACAATCACACACACATATGTACACCTAGGGGCAATTTAGCGACACCAATTAACCTTAGAAGTGTGTCTTTGAACTGTGGAAGGAAACCGCAGTGCTCGCAGAAAACCCACACAATCTCGATTGTGCACAATGCACACAGAAAGAACCCGGCTGGGGTTCCAACCAGGGCCTAACCACTGTGCCACCATGCAGTCTACAACCAACATGATGAAGATAAAAAGCTATAAGACAATTTTCAAGAAGCTTGATGTTCCTGTGACTACAGCTGCATAGGTCATTCTGAAGTTTAAGGCCCAGGACTGCAGACAAGCCCCATGTTTATTTACAAAACACCATCTAGCTCCAAACCTACAACAACGCTCTCGCACTCTACCTTCTGGTTCTTTAATTGATCCGCTCTTCCCTAAAACCACCCTGAGTCAAACTTCATCTGAGTTTTCTGCTTCAAGTGACAGGAATCTCTTACAAACCTAACACTCAAACTACGGTAAGCTGATTTTTGATCATTGCATATGCCCTAAAATCTTTGTTTTAATCCTTTTATTGGACAATATGTAGTTCTAAGATGTAAATTTACAGCTGTTTTTGTGTTGCCTTTGACCCAGGTCATTACTGTAAATTAGAAGTGGTTCTTAATAACCTTTCTGGTTCCAATACACGTTTATAAAAAGAGAACTTACAACAAACTAAAGAGACAAACAATACGGATGTTCTCCTCGGAGACCAGAACAACATAAAGAGATATTAAAGGTGAACTCCAAGGTCAAAGTGCATCAGGATCAGATAACAGCATCCAGAAGCCACTAAGCGTCTTTGGGAATTTCATTTGAAAAAAGAAAACATACCAAGAAGACTGTTTCTGCTGTAAAAACACGGAGGAGGCACAGCCATGGTATGGGACTGCTTTGCTGGCACATGCTGTCGGAATTTGTGCAATGAAATCTCAAGACAATCAAGAAACTCCGATGTCAAAAGTGTGACCTAGAATCAGAAAGCTGGTCTCAATTAGAGGAAATGGGTCGTCAAACAGAATGGTGACTTAGAACAAAAAAATGAATCCTACTGAAAGGAACGAAACGTGTTGCTTGCAGACGTTCCAGGAAATTGCAAAAAAATCCCAGTTGGCAAATCAAAAGAAGATATGACTGGATGGACTGCAAACGTTGTACAACGAAATATTAAGTTAAGGGAACAATCATTTTGTCCAGGCCTGTTTCAAGAATAACATCTGATTTTCATTGGTGGATTTTTGGTAAACCCTTATTCGTCGTCCTCATCATTTTAGATAATTTCAAGAACCTTTCTTAGTTGATCCATTTTTTAATAAAGGGCAAAAACGCATTTGTCTGTGACTTCAGACTAAAACCCAAATCCAGTAAAAATGTGAATCTTCTGCTCCTGAATTGCTGAATTGATGCGAATGAAGCACGACAGTTGTACTGAGCTCTGTGGAGTCAGCACGCTTCAAATAGAAAAACCTTTATTTACCTTCATCAGTAATGAAGACATACTAGCTGGATTTGAAGCATCAGAATGGGTTTGCTCAATGAGAAAAGCTGCAGACTTGAAGAGGCAGAGAAATCCCTGCTTGGCCAAGAAGGAGTTTTGTTGGACGCTCCATGTCCAAGACAGCGTGAATCTTGGACAAAGGAGTCTGGTCACCCGCAGCAGGTTCTGATCACCATGATGGTGGAGGGACACGATCAGAGTTCAGTGCTTTCCCCTCAGTCCATCAACTGATTGAGACGAGTAACTACAGCAGCGCCAAAAATACCCAAACAGCTGCTCTGAAGCCTCTGATCAGATCAAAAGCAGGCCACACTGAGCGGTTTTTACAAAGCTTTGAGCGAGAGAAATGACCTGGAAGTTTATCAGACCGACTGGGACGAGAGCTGGAATGCAGCTTTTTGTTATCTCCTCCTTCTGTGCCGGAAAAACCAGAACTTCTACTCAAGAAGGAGTATGAACTGGGATGTCTGCACAAACGAACATTTCCACATACTGAAGCCGGTGACAGAAGCCTGTCTCAGGTTTTTCTTTGCCTCTCTAGACTGTGATTCACACTTTTTGATTCTCCTCTTTGTTCTGTGACACAGAGAGCTTTTAGCTGTTTCAACCTTTCTTCGTTTCATCTTCAGCTTCACGTCTGGACACTTTTGTCCTTCATTGTGACACAAGCAGAGGCAGGTCTCGTTTCCTCTTCTGTACACGATCTGCTTCAGCACCTGAACATAGGTTTGCCCCATAACTCAACATCCCTGAGCCGCAGGAGACAGAGCTCCTCAAACCGAGGCTACAAATAAAAACACTGCTTTGCTTCTGTGGCATCAGCATTCAATTACCAAGTAAGTGATGCTCTAACGGGATTTTTAGAATCAAAGATCAGATCGGGTTCAGCTCTTCTTCATCAGATGCTTCCCTCTCCCATTGACTCAGAGGCATTTCAGTTTGCACATCAGAACAAGACAGGAGGCAAGAGGCCGGACACTCACCTGTGTGATCGACTGTAGCATGCAGAGTCAGAGAAAACAATCACATTAGACCCCCCCATCCTGCAAATTTTATCTATAACACAAAAACCTGTAACATGGAAAAAAAAGACAAAGTGGATGGTATGAAAATGTGAAAACATCTATTTCCCATTCTGTCTTTTCCTGCATTCACACTGAACCTGTGGGGCAGATCCGTTCTCTTGAAGGTTCCTCCTTCCAGATTGCTGATATCTAAAGGCTGTGTCACACAGCCACTACGTTTGACGTTACATTTTACACAATGCATGGATGAAAATTCCTCATACGTGATTATTAGTGGAAAAAGAGAGAAATGTTGTGTTCTGTATGGGAAATTTTCCCAGCGGTATCACGAATGAACCACGTTAAAACTACGGAAATATGTAAGGAATAAACCACGCAGAGAACACGTCAATCAATGTAGAACGTGAACTGCGCCTGATTATTGCGCTGTCTATATGCAATTCATTAGAGATTTGTGCATCAATTACGCAATTTGAACGTGATCTGTGCGCCGTATACACGATATAAAGGTTATACATCGGTGGTACATACATGAAAAGTCCGTTAGTCATACGTGGAACGGTCGTGGAAAGCCACAAACCTGCGTTTGCAAAAATCATGCACATTTGCATAAGATTTATGTAATAATTGTGTATAAGCTACATAAAATATGCGTAAACTGCGTAATTTTCAACCAACCAAAATTTTTGAACAGCTCAAAACTGAATTCACACAATCCATCAGCCAAAACCTTTATCAGACAGCAGCACCCATCAACCAAAGAGGAACACTTATGAATTATGTATATACATGCGTGTATCACACAAGATTAAAATACATGGAAAATGCCATGCAATCAATCATTTCTCCTCTATGATCAATTTTCAAACGGTCGTCACTTCCGTAAATTAAAAAGGATGCCATGCATACATCACTACCACATCTGAGTCCCTGATTGGTCAAAGTGTGACCTGGTTTAACTGTCAATGCGCGTTGAACGGCCGTGCATTCGGTACATAGAACCAACAAACGGTTAAAGAAACTTGTGTAGCAAGACATGAACGTGAGAGTTTTGAATGTGGCAGCCTGAATAGCACTTTTGACCTGCGTTTACTCAGACACAGCCCAGAGCGGTGGGAGTGTACCCTAAGAAGAAATTAAAAAACATATACCGTATTTTCCGGACTATAAGTCGCTGCGGAGTATAAGTCGCACCCCTTGCCAAACTATGAAAAAAAGGGCGAATTATAGTCCGGAAAATACGGTAATCACATTTCTTTGGTACCAGATTGTCAGTTTCCGGTCAAACTTCTCTCTCTTGTCCGTGTCTAAATAAGGTTTTTTTTTATATCATTGAGATGAGAAGGCTAAGCAGCCTTTTCTCCTAAATCTTTAGGGCACACAGTACAGCTAATTTCAAATTGTCCTAAACTTCACAGAGAAAGCTTTGCCAGAGAAATAACATCAACATCCTGCAATGTCAGTACATGCTAACAGGGTAAAACATACATAAACGCTGCTGGGATAGAAACCAGCAAGAGGAGAAATTTGATGATGAAGCTTGTTGTTTGAATTCACAGCTCACCTTTCCCTCCATGTAACAACACACAACCCAGGCAAGACAAAAATGGTTTCCTGAATTTAGCTTATTATTTAAGCTAAATTTGTATTTTTTTTATTTCTGGGAGTTAAGTTTACAGAAACACAAAGGTCTTATGCACTAATGTACTTTGAATCTGATAATGTTTTTCTTGGGACTATGGATGGACGGATCCAAAAAGTGCTGCAGCTGCACAGTAATATTACCATTTCTAAGTAGTAACTGTGTAAACAACATCATTGGTGGTAGCGTGTCCTGTCAACATGCTTGTTCCTGTAAAAGTACCACCTTTAGATTGCTGTGTGGGCTGTATATTGGACAGGTGTGAACCTCCTATGTTGACTTAAACTGACAGCATGTCTCGTAGGATGAAAGGTTCCCGTTTGTGGTAACAGTAAAGACCCAGACGGTGGTATATGATTATAAAGATTACAGCGGGGCACCGGGCCCGCCACGGTGTCATACTTGGGTTGGGCTGCAGCAGGATCTCGGTCTGCCTGAGGATCTTCTCTGTCCAGTGTTTGGTGCAGTCTGCCCGGACCGTTAGGTTCTCAAAGTCCTGGTCCAGGTTGGTCTTCTCCGACTGCCACAGCTTCTCCTCAGTGAACTGAGAACGCACACACAGAGATCACACTCACTGATCGCACTCAAAGATTAAACACAACAATCACACACACAGACGTGGTACACAAGCATGGATCACATAGAAGGACGGCACAGACAGACACAGATCACACACACGTATCACAAGTATGGATCACACAAGGACAGCAAACTAGAAGTCAACACATGGATAATAACACACACGGATTCCACTAAAAGATCACTTTTATGGCTCACATGCGTGGATGTAGCACACAATTCACACATGAATCACAGTCATGGACCACACACAAGCATCACACTTACAAGCCAAGGGCAAAGATAACACTCAATGATCACACACATGAATCACACACACAAGGAAAACGATCACGGAATCCACACAGCGATGACAAACTGGTGGATCACACTCGAGGTTCGCACACCTGTCTGCTTAAAAAAAAATCATATGTAATCTACAAGTTTCTGAAAGTCTATTTTTTGACTCTCCAAGACTATTTGTGAACGTTTTGAGGTCCGTTTATGCGAACAACAGATAGATGTGAACCGTGAACGCAACAGCTCCGGCTGGCGTGCAGCATACGACTGTCTTTGTCAGGATGCGCGCTGAGCAAACTGTCTGCTGCGCTGTGTCCGTAATGAAAGTGAAAAGGTGCTGAGTCAGGCGGGGGCACCACAGCAGCATCTGGCTCACTGAAAAGATTGGTGATGATAGAATAAAACGAGCGTCACCTGAACGGCGCGGGTGAGGAAGAGTCCAGCCTCGGTGGCCAGCTTCTTCACGTTGAAGTCCATAGCGTCTGACGAGCCTCGATGATATACAGATGAGAAGGAGCGGCAGGACAAAACAAAACACAAATAAAAAAAAAAAAAAACACACACACACACAATATGGAACAGCGAGAGAGTCACGTGACCGGCACGGACGTGGCCCCTCCCTACGTCATAAACGTCATCTTCCAAAATGTCAAACAAAAAACAATGAATGTCTGAAAAATACGTCTATTTCTAATATTTTTTAAATCACCTATTGATTACTGGGAACATTATATGTTGGTCATCTGCAGGCTAGGGTTAGATATGAAAATATATTGAAAAACTTGTAATTTTTTTTTTTACATTTGCCCCTGCATTAAAAACCATACCTTTTAAGTGTAATTGCTCTATATCTAAATTTACTGCTTTATAATTATTTTTCTGTAGGACTATAAAAGCGGCATTTGACCTGTTCGTTTAAAAATATATTCGTTTTCGTTTCCACACCCGTAGATTTCAAATCGGGAAACTTCGTCTGCTTTGATACCAGGTGTTTATGAGAATATGCTGCTGTTGTTAATGACCTTATTTACACAAAATGAAGGCTCGGAAAGGGCGATCGCTGCACCCGCTTGTCAGAGTAACAGGTAAATAAACGTACTTTTTAATCTTGTCCCTGAACGCACCAACGTGGTCGCTGCTGACGTAGGCACGCACGTGAAGACCAAAGCTTGCCTGCATGTTGTCTGCAAAAATGAGAACTTTTGTGGTTCTGTTTGGGTGAGTTAAACATTAGTTACCGTGAACGTGATTAGTTCCAGCAACTAGTTAGGTTAGCCGGTAAGGTTTACTCGCGTCAGAATATTCCGCGTCACTTTCGGCGCGCTAGTCACTGACTAGTTAGTTAGCTTCCTTAGCTAAAGATATTTTTGATTGCTGCACATCAATTTCACTTACTGACCACCGTTTGTCCGTGTTGTTTGGCATAGTGTCCGTGATTTAAGTGTTGTTCCGTGTTGATTATAAGTTAAAGTTGCCCTGCGCTTCATTTGCTTTTTTATTTTATTGTTTTGTGTGTTCGTTTTTGTAGAATGACGAGTGGCAATAATAGTTCGGTGGTTAACAGCAGACACTTTATTAACACCCTTCAGGCACGCACATCAAACTCTCTTGCCGTAGATCGCACTGTCGTAAATCGCCCTGTCGCACAGTGACGCGAACAAACAATTCTGAGCTGCATCATTCATGACATGACAGTTTTAGTGTATTCTCTGTTACTTTTATTTAAAAGTTGCTTATGTGGCAGCAGAGCAGCGTGATGCGCGTCAGGGGGCCATGGCGTGGAAGTCGAGGACCCGCAGTCTGCAGGTGTTTGACACGGAGCTGAGCGCGGACTCGGTGGAGTGGTGTCCTGTCGCTCAGAGCCATGATGTCCTGGTGTGTGGGACGTACCAACTACAGAAAGGGGTAAAGGTCAGGATGGAGGAAACCAATGACGCATGAAAGTTTAGGGGAGAAACCTGAAGGCAGATCAGAAAACACCAGGGGCCTCATTTATAAAACCTTGCGTAGGATTTGCGTCAGAAGTGGCGTACGGATGAAACATAGGACGTGCGTACGCACAGAAATATTCGGATTTATAAAACCGTGCGCACGCACATCCTACGCATCCTTCCCTTAATAAATCACAACCAATTCTAAATGCTGCGCAGCTTTTGCGGCTTCATGACACGCCCATAGTTGCCCATAAATAGTCCGTGAAACGCCCACAAATGAATATTCATTGATAGCGAAACCATGGCAAACACCGAGAGAAAATAAAAAAACGTAACTTCACTCGATGTGAAGTAGAAGTTATCGTTGGCGAGGTGGAAAAGAGGAGAAAAATGTTGTTTGGAGGGCACAGTGTGGGCATTACTAATGCCAAAAAGGCACGTGAGTGGCAAACGGTGGCAGACGCCGTAAATGCTGTAGCCTCACAACCGAAGTAATAAAGAAATGGTCGAACATCAAAGTCTAGGCAGAAAAACGTCTGGCGCTGCATCGCTAGAGTGTGTCTGCCACGGGTGGGGAACAGGGGACACCGGAGCTGACCCCTCTTGATGAGAGAGTGGCGGCAATTATTGGGGAATCCCTTTTACGTGGAGTGGTGACTGAGGCGGGGGGGGGGGGGGGCACGACGCACCAGATGCACCGGGTGACACACCCCCAAAAGCTCCAACAGGACGGCTCGAGGAAGTCGGAACCGGCTCATAAGCCACTCATCCTCGTTTACCAGCAAGTCTTCTTGCTGTCTAAAGATGCGTTCACTCTGAATTCTTCCATTTGCCACATCTTCTAAGAGCGCAAGATCAGCCATTGTGCGTCATTACGCATTGTGATGGGGCATTTTATTTCCATCCATTTGATTGCATCTGACAAGCTACAGATGTCGGTAATAATCTATGTGGAAATGGGAAATTGTTCATCAAATGTAATTTCTTGTTGCTTTCTGAATGGTTGAGACATACGCCATACATTGTTTTATCAAAAAGAAAACAAACTAAAGGCACATGCATGAATACCATAATTCTGTAGCTTATGAAGAAATGTTTTACTATGAAAACAACTTTCCCCAGAGGACAATTAATATGTCTGTCTGTCTGTCCGTCTGTCTGTCTGTCTGTCTGTCTGATTCGCACGCATCTGGCGGCGCGTGCACACGCAGCGGCTCTATCGGCTTTATTGTTTTCAAAAGAATGTATTTTTAAGTCGTTTATTTATTATTTTATATGCTGCTTGCACTGTGGGGTGAGAGGAAAGCTATTTCATCTGTGCTGTATGTCTTACGGATGCAGCATATTTGACAATAAAGCTGACTTTGACTTTGACTTTGACTATATCTGCTCCGCCAGACGGACACATTGACGAGAATATCAGTTTTGTACATTATTTCGTTCTGTTAACTATATTATTTATGAGTATGAATTGCACAACATGCCAATATTGCAGAACATCTTTCACTTTTCTTTTTGCAAATATGTGTTCATTTGAATTTCTGTTGTAATTGTCGTTTGCTTTTTTTTGTTTGTTTCACTGCTGATCGATCAAACGGGTGTTCGTGTAGCTGTTATTGTGAGACTTGCTTTGTGAAGTCTTCATGTTATTTATGAGGCAGTATTGTCATTTTCACTTTCACGTGTTTCTTCCATCTGCCGACGGTGTCGCCGTTTCTCATTTCACCCGTTTTTGTGCGTACGCCTGGGTCAGAGCTTGCGTGAAGGACCGCACATTTTCCCGTCAAGTTTGCTTTTTATAAATCTCAACTATTGCGTAGAGAGTGGCGTACGCTTTCTTTTGTGCGTACGCAACGTTTATAAATGAGGCCCCAGATCTAGACCTCTGCTGGGACAATAACCTAATGTGGAATAAACATAATGTCGGAACCTCAAAAACGAACTTTTAATTTGAAGCAGCTCCAATGAAAACCAAAAAAAAACATTTTTAGGGGATGGAAAAAAACACTGAGTTGGATTTGCAGTGTGTGGCATGGAGATGAAAGGCCTTTCCTGTTTATTCAGATCATCATGTTTTTTGTTTTTCTTTTTTAAATACTATAATCTATGATTTCTTTTGGACCAACAATACTTAATTTTTGGTGAGGAAGAGTTAAACGGGTCAATATTTTTTTTTAAAGTAGTAGTCTTATTTCTGAATGGATTCTGTGAGTGCAGTGAAGTCTTTGCATAAAGTTTGGAATTTTGGGGGTTTTGTATAATTAGATCTGTGTGGATGAAATTTCCCTCAGTATGAGAACTATATTGAATAAAAAACACACAAATCTTTATGTTCATAGAAAAATGTGTAGTATGAAGATCATCCAGTTTGCTTTTGTGGGCTCTTGGTTCTCTAACAGTAGACGCTCTGCTCTGTTGCTGCTGATCATTTTTCGTCTTGTGCTGCAGGAAGGGGAGGAGGATGCACCCCCCAGCCGAACTGGCCGCTTGTACCTGTTTGAGTTTAATGACGGCGGATCGATTGGCCCCCCTCTCACTGAGCTGCAGCGCGTGGACACTGCGGCGGTCCTGGATTTGAAATGGTGAGTGGCGAGCGACCGCTGTCTCACGTTTCCTGTGTGCTCACAGCCCTGCGTCCTCAGGTGCCACGTGCCCGTGTCCGGACGGCCCGTGCTGGGAATGGCAGCCGCCACCGGCCAGCTGCAGCTCTACGCTCTGTGGGAGAGTCCGGTGAGAAGGCATGGACGGGTCAGACAGCGTGTTTGCATTTGTGTGTTTATGTATGTGTGTTTTCTGTAGGAGGGCCGGCGCAGCCTGCAGCCTCTGAGCAGCACTGAGGTCGGGGCGGAGCGGCTGCTCCTGTCTCTGGACTGGTCCACTGGAAGAATGGACGGGTACTGGAAGCTTCAGGTGCTGCTGGGTCCAAATTTACTGACAGAACCCTTTGAAACCGTGTTCAAACTTGTGTCGGCAGCAATGACCTGCGTGTGGCGTGCAGTGACTCTGTGGGCTGCGTGGGCGTGTTCTCCTTTGCTGAAGGCGCTCTCACGCCGCTGTCCCAGTGGAAAGCCCATGACTTTGAAGCCTGGATCACAGCCTTCTCCTACTGGGACACACAGCTGATTTTTTCTGGTAACCCCCCCTCCCCCACACACACACAAACAGTTCATTTCAAATTATTATGCAAATGATATTTTTCCATGATTTTTCTAAATACTCACCGTAATTTCCAAGTCACTAACCTTTTAGAGTAAATATGAAGTTTTATTGGAACAAACCTCCTAAAGATAACAATATTTTTTCTCAAAAGTAAGAGCCTTCAAATGCACTCAACTGCACATCATGGTGCACAACAGAGTTCCACAACATTTGATAGATTCTAAAGAACCGAAAACGGTCATTTGTTGAATTTGCCGCATTAGGAGGTCATATTTACTGAAATCAAAAGCTTTCATGTCAAAAACATCATATTGTAGCAGCATCACAGGTTCTTGCATCCAGTTTCTGCTTGTAGTTCTTTGCAGGATGTCAGAATAACCTCCCAGAGCTGCTGTCTGGATGTGGGAACCCCCCCCCCCCCCCCCTAGATATTTTGCTTGATGATCCTCCAATGCAGGGGTGGCGAACAAGTTTGACACCAAGAGCCGAATATTTTCACTGTGAGAGTCGAAGAGCCACACCACACCCTGACCTGTCAAGACGTACACACAAACACACAATTAAAGCCGTGTTACTTTCCATAACACACTCCTCTCCCTACAACAGAACAGCAAGTGTTGCACTTGTGTTTATTTCAAGGAAAGTGTCCACCCTCAATACACACATCAATGCAGCTAAACCAGAGTTAACACAGAGACTACCCTGGAGGTCAGAGACCCCCTCCACACACTCACTCTCTTTCTTTATCTCACTCTTTTCTCTGACACACAACCACTCAGTGATGTGCAGGGAGGTTGATGCTGGAGAGGCACTGACTCCTCTGAAGTCAGATTTCTGATGATAAAACTGAATATTTTCACCATTTATCCATCAGCATTTAACTGGTAATTCTTTGTAACTCAACATTCCTCTTTCAATGACCCTCACACCAACAAATACACAAACATCTGGACAGAGCATCCTTCTGGTGTCTGAGTGATTCATATTCTCAATAAACACATTAAATACATTACATTTCAGTTGTGTGCAGCTTAAATTAATTTTAACTTCATTAGAATATCTTGCCTTTACATGTTTTTATATAAAATTGAATGACTGACTTTTTGCATCAAAAGCAAATAATATATTAAATGTTACTACATTGCAACAGGTAAGTTCATACTTCAGAGTAGTAATCAGCTGAATTACCATTAAACTGGCTGCATTATTCCCTCCCCCCCTACACATTAAGAGCCCATTAACTTGAATATACACACATACAGCTAAACGGCATTCAAGTCACTTCTGCAAACAGGTCCCTGACTTATGGTTTTACAATTGAGATTCCCCACTTCCCATGAGTCTTAGGGGCTGAAGGCGGGGCTAAGCCCCAGTAGCCTCTCTGATCAGTTCCTTTACGTGAGTGTCAGTCAGAACAGACCGATGCCTTGATTTTGCGTGTTTCAAGGTAATAAACAGGGACTGGAGGACACATATTGAGGAGAACGTGGACAGCAGATTGAGAGCAGCTCTTTTACACACGGGGAATTCTCCGTTCTCCAAAACGTAACAGGGCCTTCTTTCAGAGAGATTTTTGCTCAATCAGCTCCGGTTCTCTCGCTGCCTCATCAGTGACCAGCGGGGATCTCAGGGAGTCAGTCTCTGCATTAAAGCAGTGGTCACCAACCACCGGGCCGCAGACCGGTACCGAGCCGCTGGGAATTTTGGCACCGGGACGCACAGAAAGAAAACATAATTTCCATTTTATTGTTTTTTTTTCCGAAAAAAACGTTTTATTTTGAAAAGTGACTGGATTCTCTCTGTTACATCTTTCACACTTAACGCGCTTTAAAGTCGCGACACTAAACATCAGGTGATACACCCCGCTAAAATTAAACCCAAACAACCAAAATGAGCAAAAAACAAACTTCCTTAGAAAGTTGCTTTGACAAGGGGAAAATTGTTATTATTATTATTATTACTAAAGAGAAAATACCACCCCCGGTCCACGATAAATGTGTCTAGCGTTGCACCTCATGATCTCGCTTAAGTTTTCGTGAAATATCCAAGGTTTTCATAGCTTGTCTAAGGCATTCAACTGTTTCATGCTTTTCAACAGAAGAGATCCTTTTCTTTCCCATATTACTTACAAATGCTGGTCTGCTTAACAATGTGGAACGTCCTTCTTTAGTAGTTTTTCCTTTAATGGAACTCACCTGGCAAACTAATTATCACAGCTGTCTGAGGTTGATGTCAGTGATCCAAAGAGACCCAAGACCCAAAATCATACACAAGTTTAATTGGAAAAACAAAGAACCTTTTGTTTTTGACACTTAGATATAATTTTCATAATAATTTGGAACACACTGTACATGCAGGCCCATCAGTGGCGGAAGAGTAGAAGTAAGATTTGTCTATCAGGATTTACCTGCCCAGAAGCATTCCGATCGACCACTCCCGGGTGGACAATTTGTGCGGTGAAACCATTGACCGTATGTGAGACCTGGACCGAGCGAGCGTGACGTCACCCACAGAGAATGGCTTACTTCCAGCTCCAACCAAAGGAAGTCGATTCCATCGTTTTTCAGTGATTCAGACGTTTGGAGCCAGACAAGCAGCCTATTAACACTTTATCAGGAATTTCTAAGACTTTGCGAATACATTTTACTAAGCTTAAGGAATCTTATCCTAAAGTGTTACCACGAAAATATAAATATTTTAAAAAAAAATGAAGATGGGTGTATACAATTAAACATTTTCTATACAAAATCAAATAAATGCTACATAAGTCAGACATTCGCTTCCAAAATCCAACATTTGTTGTTAGAGAGGCGGTATTTGCTGCTGATGACATGGTAAGTCACGTTATGCTGTTAGTAACAGTTTTTTTTCTGGGTCCTGCATCACCTGAGTGTTTCCTGCTCAGGTGGGGACGACTGCAAGCTGAAAGGCTGGGACCTCCGGGCTGGCCCTTCCAGCCCCGCTTTCACCAGTAAAAGGTAGTAGCTGTGTGTGTGTGTGTGTGTGTGTTGATGCTGAAGCTCATTGATTCATTTATTTCAAGCAGTTAAAAAAAAAAAAAGGGGGGGGGGGCAGTAAAAAAAGAGATATTTAAGGTATTGATGTATAAATAAAAGAAAACAGTGCTATCTTCATCATTATTGCTCTTAATCATAACTAGGCATAATCGCACTTATATGTACAGTACACACACAACCAGTCCATGTAATGAAAGGGTTGTCAAAGTTTAATTGCTTAAATAGGAAGAATCAAAGTTATTTAATTGCACTTCTATTCTGTTTTACCTGACTTTATTCTGATAGTTGTCACAATCCGGTTCTTAACATCTGATCAAAGTCTGTAATAGTTATTCAGTCTGTGTGCAGATTTTATTGATTGTGTTTAAAACATCTTATTACGTAACTGCAGCAGCAGAAGTCTTTATTGGACATCACACATCATGAAGCAAAATGGTTTAAATTGATTATGATCAAAAGATATGACAGTGTTGCAGAAATCATCATCATTAATCATCATGAAACAAAAAAGGACTCTTATTGTCAGAAAATACTTACACAATTTTATTATTAAACATCACGCATGAAGAAGTACTGATTAATGATCTTTAGAAAGCATTGTTACACCCTTCATGTCTGTATTGAAGATGACAGGACTATCAAAGGAAACGAAGAGAAAAACTGAAGCTTTGCTCTGCAGCATGAAGAGTCCCCATGAACCATTCAAATGAAAGACCCACTCTGATGATATTGTGTTTTTGTTGTGTTTAACATGTTCTTGTTTCTGCTGATAGAGGACACATGAAGAAATGTAAGCTTAAAATTGCATTTTGGAGTATTGTTTTTATTCAAACTGTTTTAAATCAGGTGCAGATGAAAAAAAAAACGCTGTAGGAAAAAGATCGTATTTGGACCTAGAAAACACGGTGGGCGGTACACAAGCTCCCCGCTCCGCTCCATTCGGATGCATCCACTGGGATCGGGATCTAAGGTGTGCAGCTGGATAGCTCCAACACTGCTCACCAATGTTGTTGCACCGCTAACGTTAGCTTAGCTTAGGGGACGCGAGCTTGTGGGAGAGGCTGAAAACAATGGATGACAGGAAGGGAATTAGCCAAAAGACCACTAAAAACACGTTGAAAATGGATGGAGAGAAGATGAAGTGGGACTTTAATGACGACGCATCTTTTGAGTCAGGATTAAAAACTTCTTTCCAAAACATTAGTGCGGGCCAGAGCAGGTTAACATAGTGTCATGATTTACCTCTTTGTACCTTCTAAATGTGTGTTTCTGCATCAAACATCACCCATGCTAAGTTTCCTGTTCTGTTCTGTTTGGGGCAGATGTCTCAGTAAGGATGCTCAGAGCGGCCCTTCCTACCTTCTCTACCTGTGGGCGTGTCTCATTCCTAACCTGGATGAGGCTTTGTCAGGCGTCCTGCTTAGACGCGCAGCTGAAAAGGCTGAGCTCCTCAGACCGATCAAAGCCTCAGTGTGTTCTGGGGTTCTGTTGTGCAGCACCAGTGTTGTTTGTGACCAACGTCGTCTTTCTGTTGAAGGCACTCGATGGGGGTGTGCAGCGTGCACAGCAGCGTGCACAGAGAGCACGTGGTGGCCACGGGCAGGTTCGTACCTCACAGCCGCTGTTTTCAGGAAAGTCCTCCCTCAGCGGACTGATCTGATGTCCCGCCTCTGCAGCTACGACGAGCACGTTCTGCTGTGGGACAGCAGAAACATGCGGCAACCCCTCAGCGACACCCCCGTGGGTGGGGGCGTGTGGAGGCTGAAATGGCATCCAACCCACGAGCACCTCCTGCTGGCAGCCTGCATGCATAACGACTTCCACATTCTACACTGCAAGCAGGCCTTCGGTAGGCGACCTCAAACATTCTTGTTGTTTTCCTGACCTTAGGTCAAAGGTCATGCAAATCCCAAGGTCAGGCTGCTTTAAAGGACAGAAAAAATACTGAGATTTGAATCCGACAAGTAGATGAACATTAGAGATGCACGATGATGTCAGTACAATATTGGCATTTTCAGATTGTTATATAATAAAACATTAACTGTTGCATATTGGCAAAATATTTAAGTTGTGTGACAGCAAACATGTTACGTGTTAATTTATCTGCCCCTCTGGCTGTTTTTACGCACTAACACAGGCTGACCGGTGGCATTAGCTCACAGTCATTTGCCTTATCTGTTGTTCCCATTGACTGTATAAGAGAACTGGACTGAGTGAGTGTGACATCATCCATAGACACGGGTTTACACGCAGCCACTACGTACATATTCCACGTATGAAAGTTCGGTCTTGCGTGTTACATGCGTGACTTGCGTAACTCAAAAGTGTTTCTTGCGTTCGTCAGTTGTCGATGTGCGCCGATGACAGTCGGGGGGTTTCGGCCGATGAGTCTTTATGTGATTTCACTTTTGAGATGTTCAAAATTTTCGGTCGGTTGACAATTATGCAGTTTACGTGTATTTCACAGAGTTTATACACGATTATTACATAAATCGTACGCAAATGTGTGTGATTTTTGAGAATTTGTGGCTTTCCACAACCGTTCTACGTTTGTCTAGTGGACTTTTCACGCATGGCCCACCATTGTAGAACTTTTCCATCGCATGCACGGCGCACGTCACGCTGACATGATGTAATTGACACATGAATTTTGGGCCAGATTTAGCTTTTACGTCGGTAAACCTGTTCTTTGCGTGGTTTATTTATACTTCTCCCGTGGTTTTAAAGTGGTTCATTCGTGATACATCTGTGAAAATGACACATAAAGACCACAACTTTTCTCCCTTTTTCCACGGATGTTCACATATGACCAGTTTTCCTCTGTGCAACATGCGTGAAATGATGCCATGCTTAGCAATATAGACGCCGCCATGTTGGTGCCAGATGTCAGCCAGAAGTGAGTTGGTCTAAAATCAACGTTTCCATGGCAACCACTCTTGCCAATCAGGAGTGAGCTTGGGGGAAGTCCACACCCACTTGAAAGTGGGCGCGGGAGAATCTGTCAGACGTTTCAAACTGAGGCATCTGATTGGTCAGTTTATAACTTATATAATTTGCAATAAAGTAAAAATATGAGGAAAAAAATGAGGATTATCATGTTAAAAAATGGTAGCAGATCAAGAATGGTTATTCAATTCTATTCTATTCAAAGCTGTTTATTTCTGTATTAAAGACTGGGAGTTTGGCTTTTTGAGACCAGCAGGTACTTCCTGTTTGGAACGCCGGGGGGGAGGAGTCACTCGGTCCAATACTCATATAAATTCAATTGTCGTTCCTTCACCAGCCATTTAAAAGAAAATCCAGAAAGAAGAAAGAAACCTGTAAAAAGTATCAGTTCCTAAACAACATAAAGCTGAGGTAAAAAAAAAAAAAGGTTTCGTGGTCGCTTATCCTCGATTTGTTTTCCTTTTTCTCTTCTTTCATCAACTTAGATGAATGTAGGAGTCTTTAGCTTTAAGAGGATTAAACTTTGTTTATTTGTGACTAATTTAGATTTGAGTAAATTCCAAAGTGAAACATGGTGTTTGTTGAATGGAGGATCTGAGCAGAAACTTCATGTAATGGATAAACGGAAACATGATAAAAGAAAAACCTGAAACGCGGGACTAGAAGTTAAGACGAGAAGATCTGACAAAGAAAAACATGAAGTCAAACAAAATGAGGACTCATTTACTAAAACAATAATTGCTATGGATAATGGACAACTGGATAGAAAAACACCAGAATGTAACCAAACATGAGAAGACAACCAGGCAGAACTAAAAAAATAAAAAACCCAAAAGGTTCTGATTTTGCACACCACTCTCTGCCAAAGCTTGTTAGTAGAATCCCCGCCCTGAAACGTGTTTTTCCTTTTTTTTTTAAAGGCACTGCACTACTTTTAACTCCAAATGGCCTGAACCATCAGTAAACCCATGACTTTGCACTTAAAGGTGTACTGGAGCAAAGGTCGTCCGGGGCGTCTGCGGATCCTTACAAAGTCTTAAAAGGTCTTAAATCAAACATAAATAAGGGCTTAAAAAGCAAGAAATGGTCTTCAATTCTGGGGCATGGCTCTTGAAACATTTCTCGACAATGCAATGCGACTTCCTGTCATTAAACACAAAGGAACCTTTCCAGGCTGCGTTGTGCCAAAAGGCCGTGAACTGGTCATAAGTCGTTAAATCTCGGCTAGCTAGCGGGCTCAAGTTGACCTGTGCAGAAAAATGGGAAAGTACAAATTCATAAAGAAATTATTTGTTAGTGGAAATCCTTTTGAGGCAACCTTTACGCTTTGCCAAAAGACATTGAAATTTGGCACAATGGAGATCATGACGATCAAATCGCAGGTGTAAGAAACGTTTCTTTGTACATACGGTCTTAAATTAGATCTTAAGTGTTCTTAAAAAGTCCTTAATTTGACCGTCTGTAGATCTGGAGAGACTCTGTCATCGGGTCTGAGAACGAAGCCTCACCGCATTTCTGTTTATCAGATGGTGATGAAGGACCATGTCCCGTTGTCGCCTCCTACATTCTCCACAACTCCTTGGCTTATGGAGCCGACTGGTCCAGGGTGTCCCCGGAGGGCCCCGCCTCCTGCTCTCCCCCCAGCACAGCCCCCGAGGAAAGGCCCGCCGAGGGTGGAGGGCACCTGAGGATTCAGTACGAGTCTCCCACCGCCAGCTTTGACACGTCTCTGGAGGACGATTCAGGACGATACATCCCAGAGGGGACTGCTGCGCCCGTCGCCACCCCCACTGCAGGCCCGGCGCTCGACACGGACGCCGCTTCTGTGTCGTGCCTGCTGGCCAGCTGCTCTTTCTACGACCATGTGCTCCACGTGTGGCGCTGGGATTGGACTCCAGAGCGAAGCAGCCAGGAACCAGACTGACCCGAAACCACACAGACAGGATCGGTCCACACCAGTACGGAAGAAAAGCAGGTGCAGTGCAGGAAGGTCTGCTTTTCTTCCGCTGAATGACGACGCTTACATTTGAAGACCCCCTCAGTAAAAGTTTGAGTTTATCTATTTTCTGAACTCCTTTGTATTGTAGCATCTACACAAAACCACCAGCCTCACTTTAGTGCAACCCAGTGTGTAGACCAGCCCAGAATGAGCAGACTGACTGAAGGTGACCCATCCTCCACCAGAACCTTTTCAAGAATGAAACTTAAGCCGATGGAGCTTTAGCTTCTCAACATGAACATGTAATTGGGATAAGATCAATCAAATCTGACTGAAGTCTTGACATGTGCTCTATTCTTTTCTGTGGGCTGCACGGTGGCACAGAGGCTGGCGCTCTCACCTCACAGAAAGAAGGCAATGGAGGCCGGAAAATTTGTCTTTATTAAATCAGTGAAGAGCTGATGCCGATTTTGTACCGATGCAGGTAAATATTCGCTTTCAAGCCTTTCTGCAAACACTTTCGTGTTTGGAGTCTTGACTGAACAATGGCTTCAGACACAAAGAGCAGTCAGTCGTGTTTATTTCAGCAGACAACTGTGGTTTTTGTAAAATTTTCTGTATTAAAGGGACGTGTGAAAGCAGAAGGTCAGTTCTTTCATTTGACATAAAGCAGCTCTCAGAACAGAGTTGGTTCCCTCTGCAGGAGCACAGGAGGAAGCTGCTAGCGCACAAAGTTCTTAGGGTACAGCTTGATGAGCTTTCCTTTCTGTGTGGGCTCAAAGCCGTACTTCTGCAGCTGCTCTGGGCTGAAGGAGCCTTCTTCAAAGTCTTTCCTGATCTGAGGAGCAACAGCTTCATCAAATAAACTCTGCGCTGTGACCGGAGGCTCAGTTCCCTCTGAGGAGCGGTACGACACGTATGGCCTGAGCTTGAAGCCTTCCAAACTGGGCACCACAAACTCTGGTATCATGGCCCGCACCGCCACAAACTTCCCGCTGGAGAGCCGCAGTCCTGCAGGCCGTGCGCCCCTCCCTTTGTAGTGGGTCCTGGATCCACGCTTGCTGGTGAACTCGGACATCCTGTCCGCACCGCGAACCAGACCTCTGATGAGCGTGGATAACACCCCCATGAGGACAGCAGGTCTGCTGCTGCCAGAGAGAGACGAACAGGGGCTCTTCAGACATGGGACCACATGCATCACAGTCACAACCACAGCATCATCAATGAACCGGTTCACATGGTCTGACCCTAAATCTATAGTTTGATTACAGTGGTCGTGTTACCTACATAATCTGGTGTCCTTTATGAAGTACGGTTTACTTCAAAAATAATTTAGAGCAGTTAGTTTCAGAGTCACTGAAGGCCAGGTTTAGATGTGGACAGGAAGCGATCAGTCTTAAGGTGGATCTAAAGGACCTTCTGGCTGGGAACATGCTTAAAGACCCACTCCAACAAAATGGGTCTTTTTAACATGTTCTTGTAACATTTTTCTGATGATAGGACATATATAAAGAAATGTAAACTTGAAATTGCATTTCTGAGTATCGTTGTGAATCGGGTGCAGACAATTTATTACTGTAAAACTGTCAACAACTTTGAGCTTCAAATAGTTGAGTTTTCATCTGCTGTTTCTATATTTAATGGATTTTGTCTTCTTTGGTCAATCGGCAGCAGTTCAGATCCAGCCTTCATTTTAAACTGTTCAGCTTATTTAAGTGACTTTCTTCTAATGCTACTACCTCAACAGATGAGACTTCATTGTATATGACAAACTTAAAGAAGATATGGTTCATTTTGCTCCAATTGTTGAAGAACTCCAGTTTCCTCATCATGAAGTACAGTCTGCTTCATCCTCGTGTAAAGCAGACTACTTAATGATGCTTTGTCCCCATTGAAAACCTGTTGTCTCTGCTTTCCTGTCTTATGTCCAGGTTAACACAGAGGTGATTTCCCATCACTTCTGCTGATGAACACAATTCTACAACTCCACAAAGTTGTTCTTTGTTTTGATTACATTCAGTTTGTTCATGCATCAATTATAAAAAGGATTCATTACATATTAGTACCAAGTCTCTGATTTAATCTGTGACATGGCCAGTAACCGTACAGTTATCTATATCATCTGATTTGTTGGACGAGAAAGGTGTGAATGCAAATATCTTCCTGGGTACTTAACATTTATTTTTACATCTGGGCAGTTTTTTTTATTTTATATTTAATCGTGGAGTAGTTAGTTACCGGCTGAGTGAAACACCAAACGGGTATTTTTCATAGAAGCAGCGTGCAAAGTTGGTATCATACTAACTTTACACGCTTTATCAACGCTTTAGTATGCTGCAAAAACATTTATCATGACATGGCAGGCGAGGAGGACAGCTCTGACCCTCCAGGTGTTCCTGTTAAGCCAGGTTAAGTCCTAAATAATCGCTGAATGAAAAGCAGATTTAAAAAAAAAAAAAAAAACTAGATTATTAATGTCAAGTAGAAGATGTCAAGATCACCGTAGTTGTGAGATCATTGTTATCATCTGAACAGCATAACATTAACATACACATCATCGGTTATTGAGTTAGTTGCTAAACTACTAGCCAAAACAAACCACAGCTACTAGCTTACTCCTCCTCCTCTTCCGTCTCGTTAGCTGCAGACAAACACGGTGCTCGACGAGCTCCAAAGTGTATCTTTCTAACGTGAAGCAGAAATTTAAAGCGGCTAGAATGTTAAAAGACCTTTTCTCACCTTGAACACACTAGTTAGCTGCTCCCAGACCGCTGTAGCAAGCGTGCCTCACGGTCCAAGGAAAGCCTCTGTGATTGGCCAGAAGTCTTTCCCAACGACCAATCAGAACACGGGATACTAGCTGACAGTTCAGAGGAACAGCCAACAAACACCACGTGACAGTATAAAGCTGCGTTTAATGTCGGACAGTTCATGATTTAAAGTGATTTTGGTGAAATTCGTTTATTAAATTTGTTTCGAAATTTAAAGTGTATATTCTTAGGTTGTGTTGGACAAAATCATGTTACTATTTTCACAGTTATTTTCAACTATTTTGAACTGACATCAAAAACCCCATTATTTATTGTTTTATGACGTCATGTGATTAACTATAGTCCAACTAAAATATTTGATTTTGTTTTGGTTTTATCATTCTGACTTGGAAATATCAAAGGAATTTTTATTCTTGAGTCCAAAAATGAGACAAAAAGTAAATACTACAAGGCAAATAAGTGTCTGTTGTAGCCAGAACATCCTTAAAGTGGTCATTTTACTGCATCTATAAAAGGCACTGATTTCACTGAAGTCTTGTTTTTCTCCTTTTTGTCGTGGCTCTTAAAACGCTTGTTTGCATTTCTTTGTGTTTTGTATCAGCAAAATTTGGCCGTAAAGTTTATTTAGAAGAGAATAGAACTATCAGACACAACTCTGCATCTATCCCCACTTGGGAGCACTGGATTCTGCGTTCCTGTGATTGTCTTTCTTCTATTTTGAGTGTGCATCAGTAAACAAAATTAAATACCCACGCCATGAAAATTGTGTTTTTTGTGTGTGTATTTAACATGTTTTTTGTAGCATTTTTCTAATTTTGGAGAACGTATACAGTGCCTTGCAAAACTATTCGGCCCCCTTGAACTTTTCAATCTTTTGCCACATTTCAGGCTTCAAACATAAATATATAAACCTGTAATTTTTTGTGAAGAATCAACAACAAGTGGAACACAATCATGAAGTGGAATGAAATGTATTAGATATTTCAAACTTGTTTAACAAATTAAAAAAGAAAACAAAATATTGGGCGTGCAAAATGATTCAGTCCCTTTCCTTTCAGTGCAGTAAACTCTCCAGATGTTCAGTGAGGATCTCTGACTGATCCAATGCTGACCTCAATGACTAATGATGATGAACAGAATCCACCTGGATGTAATATGGATGTATAAATGTACATACTCTGTGATGGTCTCAGAGGTCCGTTTAAAGCACAGAGAGCATCATGAAGAACAAGGAACGCACCAGGCAGGTCTGAGATACTGTGGTGGAGAAGTTTAAAGCCGGATTTGGATACAAAAAGATTTACCAAGCTTTACTCATCCCAAGGAGTACTGTGCAAGCGATAACATGGAAATGGAAGGAGTATCAGACCACTGCAAATCTACAAATTCTAAACTTTCAGCACAATTAAGAAGAAAACTGATAGGAAATGCAGCCAAGAGGCCCATGATGACTCTGGATGAACTGCAGAGATCCACAGCTGAGGTGGGAGAGTCTGTCCATAGGACAACAATCAGTGATCAAAGTTAGTCTCTTTACATGTAAATTAATAAATGTTTGAGTCATATAAAGGGCAAAGACTTTTAGTTTTTTAGTGAAAGCAAGGATTCCATCTGCAGCTGCGCGTCGAGACAGGGATTTTTTCGTCCGCTCAACAGCGCCTCCTGGCGTCGGGGACTGGGACCTGCAGCGGGACTCTCGGGCCGTTAGTGCACGGGCGCTCACGCGGAGGCACGTTCAGACACAAACACGACGTTTCGCGCACGGGGACGTGCACCGCCCCCTTCTGGTCGCGTGCACGTGTGAATGCGCATCCGTGAGCAGAGTTTTCTGCCCGATCTTCGAAGCAGATTCATTCTTTTGGTTACAACTCAAACTTGGAGAGGAACTTCTCACACGCGCACGCGGCGCGTACCCACGCCCACACTTTTAAGGACAGCGGTAAGAGACGACTTGTGTATTTGAGCATGCGCGGTGTCCTCAGAGCTGTCCGATGAAAGCGCGTTTCGTCGTTGTGGCTTTGTTGTTGTGCGTCTGTCCTGGGGAGTTGTGAGTTTGTTGTTGTGCGTCTGTTCTGGGGAGTTGTGAGTTTGTTGTTGTGAGTTTGCCCGCGCGGCTGCTGCGGATCCTCACTGAGCTCCAGCAAAGGTCAGAAGATTTGAATGACGCTCGCAGATGAACTGAAGATCGGGTCCTCATCGGGATCCCCGCAGGTCTTTGGAGAGAGAGGGGTTCTGGAGGAGGGGGATCTTGTTTCAGGCGTTCTTTGGTTGAACTTTGACCCAGATTTTGTAACGCGCGTGGCTCTTAGCCGTGCGCGTGACTCCTGAACGCCTTCTCGGAGGAGAAAATCAGATCAATGCTGGTGCAGCGTTTCATCAAGATCAATGCTGCCTTCTTCTCCAGCTTCTCCGGAAGTACTCAGAACTCCGGTCACTGCCGTTGGAACCAGAAACCCAAAGACTCGTGCGCAAAAATGAGATCTAATCATACTTGATGATGATGATTGCACAGTTGTAGAGCCTCAACCCGCTATGCAGGGAAACAGGTGGACTTGAGGGACTTGAACCCAAATCCTGCCTCAAGTTCACTTCAATCTGACAGCTTCCATCAAATATCTAAAGTTATGGACATGAGATTACAAAGAAGATAAACAGACAAATGTTCCCTCAAAGTAATCGTTTGTGTGCACAAAGGAGTATTTTGAGCCCACACAGTAATTTAAGGGAATACAATTAGTTTTGAATGCAAACAAAATACACAATATATCACAAAATACAATTGTGTGACCGCAAATAGTAATTCAAAAACTAGAATATAATTTTTTTTTTAAAAACTACTTTATACGCACAAAACAGTTATTTGAAAAATAGAATTAAAAAAATTGTGACGATACGATAGTAATTTGTAAAGAATAGAATAAAATTTAAAAATGGCGAGCAGCACAAAACAGTAATTTGAGGAATAAAATTTTAAAAAGATTTGCGCACAACAGTAATTTGAAGAAGAGAATAGAATTTTTTAAAATTGATGGAAATAGGAAAAAATTTCAAATTTCTTTCCACAAAATTGTAATTTGAGGAATAGAATAGAATTAATAAAGCAGTTGTGTGTATTGATACTAATTTTTGCGCATAAAACAGTAATTTAAGGAATAGAATTTTAAAAATGTACACAAAATATGATTTTAAAAAATAGAAGAGAACTTTTAAAAAATAGTCACATGTGTTCACTCCATACTAATGAATAATAATAAAATATAACACTCATTCATGGACACAAATGATTGATTTCTGGGAACAACAAATTATATTTTTCCAGTGTAAAAATCTGAGATGACCCAACAGTGGAGACTGAAGCACAACCTGCAGTTACTGGATTAACAGCAAAAAAAACGGTTACAGTGAGGCTGCAGGAGCCCTCAACCACTGACGGAGCTGTTTAACATCATCACTACACAGTTTATTCAGACTTTAACTGGTAAAAAGGCTGCAGCTCTGTTTCATCACGAAAAACAAACAGGAGTTCTTGTTTTTTTAGTGTCAGAGGAGCTTCCAGAGGTCGTGGTCGGGGTGGGGTGGGGGGGGTGGGGGGTCGGCCTGCAGTGGGATTATCAGTTGCTTCAAAGTCCAAATATCTTGGAGCTGAGGCCCCGCAGCTTCCAATCCATCAGATTGTCTCCAGTCTTCATCTGCAGAGCACCAATCAGGCATGAGGGTTTGCTCAGCATACAGAGCTTCACGCCATCCTGGGCTTTTCAGATTCAAGCTCTGAACTGAGCCAATCATTTCCAAGCTGTAATGACTTACAGAGGACTGGTTTAGTCTAGAAAATATTTGCTTAAAGAAAGATGGTTTAATACACAAGTTACTAAACATGTAATAAGTAATAACCATGGAAAATCATTAGTAATGCCTTATATTACTTTGTTACAGCAAAAAGTAATGCGTTATTGGGATTTTTTACTAAGTTACTTCCTACACCAGTAAGAATAAACAACGCTTGCGTGCGATTTCGGACCTTACCACTTTAAAATCATGAAGCAAAACATACTTTTGTTGTTAATATCCAGCAGTTTTTTAATTCAATTCTTTTTTTTTTCATTCATATTAATCAACGTTTGAGTTATCGTCACAGTTTATCTGCTTTGGGGATGATAGTTTTTGCCTTTAAAGATCCACAATGATGAAAATGGTGTTTTTACCATGTGCCCGTGGCGTTCTTCTGATGACATAGATGCGGACAGTTAAGATGAAAATTGCATTCCTGAATGTTTCTTTATTCACAGCGTGGTGAATTAGGAGGAGATGAAAAAATGCAGTTTGAAAAAGATCCTCTTTGTGACGTGGAAAACACGGCTTCCTGCTCCATTCCGATGCAGACAGATGGATCCATGCACGTCTTTGTTGTCCTCGTCTGAGCTGGAATCTGGATCTAAACGGGAGAGCGCACAAACAGAGGGTTGATGGGGGGGGGGGGGGGGTGTACTCCGCGCCAACAGTCCCGCCCACATTTCGGAGGCGAATTTCTAATGAACCACTGCCGCTCTGCAGAAAAACGTTTGCCTAGAAACGGCACAATTAAAAGCCAGATTTAATCTGTAAAGTGTTTAGATACAGCAATTGGGAATGTAAAAGTCTTTATTACTGTCAATCAAAACAGTAACTTAGAACGGTTGAGCGTTCATCTGCTGGAACCCTAACGGCGCCTCCTGTTGGCGTTTTCTCATCAGGAAGTCATGGAGGAGCGCAGTGAGGAGGAGATCTGCAGCATGCTGCCCGTACGTCATCTGTGAAACCTGCACAGTTCAGAAAAGTCCCCATCTTCAAACAGCAGAGATTTGAAAAGACTTTGGTGTTGTTGGTCATTGTGCATCTGGTGCGTTTGTCTTTCAGAACCTGCTTCCTCTCAGCAGCGACATCCGAACCCGCATGGAGCAGTTTGTGCAGGACCGGTTGGAGGCCAACATGGTGAGCCGCACAAACGGGTTTGTGTGTCAGTCTGAGAGGGCCGCCACACACGCTTGTGTGCTTGTGTTTCAGTGGGTGTCTGTGTTGCTGGGCGCCGTGGCAACCGCCTCTCTTGTTGGATTCGTCGTGCTGCTTCTCTACAGAAGATACAAGCTGTCAAGTCAGTGTGAACATGGCGGCCGTCACATGCACATATGGGTCTCAATCATCATCATCACACATGCATCACAGGGCAGTGGGGGTCCACCAAAACGTATTGACATGTCAAGAAATGACCAAACATGGAGGCATCTGCCAAATGCTCCACACTATAAGCAGAGCTGCTTCCTCATCTTCAGGAAGCAGCTCAGTCTTCATCATCCGGACCGTGTAAAAGTCTCACCGACGACATCTGATCTTTCAGAGGAGGAGGCTGGTGCTCCACACTATCGCTTCAGGAAGAGAGACAAGGTGATGTTCTACGGACGAAAGATCATGAGGAAGGTCAGTACCACCCAGATTACACCTCCTCATCCTCATCCTCATCTGGGCAATTTTGACTCATCCTTTGGTCCATTCACACCGAGCCTTCTCTCCTCTCCTCCATCATCTTCTCTCCTGTTAGTCTGGATTTCTCTGTGGTTGTCGGCTTTAGTTAGTCTTTACCAGCTCAGTCAGCTGACATCACGTGTTAGTTAGACTAGTTAGTTATTAGGGAGTCTTAGCAGGAACACAATGTCTGAAAGAGCATTAAAAACCTAAAATCCGATGAACAGAACAGAGAACCATAAAGTCTTAATCATTCAAGAGCTTCTAAAGCACAGATGAAGATTTTCCTCCAGAGGTTTCCTCGGCTCTTTGGGGCTGCTGTGAGTCCTGGCCTTCAATGGAGGAAGTGGAGGAGCATCTCCACTGCGCTTCAGAGCCTCAGGACAAAACTGTTCCCTTTTGAGGTCAACAAAGAGGCGGAGCTTCCATGTAGGTCAGGAGAAGAGCAGTGCAGCATCTGCAGTCAGATGTTTCCTCCAGAACCTGCTTCGCCTTCAGCCTGGATGACATCAGTGCTCCCGCTCACCTGCTGCACCACTAACCTTCATTATCTGGGTTTAACAGAGGCACTACCTTTTATCTTCATCACCCTCATCTTGTTTCACCTTCATCCTCCCCTTTTCCTTCCTTTTCATTGCCACCGAGATCCTCTTCATCTCTGCCTTCATTCTTATCCTCTTCGTCTTTGTTAATCTCATAATCTTCTTCATCTTCACTTTCATTCAGTCTTCCATTTTTTCCCTTATTTTTCATGCTGTTCACCTTCTTTTTCATCTTCATCATCATTGTCCACATTGATGTCTTCAGCCTCATCTTTTCCGTTATCAAACCTTCTCTACGATAATGAAATCTGTCAGAGTCTACCAGAGTGATAGAACCAGCGGAACGTGCCTTGCTTCAGCTTTCAGGAGTAAACGGCGTAGCCTGACCTGAAGGTCAGAGCTTTCTGTGTTCTTCTCCTGGTTGGGTAGAGGTCTTACAAGCTGCTCTCAGATCCAATCTGCTGGTGGAGAGTTTGACCCTTGACCTCAGGGTCAGAATCATCAGCAGAGACAAAAACGGTTTTACAGCTAATGATGTAGAAGTAAAAGTTATGAAATATGGATCCACTGTTCCTAGGTGAACATAATGAATGATGGTACTTGAAGCGCTGCACAATATGAGGAAAACACGCAACATGCAATATTAGTGATCAGCATTGGGACGACAACATAACTAGTGAAACGTGAACAAATTGCAAAACAGCCAAAAACATAATTTCCATGAAACTGCAGCAGTTTAATTTAAATAAGAGTCGACATAGCTTAAATTATACTCCAAATGACCCTCATCTAACATAAAGGGCTCCCTCTGATTGGTCAACAATGTAAAAGAGTTCAACCAATTGGTCAAATGCATAAACTGATTTATTTGATTTGTTAAATAATGCAAGCTGCCATAAGATTGTTTTAGCACATTTAAGGGAACCATTTATGGCAACTTTTGCGACATGCGTATTGCACAGATTGATATCATGACAACGATAAATTTGCGATTTTATGCTCAGACCTACTTACTTACTAAACTTGGTGCTTGTACCAAAAAAATCGCACATTTTGTCTGAAATATCAACCTAACAGCTACCAGGGAGTGTTCTCCTTTAGTGTTCATAGAAACCTGCACTGTCTAAATGGCTTCCATCCTTTCCTCCACCTGCAGGTTCAGACGCTGTCCACAGCTCCAGCTTCCAGAACCAGGAAGAGGACCAAAGTTCTGTCCATCGCCCGCAAGTGAGACCTTTTTACATGAAGATATTTCTGTGTTTGAAGTCCATTCTTTAGCTGAGCTGCTGTTTTCATGTTTCTGTTTATACTTTTAAGTCTCAGGATGCCGTTTAATGAGTCCAAACGATCTGTGAGGTCTCAAATGTCACATTTTGACTACAGTCGTGGCTGTATGTCAGGTGGACGAGCTGTTCAGGGTTAACCAGAACCAGCAGAGTGATGTTTGAAAAACTGCTTACCTTAACCCGTCTGTGTCCCTTTATCCATCATTTGTTTGTCAGGATCATGCGGATTAGGAAGGAGCCCCCCACCCTGCAGCCCAAAGAGCCTCCTCCTTGCCTGCTGGAAGCAGATCTGACCGAGTTTGATGTGCAGAACTCTCATCTCCCATCGGAGGTTCTGTACATGCTGAAGAACGTCAGGTGGGTTGGAGAACTTCTTTAGGACAGAACAAGATCCACATGGGAGTAAGACTGCACAAGAAGGTGCACCTACGTGACCCACAGTCCTGAACCACAGTAGAACACAGAGAAGTTGATCCTTGACCAGATGGATGTGGAAAATGACCAAACCACTAACCTTAGATGAAACCCTGGGTCCTTGAGATGCTTCTCCTTTCCCTCCCAAGCATGCAGTTCACTTTTAGCACGTGGCAAGCTAACTGAGGTTCATCAAATCTGAGCTGCAGATCTCTGGATTTTAAAGTTCATTGAGATTTGCCGTAATAAATCTTGTTTCTGTGTTAGAATGAAGTCTTGGAATCGGATGGTCTTCAGCAGGTTTCTGCTCATTGATTTCTTGAAAGAAACTGGACAACAGAAGTTGAAATGAAACATCTTGACCTGAAATGAAAAAATCAACACTAGTTCTTGAGGTTAGCGGTTCTGTCAGATGAACCCATACTGGCCCTGAACTTATCAAACAAAGGAACCTTTTATTTCAGGGTTTAACACAGGTTTTCTTCCTTCAAACTAAACATTTTCATGAAAGCATTGTTTGTTGCTTTTCAGTCCTATCATAAACTGGCAGAACGTTTTCTGGCCCTGTGGTTGGCCTCATTTTCCCAGTAATCATCTTAGACCTGCTCAGAGGTTAAGTTAAGGGGAATGGGATCTTTTTCTGGAGTTGCTTGTTGAACACAGTGGGTCAGGAGTTGTACAATGAGATATGTCGCCCTCTAGTGGTTAACTCCAGTGGCGTCTGCTGTGAATGTTGCTAATGCAGCTTTGCCTGTGCATTCAGGGTGTTGGGACACTTTGAAAAGCCGCTCTTTCTGGAGCTGTGCCGCCACATGTTGCTGATCCAGCTGCACCAGGGAGAGGGACTCTTCCGACCCGGTGACACTGATGACAGCATCTACGTGGTCCAAGACGGGCGGCTGGAGCTGTGCATCCACGAGAGTGTGAGTCTGAGGTCCACACGTTCAGCCAGGCTTGGTTCTGCAGCTTCTCTGAGGATGAGGGTTGTCTGAAAAAAGCAGCAGCTGAAGGAAAAAGTGAAGAGTTCTGTTTTAAAGCTGCGCAGGCGTTCACACCAGCATATCATCCCAAACCTGGAGAGAATCATGAAAAGATGGTTGAACATCAGCGGCTGGGAAACTGCTCTGAAGGCTGAAATGTCTCCTTCTGCACAGTCAAAGTTAAAACGAGCAGAAAAAAGTCCTTTGCACAACCTGTGGAGGCAACAGCAGTAACACAAAGTCAACTAGGGCAAAGTATCACCAAAAATGTCCAGAATCGATTCAATTCACTTCACCAGAGACTCACACATTTTTTCAGATTCTTACGATTTAGAATTTTCACTGTTTACACATTTAGACATATTTTTATAGAAATACACTATAAATCTATGTTTGTTATGAAGACATTCTTATTAATCTGAAACAGTTCATATTGTGTAACATTTATCATTGATTGTTAACACCATACAGTGTTTATTGACTTCTCAAACGAAGGTCCAACAAAAATGTACAGATCATTTTGTTCTGCCTCTCCTGAAGGGCGTTTCCCTTTTGACACTAGGTGTTGGGACCACAAGCCGCATTTTCTCAAGTCCAGAGATAAAAACTGGTGACCATTAATGATACAGCTTCCAATTCTGAACACAAAAATTAATAAAATAGATCGGTAGACCTAGAATAAAGCAAGTTATTGATATTTTACGTCTTGCTGATTGCCTTTGTTTTACGGATAGAAAACAATGGGAAAACTCGGTAATCACAGCTAGATATATTCAGGGTTTTTAGTCTTTTTTGATGCCACATCTTCCCTAACTGTGCTCTAAACATAATCACTTTGTCACAGAACGTTATTCAAGTGATTCTACAATTTTCAATGATTTTCAGAAAATCGTTTATTTTATGTTTTACATGCTTAACGTCTGCCGAGTGCAGATGTAGAGCAGACGTATTAAGGGCTTGAACCTGTGACCGCTCCTTACCGCGCTCATTAACATGGTTTGTAACGAGGTGACGTGTGGGATTCGGGTCTGCAGGGGGTGGTTCTGCGGACCTCCTTTTTCTTGTACCTTTTTTTACAAAGCTGTGAAATCGAACCAAAGTCAAGAGAAAATGTCCCAAATGTCCGCTAAGTCCACTGTGCTTTCTTCTGTATCAAAATCAAAGAATAAGCTTTCCCAGTAAGCACCGGGCTGCAGAATTTAACACTCTTCATTTTCCAATGCGGAAACCAAGTTCTGCAATGTGCAGTGACAACCTCTGCGGTACCTACTGGGTGGAGCTCGTGCTATAGCATAAAACTTTATTCCAGAAAAAGAAAACTGTGATTTAAACCACAAATGGTTATTTAAAAGATTGTTTCTTTAATGGATTGTATCAACTCAGCCCTAAAAATCAACACATCAAGAAAATGACTGAAATCCTGATGGTTCAGACTAGGGTTTGGCTGATTATCGGCACAGATATTTGTTATCTTCATGTAGATCAACATCTGCCTTTTTCTTCAACCTACGAGTCAATATTGAACTGCAGCAGCACCTCTTTGTCTCCTGCATTGGCCCTGCCCACGGCGCCATGATTATGCAATCAGCCCTCTACACGTAACACTACTAGCAGCTAGGGCTGTCACTTTCACCATGGTAATAACATGTTGATGCTAAAGTCTTTGAATGCTGTTGATCTTGCGTAAAAAAGAGTAAAGGTTTGCCCGAGCTGCTCTGAGCGTGGGTACAACTACAGCTCCTCTTTCCTCTGCTCGGCGCCAACATAAACAGCTGTTCACACGACTTGCAAAACATTAGAGAAAGTTTCTTTGTGCATCTCCGTCATCTGCAGTTTATGAAAAGCTGCTTGGTTGGAGAACATGCTGAAAATGTTGCTTCACTGGCACTGCTGACTTGTTCATCTCCAATTTAACTTTGTTTCGTTTACTTGATGAAACTTCAGGGAACTGTTTATTTAATTATTTGGATTTTTGATTTGACCTTATAAGATGTGTTGCTGTGAGCTTTTGGTTTTTGTTTCAACTTTTCACAAATAGAAGTGATTGAATTTATGTTGAGGTTTTACTTAATTAACTATGAAATATTTCAGGAAATGGTTTTTTAACTTGAAAAACAAACAAATCACAGATGCTGTTAAGCCTGTTACTCCTTTGCACTTCTAGGAGCTATTTAGCTGCTTTTTATAAATAACTTGTTTTTTTTAAATAAACAGAGTTAATTGTTAGTGTTTGCATTATTGTAAAATTTGATTTTCTTTGATATTTTCTCATCTACTGCAAATGATTATCAGCTCCAAATATCGTTTTCTTTACATTCTTTACTACTAATTATCGGTATCTGCCCTGAAGAAACCATATCGGTTGATCTCTAATTCAATGTGGCGCCGCAGAAACAAGCAGAAGAACTCTGTTCACAGGACAGGTTTCAGGTTTGCACATGCGATTCTTAATTCTCAATTTCCGGTTGGGTGTCAAAGATTGCAAACGCTGCATCTAGATCTGGCCGGGGGGGTGTTGCAGATACTCAAGGGGGCATTTGCATTCCTATAATGTCTTCAGTTTCCCTGCATGCACGTGCCCCCCCCCCCCACACACACACACACACAAATCAAAGCGCATGTTGTTGCAGGATGGGACAGAGGCCGTGGTGAAGGAGGTGTTACCAGGAGACAGTGTCCACAGTCTGCTCAGCATCCTTGACATCATCACTGTACGTACGCAGCCCCCAGCTGACAGCTCTGCTTTTGAAAAATGGTTCATTCCATGCCCCCCCACACACACACACCCCCACCTGTCTTTACATCAGGGCCACCCGGCGCCATACAAAACGGTGTCTGCCAGGGCCGCCGTCCCCTCCACAGTGCTGCGCCTTCCTGCCGTGGCGTTCCAGGCCGTCTTTGAGAAGTACCCAGAGACTCTTGTTCGTGTCATCCAGGTGAGTCCATCTGCACAGGTGGTGACCGAGCTCAGAGCCCATAACACCTGTTTTTTTTTTGCCCCCGTCTAGATAATAATGGTGCGTCTCCAGAGAGTGACCTTCCTGGCCTTGCACAACTACCTGGGCCTGACCATTGAGCTCTTCAACCCGGTACTCCTCCCACAGAAATATTTGATGCTGTCGCTGCCAGATGTGATGTCAGCACTGTCCTGTTATGTTGAAAAACCTTCATTTTTGTCAGAAAAATCAGGGCAGGAGGTGGTCGCTCTTCAACAAGGTTGGATTGATACGTGCAGTCAAAATGCTCACAAATTCACAGTTTTGCATCACAATCAGTTATTTGCCACAATTTGCAAATTTGATTTGCTTGATTTATTTAACGGCAGCGAAAGCTTCACCCCCTTTACCACTCTGACATCTGATCAGTGACCAGCGTTGCCTTTAGAGCTCGCCACCGACATCCTCACTGAACTGGGCACCATCACTCACCTGCAGAAAAATGAGCTGATTTAGGTTGATCTACAAAACTCTCCTTGGTATTTTTTTTCTCTCAGCCAGCATTTGCTCACAACATCACAGCAAAGAGGTTCAAATCCCAGCTGGGTTCTTTTCTTTGTGGAGGTTGCATGTTCTCACCGTGCACACATGGGCTCTCCCTGGGCACTCCAGCCTCTTCCCACCGTCTAAAAAGACTAGTCAGTTGGTGTAAATGTGAGAGTGTGTGGCCTTGTGATGAATCATTCATGGTGCAAGGGGTAAGTACTTTTGCCCAACAGTAGCTGGGATAGGCTCCAGCAACCCTGTGACCCCTAAAAGGGGATTCAGCAGCTTTAGAAAGTGTATGGATAGATGAACATTTAGTCTCAAAAGCATTGAAAGGTTAATTAAATTGCTGCACAGTGCAGGTTGGAGCCCCCAGCAGAAGTAATGCCATCAGTGAACTCAAAGACCCACTCCAATGAAAATGTGTTTTTGGCATTTTTAAAATGTTCTGGTGGCATTTTTCTGATGATGGAGGACATATAAAGAGAAAGTTAAGACTTCATTTCAGGGTATTTCTTGATTCAAATTGTTGTGAATCAGAAATAATCAGAAGAAAAATGAAAGATAGCTTAGACTCATAATTAAACCAACTAAAACCCGCCAAATTGACGCGAAAACCACCCAAATCTAATTTTCTCTGCTAAATCCAAATCAAACCCATCCAATTGGGTGGAAACCCTCATAATCTGGCAACACTGCTGGTAGACAGGCTTCCTTGTTTGCCTCCTCTGTGACACACCAACCTAGTGGCTGTATCGGTTACGCGACTTCTCGTTAAGTGATATGCGCACATACACGAGGTTTCACTTTATGAGCCTAACACGTGAGCCGACGCGTCGGTGTTGCCAGACCCATCGTAACCTGTAGCTATGACGCAGCTGCTACAGCTGGCGGGACACAAGCGCCCTGCAAGCAGGGATTGTAGTTTGTGCATGACAACTACAAGTTTGGTAGCATTGTCAAATGGCATCTGTTCGTCAGCTCCTGATTCACAACAAAGTCATACCGCAATTCTTCTAATTCACTGAGTAATTTTAGTCAGTGTCATTTAGTACACTGTGACAGTATAATGATTAGATTAGATTAGATTAGCTTTATTGTCATTGTGCATAGTACAATGGGATTTTATAACCCTCATAACCTCCATATTTGTCTCAACTATTAACCCTTTTAGCTGTTATCAGTGTTTCATCATAGTTCATGAAATGTGCGTAAAAAAATCAAATCATTGTTTTGTGTCTTTGTTTGTGGTGATTTGGGGCGGGGTTGTTTGTGTGTCTAACAGGAGAGTTTAGCCATCTCTTTGGCGAACGTGGCAAACGTCGTGGGAGACGGTCACCCACATCCACTCAAAGCTGTGCGTCGGCAGCACTCCCACTCCGACGACGCCGGCTCTGAGAAGTCTGACACAGGTCTGAACCTCGGCGGGCGGTCTCTGAGGGACACGGGTTCAGTTTGTTTGATGCTTTCTTGTTCAACATCCACAGAGAAGTCCAGCCAGTCAGACTCTTCTGTGTCAAAGTACAGGAAATCCCGCTCGCTCTCCAACCCAGCCGTTCTAGCAAGTACGCTCCAACGCACACGTCCATTCACACGAGAAACCATCTGCACGTCACACATGTCAGCAGGGATCAACTGATTACAGGGATCGTGTGTTTGCAAGGGTCACACATCGGCAGGGAGAGCATCATTTCTATATAATTAGTAGCAAGCAGTGTAGGGAGAACCGGAAAGCAGCCAGCACGGTAGATCCCGAGGACTAGGATTGAACAGCCTTGATGCAAAGGGATGAACAAATGTTTACAGGGATCATGCCCCTAAGGGGTCACAAGGAAACAGGGATTACATGATAGCAGAGATCAAGTGACTGCAAATCTTTAAGTGACCACAGGAATCCCAATTGACTGCAGGAATCAGGTAACTCTGGATCACATTACTCCACTGATCTTGTAATTTGGGGAGGTCGCTTGTTTGCATGCACCCCATGACCGTATGAATCCTGTGACTACATGAATGCATGGATCCATTGACTGCAAGGATCACATGACTGCAGGGATCCTACATGGATCCCGTGACTGCAGCAATGTTGTGAAAGCAGGGATCACTTAATAACGGGGATCAATTAACTGTAGGAATCACATGATAGGAAGAATCACACGACTGCACTTCCTGTTCTGATGATCCTTCTTGTCTTGTTTGTTTGTTTTTAGGTGAAATATCAGCAAACACCAACAAAGAACCTTTCCAGACTAATCCTAGAGACGAGGGCCTCTCTCAAAGTCCTGTGAAGGTCTCTGTGGGGCAGTTTTGTTTCCGCACTTTGGCTTGGGAGGGTCAGTTGATTCTCTAGACCAGGGGGGCCCAAATCCAGGACTCCGGGGGACGGCCTCCTGCTAGTTTTCCAGAAACACTGCCTTGTCTGCTGTTGATTACCTGGATCAGGTAATAAAGAAGCTTTAATGGCAGTATGGTTGGAAAACATGCAGGACAGCGGCCCTCCAGGCCCGGGTTCGGGGACCCCTGCTCTAGACTGAAAACCTGTGGCTAACTGCGCTTTCTGTTTTCTTTTCCCTCAGTCTATTCTGAAGAAGAGTGTGACAATGCAGCCCGCTCCGTCTGCAGTTTACCATTACAACGACACCATAGCAGAAATCCCGCCCCATAACAAAGTGAACGCCATTTTTCAAGCTGCCAAAAAGGACCTGCTGCAGGTCATCCAACTGCAGGTAGCAAGCGTTTCAGTAAAATCTCCCTAATGTGAGACTTGCGGTCATGATTTGTGCTTTACAATAACGGCCATCAACACTTAAAATGATCCCCTCTTTAAGTTTGACATGTGTGCGCTACTTTTAAGAGATCAAAGCTTTTCTTTGAATAAAAATTCCCAGCAGACTCACAAGCGGCAGTCCTGTCCGTACAGCATTTGGCTCTGAAAGCACAACGTCTTAAACACATGTGTAAAAATGCATTAACAACATGATAACACAAGTCTTTCAAACGTTTTGAATAACATGGATGTGATCCAACGGCAGCCTACCGTAATCTAATAAAAATTGTAGTGAGGTGGTTATGATTAAGAGTTTGGAAGGGTTACTTCAGGTCATGTTTCCCCCTCACAGGACCCCAGCCTGCTGGAAGGAAGGGTGACTCTGCGCCAGGTCAAAGCTGGGACTGTGGTGGCTCAACAAGGAGACCAGGTGAGTCTCTCATCTTTTAAAAGTGATCCGTATCAGATTTGTGCATTTACACTATACAATGCTGAAACTATCAAACGTAGACGTTCTGCGGACTACGTAACGTAGCAGCATTTCCACCTTCCGCGGACCTGAGCACTGACCGCATGGATTTATAAAATTATGAGCGAGCAGGCCCTTAATAATAATCATAACAGTAATAAAAGCACATTTAGAAGATGCGTGTTGGTCCAAACGGCAAACGTTTAGCATGGAGAAACCCCCCCCCCCTTTTTTTTTTGTTGTGTTTCTTTTGTGTGACTGCGACTGTCATGGAGGCAACGCAGCGACGAAAGGGGCTTCATTAGTTACCGTTTGCGTCGGACCGGAAATGTCCCACTACGGTGTGAAGCCTGAGGCTGAAAGGTAACACGCTGATGGGGCTCCAGCTGTCCTCCAACAGCAAAATCAGCACAAAAGCACCTTAATAAGTCATGTGATCTCAGTTGGCGGTGTCCTGAGTTGACGTCACTGACGTACGACTCCCATTTACTGGGGAATATCCGATTTGTGTGTTTACATGGCACACGCAAATGCACGTATCCGATTCGTATCCGATTTATTTCCACATATGAATGAGGCCTGAATCCGATCTGAGAAAATCGTAATCCATGCGCTTTTTTCCCTGCTTACACGTTCACCGGTCATATCCGACCTGTGCCACATGAGAGGAAAAAAATTGGAATTGGGTCACTTGAACCATGCAGTGGAAATGCGGCTTAAATCATCCTTCTGGGTTTTTTTTTCTTTTTTTCAAATGATGATGAACTTTTGCCATGAAGTGACCTTCAGGGGGCACGCATACCTTTGAAAAGAAAAAGGATTCAGCTTCCTCAGTATGAGAAGAACATGAGAACACAACAATTTTTTAGAACTAGATCATGACAACTTCTTTAAACAGAAAAATCTCAATTTTCACTTCGGACCCATTCTCTGGCACGGAGGAGGACGTTTTATGATGTGGGCTAGTCTGCAGTCCGAGGAGTTGAAGCTCAGGATGGATGTTTGACAGAACCACGAACTACAGCAGGAGATATACAACAGGATGGTGACAAAGAGAAGAATCTAAAGCTGTCAAAGTCTGGACCTGAACAGGACTCAAAGGGTGGACACCCATTCATGTCATTGAAGTTGAGACTGAACCAGAATGACGACAGCAGCCCTTTCATGAGCAGCATCCACAGGTCCTTCTGTGTAAAGGGGTTATGGCTCGACCTCCCACAGAAGTTCAGCTCTTTCCACTCATTGAGGGAGCGTTTCATGTTCTGATGGTTGGAGTCTTTTGCTGTTGAGGGACCTGCCTTTGACCATCGCCCAAATCCCACTGCACCTTCCACTTGTGGTCATGCATGTGGGTGGAAGGCAACATCCTTTTGTCTCCTCTGGTTTGGTCAGACAAGGATCTCTGGGCCTGGTTCCAGGGTGGGGTCCTGGGGACCCTTTCATATGGGTAAAATGTACCCCTCTTAGTCAGGCCCATCAAGCCTGCCATTGGAGACCAAGACCACATGCTCCAAGGTTCACTCAAGGTCTCCGTACCCCGAGGACAGAGACGGGCCGCGAGGTTCACGGCTGGTGAGGCACTGATGTCATCCGTCAGATTTACAAACAGAGTAACTTCTTCCCCATTTGACTGGCAACAGTTACAGTGTGGGTTTTGAAATTTAATTAAATTTTTCTTCCGTTGACAAACTGTAGCATGAAGAAATATCACCAAAATCCCACGTAATCATCTGTTTAGAAAATGATGCTCAACGATATTAAAGAACAACTGGACGGCTGCAGTTCACGTGCAACCACTAATTCTATTATTCTTTAGCCACGGTGTCACAGTCTGTGGAATCACCAGCGCCCTCTGCCTTGAGGCAGATGTACTGCGTGCCACAACTTGTGTATTTCTAATGCGCCTTGGTAGCGGATAAAAAAGACTAAATCAGTCACAAACTGGCAGGAATGTTGGCAAGAAATTAAAAAATTAAGTTAGTTGATGATAGAAAGACTGAATTAGTAAAGTGCATGCGTCAGCTGGAGTTCTGTCTGGCTGCAGGAAAGCCAAGGGCTGTCTGTGCCTCCCCTGCTGCTCTCCTGTGTATTTGAACAGGATATTCGTTAATTTGCTACTTTTTTACCAAAAAACATTGAAAACCCACAAGCAATCAGAGAATCGACATGTCTAAAGACAGATCTATTTTTAAGCTATATTTTGCGGGTGAGGCAGTTCCTCACCTGCCTCCCCTGACTGCACATCCCTGCATGAGGACAGTCATCAGAATTAGGATGCAATGATCCATTTTCCCCACGATTTGGTTCAAACCTCAGTTTTTGGTTCACAGTTTTGTTTTGGTTAAATATATAATTTGTGTATCAAGAAAAAAAGAGAAAAAGCAAAATATTCAGATAAATCCTAATTTAGTTTGCTAAAAGGCAATGAAGAAAACCTTCTGTTGGGTTGGCTCATACTAAGCCTGGTATAATGTAGTAAATTATTAAATGAAAAAATCATTCTTAAATTTCAACATACTTTTGACACTTTCAACGTAAACATACTGGCATGGAGTAAGAATGCAACGATGATGTCATGATGATGTCACATGCGATTCAGTTTTAAACTGAGAGCTGGGGCACCCTTAATCAGAAAATTCTAATTCTCAGGAACCCCTAGTGTTGCATAATGCTGGATGAAATTAAAACCTATGTTTTAGTGTTCTGACAGCATGAACACAACCGTGGGGAAGACAAGACAGTCATCCAGGAGACAAGCTGTTAAAGGAGGGTAAGATGTAAAAGATCACTGTTAGTGAAGCTGAATCCAAAGACATTTGAGAGATGAACCAAAGCAAAAGTGGTAGGAACACTTGGGTTTGGGTTCCTGAGCACTGCAGGAGTCAGATCTTCAGGAATCTCAAGATGCAGATGGCTCCAGGACATAGACGTCTAATGACATCAGAAGCATCATGCCTGCACTGAGGATGAAATAGTCTACTAAGACCAGATTTAGCTTGTTTTGGAATTCAAGGTCTGAGTTTCAGGAGGAAGAGAGACAAAGCTTAGAATCTGAACAGCTTGAGGTTCAGTGGAAGTTTGAAGGGTCAAAAGCCCAACAGAAAATGTAGAAAGCTTGATGGCTCCTTCTGCTGACCATCTTTTGCTGGTTACACCTCCTTTATAGGGACTTCTCACCTGCTCACTGACAAAAACTTCCAGTTTTTGGATCAAGACCACGTTGACCTAAACCCCAAAGAGAGTTGAAGAAGGTGAAAACACCAGAGCAACAACACAAGAACTGAAGACAGTCTGGACTAGAGAACACCTCAGCAGAGCCACAGACTGATGGCCTGCACGCCACGCTGCAATCACGCAGGATTTGATGCAGAGCCAAGCGGCACACATCTTTATATTTTTATCAGTTTGTGAAGTTGGAGCTTTAGTTGTTCTGAACAGAAGCTCAGTCTTCACTGACACTTATCCATAGCCCCCTTGAATCTTGCAGGATGTGAGCGTGGAGTTTGTCATCTCGGGGGTCCTGCATGTCTATCAGCGCAAGATCGACCAGGAGGACGAGTGCCTGCTGTTTGTCACCCATCCAGGAGAGATGGTGGGCCACCTGGCAGTTCTGACCGGCGAGCCGCTCATCTTTTCAGTGCGAGCGCAGAGAGATTGCACCTTCCTGTCCATATCGAAGACCCACTTTTACGAGTAGGGCCAAGATCACACTCCAGGATCGTCCCTTTGGCCTGCCAGCAGCAGGTGACGGCGTCCGCTGTCTCCACTGCAGGATAATGCGGGAGGAGCCCAGGATGGTGCTGAACGTGGCTCACACGGTGGTGAGGAGGATGTCCCCGTTTGTCCGGCAGACCGACTTTGCTCTGGACTGGATGGCTGTGGAGGCGGGCCGGGCTGTCTACAGGTAACCCGCAGCTGTCGAACAGAGCTGAAACTCAGCTTCCAGCCGTTATGAAGACACCCTGGAGCTCGTTTGGTTCCTTTTTACATGATCTGTTGTCAGAATTTAGGTGCAAATTGACAGAAGTTTGCAGAAGGGAAGTTGGGAGGGACCAAACAGTCGCTGACTTTTTTTTCCCAGACAAGGAGACAATTCAGACAGTACCTTCATCGTGCTCAGCGGCCGGCTGCGCTCCGTCATCACAAAGGATGATGGGAAGAAGGAGTTGGTCGGGGAGTACGGGCGCGGAGATCTGATTGGCGTGGTGAGTTGTCAGACTTGAGGTCTCCTCATGTTGAAAACAGATGAACTGACTGACACCTTTTGTTGGGGGGGGGGGCGGGGCGGCAGGTTGAGGCGCTGACGCACCTGAACCGAGCCACAACAGTCCACGCCGTCAGGGACTCGGAGCTTGCCAAGCTGCCCGAGGGAACCCTGAACTGCATCAAGAGGAGGTACCCCCAGGTGGTCACCAGGCTGATCCACGTGCTGGGGGAGAAGATCCTGGGTAACTTGCAGCAGGTCAACGGACCGCTGACAGGTGATCAGTGTTTGAGGCGAATAGGAACCGACTGTTGGTGAACACACAAGCTGCCGCATCCATAGAAGCCTAAACAAGCTGCAGATAAACACATACTGACATCTAGTGGTTAAGTTAGTCATAGCATCAATCCGAACCACTCCGTTGTTTTCAGTTTAAGCCTTAGTCACATGGGGGGGGTGGACCCGTCCAGCTGTCCCTGTCAGGTTTTTGGGTTATCTGTGCACATGAAGGGTCGCAGACAGGAGTGACCGCGTCTTAAACGGAGCGCAGGTGTGTCTTGAGATTCTCTTGAGGCTAGTGTGCCCACCTTTAGGAACGTCATGACAATGAAATGTACCAACATTTGATAGGTTAATGTTAGTAAAACGCGCTCGTGACCTACAGGTGATGCTACCTCTGGCTCCTTACTGACTGTGCGCAAATGCTCAGGTGATATGGAAGTGCCTGTAGGATGTCCAAACATACTCCAAGTGTCTCGTTTCCTCCAGCCAGGCTGCATGCGAACTTCGTCCAGGTTTGCCTATGTTTTTACCTGCAGACGGCCTGGACCCACCTGTAAGGAAAGTGCTGCCTAAGGCTTTTATAGAAAAACTCAGGGAAGGTTGTGTCTAAAGATCCTTCACAGCAGTGAGCCTGTAGTGTAATAGCATTAAAACAAACTAAATCCAGCGAAATGTCAGCCTAAAAGCATCCAAACTGACTGACATTCACAAACTAAAACATTGCAGGCAGCGTTCTCTTTTCATGTTAATGAAAGGCAAAGACAGAAGGGAGTTGCAGGAATCCTTTCTGGCTAGTTCATTTATAGGGCTTTATTTTTTCTTTTTTAATTTTTAAAAAAGGTTAACCAGTGGTCTCTTTAATTATGATTATGACGTTTTTAGCCAGAATCAAAGGAGGGAGTTGTCAATACTGAGTTGTGGGCAACCCCGCCCCTCTTCCCGTCACCCATAGCTGAGAGCTCCCTGTGCATACGCTCTCCGGTTAGCTTACAGCCCCTCACACCCACAGCCTGACATTACAGAGCTATCCAGTCGTGCAGTTTTGAGCCAGATGCCAGCTCGGACGAGGAAAACAGGGACATACATGAATCTATTTGTCTGCGGAGGAGCGGAGGAGGGAGTTTGTGGCCCCGCCCTGTGTGTATTCTGTCACATATAAGCGGATTCAAACCAATTTGAATAAAGAAATACACAGAAATTAGATTTTTAAGCTTAATTTTCTTAATGCATGTTCTTTATAATTAAATTAATGCCACAATTACACATTAAAAACACCCTTCTCATTGGAGTTGGTCTTTAAAGATGTAGCACCAAGGCTATTTTTGACATGTTTTACAAGCACTGACCTCATTTTCTCTGATATATGAAACCCATCACGTCCGCTGACATTAATGACACTGTGGTAAAGGTGTGTTGATGCATGCATGATCATTGCAGTTTAGCTAAAGTAGAAGTATAACAGCCAGGTTTTTCATGTGTGTGGATGAAAACAGTGACATATTTATGCAAGAGTCAATGCTATTATTTTATTAATCTTAAGCTTGCAAGCTGTAGTTCCCGCTCAAAGCGGGAACTACAGCTTGCAAGCTAAAGATGAATAAAATAATAGCATGTTGTTTGAGTAGAGCCGCAGAATGAGAACAGAAAATGTTCACATGTTGTTGTGCAGAGATCAGAAGGATCAGAAGACTTGAGTTTCCCTCCTGTCTTTGTGTTTTTGAGCTGCTGCAGTAACCTTCAAATATCTATGCTGGGCTAGAACTGAATTTTTGCTCTGGTTGCACCGGTGTGCCTAACTTTTTTCCATAAGCACGAACGTTTGGTGCAGCCACCTTTTTAACCATAATGCATTAGACTCAGCACTTTTACATGATCACTTTCCTTTTTATTTGCTGTCAGTATCGGCATTCGGACTTAAAAATGATTAACTTACTAACTGGTAAAGAAAAAGACCTTCATTTGAAACACAATTGTACAATGATGATTAATTGCAGGGTGTTTTTAACATGTTTTTTTTAGCATTAATCTCATGATATATAAAATCGTTTAAGAATAAAACTGCATTTCTTTAACCAAATCGAACCAAATAAAAAATGGCGTTTGAGAAACCTCAAATTTGTGACACAATAATAGAAATGGGCGAACTACAGTCTCCCTGTCACGGTGGGGGGAAGGTTGAAGCACCCAGGCGCAGAGGAGAGGAGGCAGGAGTTCCAGGAACAATCGGGCTTTTAATATTAAAACTGAACAAACCAAAAACCACTGCTAAAGCAGGCAAACATAACTCGAAACACTCATTATACTAGAAACCCAGGGAAGAGCAGAATTACAAAGTATGGAGCAGCACAGGAGGAAGGGAATGACAAGACTTAAATACATACAGACAAACGAGACACAGGTGAACACAATCAGGAAGGATGGGGACCAAGGTAAAACTCAAAATTACAACAAAACAGGAAACCCTACAAAATAAAACAGGAAGGAACACAACCTGTCCAAAACCAACAAAGAACCAAACACAAAAGGAAAGAAACTGAAACCGTTACACTTCCTGCTCTGCTCCATTCTGATGCATCCACTTGCAGACAAATTGATCCATGATCCAAGACGAAACCTGCACACACACAGGAATGAGACTTTCAGAGGCGCTGAGACTACAACGGCTGGGCGTTTTTGTAGGCGGACCACTCCTGAGCCCTGCGGTGATGCTGCCCGCTGTCAGATGAAGGTCTGACTCTGAAGGTCTCTGTGCTGCAGGTCGCGGTCTGGCCCTGCACACCCCCAGCAGTAAGTGGGACAGCGGGAACCCAGACTCCAACCTGTCCACCGTTGCCATCCTGCCCGTGTCTGAGGAGGTCCCCCTCACTGCCTTTACTCTGGAGCTGCAGCATGCTCTTGGTGCCATCGGTACGTGCACGCCTCACGTGCACACACCGGGGTGTGCACTTCTGCCTTGCCGTCTCTGTGAGCGCTCTGATTTGTGTGACTCTTCTGTGAAGGCCCCACCTCGTTGCTGACCAGTGACATCATCAAACAGAGACTGGGCTCTGCGGCGCTGGACAGGTGAGTCTCCAGCGAGCGGCGGGTCTGACGGTGAAGAATCTCCTCTGCTCGTTTATTCGGCTGATTATAATTTCTCAGTTAAGCTCTGACTAAAACACTACGTTCATTAGACATTTGTCACTCGGTATTACACAATTATTACAGGTTTCTAAGGAAACACAATGATCATCACCACAACGTTCCATAATTCTGTGTGTCAGAGTTCAGAAGCAGCATCTCAGTGAGGTGATCCAGAGGAGCTGTTCTGCCGGGCCTGGCTTCAGTTCGTGCAGGTTCAGCTCTCTGAGCTCAAACTCTGAAACCAGCTTATGTCGGAAGTTGGACTGGATCACTGCAGCTCCTTCTCAGTTGCAGATGTACAGTTATTAATCATCCTCAGTGTCTGGGTTTATTGTGTTTGGTTTTGTTCCTCTCACGGCCCAGTTTCTTCATGATTATTAAAGACTTTCGGTTCCTTTTAGAGGCCCAGTCTCCTGTATTTTGGGTTCTGCACCAATGGTTCCTGCCATCTCACGGTTCTGTTAATAATCCGGATTAAAGGAGTCCAGAAGAACTGGGTTTTTTTTTTCCATAAATCCTTTTTTTTTGTTTTTATTGTACAAAGATTTATCAAGACAAAAAAGGTGCTGTGTCATGGTCATAAGTACCAATGCTGGACAAAAGTTGCGTAATCTGAGGACTGGACATATTTATTGTGTACTGATCAATAAACTAGAGATGGACCAATATCATTTTTTTCAGGCTGATATAGATAACTGATATTTCCCTGCAACAGTGGCCGATAGCCGAGATATGCGGATACTGATATTTAAGTTTCTCAAAATTTAGAGTTCCTTTGTTTTGCTTTGCTGCACAATCACACCATACCTGACCTTTTTAAGGGAGCAAAGGATCTCAAAGGAACAAGAATCACTTAAAACTTGAAAAATATATCTGAAAACAGTCAGACGGTTTATGGACATAAACATAAGCCTTCCAGTGACAGGGATCTGTGTTATGAAGACGTACACATTTAAAAAGTAAGCATATTGGAAAACAGTCAGAACAATACCGTTAGACCGATCAACTGAAATTATACAAATATTCTCCGACACTGATATATCGATATATCACCCAACCCTACATAAAACCCCAAAGAAGAATGAAAAAAATAATAAAAGTCTAACAAATACGATGCACCACCTCCACCCACAGGAAAAAGGTTTTAGGATTAAATTATTTCACACACACAACAGGTTAATGTCTCCTTACTGACAAAAACAGAAATATGAGAAGAGAAAAGATCAGCTATACGGGACTATTTTGCCTTGAATGATAAGGAATGAATTAATAATTTATTTTATGGGATGCAGGAAAAGCCACAGTAAAAGGAAAAATTATTTCTACATATTCAAGGCTAAAAAATAGAGGGAATTAAAAGAAGTGGGACTACAAACCAGAATTGAACATTTGGAAAATGAACCTAAGAAATACGGCAAATGAGAAACAGTTGAAGAACGAATTGAAACCAGAGCTAAACTAAATGTTGTCATACAAAGCAGAAGTTCCCTCAAGGTTTATTAAAAGGAAACATTATTTAAATGTTATAAATTGTTATTATTTCAGGGAGTTGCATAATTCCCCAAATGAAACCGAAGAATTCCCATCAAATTGAAATGAATCCCAAAACAATAATAAAGATTTTTGCCGAATACAAAGTGAAAGACCAAATAGTTTCTTTAGATTCCAAATAGTGGAACCCATCACTGAAAGAGAAATGAAAAAAATAAAACAGTTAAAAGGAAAAAAAAATGTAAAATGTCCTCCGGAATAGATGGAAAGGTGGATTTGTAGGAGAAAACATTTAAAACATTTGCTAAACATTTGCAAAACTGTATAAGCATTATCTAAAAACCCAACTATAAAAATATAGTTGAAATGGGAATACAGCCCATTACTGTGGGCATTACATAACTACGTATTAAACTCAGGAAACCCACCAAAATGTTGCTGTCTGATGATGCTCTGATCTCTGAAAGTTCTCTTCACCAGTGACCAGAAGAAAAGCTGTGCTCTAAATTCAACGATTCCATCCGTTTTGGTTTTAGTGTCCACTTTTTGGTCTTCAGCAGATCTTCTGAGCTCAGATTGGTCCATTCAGGTTCAGCACAGATGACAGCAGCGGCTTGTGTGTGTGTGTGATTCATACAGCGTCCATGAGTATCGTCTGTCCAGCTGGCTGGGCCAGCAGGAGGACATCCATCGCATCGTCCTGTACCAGTCGGACTCCAGCCTCACTCCCTGGACCCAGCGCTGCATCCGCCAGGCAGACTGCATCGTCATTGTTGGGCTGGGTGAGCAGGAGCCCACTCTTGGGGAGGTAAAAGAATCGATGCTGCTCTGGCATCTTGAGACAACATGAGTTTGCTTTGGTGACACAAAGAAATCTAGCGTGCCTCCCCTTGGAGCTGGTAGTTCTCCTGATGTCCTCCTTCTGGTCCTACAGCTGGAGCGGATGTTGGAGAGTAGCTCGGTCCGAGCTCAGAAGCAGCTGGTGCTGCTGCACAGGGAGGACGGCCCGCCCCCCAGCGGGACGGCCGAGTGGCTGAACATGCGCAGCTGGATCTCCAGACACCATCACCTGTCCTGTCCTCGCAGAGTCTTCTCCAGGAGAAGTTTACCCAAACTGGTAGGGAGGATTTGAGGGATCTGGCTGGGGATGCCGTTTCTCCTCTGATAGTCGGGCGTTTTTGCAGATAGAGCTCTATCAGCGAGTGTTTGAGAAGTCTCCGGATTGTCACTCCGACTTCTCGCGCCTCGCCAGGATCCTGACAGGAAATAGCATCGCCTTGGTGCTCGGGGGAGGTGGGGCCAGGTACGGCAGCTGCAAACACAAACGTCTACCCGCAGATGAATATTTCTACCTCATAAAACTTAATCTGCACACGTATGTCAGTGTGCAGAGACTCCTTACTTGTGCTCATGCGTGAATATTTGTGCACGTGGTATTGTGTGCCTCTCACTTCTCTCTTCCACTTTGAACACTTTAAATAATAAACAAGAATTTTCTTTTAATATGGTCTGATTTTGGTTTAAATACAAATGATTTTCAGATCCTCATTGTAGTTTTTTTTTTCTGTCCTTGTCTTAAATAAACATTTGTTTTTATTCATTATTTCTACTTGTATAAAAGCAAAAGCCCACATGGGGCAGGATGAGGCGTTTGAGGTGCAGCCTCGTTGGACCTGAACGCGTCTCGTTTCAGGGGCTGCTCTCAGGTTGGCGTGGTGCGGGCGCTTAGGGAGGGGGGCATTCCCATTGACATGGTGGGCGGCACCTCCATCGGCGCCTTAATGGGAGCTCTCTATGCAGAGGAGAAGAGCATCAGCCGAATGAGGGTCCGGGCTCGAGAGTGGGCCATGGTAAGAGCGTCGGCCGCCTCCACCGTGTTCCCGCATGGTCTTCCTCTGGTGCTGACGTCCCTCCTCTTCTCTGCTGCAGAACATGACCTCGCACTTCAAGAGGATTCTGGACCTGACCTACCCCGTTACCTCCATGTTTTCTGGAGCTGCCTTTAACTACAGCATCAGCTCCGTCTTCAGTGACCGACAGATAGAGGTTTGTCCACAGCTGACCTCAGACTGTAGGAGATCAAGGAAGGAAGGGGAACTCTCCTCCTGATGTCTTGTGCCCTCCCTCAGGACCTGTGGTTACCATACTTCAACATCACCACAGACATCACTGCCTCGTCCATGAGGGTCCACACTGATGGTGGGTATGAAACCCCCTCCTCCATCACGTCACAGCATGGCCAGCAGCGTCACGATGACGGCTGCCGGTCACCTTCATTTACGACACAAACACTCTGCCCCCTGCAGGCTCGCTGTGGCGTTACGTTCGGGCCAGCATGTCCCTGTCCGGCTATTTGCCGCCGCTCTGTGACCCCAAAGATGGTCACCTGCTCATGGATGGGGGCTACATCAACAATCTTCCTGGTAAGAACGTGGGGGGAGGGCTCAGAGCGTTTTACTCTCTGGTTTTTCCAGAGAATGATGAAGCAGAAGGGAAATAAAGGCGTTTGAGGTCTCCAGAAGGTCCCTGATGATTCGTTGGTTGGTTTCTGGTCAACTGATGACTGTGCAGAACTGCTGACGTCAGGGTTTCTTTTATGTTGGGTCCAGCTGACGTGGCTCGCTCCATGGGGGCCAAGGTGGTGATCGCCATCGACGTTGGCAGCCGGAATGAGACCAGCCTGACCAACTATGGCGACTCCCTGAGCGGCTGGTGGCTGCTGTGGAAGAGGTTGAACCCCCTGGCTGAGAAAGTCAAGGTCTGTCCCCTCAGAGCTGACATCACCACGCAGGAGAACCAGTTCTTATCGGCAACTTCACCTTCTAGGTTCTGAACATGGCAGAGATCCAGACGCGGCTCGCCTACGTGTGTTGCGTTCGACAGCTGGAGCTGGTCAAAGACAGCGAGTACTGCGAGTACATCCGGCCCCCCATCGACCGATACGGCACTCTGGATTTTGGAAAGTTCGACGAGATCGCGGTGAGCCTCCTCCCTCTGCTTCCCTTTCGTCCGTGTCCCTGATCTGGCCTCACCTGCCGCCTGTGGCCGCAGGACGTGGGGTACCAGCACGGGAAGACGCTGTTCGACGTGTGGCAGCGCAGCGGCGTGGTGAGCAGCATGATGAAAGACCGACATCAGGAGGACTTCCATAAGACCAAGGCCGGACATGTGAGTGTGACATTGGTTATATCTGTGGCGGGAATGAGCCTTAGCTGGAGAGAAACACGTGACACAACTCTGGATCTGCACTGAGGGTTTCTGCTGTACGGGCGCTGCTCGAAAAACAAACACTTCCCCTTTTTTCCTTGAAGTCTGATCATCTTTTGATGTGTTTTCAAAGCACTCCCAGTGGCCTTCTATTGATGATGATGCCGTTTGTAGTCTGAATCAAAATGCCCATGTTGCTTCCCAGGACATAGTTTCTGCAGAGCAGCAGTTCATTAGAAATTCACCTGTGAGTTGTGGGCGGGAACATTGGCGAGGAGCGATCCCATCCACCTTCCTGTCACCCAAAACAAAAATGGCGAGCAATATTGGAGCCATCCAGCCGTACAGTTTAGATCCAGAAGACGGACATGGATCTGTTTGTCTATTGTCTGCTTGTCTATTAAACCCCTATGTGCCGTGTGTGCTGCAGTGTTGCTTCCGCGAAGTGCGTTAAAAAGTAGTAACCGCACACTTTGAAGGCCATTAACCCGCTTATACCATGGTCACTTACAAAAGCAATACATATTAACCAGGTTTTAGTCCTTAATTCTTGTTTTTTTTCCGATTTGGATCACTTTTCTCACAAACAGCGGACTATATGTTACGTGATGCGGCGCATCATAGTTTCATAGTCCGCGTCGCGCAGCACCACTGCTGCAGTCAAGATTCAGCGATTTATATATGCTAATCGTCCCGATGGGTTGAATAAAGCATCAATTCAAAGGGAAAGTTAATCGCTTACCGCTTGTTTTTGCCCAGATGATGAAGCAAAAGGTTGTTTTACAGAAGCCGGTGCAGTGATACAAAACATTTAAGCTAGCCGACCGGAACTTTTCACCGTGCGGTTATCAGGTTTTAATGCATACCCAGCAGCCAATCAGAATCGAGTATTCAACCGGACCATGGTATAAACTCCTATGTGCCATGTGTGTGCAGTGTTGCCAGATTGCCTGATTTTGAACTTGCAAAAATTGCTTTGTGTGGGCTGCACGGTGGGGCAGTGGTTAGCGCTCTTGCCCTCACAGCAAAAAGGCCCCTGGTTCAAGTCCCAGCTGGGGGACATGAAAAACATCAACGGGGGACCTTCCCGTGTGGAGTTTGCATGTTCTCCCCATGTATGTGTGGTGTATCCTCCCACCGTCCAAAAACATGCTTCATAGGTTAATTGGCAACTCTAAATTGTCCACAGGTGTGAGTGTGAGAGGGAATGGATGTGTGATTGTGGACATTCTACCCTGCGACAGACTGGTAACATGTCCAGGACGTCCCCTGCCTTCGCCCAAGTGGCCGGGATAGGCTCCGGCAGCCCCGTGACCCCGAAACGGGAATAAATGGTATGGATGAATGAATGATGAATGAATGCTTTTTGTGTGGGTGGACGTGATTTGGTTTGGTGGCTTCTAGTAAAATAGCATTCTGGGCGGGTATTTGGCACTTTTTAGATGACATTTGGGCTGGAAAACTGTGATCTGGCAACACAGATCTACTGTCTTGACTGTGTTCAGCTTGCCAGAGTGACATAAATCTTCAGTTGCAATCGGATCTTCATTTTCCTTTTATTATACTGGACTGCTCTTTCTATGAGAGAAAAGGTTTTACAACCTTAGAACATCTACAACCCCACTTTGAGGATTTTGCCTAGCATAGGGATATTTATGGAAACCCCCGCGATAAACGAGGGAACACCAAATTCAGAAATGTCCCTCTTCTTTATATATGTCCTCCATTATGAGGAAAAAATGCCACAAAAACATGTTAAACACATCAAAAACACAATTTTATCAGAGTGAGTCTTTAAAACTTTCATTCACTTCACAACAGAAACCATATTTAGTCTCTGACCCATTTTTTGTTTCCTCTTTCGTGAGTAAAAGTATTATATAAATGAATCGGGGGATTTTTTTTAAGAGCAAAATATTGCATAAACATGTGAGTGTAGTCATTAGACTGACATGTGACCGTCTAATGCTGGGCAGGCGTGTTTTTCCTGCAATGTCCTCCATTTCTGGCAGACACCACATCCGATCAGACATACGCAGCGTCTGGATTCTAAAAATTCCTTTTCCTGTTCTCTTTTCCTTCACCCTGTTGGCAAATGTCGTCTGAACGACCTTGAGAATAAAATAAAAGAGGTGTCCAGGAGACCCTGAAGGACCTTTATCTTTATGTCGAGGAGGAGGAGGACGAAGGTTTGCGCTCTTAAACACGCTCCAGAGAAAGCAGGAAATGCCAGCAATCTAACATTGAGTAAACCCAACAGGAAGTTTGGGGTTTTTGTTATGTAACACTTGAGCCATTTTTAGATTTTAAAAACATGCCAACTCAGACTGGAGGAGGGCTTATGTCAATTTTCAGTAATCTGATTTTTGTTTTTTGTTTTTAAAATACTTCAACATCCCTAAAAGCCGACGTTCAGTCCAAACGGAGAATGGTTGAGATCATTTTTCACTCTGCTTGGAATCACCTCTGACAGGAAGTGATGTCACACGACAGTGAAGTTTGATGGAGGAGCACAGTCCATCACAGTTTGATTTAATTTGATTTAGTTACATATTTAAAAAAACAAAAAAAAAAACATTGAACATGGACAACAAGATTAAGCAGAACAGAAAATAAAAAAATGTGATCATGTTTGAAGGGAACCTGTCTGGGGTTTTTTGCACGCTCACACACCAAAACAATTTTACAGAAAGAAAGAAAGAAAAATGAAACGGAAACTAAACAAAAAAAGATCAAAAACACAAAAGTCAACAATTTAACTAAACTCACTTTTTGGTTACTAGTCAGTAACATCCAAAGTCTAGCAGTTATATTTCTACTAGCCAAACATTTCTCTGGAAATACAATGGAAATGACGTATTTGAAAGCAAAACAGGTATTACCATTTTTTACAGAGTTTCAGTTACTGATTTTCTCACGAAAACAAAACAGTAATAATTGAAAGTGTCGTCTTATGTCTAACCTTTCATTATGAACACATACTTTTCTTTAAAGCATCAACTTTTCATCAAAGCCCCAATTTTAATTTCTATGCATGGTCGCTTTGTTCAAACGACAAATATTTTTTTTAATTGTAAAACAGAATAGTAAAGATTAAAACCACCGATAAAGAAATAATATCATTTCTTTAAAGTTAGTTTGTTTTTCAAAAATGTCATCCAAAACAAGTTGCATATATTGAAATATGTGCAGCGTCTTGTATTATTGTGTGTGTTTTAAAAGATCTTTGTGTTGTAGTTGTGAGTCTTATGGATTTTAAAGAGTTTCACTGGCATGAAGCAACAAGTGGGTGTGTGTTTGTGTTGGCTGAGGTCAATGTGAGCAAACGCTAGAAAGTACCAAAATGCAACGATAGTGAGATCTTAATAAAAGCACATGAGTGCAGAAATTCCACGCAGTCCCTGAATGCACCACGTGCTATTAAATCTGTGCAATAATGTTAGAATTAAATGTTTTAACCATCTCTGGGATGGATGTTTGTGGTAGCCGGGTGGAGGGGAGGCAGACACTTCAAAGTCATGGTTGTGAGTTGGAATCCCCTGATGAACAAGGCCTCACCGTGCAGAGTGACCTCCAAATGAAAGTTCTACCCTGTTTCAGGTGGTCACGTGTCCCAACGCCTCCTTCACGGATCTGGCAGAGATCGTGTCGAGGATCGAGCCCGTGAAGAGCGCTGCCGTCAGTGGTCAGTGAACGTTCCCTGTGGTGTTTCCTGAAAAGCTGTGCTGCCTCTCTGATCTCCTGTTTGGTGGCCCTCAGAGGAGATCTCTGACGAGTACCAGACGGACTACGACGAAGAGGCCGTGGAGAGCGCTCTGTCTGACTTTGAGGCCTTCACCCCTGGCAGTGAGCAGACAGAGGGGGACGACACGGCTGAGACTGTACGTACCTTTTCCACCTCTGAGCTCACGCTGTCTTTGTGCAGAAGAAAAGTTCACGTGTGTTTTTACAGGATGAAGAACTTCCAGCTCAGCACCAGCTCAAGAGCGCGCCTCCAAGAGCTCACCTGTGATTGTGAGCGCCGCTCTGATGACTGCGCCCCCTGCAGGACGGAAGTAGTGTCATGGTCCCTGACTGATTTCACTCCTGCTCTCATGAAGGACCGAATGATTGCAGGATGTGGGTAAAACTGGTCTGCAGAGCCATTTTGTCGGAGCTTCAGGATCGGCTCTCGTCCACCACCGCAGTGCTCTGCTGTTTCACGCTGACTGAAGATGGAGGCAGCGGCGCCGAGCTTCACGGGTCTTCAGTGCAAAGCTGCTTCGGCGCTGAGCTCATGTTTGCTTCGGCTTCACATCTGCCAGCTGAGACTTCACCCAACTGCAAACCTGGAACTCATCCACGCTTCAGCTTTTCTTTGAAGACATCCGATAGCCTGTGCACGCAGGAAAACCTTTTCATGGATGGTCATTTTGCTGCGGCGGCGTGGACTGACCGCCCAGGAGGACGCTCCTGACCTTCATGTGACCTTTACGGCAGATGCATGCACAGATCCTGAGCGTGGCTCGCCACTATGTGTTGACACTAACTCCGGTTTTGTAAAACAGTTTTTTTTCTCAGTATTTCCGTCCTAAAGAAAACTAAACAGATTTCTTATGACTGCTGTTCTGATTAATGAACAATTATCATCCCAAAAAAGTTCACGGTAAACGTCATTTTATTACAGGTGTTGCCCCAGTGGAGAAGACCTCGAGCACATTTTTTTTTGTTTTAGTTTGAATCATCTCTCCATTATCAGAACCTGTTAAAAGCTCTTTTGGGGCTGCTGGAGCCTATCCTAGCTGCTGTTGGGCACAGGAGAGGGGTACACCCTTTGCTAATCACCACTGTTGGCCCCACACTCACACCTAGGGGCAATTTAGAAATACCCATGAAGCAATGAAGCCTTTTTTTTTTACACAAGAGGAACAAGATGAAAATGTAATCATGAAGTTTACCTTAATGACTTTTTTTTTAAATGCAGTAGACACACATATAATATCGCTAACATCCAAAGTCTACCAGTTAGATTTCTACTAGCCAAACATTTCTCTGGAAAAACAATGGAAATGACGTATTTGAAAGCAAAACAGGTATTACCATTTTTTACAAAGTTTCAGTTACTGATTTTCTCACGAAAACAAAACAGTAATAATTGAAAGTGTCGTCTTATGTCTAACCTTTCAGTATGAACACATACTTTTCTTTAAAGCATCAACTTTTCATCAAAGCCCCTATTTTTATTTCTAGGCATGGTCACTTAGGAACATTATCAGAACCCGTTAAAGCTTTTTTAGGTTGCTGGAGCCTATCCTAGCTGCTGTTGGGCAAAGGGGAGAGGTACACCCTTTGCAGTTCACCACTGTTGTCCTCACACTTGCACAATAGGGGCAATTTAGAAATACCCATGAAGCAATGAAGCTTGTTTTTGCACAAGAGGAACATGTCGCAGAAAGGACTCGGCTGGGATTTGAACCAGGATCTACTCACTGTGAGGGGAGGGTGCTAACCACCACCTCACCGCACAGCCCTGGTACAAATCAGTTCTTCAAAAAAGAGAATTTGTCTGATTGGAGAAGACAAAAAAATCTGAAATCTAAGAAAAAAAAACAGAAAAGAGAAAGACTGAAAACACTGGAACATCTGTTATTGAGACAAAAAACTAGTAAAAGTCACAAATGTTTGATTTAAAAAAAATAAATTAAAAAGATCCACAGCAGCCCTACTAGCAGGATGGTTCAGCTTAACCGAGAGCGTCATCAAAAAGAGACTTCTTAGAGTCTAATTAGACCAAAAAAAAAAAGCCTAAAGGCTGACGCTGGAATCTGCGTCTATTACAGAGAAGTGCGGCTCTGCCTCCAACCAGCAAATCTGAAGAAACGAGGCCTGTTTGAGAAGACATGTCAGATCTTTGAGATGCTATGGATGAGCTTCCAATTAAAAAATTACCTTTCAACTGAAGAAGCGAGCATCCAATAAAGTTGGAGGAAGACCCAGAGATGAGTCATGTCAAAGGTTTGAAACCGGAGGTTTCAAACCTTTGACATGACTCCTCTCTGGGTCTTCCTCCAACCCGTCTGTTTGACAGCTTCAAAATCGTTGAGCCCTGAGGAACATCAGCTGCAAAGAGGTGGGGGGTTTCTCTGGGCGTGGGTGCCATCTAAATATAATAATCTTCACTTCCGCACCACGACGCTCTTTTCCAGGTTACTAATGCTCAGAAAGAGGAAGTGATGCGCGCAGCTGAACGCCTGTGAGCGGCCCGCGGCATAATGAGAAGGACAAGTGCGACGAACGGACTCACTCTGAACGCCTGAAGAAGCAAAAGTTCCACCAAGCAGGTAAGAATTCAGCTTTGGTTCCAAAGAGGAAAGGAGGATTGTTCTTAAAAAAAAAAAAAAAGAGTTACATTCAGGAGCTTCAAGAAACAACGTTTAGTTTTTTTTTTCCTTTTGTTGAAACCCACAGCCATAAAGAAAAAGTAGCTTCAGCACTTAATTCTCTCTAGCAAATATAATTCTAAACATTCTCAGTGTTTTAGTGGGTAAGTCTGTTTGAGGCGCTTCTGTGAAGTTTGATCCAGAAATCCAGAGTTGTGGGGAAGTCTTTACTTCCACGTTGAATCCAAGGCGAAGAAGCAAACGTATTTATTTCTGAAGAGCAGAGCAACCAGACGGTTTGCTTCTTCTGGCAGTCGAGACAACAGGAAGTGCTGCTCTGCCTGTCCTGTGTGCTGCCTGCCACAACACAACGGCGTGTCGCACACGGACCCACACGGCCTCACAAGGACAAAACGGACGTTTTTCGCCTCAACGGACCAAAAACGTTGGTGTTTGATTTCTGTTGCAGTCGTGATCAGCAGCACCATGGCTCAAGGGTGCCTCAAGTGTCTGAAGTACACCATGTGTGTCGCCAACTTCCTGTGTTTTGTACGTATGCCTGACACACACACACACACACACACACACACATTGAGGCTTTCAGCTCTAATCGATCCACTTAGCGTAGATGCAGGTAGAACATATGAGACTAATTTGTCTTGTTGTGATGTCCACTCTTCCCCCTTCCTGTCTTGTGTCAGATGTGCGGTGTGGCGCTCATGGGCCTGGGGGGGTTCTTGATGGCAACATTTAAAATGCAAGGCCTTGTCCCAAGCCTGGCCAGTCTGAACATCCCCAGCCTGCTGCTGATCTGCGGCATCATCATCACCTGCTTGTCCTTCCTGGGCTTCCTGGGCGCGCTGAAGGAGAACCGCTGCCTCCTGCTCACGGTAACACCCCCACCCCCCCCAACCACAGCTGGTGGGGAGGGGGGTTCCCTTTCCCTTCCATTTCAGTGTACTAAAAATATACTTAATCTTTACCAAAAGTGAGACAGTAGACTTGAAGTTTTATACTCGCAAGAAAATGTTCCAATTTAGTCTGACAAAGTATTTAGTTACTACACTACCCATAGATGGTGTATAGTACACCTGCTATACTAATACAATATACTGTTTGTTTATACTACATACTATACACTGGCCACTTCATTAGGCACACCTGTCCAACTGCTCGTTGATGCATTTTCCAATCAGCCAATCACATGGCAGAAACTCAATGCCTTTAGGTACACATGGTCCAGACGCTCTGCTGCAGCTGCACCAAGCATCAGAATGGAGAAGAAATGTGATTTAAGTGACTCTGAACGTAGCATGGTTGATGTCTGAATATTTCAGAAACTGCTGATCTACTGGGATTTTCACCCACAACCATCTCTAGGGTTTGCAGAGAATGATCTGAAAAAGAGAAAATATCCAGTGAGCGTCAGTTCTGTGGGCGGCAATGCCTTGTTGATGTCAGAGGAGAACGGTCCAGACTGGTTCCAGCTGATAGAAAGACAACGGGAACTCAAAGAACCACTGGTTCCAACCGAGGTCTGCAGAAGAGCATCTCTGAACGCAGAACACGTCCAACCTGGAGGCAGATGGACGACAGCAGCAGAAGACCACACCGGTCTCCACTCCTATCAGCTCAGAACAGGAAACTGACGCCACAATTCACACAGACTCACCAAAACTGGACCATAGAAGATGGAAAAACGATGTCTGGTCTGATGAGTCTCCATTTCTGCTGCCACACTCAGATGGTGGGTCAGAACTTGGCATCAACAACCTGAAAGCATGGATCCATCCTTCCTTGTTTCAACGGTTCAGGCTGGTGGTGGTGGTGGAGTGTGGGGGATATTTTCTTGGCACACTTTGGTCCCCTTAGTACCAGTTGAGCATGGTTCCAACACCACAGCCTACATTAGGGTTGTTACTGGCCATGTCCATCGCTTTCTGACCACAGTGAACCATCTTCTAATATTACTTCCAGCAGGAAAACGTGCCATGTCATAAAGCTGAAATCGTCTCAGACTGGTTTCTAGAACATGACAATGAGTTCAATGGACTCAAACGGCCTCCACAGTCACCAGAACCCAATGGAGAACCTTTGGGATGTGGTGGAACGGGAGATCTGTAACATGGATGTGCAGATGACAAATCTGCAGCAACTGTGTGATGCTCTCATGTCCATATGGAGCAAACTCTCTGAGGAATGTTTCCGGTACCTTGTTGAATCGATGCCACCATGGATTAAGGCGGTTATGAAGGTAAAAAGGGGGCCAACTACTAGCAAAGTGACCCAATAAACTGGTCTGTGAGTGTAGACACCATTGAATTGCATTTGAAAACATTTTTCTCAGAAAAAATGTGTTGTACTGTAATTTATTTATTTTTTATCATAAGAACACAGTGGATTCATGAATAGTCTGAATATTCATATTTATTAGGTTTTACCCTCAGGATATTGGTGACTTCATATTTACTGAGATGCTTTTAATTTGATAGTTCCAAGCTGTATTGTTTTTTAGAAGTAAGGGAGTGGGGAGGAAATTCTGACTTAGCCCTCGTCAGTATCTACAGTTTAGACCCACAATCCAGTGCAAGAAACAAACCAGTCGCCAGCGCAGCATCACTCTTTCTACACCCGCTTCAGAATTCTGAATTAAGGGCTTGGGCCGTCACCAAGGCGACAGCTATGATTGAACCTTTGTTAGTTGCCATGACCACTACAGGTTAAGATGACTTCCTGCCAGATTTTGAGCCAACGTTTTCCTGACTGGAGGATCACTGTTTGTTCCATTGGTTGTGTGAGAAATGTGTTCTCTGCTTTTGGAGGAGCAGAGAGCTGCAGAGGAACCACATTTGGGAACCTTTTGGTGGTCCAACCCCCCCAATCCAACCCCTCTAGTGCTTCTTGGTCCCAGTTTCAGAGTCTTTGGTGTGACTCAGCTGTGTATTTGAACTCTTGACCTTCCAGTCTTGGGGCCAGAAGGCCACCAAGTTGAAGGCAGCATCTGAATTAATGGAATTGCTAATGTTTTAACTAAAGCTTCGTCTTTGTTTTCTGAAAATCAAATGAACGAGATGCCGAGATGGTCAACAGAGATGGAGCAGATTTTCAGATTCTTTCTGTTTTTGTTTGAAATAATGATATTGATGAAAGTCATGGCCGTTGCGTCTCCTGACCTTGACTTGCCCCCCTTGCTTAGTCTCCTCCCTGTTCCTGGTACATTTTGGATTCTGGAAGCTCAGGTTCTCGTCTTACAGGTTCACATTTCAGGATCAGCTGTAGAAATTAGGATTTTGATGGTTAAACTGAACCTTGTTTTGGTGTCAAAACACTCGTTTGCAGCAACAGTGTTTTTAAATAAATCAGTCCTTCAACTGAGTTAATCCGAACGCTACAGTCATTCACAGAAACACGAAGGATGAAAATCATAGGATTTCTCTTCTGTAAGTGCTTGGGTCAGAGAGGACAGCCATAGAAAGCTACAGACGAGACCATCTTTGCTCCAGCAGGTCAAATCTGTACAGGTCTCAGGACCAACATGCAATCTTCTTTGTCCGCAGTTCTTCCTGGTTCTCTTCCTGCTGATGCTGGTGGAGCTGACTGCAGCCTGCCTGATGCTCTGGTAATGAAAGAAAGGTGAGGCTGCGTCAGTAAACGCTGCAGCGCAGGCTTTCTTCCACGTTTCTTCACGTCTGATCTGCTGATCTCGCCTTCAGATCCAAGAACTGCTGAAAGAAGACCTGCTAAATGGCTTGAATGATGCCAAGCAGAAGAACTCCACAGATCAGTCCGACTGGAATTTGGTGCACACGATACGGTGAGAGCCGTCAGAGCTGAGGCAGCCGCCGCCGTGAAATCCTCTCAGTCGTCTTCTCTCTGAACTGTTGCAGTTTAAGTGCTGTGGAGTCAAGAATTACACAGACTGGGGGGATCCCACCCCCAAAAGCTGCTGCAAAGAAAACTGCAATTCGCCCAACCCAACAAACCACGCAAAGGTACACCCACAATGCACCTCACACCAAGGTCAGAGGTCACGCTGTGAACGGGAACATCATCTCATGGTTCTGTGTTTGCAGGGATGTTTTGATGCGCTCAGCGAATGGTTTGAGGAGAATTATCTACTTGCTGGGATCACTGTCATTTCAATCTGCATAGTTGAGGTAAGAAGAAATCATGCAGTGGAGAATAAACTGTAAGACCTCAGAGAGGGACCTGGCTGCAGACACAATGACGTCTGACATCACCGGCTGAGAATACTTTTATCAACGCTTCAAACGGGAAAAACCCAACTGTTAGGGTTGGCAGTTTACATTTTTTAGCGATAAGGGGGACTTCTGGCTGTTGATGTCTGCAGCCAGGACATCTTGGGACCTTCTGCCGTGATGGTTTAGGCCGTTCCTTTAACTGCTGGACTTTTGTTCTGATACAAGGGAGGGTCCGAAAAAATAAATGTAGTCGAATGCAGTGAAGGTGCCCGGATCAAACAGAAAGAGGAAGTAACAGGTCTGCACTCCTGCCTCGGTCAGATGTCTGAGGACGAAGACCTTCTCCTGTTAGCTTGAAACAAGCAGACATCATCTTCTGTGATGCGAGTTTGATTCTGATCATTTTTTATTTGATTGTAAATGTTTGCTTTCAAGTAAACATATTGCTTGAATGGAGTGGAAGTAAGTGAACTTCAAATAGCTTTAAAGGACAACCTCCTCCAGCTGCCATCATCGGTGTGTTTGGAGAAAAACCGTCTTCCTCAGACCCCTGTGACTACGACGGCGCTCATCGATCCGACGTCTGTGTTCTTTTTGATGATTCGGGTTTGGCTGCAGCTCAAAAGCATCAGGTTTAAAAAAGAAAACTCTGAGGTTTACAGGTTTATTACGGTGACGGCTAAAAATAGGTGGGCTGTCTGTGACGGACGCCCCCCAGCAGCTGCTGCACACCCGTCAAAGTTGTTACTTTAAAACAGAATCACTAAAGTAGAAATACAATTGACTAAATTACTACTACTAAAAATGACTTAAATTACTAGAGAAATAAATAATAAAGTATAGAATAAAGTAACTGGTGAGAGAAATTACTAAAAGAACATCTGCTTTAAACTCTAAGCCATAAGCAATAAGGAGGACAAAAAATAATCTGCAAATGTTGGCGTTTCTAGTTACAGGTTGAAGGAAGTGAATAAACAGGAACTTCCTCCTGTTGAGTTGTTTTTGGCTCCAAAGCTTTTGCTGATGAGTACAAAGAAAGAGGAAAAACAAACTCGGTATGCTGATGCTTCAAGATGCAACCTCACAGCTCTCCCAATTTAGAGTTCATGACTTGTCATCCTGGATAAGAGCTGGGCATCAGGACAGGAGCTGAGTAAGATTCTTTCTCCTTTACCAAAGTCAAAGTAACTGGGTAACTGTAACTCAATGTACGGTGGTACTTACACAGCTACCAAATCTAACTTCACCCTAATGTGACGCCTAAAGCTGCCCTCTGCAATGCACATTCAAGCAACCACTGCTTGAACTTTGACCAATCAGGGACTCAGATTTGGTAGTGACACTCTTGAAGGAGGAATGAACAATTGCAGTTTGTGTCTGTCTATGACCCCAAGTCTTTCATATATTGGAATAGAGCTGTGAAAGCAAAAAACCTGGAACTAGATTCACCAGATTCGCACCACTTTGACATTTCACACAAGACTCTTCCAACTGTAGGTGGACATGCACTACCAAGCTGTAGAAAAAGAAGGAGAAGCCCCTCCCTGCTCGTCCAGTGTGAAATGCCACTACCCAATCTGTCCCCACATGCGCAAAAAGGCGTCTACTTCTGCTAAAGCATTTTACGGCAACTGTTAGAAAATGCTACCGAGAACTGATGATTTTTTTTATACTTTAAACTTTATTTATTAATGAATTACAAGTTTTAAAATCTTGGAACAAAAAATGAACAAAACACTGGAGCTAATCTAATTCAAACAACTAACTAAACCGTATATTGACTTTTTTTTTTTTTGTCTGTTTACCTGTACAAATGGGGCTTTGAAAGTGCTTGTCACATTTTTGACAGTTTAAAATAAACTTGTTTAATTGCTGAAATTAAAATCTAAAACTGCCTGTGTGCCGCCCCCCCCAGAGGTTGAAACAAGGTGGTAAAGTTCAATTTTGTGATGCAAGTCCCTTTGAGAAGTTTCATGTCATGCTCTGCAGCTCCAGTAGCCCTTGTCCTATCCTAGGCACTTTAACATTGGGAGTTGGGTCATCTAGACCCACTAGACAGTGCGCTGAACCTTTTTTTTTCAATGATTTGTGATCTTCACTGGTTCAATGGATTACATGAAATTTGTCCACCTTTATCCACCTTTGTCATGGTAGGGAGAACACATCAATGTAAGGGTGGGGTTATAGGAAAGCACAAGGGGTGTAAAAGCCTTGCTTGTTTAATTAACCCTTGTGCTATCTTAGATAACCCCACCCTTACTTTGACGTGTTCTCCCTACCATGACAAAGGTGGATAAAGGTGGAGAGGATTTCATGTAATGCATGGACACCTGTGAAAATCACAAATCACAACATCACAAGAGCTTTTATCCTTTAGTTGTTGTAATGTTGAGACGTAAGATTAGCAAAACGTGGAACCGATTAGGCAGCTGTTACAGACCAGGCCCCAACAGTGAAAGCCACATTGAAGAACACGGGTGTAGCAGGTCCTGGAATGTGCATCACATAGACGGTGTGTCCATGGGAATAAGAGCCACTAAGGTCAGATAAATGGTAAATAGCGTATACTTTAACCATTGTGCTATCCTATGACCCCACCCTTCCATTGACATGTTCTCCCTACCATGACAAAGGTGGATAAAGGTGGAGAGGATTTCATGTAATCCATGGACACCAGTGAAGATCACAAATCATTGAAGAAAAACTGGGTCTAGATGACCCAACTCCCAATGTTAAAGGGGCTAGGATAGAACAAGAGTTACACAGAGCTTTTTAAAGATTGCTTTAAGGGCCAAAGTACCTTACAGACACAGTCCCGTTCTACATCTGCATCATGTAGCTATGAGACCTTTATTGTGCATCAACAACCAATCCACAGGTCCAAAGTCAGAGGAGCTCTGGCGACGTAGGCAGGGGGGGCAGATCAATAGGAATAGCCCGTCCTTCTATCCCGTGAGTTTGCGTTGTCATGGAGAATCCATCATGGCAGAGGGTCGTTCATGCTTTCTTATCAAACCCCCCCCACCCCTGCATGTAGTGGGCGACACTGTGCTTCCACAGCTGACATCTCTACCCATCTGTGCCGCAGGTTTTGGGAATGTGCTTCGCCGTCACACTCTTCTGTCACATCACGAGCTCCGGACTGGGCTACAAGTTATAGAACGGTGGCGCCATCTTGGTTTTCAAATCAGAGAACTTGTGATTCTTGAACTTTCTCATGCAGCTAATGTAAGACCCCCCCCCTCCTTGTCCTGAAAGCTTTATGCTAGCAGTCCAATCAGTGTGAATCTGCTTTGTATTTTTGAACAAGCGTGCAACAATAAAGAACATGTACAGCTGTTTGTCATACGACTCACTTCCTGTTCCGCTCAGTCATCTGTGCTGCAGAAACCCACATCTTTCAGTTTCCTGAAAACTTAACCCATAAGCCCAGGACAAAGACCGGAAACGGAACCAGTAGTTAGACAGATCCACTTTATTTATCTCAAGAATAAATCCTGCTTCAATATTTTAAGACAAAAGTACTAAGATTTCCTTTAAAATTATTTGTTCTTTGTGAAACATCTCACAAAAATAGAAGTACAATTTTTTTAATTAAAAAAAAAAAAAATGTAACTGTACACAGCAGAATATACCATTTATTGCAAACTGAACACCCCTGACACCGCAGACCTACACACAAGTATTGCAATTCACCTACAGATATGAAAAGACAAAAGAAACTGGTTTGCAGCTCTGCCACCTCTCCCCTGCTGGCTCCCCCTGCAGGCCTCTGGGTGTATTGCAGCAGCGTGCAGCATCGGCAGGGCTCCTGGGGCCGTGGCACTTGCACCCGCCCCGTTACACGAGCTCATGATGCGGAGAGGTTTAGTAGAACTTCCTACAGCCGTTTCACCCCCCCCACCCCCACCCCACATAATACTCTAGTTTTCTCAAGTGTTGCTGCAAACGAGTGTTTTGTAGTGAAACCTTGTGGCGGGCGCTGTGGAGGAGCAGGCGTACCGTGCCTTTAAGAACATTTAAGAACCGCGCCACAGTGCCGCACGACGAAGCATCTACAATCAATAAATAAACACACAGTCTCGTCTTGCCCCCATCATAACCCCCACCCCACCCGAACAACCCACAGACCTGGAATGAACCGAAGAAATTGTCAGGGAGTCCAGCCCTTCACAGAGTTAGGAGTTAGCATGACGTGGTGCAGCTTTGTGTTCTTCTGAACTCACACCTCACCTGCTGAGGAGACGGCCACACACCTGTAAGGTCAGCAGCCCCGCCTGAGGGTGGGGGCACTGACCTACTGCACCCTCAACCAGCAAACGCAACGCCCACAGCCGGCAGGAGGGAGCTCCGCAGGCGCAGGCGCATGCACGCGGGCTTAACGTGCGTCCGCATGAGCGCGCAGGAAAACCGACAGGGCTGCAGGTCCAGCACAGCTGAAGGAAGCCCTGCTCAGAGCTCAGAGCAGAAATGAAGTGCACCTGCTGGTTCCACGCTGCATCCCACAGAGACTGACCTGCAGACAGACCGTGTAATCTGAATACTTGGCTGTAGCCGACTCCACAGAGGACGGTTTGTGCAGCAGCGCACAGCAAAGAGGGAAAAACACCAAACTGATCCCAACCTGCCAGGTTTGTCCCGGGAACTGCAGAGCTCGCAGGAGCGGCAGAACCAACCCGAGCAGAACACACCCGACACGCGGCCCCACATCCACCAAGGCAAACGGGAACAAAAGTCGGTCTTCCTCAGCTTCACGTGTGCGTCTTCGTTTTGCGTGGCTCAGGCGGCGTGCGCCATCACAACACGGGAAACCAGCAGCTGCAGCCGCCACAGGACGGAGACGGCTGAGCATCTGATGAAGCGCGGCACCAACACCTCCATCACCTGACAGCTGAATGTCCGTCACCTCAGAGATTTCCACGACTGAAGCAGTCAGCTACCCCCCCCCACCACCCCTCCCCAGAAACCCGATCTCCAGATGAAGCGTTGGAAGTTTGATGATCGTGGCCCTCCTCCACACACAGGAGGAGCTCTGTACCCACTTTGAGTATTTTCAAAAAAGCGTTGAGGGAACAGTTGCATAGTTGCTGTGGGTCTCGGCTGGAGCTCTGCTGAACGTCTGTCCGGAACCATCGTGAGGAAAGAGTCAGAGCGCAGTGGGTGTGCGGTTCCTGCTGGTGTTGAAGGTTCTGGCGGTGACCTCAAAGCTTCAAACTCCTGCAGCCACAAAGCTGGAACCTCCATGATCCTCACAGCCGGACCTGGGCCTGCTGGGCAGATCTTTGCTCACAGTCTGATAAGACGAGGTTTAGTTGTTCTGCTCCTCCCGCAAACACAAAAAATAAAAAAGTAAAAATAAAAAATAAAAATCGGAGAGGTGCACTCCGGTGTAGACCGGAGTGCAGCTAGGTCCTGCCGGCTAACTGAGCCTCGCAGGCACAGGATTGCAGCAGTTCTGGACCTGGAGGCAGCCCGGGAACCAGTGCCACAGGGGAGGGGGTTAAAGGGGCATGAGTCTGGTGGTCTGGAACAGGAGGGGGTTCAGGTCTTCAGCGTGGACGGCCCGGTGGAGCGAAGGCTCTGAGCGGCTGCGCTCGATTTTTGGCAACAGGTCCTGCACCTGCTCGATGGAGACCAGGATCTGAGGAGACGGAGAAGGACCAGGGTTACTCCAGAAGAACCCCGAGCCCATCGTTTTCCCATTCCTTCCCAAAAATAGAACAGATAGAACAGTAATAGATAACAGATAGAACGATAGAAGACAACAATGGAACGTCAGAATAATAGATAGCTAAAACAATGGAAAAATAAAACAATAGAATAGACAAAACGATAGAACAATATAGAATAGATAGAAAAATTAAATAGAACGATGGATTAAAACAATAGACAGAACAATAGAATGAACAGAAAATAGAATAAAATATAAAACACCTGATAAAATGATACCAAACAATAGAATGAAGAGACAAATAGAAAAATAGATTGCATGATCGACAAACGGAGAGAATGCTAGAATATAGTATAGATGAACAATAGGAAAATAAAATGATAGAATAATAGATGGAATGATAGTAAGAATGACAGAATAATAGATCGATAGACCAATAAAAAGAATGATAGTCAGAATGATCAATAGAGCAATTGACAGAACCATTGATCGACAGATTGTTGTTGTCACATGTACAACAAAATTTAAAGGTTGATCTGTCTATCACAAAAACAAAAAATTACCACCAGATAACTACCTAATTATTGGCCTGTGCTGGATTATATAATCTGTTGCACTTTTGTAATACACCAATAGCTGATAAAACAAAACAAAAAGGCTGTAATCCGCATCTGACAACAGTCAACATGTTTTCTTATTCCACTCATGGTGTTACAATACTTTAAAGACAGTTCAGTCACTTCCAAGCAGGAACGTTGTGTTAGCCGACACACACGTGCTCAAAACTTACCTGCTGCTTTATTCGGCTTTTATTGTGTTGATTTTAGGAATCGGACATGATGTTACATCAGTGCGTTGGATTCTAGGAACACCTAGTGTAAAACTGAAGATCTACATGAACCCAACAAGCTACAGAAGTTTCCAGGGTTCAACAGCGCCACCTGCTGGTGTGAACCTTGAAAAGACTGCCAGTGCTTTATACAGGTCACAAAACTTCACAGATTTGTTTCTTGTCTTGTTTAAAAACAAACAAAACAAAAAAGGCTTAAACAAATTTAACTAAACCCGTGAAGTGAAGTGAAGTGAAGTGAAGTTGGTAAGGTGGGAAGCTACCACGCAGGAAACCAGGGTTCGATTCCCGGAGGGGAATGAGCAATGGTACTGGGGTCAATTACCATATCAATGGTGAGCAATTAACATCACCCAGTGAGGGTCCTTAGGCAAGACCCTTAACGCTACCGCCTCCGAGCACGGTTCAGCTGCAGCTCACCGCTCCCCAAGGGGATGGGTCAAATGTGGAGACGAATTTCCCTTCGTGGGATAAATACAGTTGAATATTATTATTATTAAGTATTACGTGTCGTTCTGTAGCAGAAAGCTCCTCTTGGCCTTTATGTGACTGAGAGCCAGGGGTGGACTTACCATTAGGCAAAGGTAGGTGATTGCCCTCCAGCTAAACACTGAATAAAAAATGTCTCAAATAATTTCCACACCCTTTAATATTCAGTTCTGCCGTAAAAAAACCCTCAAATCACTGATGTGGCATAAGCCTGCTCTTGTAAAAGTGTTTTCTCCTCCCCCGTCTCTCTGCAGGAATGGACTATTCCATCAACAGCAAGTTGGGGAGCAGAAAGAGACTCTTTGAAGGAGATTTACAAAAAAAAAAAAAAAACATAGTCAGATGAAATGCAGTTCAGGGAAGAAGGAAAGAAGACATTTGTTGCCACACTTCCAAAAGTGTAGGAAGACAAAACAGGAAAAAGAAGAACGGAATCAAAGGAATAGAAAAACTAGAAAAGCCATGGTGTCCGTGGCACAGAGATGATCAGTTTTGTTTATGTGGTCGTCACCAGATCACTCCGTTTTATTCTTCCTACTGACTTTATCTATTCACCAACATTACAGAGTAAAACGTTAGAAGTAGTTCTATTGACCGGTTTGAACAGTTTACTTTTTGCCTGTGGTGATGCAGAAAACGAGTTCCAGCCGGAGTTTGGCTTAACGTGAAGCTGCAGAGGCAGGCAGGAACGTCAGTAAAGTACAGGAAAACACCCCAGACAAACAATAGCAACTTCTCAGTAACTCACCATAAATCACCTCAAAACCATCACAACAACTCTTTACAGTTTATTGTTCAGACAGACTCCACTGAAATCCTTACATCGTTCCTCTCAGAGTGAACCAGCGTGTTTGAGTAATGCAGATTTTAGACGCGCCGTTATCTCTTCGCTTTAAGGACAACTGTTGTAGTAAAAAAATAAATACAAAAAGCAAATTCCAAAAATAAATTATAGCCAAAATCAACGTGAGCGTCCAGCAGGTCAACCCATAAACCTGCTCATACTAGTCAATGTTTAACACATTAATACTTTCAACGTTTTACTCTATAATGTTTGTGGATAAAGTCAGTAGGAAGAGCAATACAGGCGGGTGATTTCATGACAAACACATGAAACGGAACATGTCTACGACACAGATACATTGTGGCTTTTCTACTTCTAATTGCAGCTCATCTTCTAGTTTACATGAACACATGAGGTTAGATAGATTTTCTTTTAGTCATTGTCCATTGTCCAGCCTGTTTGGCCTGGCTTTCATGACGTTCACCAGCCCTGCTTCTGTCATGCTGCTGATGTCGAAGGACTTGAAGCCAAGTCTGCATTTTGCAAGTTTCTGGTGCAGAATGTGTTTCAGGGTCTTTCTGTGGCCACAGCTGACACCTCTCCTTGAAAAGCCACTCACTGCTAAAGCTACAATTCCCGGCATTTTGTAGTATTTTACAACAACCGAACCGTGAACCAACGACAACAAACTGCTTTACGGCAACGTAAATTCCCATCATAGCGTGAGGTTGAACTTTCGCTGCAATTTAAATTCTACTCATGTTAAACTATTTTATTTTATGTTTTTTGCATCCAAAATATCAAAATGTCAAGACTTCCTAAACTTTATAGAAGATTTCATTTTTCACAAACTTTTCAAGGGCCTAGAAATTGCACTTTCAATTTCCATAACTGTTTCAGATTTTTCACGACAGATGCTTATCAAAACATTGGGATTTCTGGCGTTGAAGCCATCTAAAGGTTAGACCAGTGAAGAAGTTATTCGCAGGACGTTTAGCTATTTTATCTTTTTTTTTTTTAAATGATTCATCCAACGGCTGCAGAGGGCCCCACGTTATTGTTCGTCTGGGGCCCTTAAACTGTGAATGGCTCAGCTCTCACCTGAGGAAACAGAGGCCTCTCATCTCTCTTGAACTTCAAGCAGTCGACGATGAGCCTTTTCATGGACTTGGGTGATGTGCTGTAGAGCTTACTGAGGTCAGGAGACAAGTAGCCACGTCCCACCATGAAGATGATCTGGGAAGGTGGATGGAGAAAACGTCTCAGAGAGGAAACGCCATGTAGGAGCGCGAGAGCGTACGTATAACCGCAAAAAAAAAACTAACAAAACAAAAAATAAAACCAGCGTTTTTTTATGACAATAGGTTTGGCCTAAAGGTGTGACTCTGTTCACAGACAGGATTTAATGATAACCTCAGTAGCAAACAGTGTTTTAAACGATCACATGTGCCTGAATGTGCAGATTCCCACCTGGTCTCTGTTGTTGATGTTGGAGTAAGGCAGCGTTCCCGACATGAGCTCAAACAGCACCACGCCGTACGCATACACATCCGACTGGAACGTGTACGGGTTGTTGTCCTGCATTCGGATCACTTCAGGAGCCTGACAGGAACAAGCCGCAGGAAACAGAGGAGTTAGGCGGAACATCAGCAGACATTGTGAAGGCAAGACGCAGTCAGACGGCACAGAACCAAAGGTAGGTCAAATCCGCTGGTCTCGCCTTCGTGGATTCATGGCCTTCACGGCCGTGAAACAAGCTCACCATCCACAGAATGGATCCACTGGGCTGCTCCACCTGCTGAGAGCCGCTCCATCGAGCCTTCACCGTGGCCAAACCAAAGTCTCCTATTTTTACGGTCCAGCCCTCGTGGAGAAAAATGTCTGCAGCGGAGCTCAGGAAAGGCTTCAACAGAGCAAACGTTCCAGAGAACACAGCCGACTCGCAGCTGCTCGAGTTCCTGAGTCTTTCACATAAAAGCCCTCCATACACCCAAATGTAAAGACCCAAAGAACCAGAAAGGGATACTGTTTGACTTCAGGTCTCGATGAATGATGTTCTTGGCGTGGAGATAACTGCAGTGGGACACAAAACGAAGGAAAGAAAGTTATATATCTGGAACAGAAATGCACGTGCAGCTCGACCCAGCATGTTCACGTGACAGCGGTTCTTACTCCATGCCCTGCGCCGTCTGTCGGGCCACGTCAATGCGCCTCATAGTGTCAAACTTGGTTTCCGACACGTGGAGGTGGCGGTACAGGCTGCTGCCCTCACACCACTGCGTGATGATGGCGAAGTTGGGCTTGGTCATGTACCCCATGAACAGCAGGATGTTGACATGGCGAGTTTTCCTGCGGGGGCGAGACACGGTCTGAGGTAAAAACAATGTTCATCGGCGAGGACAACGTTGATTTTCCTTCATCTGTTGTGGTGAAGGAGTGTCGGAGCTGCTCACCGTAGAACCTGCATTTCATTTTTGAAGGCCTGCAGCTGCTCAGGTGTCGGCTCCTTCACCTTCAGGATCTTGATGGCCACGTCACCGTGCCACTTTCCCTTGTAGACTGTCCCGAAGGAGCCGGTGCCTATCCTCTTCTGGATCTGGACTTCTCGAGAGTGGACCTCCCAGTAGTAACTGGAGTCCCTGTTGCCTCGATGCTGCAGCATCACAAAGTTACTGTATTTTTCGGTGTATAAGTAGCGTTTTTAAGCTACATAGTTTGATGGAGGGTGCCACTTCGATGGGATTTAAAAATAAATAATAGTAGCAACAACCACTAGAGGGCACTGTAATGTGTGTGCATCAGTATTATACCAGGTTTGGCAGAATTGTTCCAAAGAATTGAAGAATTCAACAGATTAGGTGATTTGATTAACTTGTCAGCATGCTCTATTTGATTGAATAATTGTTCAAATGTTGTGCTAATATACTAGAGTCTTCCTGTGTTTCATGAATACGGTTATGCTAGTGAAGCGTGCTTACATTCACTCTTATGAAATGTCTGCTCTTGTTCCCATATTTGGTCAAAATAGGGTTATTTCTCCCACAAGTGTGACTTCTATGTGATTGTTTCGGCATCTTATACTCTTGTTTTTCGTCGAGCTCCTCGTCTTTTATGCAGCTTTAGTGCAAAATAAGCGATTGTACAACATCCTTAAGAAGCCGAAGACCACCTACCACCTTTTTCTTGTCATCAGACGAGGAAGGTTTGCGCTCTTTGTGTTCGGAGGGGGATTTCGGAGGCTTTTTCCCAGGAGAACCAAGAAAAGAGGGCGGACTGGTGGAGGGTTTGGGTGAGGGTTCGGGACCTACAAAAACGAGAGCCAGAACACCTCAAGTAAGAACGCAGTTACGGAATAAAATCCCAGGGATCTATGGAAGAGTTTTACCTATTGTGTTGAACTTCAGTGCTTCCTAAAAACAGGAGAGACCGTTAGCATCCACACTCAGTTACCACATCACATGAACTCGGAGCATCGGCGATCAGCCTGACCTCAATGATGCTGACACTGGCGAGGTCCACCGTGCTGACCATATGGACGTTGGGGGTGGATGTGGAGCGGTGCCTCTGCAGAGACTGACCTTCTCCTCCTGATACGGGAAAGTGGAAGGTCGAGGGCGGAGACAGGAGGTCCATTCTGAGAGAGGCCGGCCAGCGGGCAGGTTAGAAACTCAAACGTGCTTTTATTTCTAACTAAAGCATTTTTGGGTGTATTGGGGGGCGGCTTACCCAGAAGGCTCTGGGGTTAAGGCTATATTTCTCTGAGATGGAGAACTTTCTGGCAGTACTATCACAGGAAAGTCCTCTGTGCAGGAGTTGGAGTCACACCTGAAAAAGCAAGAAAGCTTAATTTATTTAAAAAAAAACACACAAAACATAAAGTACTAAATGACACAGGTTAAAAACTGCATCAAAACGGAATAAAACATGTCATAAAAACTTATTGGGATCGGCTGGAATTCCACAAAAGATGAACAGTTTAACAGTCAGTGCAAGTGTGTGCATGTGTGTGTGGGGGGGTCAGGGGCTGCATCCAATGTGGTGCCATTACAGCGACTGAAGCAAAAACCCACGTCCCTACGAGCAACATGGCTTTCCGCTCCTAAAGCAGCTCTGCAGCCTCTTCTGGATTATTTCCAACGTTCATCAGACCACCAGGCTGCACGGAGAAGTCAACATTCAGACGAGGAGGGAGGCCACACAGACGGGGTTGGTAAAGTTTCTCTGCAGTCCTCCCAAGTGTCAAAGTGATTTCTCAAAATCACTTCAATAAAATTATTACAGCAGAGCCAGGGGATTCATATGAAGTGGCAAAAACCAGCTAAGACAAACAACTTGAGTGAGGCAGACTAGTGGCAAAGCCGGCACAGGCACCATCATGCCCTCCCCGGAAGTCAACCATCACCCAGATGGAGCTAAATCCAAAGAAAAGAAGAGGAGACTCTGCTTTGGCTGCTGTTCAAACCTGGAGTGGAATGTAGAAACTATGTGCACGCAGAACAGACCTGCACAAGCAGGATGTAACAATATCAGAAGTTCTGAAATCTAGATTTACTAACATGATATGCATCCAAATGACACAACACTGACCATTATTTTCCCCACATATTTCACACAATCTGCACAACAATAAATATGTCAACAGGTCAGTGAGTTCTTGCACAAAATTGATAAAAAAAAAACAAAGCAAAATGTTGCAAACTAAATGCTGCTATGTTCTAATATTTTAAATGAACTGGTTCTTGAAGACTTTCTGTTTCTGAGCGGAAATCAGCAGCATGTGGATGAAATATGAAGATTGTGATGCCAAACTGCAAATTTCGGATTTATTTGGATTCATCCGCCTTTTTCTTTATCGTTTTAGTAAGTCGTTTTATTTTGACATGTTGTGGTTGTTTCCTTGTTGGTGTTGGTCTGCTGCATCTGCTGCTCTCGTTGCATCATGTGATCAAGAAGAAGAAGGGAAGTCGGACTCACCGCTTGCTCACCGTGTCCATGTCCAGACACACGGTGGGGACCTTGCTGCTGCAGTGCTGGTGAAACTTGTAGCCACACGTCTGACATCTGAAGCCATTAAAAAGAAACTTGTGGCAAAAATCACAGTAGGCCAGCTTGAAAAACGTCTTCCGTACCTAAGAAGACAAAAAGCCGTAAAGCCATTACATCACCTAGGAAGACTGAGACAAAATGCATAGAAAACCTCAGTCAGTTCAAAGATTTGTATGGGATGTTGTGCGCTTACAAAGTTGTGCATGGTGAGAGGAATGTCATCCAGAACCTCCACTAGCAGCTCCTCTCCCACCAATGGAGTGATGTCTGTGTTCCAGTCAGTCAGTCTCTTACGACTGGAGCAACGAGGAAGAGGAGGAAGAGAGCAACATGAAGACTTGGAGATGTATAGAGTTTTTGCACAGCTGGACTGAGGCTCCGATAGATTTAACTAAGATTGTCGAGTGCAAACTGGCAGCAGAAAGCCATCGTCATTGAAGCTTAGACTCCAGGACTCAAGGCAGAAAAAGGAAATCAGGATGGGACACTTTATAGAGCACTGCAGGTTTCTGCACAGGTGAAACTGTAAAAATTCAACTTTAAGTGCACTTATCAGAGGACGGGGCTTGCAGTAGCAAATATTACAAAGTATTAGTTATTTTAGTTATCGCTGCAACATGAGGTTTTGGTTGATGATTATGGGTCAGACCCATCAAATTTAAATTAAAAAACAGCGATACTATTTGGTAGAGGCCTCAAGAATTTGACAGAGTAGAGCATACCTGTAAGATAAAGCTTGTAAATTGCTAAATTTGGAAAAACGGATGAGACCCAAGAGCATAACCTGTGCAGCTGTTGCATGACATGCAACACTGCTGTGAATACGATGCAACTGCAGCATAAACTGCACAGCTGCTGCGAAACATAAGCAGCTGCTGCAAAACCTGCAACACTGCTGTGAAAACGATGCAACTGCGGCATAAACTGCACAGCTGCTGCAAAACCTGCAACACTGCTGTGAAAACGATGCAACTGCGGCATAAACTGCACAGCTGCTGCGAAACAAAAGAAGCTGCTGCAAAACCTGCAACACTGCTGTGAAAACTATGCAACTGCGGCATAAACTGCACAGCTGCTGTGAAACAAAAGCAGCTGCTGCAAAACCTGCAACACTGCAGTGAAAACGATGCAACTGCAGCATAAACTGCACAGCTGCTGCGAAACAAAAACGGCTGCTGCAAAACCTGCAACACTGCTGTGAAAACGATGCAACTGCAGCATAAACTGCACAGCTGCTGCGAAACAAAAACGGCTGCTGCAAAACCTGCAACACTGCTGTGAAAACGATGCAACTGCGGCATAAACTGCACAGCTGCTGCGAAACAGAGGCAGCTGCTGCATGACCTGTGCTGTGCCATTTAGCCTCCAATTGACAAAAATCAAAACAACATCTTTTTTTTTTTGTTTCTCGCTGCAAAAGCAGGCTGGGGTCCTGATCATCTTCCCCTCTGAGATGCCCTCCACCTTCTATCTCCACTCATTTCCTCTTTCGTATGAATATGGCTCTTCATGGATAAATGAGCTTGGATGATGGAAAAACACATGCGTTTACCCACAGATGGATGTTTATAAAGAGAGGTCTGCACTAAAGTCTGTACTTCACGGTTTTAGAAACCTGCATGCTTTAATGCAGTGGTCCCCAACCACCGGGCCGCGGACCGGTACCGGGCCGCGGGACACTTGGCACCGGGCCGCGGAGCCGTCCCGGGCCGCGGGAAATTTTGGCACCGGGACGCAAAGAAAGAAAAAATAATTTCCATTTTATTGTTTTTTTTTCCGACAAAAACGTTTTATTTTGAAAAGTGACCGGATTCTCTCTGTTACATCTGTCACACTTAACGCACGTCAAAGTCGCGACACCAAACATCAGGTGATACACCCCACTAAAATTAAACCCAAACAACCAAAATGAGCAAAAAAAAAAAACTTCTTCAGAAAGTTGCCGTGACAAGGGTAAAATTATTATTATTATTATTACTAAAGAGAAAATACCACCCCCGGTCCGCGGTAAATGTGTCTTGCGCTGCAGCGCTGCACCTCAACCACCCCCCCCCCCCCCCCCCCCCCCCCCCCCCCCCCCCCCCCCCCCCCGACCGGTCCGCGGTAAATGTGTCTTGCGTTGTACCGGTCCGCGGTGACAAAAAGGTTGGGGACCACTGCTTTAATGGATTCAAGCATTTTGGGTGCCTAAATCAGAACTCTGGTTTAATTAAAGAACTTTTGGTGAACAAAGTTTTGTGCACGAGCTTTCAAACAATAATTTTAACGACGAAACTAAAGTGAGCTGGAGGTTTTTAAATGAGACATACACTTGAATATAGTGATTAAAAACAAAACGGATCCAGTCAAGGCAATTTCATAAACATGTTTTACTTGTTTCAGATTAAAATCAGCTTAAAGAGTTTATGTTAACCTAAACTAGTCCTGCTGTGTGTGCTGTGGTTTTCGATCAGGATGTGAGGGGGGCATACAGCAGCTAGGGGGGGCTTACCCTTCTAGGAGGCGGAACACGGCGCAGCAGTCTTGGCTGAGGCCTCGCACTTTGAGAGCTTTATCCAGACTCTCGTACACAGTCTGACCTTGGCGGACGTTGACCTGCAGACACACCGCAGTGAAAAGTTAAAGTCTCCCTTTGATCATCTTCTGATCTACTGTCAAACCTTCCCACTGGCCTTTTGATAATAATGTCGTTTCTAGCCTTAATAAATAAAAAAAAAACTGCCATTTTCTAAAAAGCTCATTATATATATATATATATATATATATATACATATATACATATATATACATATATACATATCAACTCCACACTGAGGGACTGCCCCTACTTCCCGTCATCCATTTGTTTTATACGCACCCTCGCTAGCTTACAGCCACTCACACCCCCAGCTTAATATTACCGGTGCAGCAATATCGTAGCTAGACCTGCACGATATGAGGAAAACTCGCGATATGCGATATCAGAGATTAAAATTGCGATAACGATATAATTTGGGGTATATAAACAAACAGCAAAATAACCAAATAACCATTCCCATTTCATTGCAACAGTTTAAAAATTATACTCCAAATGACCCTCGTTGACATAGGTGACAAACATCTAACATAATAGGGCTCCATCAGATTGGTCAACAATGTGAGGGCGTCCATCCGATTGGTCAAATGCATTAAGGGATTTATTTTATTCGTTAAATGGTTCAAGCTGCCATTAGATTGTTATAACACATTTAAGGTTTATGATTTATTGCGATATTTGCAGTCTTTTGCGATATGCATATTGCAGAGCTGGATTTTGCGATAACGATAAATTTGCGGTATATTGTGCAGGCCTAATCGTAGCTATCCAGTTGTACAGTTAAGAGGCAGATTCCAGCTCAGACGAGGAAAACAAAGACGTACATGGATCTAACTGTCCGTCAATAGATCCATGCTACAAGCTTTTTCCAAAGGCATTATTCATCTGCTCCTGACTCATAATTATTGGAATAAAGAAATACTCAGAAATGCAAAATTAAGGTTAATTTTTTTTTTTTAAATTAAAAAAAAAATGCCACAAGGACATTTTAAAAACATAGAAAAGACAATTTTCATTGGAGTTGGTCTTTAAAGACACCTGATGGTCAAAACAAGAAGAGGGGGCAGATTCCCACAGCGGCTCAAACAGACCGGGACTTCAGCTGTCACAACCTCCCCTGCCAGGTGTGTATGTAGCCTTATATGCCGCTGTGTTCTGACCCACTCCTAAACCAGAGTCAAAGTGGTTCCGCACCAGCCTCCTTCCATAGACACAGGGGCTACTGACCAGGGTCAAAGATGGGACCTCCGAGCCATGTTCCTGAAGATCTCAATGTCATCATCTTTGACTACTCTGCCCTTCCAGGGCTCCAGACTAACATTTTTCACTAGGAGCACAGTGGCCCCTAACTGAAAATTTTAGGGGCACAACCAGAAAATTTAGGGGCGCATACCGTAAACCAACATGCTGACCAAATCTACTAACTTCCACTGTATTACTTATAAATACTTTAATAATAGATGCAGAAATTACAATGTGCTGTTTCAAATTCAGTGTCACATTTTATCCTGCACTTTTGAAGATGCAACAACAGGTAAACTGACAAAAGCATCGCTGTCATGACAGTACAAATAGTAAAGAAAACAGATGGAAATGTATCTTTGTGACACCAAATAAGTGCAGCCAAGATGCACAATAAGCGTGTTTGAGATCACCCAGGTGAACCCAACGCTGCGCAGATCACCTGGTGTGTGACATATATTTTTGTTTTTGCTCCAACATCAACTGTCAATCATCACAAAAATATCGCGAGAAAGGGGTGGGAGCAAGGGGCAAACCTACCCGGACACAGCTGGAAACTGAACTGACTGAAAGCTGCCCTACAGACTACAAAACAATGCATTATGGGACATGTGTCCTGATGGTTTTTGTAGTTGAGTGATCAATTAAAATAATTTAAAATACCAATTCATTAAAAAAAGGCTACAAAACATTCAAATAAATATAAAATATATAATAACACAGATCACACTAAGGGGGAGAGGAATATTAAAACTAAATTGAATGTTAAGGACAACTCCAACTTAACCTTCCTCCGGTTCTGTGTGACCCAGAGAAAAGTTCAGCACGGACTGCATGTATTTAGAAAATTACGAGCGAATAGATACGTTCTAAAAAGGAAAGTAAGGAACTCCTGGGGGCTGTCAGGTGTCCTGCTTTCAAGCCCTGTCATTGTCCCGCCCCCAAGAGTCATATACCCCACTGTGATTGGTTGGTCAGCTCCGTGCCCGACAATGAAAAAGTGTTATTCATTAAAACTGACGGGCTGCAGTAACATTAAACTTTCATATTAAGGCAGGGGCTGCAAAATATCATCTTGGAGACCGCAAATCGCCCGCGGGCCGCGAGTTTGAGACCCCTGCTGTAGTTCTGGCACTGGTACACTAGCCGCAGGTCGGAAGAACGAATCAATAGTTCACTTACTCATAGCTCAGACGCACATATCAGGTTGTGATGATATTTGTCTCCGTTTCCTTCCCACAGATGTTAACGCGCGCTCGATTATCTCTAGGCCCCTCCCCCTCCACGCATTTTAGCCACTTACAGCGGCTTCCCTATTCTTCTCACACGCAGTGAATGCCTCACAGACGGGCATCACGCGAGTGTGTGCTCGCGTTTCATGAGTATGTGCGCGAGTGTGTGTGTCTGCCTGCGTGCGTGTGCGCTCGCGTCACATTGATTATTTAATTGATCATTGACGTGCCCCTTCTACGTTTAATGTATGAAAAATACGTAGGGTGGGGGAGGCAAATTTACTGGTCACGCGTGTGCGACTGGATGTAAAATTCAGTCGCACACTCTCAAATTTTGGTCGCAAAATGCGACCAATTGGTCGCAGTCTGGAGCCCTGTCTTCAGACCAGTTCTCCAGGCCAGATACCTGCAGTCCTCCTCACATTCAGATGCAGCAGCTAGACGCGTCATTCAGAAAGTATCCACAGAAAAGAACCTTCTGATGGAGGTAGCTGTGAGGGGGCGGGGCTCTGGCAGCACCTTCATTAGAGAGCGCCCTCTTTCTTAGGGATTACTTTCCGATAATCTCTGAAAACCTGCTGTCAAATGGTTTCAGTTACTTTTCCTCTAAACAGCTACAGATAGCTAACCCCGCACTTTGAAAAAAAGAGGTAAAAGGTGAAATTCATCGGAAATCCAAAGATGCTTTAAGCTGCAGATATCAAACTGAACTTTGTGACGCTTTCATGTCAAAGGGAGAGGATAAACCCCCTTGCATGCTGGGAATTTTTGTTGGAAAGGTTAGTTTTTTCAGCAGCAGAAGGGAACAGGAAGAACCTGATGGCACAAACATCTGTGTTTGCTGTTGTGATGTGACACAAACACTGATATGACAACAGAGCGGAAACATGAGATGGATCTCTGGCGTGTGGACCATGGAGGATGGTGGCGGGATCATCTGAGAAACCTGATGCCCGCTGTACAGCTCGTGAGCACACGGTAAAAACATATCAAAAGCAGAACAATCCATCGCTCTTGGGTGTGTATTAAGACAAGTGGAAGCTGTTTTTAAACTACAAAAAAGATCCACATTGGCTCTTTAGTCTGTTTAACATTTGAAATCCTCATAGTGTCAGATATGACTGCTGTTCTGGAATCAGCAGCCTCAGGGTGAAGGGAATCAATACAAACATTTTTGGGGAAAACTTAAACAATTTCTCAGAAAAACTTTCAGTGCAAAGAACTTTAGTAAACTTTAAGCTGGAGAAATGGTTGAAACTAAGAATCTTTCCTTTAAAAAGCAGTTTTTTGTGAGCATTTAAGTTTGTTTCTTATGTTAAAATGAGTTTTAATGCGTGATTTGTTAAGGAGCTTAGAAACACCAACAGTTTGATCCGATGTTTACCTGGGAAACACATCATTAGAAGTATTTTTTTCAATTATATTCATACATAGATACAATAAAAACAAACCAATCAATTGACAACTAACCGTCTGACGCAACAGTTCACGTCAGATAATTTCTGATAGTGGACACCTTGTCGGGCATTATCCCTTACATGTATTAACAACACATTGCTATTTACCTTGGTAACTAGGATTATATGTTTGTTTTTTTCAGTATTTATATAGCTTTTTAATCCTAAAACACATTTTCCATTTTTTGGCTCGTTTCTTACATTTCAACTTTTTAGTGAACAACGAATTCATAAAAAAAAATATCTGTCAAATTAATTCAACACTGAATTCAACATTTTAGCCATATTTCCAACCACTTTTGCAGGTTTTTGCATTCATTATCTTTCTTCGGCATGCCTAATTTTCTTTAGTGCTTTACCTTCACTATCTAACTACTACTGTAAACATTCACACATCTATTATCAGAGAAAATGCAGTTTTTTTTCGTGTTAAAAGCGACAGCGTACTTTAACAGGAAGGAGATCAGCGTTAGGTAAGACTCTTGGATCAGAGGCGAAACGTCTTCAACTTGAAAAAAAAACAAAAACGGACCCCTTTTTTAGAAGCGTTCCTGCTGTGGAACCACGTGGATGAATGAATGTTCATAGATGTTCTACAGATACGCTTTTAAACACATCAGAACCAGCGCATGCGCCGTCGCCTCACCACTGTCCTCTGTTTGTTGGGGAGGTAGACTCGGATGGTACCCCCGCCCCGAGGCACATCCTCCGGACTGGTCTCCCCTGAGGAGGAGTATGAAGAGGAGGTGGAGGACATGATGAGAGGCTGGTGGAGCTGGGGGGGTGGGGGGTGGGGGTGGGGGGGCAGCACTCAAACTGCAACCTCAGGAGAGCTGCATGCACAGGTGGGATCCAGAGAAGCCCTTCACTCAGAACCTGCAACGGCACAGACACAAAATGTAACGAGAGTGCAGGACGTTCAAACCTTGAGCACACAGTGATTTATTGAAATATGTCAGTTTAAAGTCTGAACGCTAAAGGAGCTTCTGCGTAGAAATGAAAAATGCTTTGTAGTCGTGCAGAAATGTTTTTAAAGTCCCACTACAATCACCTTTGGATTGATTTTGTACAAGCGTTCCCAGTGGTCTTTCAGTCATGATAAATATAAAAACCTAAATAAATTTAAAAAACAAAATCTCTCCCGCTGACGCAAAGCCCCTCATAACCCCAAATTAGGATTTTCGGTGCAACAAAAAGGGCGAGCAATATCGGAGCTATCCAGTCGTACAGCTTAGATGCGGATTCCAGCTCAGACGAGGAGAACAGAGACGTTCATGGATCTGTTTGTGTAGAGGTGGATGTATCAGAATGGAGCAGAGCGGGGAACTTAAGTCCTACGGCACAAGGACAAGCTTTTCCAACTTTTTTATGATTCACATTTATGTGAATAAAGAAATATTCAGAAAAGCCATTAAATTTTCTCTATATATGTTCTACATTATTAGGAAAGAAAATGCAACAAACTCAGCTATAAACACCAATAACTTCATTTTCATCAGTGGGTTTTTAAAATTATGTACATATTCAGGAAAAAGATTCATGATAGCAAAAAAATGCAGATTATTTTAACATAAAGAACCCAAACTTTTTTTTTAAACTGATTTTTTACATGTGCGTAATAAATACAGTTTTTTTCAGTTTATTTTAAAACAACTTTTTTTAAAATCACGTATTTGTTTTGTTTACGTTGTGTCATAAGTAAATTAGAAAATATTGCCTTTAACGATAAATGTCTAATAATGAAGCCAACCAATAATATTAATATACATGCAAGTGGGTTTGGAGATTACCACCGAGCCGGGTCAACCAACCGAACTCGTTCAACCAGAATCCATAATCAAGAGAAAATCTCTGGGAATATAACCGGTTAGGCGCACAGGGCTCCGTCTGACTGAGTGACACAAAGCCGAGCTCGGGTAAGACACAGCCGGGTTTCTGCCAGAACCTTCGGGAGGGACCCACGGTACCGTGTACCGCCGCATCCCGGCCGCTCAGGCGCTTCACGTTTCCCCTTCGGCCGCAGGGGCGCAGCCTCTGAGCAGCCACACACTTTCAGTTTGGGAGGCCATGTTTAAGCCGCGGCGCCCGTTACCACTTCAGCTAACTAGCCAAATAAGTTTGTTACGGGTCTCGCGGAGGTCAAAAGTGACGCTCTGGAAACTTCTGTGACATTATAGCAATCTAACCTGAGTGGGGGACTCTGCTGTGTCCGCTCTGAAAGCTGCAGAGCTGCAGGAGGAGCAGGAGAAGATAATCCCGCTGCCGCACACACACTTCCCCGCGAGCCGCTCTGATGCTAGGCGGCTAATGTTAGCTAACCTGCGGGTGTAACCGCGGAGTCGGTTCAGAAGCTCCCATTAGCGCCGCTCATTGTAACCAACACCCGCTCAGCTGACAGGCCCGCACCCATCCAAGCCGCCGCGCCACGGCGAAGACCCGGCCGACTCACTTCACGTTGTTTTGGAGCAGTTCACATCCAAAAGTTCGGTCTCACCTGAAGCAGCCATCTTGAATTGTCTCAATCTGAAGTCTGTCAAGAAGTTCGGGAAAGCGGAAAAACTCCGCGGTGCTGCCTCCTGATTGGCTGATTCCAGCAGCCGAGTCCTCCGATTGGACAAGGACACCTGCGGGTGTCGAGAGGTGGGCGCTGCGAACTGACTTGTCACGTAAACGAGTAATTGTTAGCATCAGCACAGAATGAGGGTGCAAATCCCGCGCATGATTTTCAACATCTGCTTATGCAACACGAGATGGATTTTTTTATTATCAAAAGTTTTTTTTTTTTTTTTTTACCAAGGAAAAACAATTTTTTTGAAAATGTAAAAATAAAAATGTGATTAATTCTTGAAATTGCCTCATGTTTTCAAGTTTTAGAGACAGAAACATAACCCTACCCTGAATATTTATTTATTTTATTTTTAATTCTGATTTTTATGAGGGGAAACTGTACTTTCCACTTTGTTTCCTTGTGCAGTAAGGTACATCTTTGTAGGTTCATCACAGCACATGAGTTGCTGTGTTTCCCAATTGTTTGCTCAGGGGTTCAACTGCCAGGTCGTTATACACCGTGTGTTATAGCAAGGCTTCAACCCCACATTTTCCCAAAAGCAGAGCGGATTTGAAATAGCTCTAGATCAGGTGTGTCCAAAGTCCGGCCCATGGGCTAAATTCAGCCCAAGTTCAAGTTCAAACTCCCTCTGGCCCACAGGCATTTTTCCAAGGAAAATAATTGCGATCAAACTCGTTAATACTTAAAATTGCTTAAGTGTAATGATTTTAAGTTTTAGCGGCACACAGGGAGTGCAGAATTATTAGGCAAGTTGTATTTTTGAGAATTCATTATTGAACAACAACCATGTTCTCAATGAATCCAAAAATTCATTCATATCAAAGCTGAATATTGTTGAAAGTAGTTTTTAGTTTTAGTTGATTTAGCAGGATATCTGTGTGTGCATGTGACTATTACTGTGCATAATCATTAGGCAACTTAAAAACAAATATATACCCATTTCAATTATTTATTTTTACCAGTGAAACCAATATAACATCAACATTCACAATAAAATATACATTTTTGATATTCAAACGAAACAAATCAGTGACCAATAGAGCCACTTTTCTCTGCAAGGACACTCCAAAGCCTGCCATCCATGGATTCTGTCAGTGTTTTGATCTGTTCACCATCAGCATTGCAGCAGCAGCAACCACAGCCTCCCAGACACTGTTCAGAGAGGTGGACTGTTTCATGATGGACCACAGGTTCTCTATGGGGTTCAGATCAGGTGAACAAGGAGGCCAAGTCATTAGTTTTTCTTCTTTTTGGCCCTTTCTTGCCAGCCACGCTGTGGAGTACTTGGACGCGTGTGATGGAGCATTGTCCTGCATGACAATCATGATTTTCTTGAAGGATGCAGACTTCTTCCTGTACCACTGCTTGAAGAAGGTGTCTTCCAGAAACTGGTAGTAGGACTGGGAGTTGAGCTTGACTCTATCCTCAACCCCAAAAGGCCCCACAAGCTCATCTTTGATGATACCAGCCCAAACCAGGACTCCACCTCCACCTTGCTGGCGTCTGAGTGGGACTGGAGCTCTCTGCCCTTTACCCATCCAGCCACGGGCCCATCCATCCATCTGGCCCATCCAGACTCACTCTAATTTCATCAGTCCATAAAACTTTAGAAAAAAAATCAGTCTTGAGATATTTCTTTGGCTGTCCTGACGTTTCAGCTTGTGTGTCTTGTTCAGTGGTGGTCGTTTTTCAGCCTTTCTTACCTTGGCCATGTCTCTGAGTATTGCACACCTTGTGCTTTTGGGCACTCCAGTGATGTTGCAGCTCTGAAATATGGCAAAACTGGTGGCAAGTGGCATCTTGGCAGCTGTACGCTTGACTTTCTCAGTTCACGGGCAGTTATTTTGCGCCTTGGTTTTTCCACACGCTTCTTGCGACCCTGTTGACTATTTTGAATGAAACGCTTGATTGTTGGATGATCACGCTTCAGAAGCTTGGCCATTTTAAGAGTGCTGCATCCCTCTGCAAGATATCTCACTATTTTTGACTTTTTGGAGCCTGTCATGTCCTTCTGTTGACCCATTTTGCCAAAGGAAAGGAAGTTGCCTAATAATTATGCACACCTGATATAGGGTGATGATGTCATTAAACCACACCCCTTCTCATTACTGAGATGCCCATCACCTAATATGCTTAATTGGTAGTAGGCTTTCGAGCCTATACAGCTTGGAGTTAGACAACATGCATGAAGAAGATGATGTGGTCAAAATACTCATTTGTCTAATAATTCTGCACTCCCTGTAGATATAAACTTATTCTCAATTTTTACAGTTTAAATTTATAGAGCAATCTTTTTCTAATCTTGTTTTTTATGAATAAATAGGCACTTTCCCCTTTTCATCCTAAGTTTTTCCTTCCAGATTTATCACAGCACAGGACTGGCACTGTTTTACCAATTGGTTGCTCCAGGGTTCAAGCTGCCAGGTTCTCAGACGTTGTATGTTTTAGCACGGCTTCAACCCGTCATTTTCCCGAACACAATCCCTTTCAATCAGGCATGTCCAAAGTGCAGCCCATGGGCCAAATGCAGCCCGCATTTAAATATGAACCGGCCCACAGACTCCTTTCATAAATCAATAATATGTGGCCCCCAGCCTTTTCTAGAACCTGTGTATGATTTCTTGATTGTGGTTGATATTTTAAACCTTTGACAACACTGTCGTGCAACCCCTCTGTGAAACTTTCTAGCTCATTTCTGAAAAGCCGCCATTAAATAAAAAAGCAAAGTTGACAGTGAGAGCCACTGCCTCCAGGACAATTGGAAGCCTGCAGATTTTTTCAGTGAAACACGAGACAACCGTGTCTGTCTGATATTTCAAGAGTTGCTGACCAAACTATAGAGGGAATACCAGACAAGACGTGCCAACTACTGTAAAACAAGCCAACTGGAAATGAATGGTGCAAGAAATTGTCATTGATTTTGTTAAAAAATTTGTTAGAATTGACAAGTATCCCATTACAGTAAAATACAGTTTGCATTTATTGTTAATAAAATAATTCAAAGAATGCTGGCCAAACGGTTGAGCCTCACACATTTTCACTTCATCAGATCTGACCCTCTTAAATAAAAAGCTAAATATATTGTATAATGAGAAAATTTAGAAGCAAGTTTGAAACAATCTTCCTTAAGATGAAAAACAAGAAGGCAAAATAGAATTATGTTTTAAAATCCACAGTATGAAATGAAATTAAAAAAAAAAGTAAAATAAAAAATTATACAAATGTATTTTTATTTCTGTCGTACAAATACGCTGCTAATAAAAATGTGAATTTAGGCTTTTTTTTGGAAGTATAAAACATTAAACTGAGATGAAATAAATAAAGTAAGATCTGACACATAATAGCTTCTCCTAGAGTTTGACGTTTTGTCAAACTAAAGCTGATTCTGGTAAAAAAAAACAAAAAACAAGAGCCTCTGGATTTTAGCTGAAAGATTTTTAATTACAAAAACAGCAACAGAGAAAATAGTCCGTCCATGATGACCGAGGTCTCGTTAGACCCTTTTTGCTGCATAAAGGGTCCGTCGTTGTTCAAGAGTCCGTCGTGTTCTTGTAACTTCCTCTCACTGCACGCTGAGGAACCTCCTTTTCTTCGCCGTGTGCGTGAAGGCGTGCTGACGCCACTCCACCTCTGCCGTGTTCTCGTTTTCCAGAGTTCCCAGCTTGATCATGTACACTGAAGGTAAAAACAGACGGACTTTAAAGCCGCTCACATGAGCGCAGCGGGAACTTTCCTTCCTCCGAACTTACGTTTCATTTCAAACCTGGGTCCCACCTCCGTCAGCTCCACATTCCTGTGGTCTGTCTTCTTGTAGGTGTGGTGTCTGAGGGAGAAACAGAAGATCTGGGTTGTTTTCCAGAGATGCTGCATTCTCATCTCTGACTGAGGGGGGGTCCACACCCACCTGAAGGAGATGAAGTCGTCCTGGTTGGCGAATGTGATCACTCGCCTGCTGTCGTCCTTTGGCACTGGAAACAGGTACTTGAGGATACTGGAGACCTATAGGGGCAAAGGGCATCACAGGTGCGCTGTAGATCTACGTTCACTCCAAGCATGATTCGCACATGTCCGGTTCATTGGCCATATTACTAGACTGAATGACCCCTCCCCCATGGCGCTCCAAACAGGAAGTACCCGCTGGATCACAGAAGCCAAAATCCCATCGCGAAATGAACAGCGATAACTCAGTCGTTCTATTTGTCAGAATAATCATCATTCTTGCTCTCCTACATATTCTTGCTAATCCTAATTTTTTTTATGATATAATTTTGTTATTTACAAACTGACCAATCAGATGTCCGAATGAAAGTATAAACCCCTGACAGATTCTCCTGAGCCCGCCTCCCAGTGGTAGCGGTGTGGACTTCCAAGAAGCTCCCTCTTGATTGGTGAGAGAGGTTGCCATAGAAACACCGACTCAGACCAACTTGGACGAATCACTATATTATCACTATACAGTATTGGTGAAAAAAAAAAAAAAAACCTAGACTGAATTGACTTCATTTGGTTGGAGCCGTAAGCAAGTCGATTCCTATGGTTGACACCACCCTCAGTCCAGTTCTCCTATACAGTCAATGGTCCAGTTTCAATGTTCAAGTCAATGAACCGAAGCAATCCGAGGTCTTGTGACGCGTTTTGAGCGTCAGGCGCCACATTGTCACCAGTGCACTTCAGGCGTTGCGGCGCAGTGTTTTCCCATTTTAAATATCTGAACCTTGACAAATAAGACAAATCGAGTTAGCCAATCAGGGACTCCGCTGATCGTCCTCCTGAACTTTATGATATTTTTCTTAATTGCATCGTAAGGTCCTGTAATTTTATTCTGACTTGAATCTTTTCCCTCCTCGGACTAATGCGGGTCAGTCGTCAAACTGGGTCACAGAGAGATGGAAGCAGCGCTGAAAGCGTCCGTCATTTCTCCGCAGCTTCTGCAGTAGACGGTGAACCTCTCTGATCGATCTCATGAAGCCAAACATGGATCACTGTACCGCCGTTTTTGTAGAGCTTGTTAAAAATAAATAAATAAATATGACCTTTCAACATCCTTTGAGTCTTCCATGACTTAAAAATGAGTTAAACAATCAATGGGCGTCCATATTCGAGGGCTGCATCCTTCAACAGCCACATTCTTCCCAGGGGACGTTGGCTGGGTCCTTCTTTGAGCGGGTAGGCCGGATGTTAACGACTGTGCATTTGGACGAGTCTAACCTTACGGTGATCGCAGCCGTTACATCGGGGAATGTCCTGTCGCCTAGCAACCGTGAGTCCCGAACAAAGAGGAGTAGTGAACCAGGCATGGAGCTCAAAAATTTCCTGGGTTATCTGATCCAACTTTTAATCTTGGAGGAGTAATTATAAAAAGATGTAATTATGTCCAACTCCAGGTCCCACGTCACGGTCCGCCATTGTTGTCAGAAAATCTCCAGGTTTGGCCGCAATGCATCTTGGGATATGGACAGCATAGAAGGATACACCAGACCAATCCTTGAAATCGGGGGAAAAAGAAGGCGTGTTCGATGGCCTGCATTTGTGGAAGTTGCTGAATTTGAACAGCACTTGTCTTGCCGCTGTGACGTAACCAGCCTTCAAATGCAGCCCAGGAAGAACGCAGACCTCCAATTTGGACACAACCAATGCTTCCATGTAGCCATGTAGCTCCACCCACATGCAGCGGGAGTGTCCGGTTTATGAGAACATCTCTGGACAAGCGTCCAGCAGCAAATTTGACGCACGTCAAAAGAGCGGCAGCGGACACAAATCCACGTTCGGTGTGAACAGCTCTGAGGAGTGTGCACCGGGTGGCCCCACCGCTTACCCTTTTGCCGAGGCGGGAAGTGAAGTTGTGAAAAATGAGGTGGGGGTAAGCTTCAGACATGGTGCCAATGTCAGGAACGTCATGCCTCATCACCACGTTGTAGAGCGTGAAGTAGGCTGTGGGTCCGAAGGGGAGGTGGCACACCACCAGGCCGTCTGCAAAGACAACAGAGTTTCTGCAGGACTTAACCGCCACTAACTAGTCTAAATAACCAGCACCCGGTCAAATGTAGGAGTGACGCTGAACGAGCGCATACCCGGCTGTCCTCTGGTCTCGTGCACAATAACCAGGTCCGTCACGTTGTTGGCCTTGCAGGCTCGCACCAGTGTTGGGAGCTCATGGTTTCCTCTGTTCATGCGCTGCGCCCCGGGAAACATCAGCTTTACCTCCTGCAGAGAGGACAGTGAAGGCATCATCCTGGTGCACAGCATCACAGAAACACTCGCCCTGTTTTTCTTGTGACCCAACTGGAGCAAACCCGACTGGAAAACGAATTTTAAAGAGGTGGAAGCTCTGGTTTCTCTAGAGAACAGGACCGTCAGACATGAGCCACATCTGGATCAGGATGGATCCATGTGGTGTCTTCACCATCAGCTCAAACTTCCAAGGTCATGTGACTCAACTCTTCTTCTCCGTATTCATCCTCAGAACTTCCACCGCAGAGCTGTGGACAAACTGGACCCACCTTGGCGAACATCTTGAGTCTGGAGCTCGGGTCTCTGGATGTAGTGACCATGATCTTCGGATCTTCCACTCCGGCCCATTTGTACTCATCGTCCATGTGGGAGCTAACACCTGAGGAGATCGAATGTGAGACGAGGAGCCGCAGGGCGCTGAAGGTGGAACGCGGCAGCACGTACCCTCTGCCCCCTCGTCGTCGTACTCCAGCAGCTTCTGCAGCTGCAGAGCCTCCTTGCGGACCTCTGTGGGAAGTAGGCGGTTTTCTGCGGCGAGAGAAGGTAGCTCGTGTTAACCTTAAGACGGCGGGGGAAACGTCGAGTTACCGAGAGCAGCAGGGTAAAAAAAAAGTGAAGTTGCGTGTAAATATCGCAAAAACATTGTTACGAAACCTTCAGGTCACATGACACAAACAGATCAGCTTTGACAAACCTTTTTTGAGCCCTGGAAGGCTGACCTGCAGTGTGTCAGGGAGGGTGAACAACAACTGATGAATCCTTGGAAACCCCCCCATGGAGATGGTTTTGGGTTCAGACTTTTATCCATTTTCAAACCGTTCCCAGTGATCTTTTAGTTATGATGATGCCGTTTTTAGGCACAATTTTACAAACCTGTGTCATTTTCTAGGACTTAGTTTCTGCAGAGCGGAGTAAATTTATCAGAATCTCGCCTGTGGGCAGGATTGTTGGCTCATAGCGAGCCCGCCCCCACTTCCCGTCACCCATCTGTTTATTTGCCTCTTGCTGGCCTACAGCCCCAAACTAACATTAGCACTGCAACAGAAATGGCTAGCGCTAGTGGAGCTATCCAGCCGTACAGTTTGGATCCAGATTCCAGCTCAGACAAGGAAAACAAAGATGCTCATTAGGCCTGCACAATAAATCGCAAATTTATCGTTATCGCAATATCCAGCTGTGCAATATACATGTCGCAAAAGACGGCGAAGATTGCAATAAATGGTAACCTTAAGTGTGCTAGAACAATCTTATGGCAGCTTGAAGTATTTAAAGAATCAAATATATTATACATTTGACCAAACAGATCAACGCCTTCATGTTGTTGACCAATCAGATGGAGCCATTTTATGTTAGATGTTTATCTTCTATGTAGACGAGGGTCATTTGGAGTATACTTTTTAAACTGTTTCCGTGAAATGGGAATGATGTTTTTGGTTGTTTTGCTGTTTGTTCATACACCGCAAGTTATATCGTTATCGCAATGTTGATCACTAATATTGCAAGTTTTCCAGCCCTAACGTTCATGGATCTGTTAGTCTGCAGGTGGATGCTTCAGAATGGAGCGGAGCAGGGAGATTGAGGCCCACCCAGCGTATTTCCTGTGCAGCAAATACGACCTCTCATTTTTGTCTGCTCCTGATTCACAATGGCTTAAATATAAAGGTACTCAGAAATGCAATTTAGAGCCTAATTTTCCTTATATACGTCTTCCATCGTCAGACAGATGCTACAAGAACATGTTAAAAACCCCAAAAGCTCTATTTTTATTTTTTTTTTTTATGTGGGTATTTCATTCCTAATGTTCAGTGTGAAGGAATGACAGGAAGCCCTAAAAGTCCAAGATCCTCTAACCAAAAAGCAGCCTCTCACCATCCAAAGCGCTCTTCAAGTTCTGCTTCTTCTCCTCGATGGTTCGGAGCCGGTCCTCCTGGGCCTTTCTGTACAGGTACTCCCGCCTCAGCCTGACCTGTCGACGAAGCTGCAGAAAGGAGGACAGAAGCAGCTTAAACACACAGATGTTCACACCTGAGGAATCCAGAGCGACAGACCCAGTGTGAAAGGAGTTCTGATGGTTCAGGGGCTTTCAGCACAAACATGCAGCTTCTTTTCTCTCTGCCTGGAAGGATGGAGTCGTTTCACAGCTGAGTTTCATCCTGTCCATCCGTCTGCACTGAAGCTGAATGATGACATCCAGGATAGGTTTGACATTCTGGCCTTAACTAGTCTGAGGAACCTGTTCTGACCTTTGCCTTTGTGTTTGGCGCATATGAATTACCAGGATCAGCTGAGCCCATTCAGATGTAAGGAGTTTGAATGACAGTAAGACCACATGAATCGATCACAGAATCAAGGATGTAAGGAGGACAAACACGTGCATCAGCTTGTTCGATTGAAAAAACAAAAAACACTAGCGTTAACTTAGACAAAAAAAACCTGATCCGGTTAGTTTTTACCGAGGTCTAGCCTAGGCGGAAACTGGCAACAGCAAAAAAATAAATAAATTAATAAATAATCAAATTATTTATTATCAGAGCAAAAGATTTTTACGGGTAAACAATGGTTTAAACTTTAAAGTCGACCTACTTGACGGCATAGTTTGATGTCAGCATTCGGCAGCATCTAACCTCAAGCTGAACTTCGTTTCTGATCTTTTATTATTTCCTGGTTCCCCTTCAGACTAAAGCTTTACTCAAATAATCAACAAAAAACACTAAACCAACAGATTTACGCCAACTTACCATGATGATGATGCTAGCAGCTAAACTGCTGGGTTCACGATGCTAGTCACGTGGGCGAGCAAGCGTGCAGAAACAAAACTCCCTGTGATTGGCTCACGGCGCAGCCAATGAAAGCGTCCGCTACTGCGTGACCGGCGTTTCAAAATAAAAGCCGCGGATTCAGAAAGACTCACTGCTGGAAACATAAAAAGCCAGATTTATGACACCCGAAACCAGATAAACTCAGAGCCATGTAAACGCATTTTTTAATTTTAAATATTAGGATAAAATTCATAATGTGGAAGGCAGAAACCGTCCTGTCATGTTCTTCTGTCATGTTTCCATCAGTGACAGTGGTGGGAACATGTCCTGACTTATAGTTTTAATAGAACTCATACAATTATATAAATTTAGGTTTTGGTAAAATATTAAGATAAATACATGCATACATTTACTCATGAGAACAATGATATAACTTAAATAATCAGTACCATACAATCATCTTCTTGCAGGAAGAATGAATTAAGTTCCTTTTATTCCAAGTTACCCTTGAACAGTTCAGATCATTTTTGTTTATTTGAGAAGTAAAAGTGGATGATTTTTCCCCTGATGTAATGCTTTGATTTTGCTGAACTCCACCTCACATTTTGGGTGATTATTCTATGTTTTCCTCTCTCTCACAACAACAGTGCATCTCTGGAAATCTATCTTCAGGAAACTCTTCTTTGTGGTAAAATGCTGGCATTTCTTTTGCCTGAGAATTGAGCTGCAGATCTGCTCTGAACTAGTTTGAGGATTCTCATCCAGAATGTTCTGAGCAGGTTCCCTCTGAGCTCTGGAGCTGCACGTTTTCAAAAAACAAATCTTAAAAAGTAAAAAAAAAAAACTTGTGTTTTCAAGAAATTATTGTCTTAGGCATAATAAAAGACTTTTTTCCCTTCTGGTTGTGGTTTTTATTTTTGTCCTAAAAACAGAAAAATAAAGAGGTTTTAAATCTCAATGGGACCTCCCTGGTTAAATAGGGTTTTTTTTATTAGCAAAACAATCTTAATTTGAGAAAAACACTTTTTTCCGTAAAATGAAAATAATGATAAAATAATTAGACAATTTTTCTTGCCCCATGGGCAGATTTTTGCATTATTTATAGTACATTTTTCAATGGGGTAAAAATGTATTTCAAAGGGGCTCGTCAGATGAAATGCATGCAGGAGGACAGAGAAGAGTTAATAAACGACACTAATATCTTGTCCTGTTATGAAGAAATACGTCTTTTATTTGACAAACATGGGTAAACTCTTAGAGCAAAGATGGGTCATGAGAGAAAAGAAAAACCCAGAGCTTCATTCATGATGATGCAGCGTCTCTGACGTCCTCACTGCCGCCAGCAGAGGCAGGAAGCCGTCAGCGTTTCCATGCTGGAACAAAGATTTCTAACGTTCATTTCCACTTTGTTCCTGCTCAACACTCAAGTGTGGACTTTTAAAACGGCCTTCAGCATTTATCCTCACAAAGAGTCCAAAATGCTAACAGTACTGGAGATTAATGCTGCATAGCTTCAACTTGGAAATGTCAAAAATTGTTATTTTTGTAAATCTAGAATATGAATGAGTGGAAATGTCTGCAAATACAGATGAACGCTGGGAGTATTAAATGTTTATTGGGGTGAAGGGGGGGCTGGAGAGCCGCGTTTGAGTCCATCGTGTCTCACGCCGCCCCCCCCCCCCCTGCCTGCAGCTATGCAGCCGGAAGCTGGATGGAGTTTGTCGGAGTGAGCGGCTGTGGAGCAGAAACAAAAGCAAAACCAGGACAAATATCAGACATTTGCATCAAAACACAAATAAATAGAACCAATAAAGCAAAAGAAGAAGGAGCCGACAAATCTACCAATAAAAAGTGGTGACAGCCAGGTCATGTGACCCACCAGCTTACAGTAAGAACACTTGAAATGGGGGGGGACAAATCAATTCTCCACAGCAACTGTTTTGGGCAGAAGGAGCTTGTGTCAGCAGAAGCTACACAACAGGGTGGAGCAGCCAAACAGAACCAGGTTCTAATGGATCAGAACCACCAGAACCGGGAAGTGTTGAGGCTGCAGCTTGTAAACTGAAAGCGAGTGGTGATGCACAGCTTCGTTGAAGCGGCGGGGTAGGAGCGTGGGTCACATGGTTCTCCTGCACAACGGAGGCAAAAAAAAAAGAGTAAAGAACAAGCAGACGAAGGAATTAAAGGGAAGATGAAGACACCGTCATCACTGAGCATGCTCACACGTTAACACAAACACTCAGCGGAGACCACGTGTACAACTGAAATCCAGACACTCATTCAGGTTCTGCAGCCACACAGTAATCCGATCACAGTCTGCATGGCTCCTGCTGCCTCCTCTTATTGGCTGGAATGGGAGTGCCAGCAGGAGCAGAGATGGAGCCTCCTGCAGCCTCGCTGGGTTTATGGCTTGAAGCTCTCCGCTCACAACCACTGCAGATGTTTCCTCTCTGGACGTCACACGTCTCGCTTCAGCGCCAGTTTTTATAGCTCTTCGTAATCTCCATCATCGCGTTTGACCAATCCTCCTCCCCCACCCAAGAAGTCCTCCAGCTCATCCACCTCAGACTTCTTCGACCTGGACTTCTTCTTCCTTTTGTCCTTCTCGTCTGTAGCTGCAGCTTCGTCCTTCTCCTTCTTCTTGTGTTTGTGTTTCTTCTTCTTTTCCTCCTCCTGCAAGCGGACAAGAACTCAGCATTTAACAGCTGATCTCTTTCATGTGACCAGTATGATTCAAGACCAGCTATGTCCATGATCAACTCCAAAAAAAACAAAAAACAACCAAAAAAAGCGCACATTAGGTCTGTTCTGCAGCTTACAGGAGCGGCAAACATGTCGATTCTGTAAACCATATCAGTGCTGAAAGTTTGGAAATATTCCATCTAATGACAGAACATCGTTAGCAGTAGTCTGAACATCTGCAACCACCAAAAAGGTTGATGTGCAGAAACGGCTTTAACCTGAACTGGATTCAGCTAAACTTCTAAACCAGAGGTCTGCAGCCTGAAACGCAAAAAGAGCCATTTGGACCAAACCCAACGAGAGCCCCAAAGCCCCCCTTCACTGCATTTGATTGATGGTTTTTAGGGAGTTAATTATAACTTATAGGTTTACAGATTTACTATAGCAGGATTATGAAATTGTCCGATTTTTCGTATTTACTTTAGACAGAGGCAAATACAAGCTCCTTTCAAAATAAAATGTCAAATGAGATCCTTCAGCTGCTGCAGATTGACCAGAATTAATCAGTCAAGAAAGCTACACCAGACATGGCATTTTTTATCGTTTTAACTTTAGTCTGCCTTCATCATTTTTCCCTTTTTAACGTCACTATAAACATGACAACAATATATACATGTAAATGTAATTCTGTACTTTAAGAACTCTGCCTCTGAACAGCAAAAAGATGCTATTCAGCGGAAGATAAGAATATGTGCTTCAAGGTCTAAAAACGATTCTACCTGCAGGTTAAACCTTTTACCGATGCTTTGCTCGATTATCAGACATGTTAAATATCTAAACGGAAATGACAAAACTTATTTACCTGAATCAAATGGATCAAAAATACAAACCCATGATGTATTCAAATGATCAAAGAGCCACAGTGGAGGGCAGAAGGAGTCCCTGGTGGCTCTGGAGCTTCAGGTTGCAGACCCGGTTCTAAACCTTTTCATGCTGGAGTGCAGAAAAAAAACGCATTTACCTCCTTGCTCTTCTTTTTCTTCTTCTTCTTCTCCTTGGAGGAGGGCTTGCTGTCTTTCTCTAAAAAAAAAAAAAAAAAGATAAAAAATAAGAAAAAGAGGGACGCTGCGTTCTTTCAGAACATGCGTGAACCGCTCCACAGACCAGCCAGAATCAGTGACGTAAATCATGCGTCTCTTTTTAAAGTTTGATTCCCAGCCTGAGGTCATTAAAGGGGCAGATGTCCTTCAGAGTTAAAACATAAGAATAGCAGCAGAGCAAACCCAGGAATCACGGGAACTTCTTCCCGTTTGGTCAGGCGAACATCCACAGCGGCTCACCTTCCAGCTCCTCGCTGCTGTCCTTCGCTGCAGGAGCTTCCTCCCGGATGCCCAGGCCGAACAGGTCGGCATCATCCTTGGGCTTGAAGGAGATCACAGTGGGCTTCAGTGGCTCCGGCGCCGTGACTGCAGGAATGTCCTCGTCAGAGAGGTCGGACAGGAGGTCGTCTCTGAGCGGAAACGTCTCCTGAGGTGAACCCAGAGACACACAGATGTGAACAAACATCTCTCTCCTCCCCCCTTCATACAGCACTGATAAGGCGGCGTGCAGGGAGCGCCGGGAGCACTGCCATCCAGCGGTGTACCTTTACAATCTTGGGGGTGTCAGAAGCCTCAGATTCAAAGTCAGGGTCATCCATGATGAAAGACAGCATCTGCTGGGCCACAGGGGGTTCTGGGTCTGTGTCCGAGTCCTCCGCCCTTGAGGGGCCCTTCTTCTTGTTCTGGGGTCGGGCCGGCTGCTCCACTGCTGCCGGGGTCAGCGTAAGGAGGACGGGGGCGTGGCCTGTACGCTCCGTGGGTTTAGATCCCGCCTTTGGTTTGGTGAGAGGTGGTGCAGCTCTGGAACAGGAAGTCACTCATGAAAAGGGCAGGAAGTCCCTGCCAGACGTCTGATTAACACGTTTGTACTGTTCCTGATCCACTTTAAGGGATTTGATTATATGTTCAGCATTCGTTTTGTTTGTTTTCACAAAACTTGATACACTGATCCTCTGTGGGACTGGGTCACAAACAACACAGGAACATCTGTCCTTGCCTCTAACTTGTAATGAAATTCAGTAGTTTCCACTGCAGTACTACTAAATCTGATGTTCTTGCCGGATGTGGGAGGAGTTAATAAATCTGACGCGCCCGCTGGTGTGGGAGGAGTTATTAAATCTGACGTTCCCGCCGCATGTGGGAGGAGGTAATAAATCTGATGCTCCCGCCAGTGTGGGAGGAGTTAATAAATCTGATGCTCCCGCCGGTGTGGGAGGAGTTAATAAATCTGACGCTCCCGCCGGTGTGGGAGGAGTTAATAAATCTGACACCCCCGCTGGTGTGGGAGGAGTTAATAAATCTGATGCTCCCGCCAGTGTGGGAGGAGTAAATAAATCTGATGCTCCCGCCAGTGTGGGAGGGGTTAATAAATCTGATGCTCCCGCCAGTGTGGGAGGAGTAAATAAATCAGACACCCCCGCCGGTGTGGGAGGAGCTACCATCATACATTTTTTTTCTCAATATGATTAGATGATGAGAGATCAGGTTTTTTTTTTTTAAGAGCTGTACCAAATCTACGTCTGCATTCGTGAGATCACTTAGAGCAGGGGCGTCCAAATCCAGGCCTCAAGGGGAAGGGGCCAGAAGCCCTGCCTTATCTGCTGCTGATTACCTGGATCAGGTGTGTTCAGCCAATAAGGAGCTTTAATGGCAGGCTGGTTGGAAAACACTGACTCCAGCCCTGGAGCCCTGGATTCTGACAGCCCTGGTTTAGAGACTCTCCCCCAGGAGGAGCAGCTGCATGTGAATGACGGCAGCCGTCATCTGTTCGGCCGCCTCTCTGTGACCCAGTTTGAAGACTCGCTGTCCCGCCACCATGGCAGGAGAAAGATGCTGCTGCTCCGTCAGTCCCCAGTGAGAGGGGTTTAATAGCAGCAGAGCACACAGGCAAACGGACTTTAGATGTAAATTCTGACGTCCCCTACTTCCCTTTTTTGTTTTTAAGTATACTTTTGTTTTGTTTTTTAAGTGCCCTCAAAATGCACTTTGTTAGGACAGGACATAATGAGCGTTTATTTCTATACAATAATATCTTGAGTTGCAAGATGTCAATAATGTTTTGTTTTTATAAATAGACCTCAATGAGGAAATGTTTGGATATAATATATATTTGTATATGCACTGAATGTGTACTTAATATATTATATAAATATATGTTTTGGAGCTTTTCAGAAATATATTGTACGTCCTTATCTTGCTGTTCTGTCCTGTTTTTTTTTCCTTTTTACTGACCCGAACCATAACACTACAACTGTGACCCATCCGAACCGCGAGCTTTGTGTTCCATTGGACCTCTAGCAATCATCCAGTTTGTGAATCTGCGGCTCCAGAACAAAATCATCCAAATTGAAAGCCATTAACAGCACAAACAGCAAGAAAGACACCTAGAACCCAAACAATCAGACACCAAAAGCAACAATTTGCCTCAATTTCATTTGTGTTAAGCATGTCTCATCGTTTCCTCATTCATCGTTAGCCGTTTCCTCTTAAATAAGAATGACTGTTTCTTCGAGTTATTCAAACTAACGTACACTTTCAGCTCGGGCTCACTGTCCACATCCTGGTCCTGTGTAATTATGGGCGCTGCTTCTTCTCCCTCCTCCTCATCGCTGGTCAGGGTGACATGTTTACTGGGGGGTGGTTTGGAAGCCCGGGGTTGGGTCGGTTCATCGTCATCGGGATCGAGCTCGTCCAGGAACCCGGACACCATGGGGTTCCCTCTGCCCTCACCGTCACTGCCGCAGAAACGCAGTCTGAAAGGGGGAACCCGGCGAGCGCACGCTCACACACGAACACACAAGCACAGACGCCTGACCTGTCGCTGTCCATGGCTGGAGCTGATGCGGGTGGGGGCCGTTTGCTCTTCGAGGGCAGGCTGTCCTCCAGGAAGCTCCGGTCCAGTCTTTCATCCGGCACAAAGTCATCCACACTCTGCACCTTCACAGGACCGGAGGCTGCAGGAGGCTCCTCTGAGGAAAACATCCCCAAGTTAGTGAAGACTGCAAACATACAAGTTCAAAGAGATCCAAGGCTGCCCTGTGTGAAAGGAAGAGATCACATGACGCCCCAGCAGAGAGTCTGTGGACCCTTTCACTTCTGCTGCTCGGCCCCGGGTCTTGTGACGGATCATTACGGCCCTGTAAGCCTCAGGAATCCCTTCAAACAGAGGCACACATCTGAATCTGATGGAACCGCCCATCCCATGATTGTAAAAACACGGCAGACCCTGAGCAAAGAAGAGGGCTGAGAGTGCCAAAGATGCAACAAAGACAAACCCAAGCAATCGAGAAAGCTCAGGTGCTGTAGGTTCGTCCACGTTCTGGACAAAGTTTTCATTAAAAGATCACAGAGAGACAGTGATGCATAAGAGAGGTTTTAGGAATCACCTGTATTTTTAGATCTGAGCCTGTGTCTCATTTACCAGAAGAGTTATGCTAAATGGCACATTATTTTATCTTTTTTATGTTTATCAGGATCCTGACTCCTTGTCAATCCAAGTATTCAGTTTACTAAATCCATATAAAACTTTAATCATAATCTGATCTTTGTCTTCATTAAATAAAACTGGACTTATTTTTCTACAAAGGTTTGAATTTTTAGAGTTTAAACAAGAGAGAAAAGTGTTAAGATGTTCAGGTCTGTCTGAGAAAATGGATAAAGTGTTTGTGATTTACTCTCACTGTTCATATGAACCAAATGAAATAACAGACTGTCAATCCCTTTTTAGGTGGATAAACCTATCAAATCAGCAAGGGGTCAAATACTTGTTTCCTCCGGTGTAGATACTTTTTAGGCACAAACTGACAGAACAATTCTACTTTAACAGCAAACTTCAACACCTACAGCAGTGGTCCCCGTACTTCACACCAAGAGTCTGGGACAGATGTGGAGGAGAGAATCTAGTCGTTTTCAAAATGAAACATCATTCAGAATCAGATAGTAATCGAAACAGAAATAATCTACCTTGTGTAGTGTTTCTGTTTGTCCTGGTACCAAGTGATCCACAAATCAGGGGACCACCGTCCCAAGTGAATGAGTTAGTAAATGTCGGTGGGTAGTTAAGGCAGTATGCTTGCTTACCAATATATTCTGTGCTGCCGCTTCGAGTTTGATCCAAACGATGTGTGTTGACACCTTGTGCTGATCATTTTTTGCTCAATCTGTGCTGTGTTTTTTTTTTAAACTAAATTAGTTTATCAGATCATTCTGACTAAAATTAATTCTTGTGAAATGAAATGCAGGAATAATATGATTTTGTTATGATCTTGTTAAAATAATTCTTTTAAGTCACTATAGAAAACAGCATCATTCTGTCTAAACTTTCGAAGGACAGAAGCGGGGCGAGCTGCGTGCTCCGTCTCCTTCAGAGGGATTTCCTGCAGTCGGAGGTTTTTCCCACATTTCAGCCGTTCTTCTGCAGAACCTGGATGATCTGCTGCGGCCTCATGACCACTGCTCATCAGTTGGACAGAAGCTTGTCGTATAAGTGGCGCGGATGCGGCTCCTGCATTAGATGGTGGATCTCACTGTACTGGGAGAGTCTCTGGATGATGTCATGAACCCAGACACGGAGATGTGTTAACTGATACTTTTGCAGAGCTCTTCACAAAAAACAACCCTGATCTCTCAGCAACGACTAAATCACTGCTCTGCACTCCGCTCACGCAGCACAACAGACTCACCGGCTGTAGAAGCAGGAGCGTCCGCAGGAGCAGACCCAAACCAGCGGGAGATGAAGCCGCGTTTCTGAGCTGCAGCTGCAGCCTGCTGACACTCGGGTGACTGCGCAGACGGCTTCATCTCAGTCGTGGGGGAGACGGCCCCACCAGCTGCTGCTGCTGCTGCTGGGGGAGGTGGAGGGGAGGAGATGGATGCAGAGGCTGACTGAGGAAGCATCTGGGCTGGAAGTGGGGGCTGTGGTGTGTTGGGGCTGGAGCTGCCTGTGGAAGCCCCGCTGGGGGGAATGATGGGGGACTGGGAGCCAGACGAGGGGCTCTGGCCGTTAGCTGGACCAGGAGAACCAAAGCCTTTACTGCGAGACTCCAGGTTCTCCAGGAAACTGCAGGAAGACGGCAGAACGAGAACACGTCTGAAAACAACCGCCGCGTCTGTCAGGAGATCAAACCTGAACTGAAACCAGAGAGGGGGACGGACGTTTGTTACGATTTAAAATGTACAAATACCAATTTTGCCTAGTTATGAAAACATTATGGATTTAACCCTTATTTTGGGTTCGGGTCAAGATGGACCCACTTTCGTCTAATCCTCAGAAATACATTTTTAAAGCAACAAAATTACTTCTTGCCTTTTTATTAAATTCTAAAAGTCTACCAAAAAAAAGTTACATTTGTGGTGTAATGGGTCATATTATATAATAATAATAATAATATGACCCAACAGAGTGTGAGTGCATCACTATAAAACTGTGGGTTCCTTTGTGGATCAAATGTCCCAAAACAAACACAAACCCTACTCTAGATCAGTGCTTTTCCAACTTTTTTGAGCCAAGGAACACTTTAACCTTGACAAAAATCCTGCGGCACACCAGCATCCAAAAATTAAAAAATGAGAAACTCTATGGTCTGTAGTGATGTACATTCCCCCCACAATCTCACGCTCAATTTTGTGATGATAGTGGCAGAAAAAGCTGGCAGTTGCAGCTGTTTCTTCAAAGAGATGTCATAAAAGTTAAGTTAGTTTTCAGTAATAATGTTCAACTAAATTATTTGAAATTTTACCCTGGTAGTTGTTTTTTCCTCCAGTTCATTAACATGCAATTTTATGTAACCTCACAAAAAAAACCCCAAATATATTCTTTCTGAATAGTGATTTATTTTTTTAAATGTTGGTGCAAAGGCAACTATAATTTTTGAGCAATATGATCACAATATGTTTGATAACATTTACACAAAAAATCTAACATTATATTTATATTTTCTGTAGCTACACAAAAAGAGTTAACATGTTGAAGTTTTATTAGTTCTTCTTTTGTCTTAATCAAAAATGAAGTCTTTGAAAACTTTAACAAAAATGTTTCATTTCTTTTTAGATGATTACATTTTTTCAATTTAGTTTATTTGTGTCTGTTGGCCACTTCACCTTAATCCTGTTTCTTAAATGTTGTTATTACTTCTACTTAAGCTTAACTTTTGATTTTTCAAATGTGACTGAAGTCTGAAAGCAAATCCTTCAATAAATACGTTGTTAGAAAAGTGTTTCAGTTAGAAAGATGACTTGAACCAAACTCTGGGATGTTTGGCTGTTAATAAACTCAAACCTTGAAGGAGAACTAAACTGTTGACCTTTGATTTCATCAAGAAGATTTTAAAACTGTTTGATGTGTGTTCATTGTGGTTTCAAAATGTTTACCAGGGAAGACTCATTTTACGCTGAGACGCTGTCACTTTAACCCAATGCATCATGGGAGATGTAGTGCAAACAGCCGCCGAATGCAAACAGACTAGCGTCTCTGAGCTTCATTGTGTTGTTCACTTGTTCCACGGTCTGACACCGGATTCTGTGGAAAGCTACACCGCTAAAGACGAGCTTTAGCTGGTATTTTTGTTAGAACTGAGAGACTTTGTGAGCAGAATCGAAACAAGGAAGTGAAGACTTTAACCACTTTTGATTGGTCAGACTGATGACGTGTGATTGAGCCTCCAAGAATGATTGGTGGAGACGGTTAAAGGGGTGGGACTTTTCCAAAAACAGCTGAAGCTACGGCTAAATCGCGGTACCGTCATTCTTATCAAAATGTCTTTAATAGAATCAAATAAACACAAAGAAAAAAGTATTTTATGATCTTTTATATTCCTAACTACTCAGTAATTTATCAGGGCCTGTTTGGATGAACAAAGAGCTGATATCCTGGAGATGGAAAATGTTTTTAGATCTGTGAAAATGGGTAATTTCCCACGGCACACTGGTTGAAAAACACTTCCCTAATATAACTTCATAAGACATGGAAATTATAGTTACTCATTTTTTCAGGAAATGTAATGGGTGAATTTAAACAATTTAAAAAAGATACAATGCCTGTGGGCCTCCAATGAAATTTATAACATTTTTTTCATGTATAGGAAAATGTATTAATTTAGCTCTGAGATGAAAACTGAATCAATGTCTAGTGTTTCCAGACAGGCTGACTTAAATCATGGGTCCAATTTTACCCGCTAACCCTAAAGATGGTGGCAGCTTTCTGACAAATTACAGAGGTTAACTGAACTCAAGCAAAACTTTTTCTAACATTCAAATTAACAGAATGTTGTTTCAGCCCAAAGAATAACAGACATTGACGTTAACAAGAATTAAACCCATAGATGTCAACAGAGCATCTGTTTCAACTTTTTGAGCTCTCAGACACGTACATGTCGTAGTTCTGGTCTTCTGTCTCCTGCTGCACTGACAGCTCCTCCAGCGTGGCGTCCATGTCCAGCTGGTTGGTCTCCAGCTGCCTCAGGAGCGTCTCCCTCTGCGCACACACACACACACACACACATACACACTGAGGCCACATGGGACATTTGCAGCACTAAAGCGATACGGTGAAGACAAAAAAGTGACCTGCAGCTGAAGGAAAGGAATGTTGAAGAATCTGTGGAGGTACTTCAAGCCGAATCCGTTCCTCATGGACGACTCGGCGTAGTGAATGTAAGAGGATCCCATCGGCCTGCAAAAAAAAAAACAAAAAAAACAAAAAAAAAAACAAAAAAACAGAGCTGCTGGTTAGTTATTGGTAAAGAAAAGCTTCAGCACATCCTGACTTACAGCTTAACTGTCCTCACAATGAGAGGTCAAAGTTCACCTTAAAGTTGTTCCGCATCTTCATTCAGCATCTGAGCAATGCGGATCAAAGTGTGTCGACTCTTTGGCCGTAAGCAGCTCTCTTATTGATGAATGTGGGACTCCCACTGCCACAAAGTCAATCCTGACGGGGTTTCCTGCTTTCCCTTCAGTTTGCATGAGTGTGGACGAAAAAGGAGCTGACATTCATGTCCTAAGGTCCTCTGTCCTCCCATCAGCCTTGCTGTCACAGCCTCATCTTTAGAGAAATTCTGACTCCAGATTGCTGATGTTTGGATCGTCCAGTGCAAACAGCAACATGTTTGTTTGTGTCTGCAGACTTAGCTGGAAGTGTACCACAAACAGAAGCACGCAGAGCGCCTCATTGCCTGTTGATGCTGGAAACACCATTCCAGTCCCACTGCGTTTAATCAATGTGGACGTGCAAATAAAAGCAACGATCAGCTACTGAGGGGGCTGTGTGGACAGGAAGTGGACTGTGTGGACAAGAAGTGGACTCTAGGGGTGTGCCAAAATATCGATATGGTGATATATCGCGATATTTAGTCCCACGATCGATTATCGATACGTCTTCATCAAGTATCGACCTTTTATTTACATTTAAAAACCCTGTAAAACGTTATATTAACCATCCTTTGGTAAGACAATTTCTCGGAGGGTCGATAGGGGGCGCTCGTTGCGAGATTGGCTGTTGCGGGCGGACGAAGAAGAACACACATTCAAACAAAGATGGCGGAGGGGAAAAGCAATGAGAAGCGAGGGGAGCAAGTTAAAAGAGCATTGAAGCTGCATCATCCAGAGTTGTTAGAGAAAGCTTTGGCTGTTGCTGGCCTGAAGCCGACACAGCCCGACGCGGATACCTTTTTCCAGACGAAGCTACCGCCGTCTTCTGCGAGACAGAGCAGCGGCAATGAAAAACGGTCCCTGCAGCGCGGTGGAGAACGAGGGATTTGGGTTTTTATTGAATGCAGTAGAGCCACACTTTGACATTCCCTCTCGGAAATACTGAAAAAAGGATCCCTGTACTGTACGGCCAGACCAGAGCTACAGCTGAGATGGAAACGGAAGAAAGAGAGGCATCCCTGCCCTTAGACCCCCCTTCTCCTCTAAGCAGCGGTAGATGAGCGGCGTCTTGATGCTAAAAAGCCTGTGGTTCTCCAGAAAAACATGAACATAAACATACATCACATGCAGCTTTTCTCCAAAAGTGTTGTTCACAAAAATGTTAACTTTTAGATGCACTTCAAGTTTTTTGTGTATTTTATCTGTCTTAAATAACTTAAAGGAGAGTTCCTAGCTACTTGATTTTTATTTTTCTGTGAGAATTATATTTTTGTTTACACCACATTTGCACTAAATGGTGTCATTTATTTTTTAACAAAGACACTATGATTTGTTCACAGAATTAATATTTGATTTACAGCTATTTTCTAAATTAAGGAATGGCTATGGTTTTGTTTTTCAAAAGTTAATACCAATACGTCTGGCAGCTACTTGACTCATTCATTTTTTATCCTTTTTACAGCAATTTTGTACTAAATAATGGCACTGCTGTTCATGCTCACTATTGTTTAAACTAAATTTTACAGATATTTCCAAATGAAAATTGTCATTGTTTGTCAAAGAGAGAGTAATACTGATTTCAGCAATGTTACACAAAAGTCTGTTATTCATTACACCAAATAGGACACAAGTTGTTAATTATCATTGTGTTTAAAAAAAATAAATAAATGGGGAAATATTTTCCAAAAAGCTGTTTTTAAAGTTCTTCTTTCTTAAAGTTTGATATATCGTGAGTTGTTAGAGACGAGATATATCGATTATCGCATTATCGCCATATCGTGATAGTATCGTTATCGTGAGTAATGTATCGCAAATCGTATCGTATCGTGAGGTACCCAGTGATTCCCAGCCCTAGTGGACTCTGTGGACAAGAAGTGGACTGCGTGGACAGGAAGTGGACTGCGTGGACAGGAAGTGGACTGCGTGGACAGGAAGTGGACTGTGTGGACAGGAAGTGGAAAGTGTGGACAGGAAGTGGACTGTGTGGACAGGAAGTGGAAAGTGTGGACAGGAAGTGGACTGTGTGGACAGGAAGTGGACTGTGTGGACAGGAAGTGGAAAGTGTGGACAGGAAGTGGACTGTGTGGACAGGAAGTGGGCTGTGAAACGGTGGTGGAACCTTTAAGCATTTATGAAACCTTCATGCAACATGACCCCTTGATCCCCAAAAATGAACTTTTTAGTTGCAACAAACTGTTGCTTTGGATGTTGACGGATGATTATTTTTTAAAAAAGTGTTTTAAAACCTCTATTTCTGCTGTCTTCAGACCACATCTGTTGATTCATTAAAAAGCATTTCTTCTTTTTTGGGAAGTTTTCCAAAAACAATCTTAACAAATAACCAAGATTCAGTAGTTCTCATTTTATTGCCTACAATGTGGATGGTTGTATTGATTTAAAATAAAAACCCCACAAATTTTTAATCCCACAGGATTGAAGCGACAGGAAATATTTTTAAAAAATCCTTGTTTTTTGGAGACGTGTTGGCATAAAATCTCTTTTTGTAATAAGCAGCTAAAGCAGAACTTGGATTAGGTCAGATTGTGGGTCAAGAAGCGGACCATCAGAACTGAGAGTGATGTTCAGTTACCTGTTCAGACCAGCGATCAGGTCTCTGATGTCGTCGGGCAGGATGACCCGGTGTTCACCCATGTCCCTGTGGTTCCCCAGAACACACACCGGGACGTGGGTGGGCACCTTGGGCAGCTCTCTCATGATGTAGCTGAAGGTCCTGGAAGTGATAAAGAAGAGAGAACCTTCAGAGGCTGCAGACAGAGAGCTCTCAGCAGCAACATGTGGACAAATGAAGGGAAACAGACATTTCCATCAGTTCTGGAAAGTGACGACAACCTCGATTTCATGTTCTGCTATGGGTCGATTCAAGCAGCATCATAAGGGTGATGAACGCACAAACTCTTTTTTTATGCTGATCTTCAGAGCACAGACAGAAAAAATGAGCAATGCTTGATCAAGAAGAACGTTTTCTTTTATAGGCTTCAGTTTATGCACCAACCATTGGTTTATCAGCTGCTGCTAAAACTGAAACATCGTCAGATAAATCCATTCTGAATCAAGTTGAAATAACCCAGAGGCCCCAACTTGGTCTTTTTTAGCTAGTCTAAATGTTTTCCTTCCTCTTTGTAAAATTAATTTAAACATAGAAAACACAAAAAAGACATTTCAGGGACTGTTATTTTGGAAGAGCATTCGTTGATGAATTAAATCGAATAATCTATCAAATTGATGGAGGTTCTTTTTTTAAATAAACACACAGATCTGCAGACTAAAGAGACCAGCAGGTTTTCTTTCTCGTCTTACGTTTCTTTAGGCTGAATTTTTCAAAAAAATGAACAGATTGTATTTACAACCTGCAAAATCAATTCATGAGATTCAGGAAACTTTTTAAAGCAAAATATTTTTGTTAAAACTTTTTATTACGCAAAACAAAAATGACTTTGCATAAAAACAACAACGTACAAACTAACAAATATTTAAGAATATCATATTAAATAATTGATCTCACAATAATAAACTAGTCATTCTTTAACAGATTTTCGTTTTTTGAAACCCAACAATTTCTAAAACGGGCATAAATCATCTCGTGCTACAACACAATGAACCCCCGCCCCCCTTTTCATGAAGATCCCATTCAGATCATATATAAGAACTGCACTGAGGGACCCCCTCCCCCTGGCCATCCAAACAGGAAGACCCTGCTGTCTCCATTAAGCCAAAACCCAAAAAATCTTCTTTAATGTGTTCTTGATAATCCTAATATTTTTCTTATTATTTTTTAATTATGTTATTTCCTTCATGCAAGTTATTGAAATTATAAACTGACCAATCAGATGCCTCAGTAAAAGTATGTAGTCTCACTTTAAACATCTGACAGATTCCCCCAAGCCCACTTTCAGGTGGTATAGGGTGTGTGGACTTCCAAGTTCATTCCTGGTTGGCGAGAGCGGTTGCCATGGAGACATCGACTCAGTCCGGCTCACAAGAAAAATGGCAACTTAATTGACTTCATTTTGATGGAACTGGATTTTCTATGGGTGATACCACAGCTGCTCAGTCCAGTTCTCGTATACAGTGGGGCAAAAAAGGATTTAGTCAGCCACCGAATGTCCAAGTTGTCCCACTTGAAAAGATGAGAGAGGCCTGTAATTTTCATCATAGGTGAACTTCAACTGTGACAGACAAAATGAGAAAAAGATAATCTCAAAAATAACATTGTCTGATTTTTTAAAGAATTTATTTGCAAATTTTGGTGGAAAATAAGCATTTGTTCAATAACAAAAGTTCAGCTAAATTTTTTGTTATATACCCTTTGTTGGCAACGACAGCAGTCAAATGTTTTCTGTTAGTCTTCACAATGTTTTCCCAAACTGTTGCTGGTATTTTGGCCCATTCCTCCATGCAGATCTCCTCTAGAGCAGAGATGTTTTGGGGCTGTCACTGGGCAACATGGACTTTCAACTCCCTCCAAAGATTTTCTATGGGGTTGAGATCTGGAGACTGGCTAGGCCGCTGCGGGACCTTAAAATGCTTCTTACGAAGCCACTCCTTCGTTACCCGGGCAGTGTGTTTGGGATCATTGTCATGCTGAAAGACCCAGCCACGTTTCATCTTCAATGCCCTTGCTGATTGAAGGAGGTTTCCACTCAAAATCTGACGATACATGCCCCCATTCATTCTTTCCTTTACACAGATCAGTCATCCTGTTCCCTTTCCAAAGTATGATGCTTCCACCCCCATGCTTTATAGTAGGTATTAGGGCTGCATGATATGATGAAAATTCCCAATGTGCGATATTAGTGATCAATATTGGGATGGCGATATCACTTGTAATACATGAACAAATGGCAAAAAAGGACCCTAGTCTATATAGGAGGCAAGCCTCTAACACAGGGGTCGGGAACCTTTTTGGCCGAGAGAGCCATAAACGCCACATATTTTCAAATGTAATTTCGAAAGAGCCATACATTAATGTAGAGTCCCTGTCCCACACTGAGGCACGGAGACTTAACCTCTTTTAAGGTTCTTTATTCTGGTTACAATAGACCGCAGCAAACGCCGTAAAATTAATACAGTAACTCCTCAATTTCTCCCGCTGACACGAGAGCGCTTCTCCCAACTTTATATTCCCCTGCTCCCGCTCCAGTCCTCCTATTTCTCTTATTCGGCCCATAGCTGAACCCTATTGGTCCAAACTACCTAACAACAGGCTGAGCGACAGAAGTGAGAGCCAATCAGATCTCTGCATGATGCGTTCATGCGTTCCAGAACTTTTAACGCGGCGCAACAGCGGACCCAACTCAGTCCACTACAATATGTTTAAAACTAAATATACAAGTGAATGTGAGCATTTGATGTAATTTCAACATTTTTAAAGTACAATAAGTCTGTGGATTCTTTTTAATAACATGGTTATGCTGTTGCTAATAAATGATGAGTATTTCTCGTGGTGGTTTTGCTGATGGTCTAGTCTGGTTGATCCGTGGTGAGTTTCAGCTTCATGCAGGCGTTGAGACTTTAAACGTGATCGTAGGTCTGAATGTTCTGTAGATGTGAGGAAGACTCACATGCAGACGTGGAGACAAAAACACACTCACACACTGCAGTGAGTGACGGGCAGTGTGTTTCACGTTATTACAATCCCTGTGCGATTCACCTGCTGCCTGTGAGGAAGAAAGCAGAGGGTGGGGGGCACCCCCACCCTCTGCTTTCTTCCTCACATCCCGTCCCCGCATCTGCGCGCTCTTTCTCAGAGACGGGAGCGCGCAGGTTTAGGCACGGCAATTAATAGGTTTCCTGCTGGAATAAACTCTGTGAAATAGTAGATAATAGTAAACTGAGTGCTGGCGCAGATTTTTCTCTCCAAGCACCGCTACTACTGCGCGCCTCTGGCATCGCATAGGGCTGAAGAGGTCCATCCGATTGGTGAAATGCATAAATGGATTTATTTGATTCATTGAATAATGCAAGTTGCCATAAGTTTGTTTTTAGGGGTAACCATTTATCACCACTTTCAGTCTTTTGTGACATGCATATTGCACAGCTTCATATCGCAATAACAATAAATTTGCGATTTACTGTGCAGGCCTAGCAGATCTGGTGTTCTTTGGATTCTTTGAACTCAGCATTGTTTCTCCTCTGAATACGACAAGTAGAGCTCTTACCAAAAAGTTCTATTTTGGTTTCATCTGACCATAGGACATTCTCCCAATCCTCTTGTGGATCCTCCAAAGGCTCTCCAGTAAACTTCAGACGGGCCGGCACATGTACTGGCTTTAGCAGGGGAACACGTCTGGCACTGCAGGAATTGAGTCTCTGGCGGCGTCGTGCGTTACTGATGGTAGTCTGTGTTACTTTGGTCCCAGCTCTCTGCAGGTCATTCACTAGGTCCCCCGTGTGCTTCTGGGATTTTTTACTCACCGTTCTTGTGATCATTCTGACCCCACGGGGTGAGATCTAGCAAGGAGCCCCAGGTGGAGGGAGATGGTCAGTGGTCTTGTATGTCTTCCATGTCCTAATAATTGCTTCCACAGTTGATTTCTTCACACCAAGCTGCTTACCTGTTGCAGACTCAGTCTTCCCAGCCTGGTGCAGGTCAAGCATGTGGTTTCTGGTGTCATTAGACAGCTCTTTGGTCTTGGCCATAGAGGAGTTTGGAATGGGACTATTTAAGATTGTGGACAGGTGTCTTTCATATAGATAATGAGTTCAAACAGGTCCCATTACTACAGGTTTTTAAATACTTTAAAAATCATACAATATAATTTCTTTTTTCTCATTTTGTCTCTCATAGTTGAGGTTTACCTATGACGAAAAAATTACAGACGTCTAATATCTTTTTAAGTGGGAGAACCTGCACAATTAGTGGCTAACTGAATACTTTTTTTTTGCCCCACTGTACAGTCGAAGCTTCAGATGCATCATGCTAAACGTCAAACGCCCTCACGTGGTCCCAGGGAACTGGTAATAAATATGGGGGGGCGGGGCTTCACACGCAGACTGCAGCATGAGCTCTTACCACTGTTTGGTTATGTCAAACATCATGATGACTCCGTTGCAGTTCTTGTACACATCCAGGAACTCTGCATCCAGCGCCACCTCGTCTGACTGAAAGAGAACATCGTCGTGAGTGCAGCCGGGAAAGACCTGCGTCCTTCAGCGTGCTTCGTGCTTCTAGAGGAGAACAGGTGTTGGGGGGGGGGGAATGTTCATCTGCTTCTATCCATGCATAGTTTTCAAAAACGCATTTACACTGATTTCTTCCTACAGAGTTAGAAGTTTAAGAAAATATTCAGATGGGGAGCAGAGTGGAAAACAAGCTTTGACGAATTAAGTTGCTGTGGGAGAACAAAGCTCCCAGTCGCCATTGAGCACGAAACGACAGTCAGCTGATCATCACCTCTTGTGGTTCGTTCTCCAGTTTCAAGTTGTCTCCCCGCCGTTTGCCTTTGCCTGGAAGGGAAACAAAGTCAAGTCAGAGCAGAGGAAAATGGCTCCGTGTCGATTTGAAAGCTCTCGGTCTAAAGTTAGTCGATCGTGAGCAAAAGCAGGAGCTGCAGCTTTTCTTGCAGAAGCAACTTGCAGCAACTTTGAATTCACAGCCCTCATCACACATGAACACTACAAAGAAAACAAATCTGCCACGCTGACATGTAACCCATCCGCAAACCTAAAAGGAGCCAGGGCCTGAGAGTATTGACTTTCAGGAGAGAGCGAAAGAAGGCAAACCCACAGCAAACAAGCTAGTTCCTACTGACTACAGCTGCTCACCCACACCTTCAGGAAGAAGGTGTTTCTGTCCTGAGATGAGTGCAGGAGAGACGTCAACAGGAGAGCAAACAAGCAAACGAAAGGGACCAGTTTAATGCCTGGAATTTGACAGCAGCAGGAAAAGATGATGAGGTCAGTCTGTAGGTCACGGCTCACCTTTGTCCACCACGTCCCACACCTCCACCTTCACCACGTCATCTGTAGCTGAGAGAGAACAGGCCTGGAGTCACTGCTCTGCTGGAGCACAGCAGAGCTACAACTACACAGCAGCACAGAGGAAGACCAGCTAACGTCAGCACTAGTAAGCTAGGCTACAGCTCAGTTCAGCAAAACTAGCTCAGAAACGAGGCTGCTTTACCTTGATATGGAGCCACTGCAATAAAACAGCACAGGTCAACAGCATGACCAAAGGTGGCGCCCTGAGAAGAGCACAGCTCACACATCTGAAACTTACTTTTGTAGTTCCAGTGAATGCTTGTGACCTGGATCTCCTGGGTGGGGATGTACTCCTCCACAAACTTCTTGCCCTGCAGCCGATGCCATAAGGTGCTCTTCCCAGTGTTCCTGTCACCTCGGATCACGATTTTCACTGACAAAGACAAAGGTGGCAAAGCCATTATGAAGGGGGTCTGACAAAGACATCTGATTGGATCAGGGTTTCTTACTGTTATACTGGACTCCTTTGGCGAATCGCCTCTGCAGACTCTGATTCATGGACTGCAGTCCAGCAGGAATGGTTTTCTCCCTGAGCTGCCCCGGCTCAGATCCCACCAGCTTCTTCAGAGCGGAGAACATTGTGCGGTCTTCCAACCGTCGAGCAGCAGCACCAGGGGAAGGAGCGATACTCCTAAGACAGCCCGTCAAGTGGCAGCGGGACGAGTGGAAGCAGATTCTTCTAGAGACTGGGAGCCTAAGGGTCCATGCTTAGGAGCAAAGACATGAACCAAAGACTGTGTGGAGAGTTTCAACTTTGCTCAGAATTGACCCGCTTCTCTTCCTTGGTGGTCCGTTTTGAAGACAACTACCATGTTTGGAGTGTCACCTGTGAAGGAAACAAGCAAACCGTTGGTGGCTGTGACGTTCCAAAAGCAGCTGTGTTCCATTCATGATGCTGTGGTTCTCTGAGCCATGACCTTCACAGGCGATCCTTCCTACATGGATTTATCTGCCACTTTGTTGGAAGAACCTCTATTTCAACCATCATCTCATGCTGGAACACCAGCTTTGTGTGGCTTCGTACAGGAGTCTGCAACTTTAAAAGCCCCACGCCAATAAAAATCCTGTTTTTGACATGTTCTTGAAGCATTTTAATCATTTAAAAAGAATATATAAAATAATTAAAGATTAAAACTGTTTTATTCAAATTGATGGGAATCTGGACTGGAGCAGATTTAAAAAAAAAAAAAAGCCACAACTGAAATGGGCGGGGCCAAAGTCTCCTTGCTCTGCTCCATTTTGATGCAGACAAATAGATCCATGTAAGTCTTTGTTTTCCTCATCCGAGCTGGAATCTGGGTCAGAACCGTACAACTGCAAAGCTCCAATATTGCTCCCCATTTTTGTTGCACCGCTAATGTTAGCTTGGGGTTGTGAGGCGCTGTAAGCTATCGGAAGATGGTGTACCAAGGCAGAGGAGGCTGAGTTCTGCGCCAACGGTCCTGGACGCAACTCAGCAGCGAGTTTCTGGTTAACTACTGCCGCCCTACACAAATTGTGTCCTAGAAAATGACACGGATATTCTGATTTTGCCTAAAAAACAGCATAATCATAATTGAAAGGCCACTTGGAACGCGTTTAAAATATTAAAAAAAAAATTATTACGAGTCATTTGAGCCAGTTTCTTATAGAATAAAACCCAGCAAGAGCCCAAGAGTCCCACTATACCATTTAGGAAAACAGACTTTGTTTTTGCGACCATTAAACCAGTCATTTATAAAATGGAGCTTTTACATATTTATTATAACTGGATCATAAATGTGTTACATTTATCTTATGTACAACAATTTTAACTTATTTTGACTTTTGACAGCAGCAAATACAAGGTCCTTTCAATATGAAATACACCCCGTGTCACACAAGATCCTCCTGCTGCTGCAGATTTCATCGAATAAAAAAAAGCAAGAAAACCGAACATGACATTTTTGACCATTATGACTTTGGGGCACCTTCATCTTTTTTCCCTCTTTACTTATCAATATAAACATGACAACAATGGTTGACTTTCAAAAACAAATCCATACATGTGAATATAGATACATAGTTTGAAAACGTTGCCTCTGAAAGGCAGAGGCAGCACATCATCGCAATAAACTATGGAGGCAAACCCAGCCTGGAGTTCCACAGTGAAGCACCCCTTTCTTAATGTTCACATCCTGGTTCATTCATGCCATTAATAAAACATGTACATTTTCAGAACTATTTTTCCGGTCTAACAGAAGGAAAGTGGACAGTATGTCACATTTCTGCAAGTAATCATAAATCTAAGAGCTGCAGTTGATGCTGTGGTTTGCCCTGCAGTGCAGCCTGTAGATGAAGTCTTCTAGATTCCTTGTATTTCTTGCCCTATATTGATTCATTCATCTTGTAAACATGTTTTGTAAATGGTAAATGGTAAATGGCGTATACTTATATAGCGCTTTCTTATGAAGGACCAAAGCGCTTTACAGTCGCAGTCCCATCCACCCATTCACACACTGGCGGCGGCTCCGCTGCCGAACACTGGCGCCAACCTCCCACCAGAGGCAAGGTGGGGTTTAGTGTCTTGCCCAAGGACACTTCGACACATGGGTGTGCAAGGCGGGAATCGAACCTGCAATCTTACGATCATGAGTCGACCGCCCTACCACTGCACCACGGCCGCCCGTGGTGCCTTTGTCCCTTTTGGGGACTCTATCCCAGCCATTTGTGGGCAAAGGCAGGGGACATCCTGGACAGGTCACCAGTCGCAGGGCCACACAAATCACACACCCATGCACACTCACATTCAGAGTAAACAATGAACCAAAAAGGCATGTTTTTGGACGGTGGGAGAAAGTCAGAGTATCTGGAGAAAACCCACGGATGCGCAGGGAGAACATGCAAACTCCATGCAGAAAGGTCCCAACCAGATAATCAAGTTGTTTGTACACATTTCTAATTTATACTTCTCGCAAGATAATCAAGGATGAATATGAGTGTGATATGTGTACAAACAAACAGACAAACAAACAAGTAAGTAAACAAAAATGAATAGGAAATCCATTCACATTTTAGTTTCCTAAAGTTCAGCCCACTGTTGTTTTTCCACAACAAAAGGAATGATCAGATTACCAACAAACAACTCAGACGTGTAGTGTTATATATAGATGAATACGATCAGATGTACCTGTACAACACAGGACGGTGTAAGGCTTTAAAAAAAAAAAAACATTTGAACATGACTATGATTTCAGGGGATCGTGTTCCAGCAGGCCTTCCTGGATGATGATGATGAGGGGATCTTCTTCATGAACTTCTGAAACTCTAACCTCCTCCGGACGATCAAACACATGAGCTCCTTCACAAGTCAGCTGACTTGCTCTGGCTCCATTAACAATGAATTAGCTATCATCGGTTTACAAGGCGACAACCAGCAGCGGTGTAGGGATACGGGAGGCTGGGGGAGGGTGGATGGTGGGTGGTGTTTGTCCAGAGTCTGCTTTAAAAAAAGCCCCAGATGCGCCGTCTTTTGGGGCAACATTATGCTGCTTAAGCTAGTCCCCCCGTTACAGCTAGCATCAACTCACCGCGAGGAGGATCCATAAGGAGTAGAACTATCTATTCTAATTTTTTTTTTTTAAATTGCGCATTAAAAGTGTGAAAGACGGGTTACCCACAGTGTATGTCAAGGTCAGTGCAGAACCCCACTGTCGACTTATTTACAGCCACCTAACGGAGAGAAGCGCTGTCCCTCACCGGCTCTGTTAGCTTCCCGGCAGCGGACGTTAGCTTTAGCATTCAAGCTCAAAATCGTTACACTGCGGCGAGAGTAGCGACAGCCGCAAAGGTAACGACAGTAACCCGGCCGGTGACAGCCGCTACTCACGGTTATCAGACGGCGGGAGTCTGCGCGCCCCCGGCATTCCTCCATCTGTCATACAGCTCTCCCGATAGGGACACAGCAGCCACATTCCTCCGCAAAAAGCGGATCTGCGTTAAAGGAGCGCAAACAGGATCAACTTCCGTTTCAAACCTTCAAAATAAAGTACCCACTAATTAAAAAAACAAGACAATGTGACTCACTTTTGATTTAAACAGTTCTTAAAATGTTGTGCAGCATTACAAAGCTTTGTCATTTGTTTGGTACAACACATGTAAGCACGCACACAGATGTTAAGTAAAAAAAAAAAAAAGTAAAAAAACATTGTGAATCGCGAGCTGTTTATTTATATTCAACGTTTTTTTAGTGCTTAATTTTAAAAACTAGAATTCGCTGGGTTATTTTTTAACTACCCTATTATTAACTTCTGAAAAATAAATCAAACATTCAAATGTATAATTGCTCGAGCAGTTAATTCCCCTGTCACGCATTTACCTTTTTATTTAGCAAATCTTACCAGATCACAATTATCAGTTGCAAGGTAAAATATACAAAACTCTTCTGGATTGACGAAATGGCGGTAAAACAGTTTTCTTTTAGTAACTTTACTTGTTAAGCCTCTTTTTTTAACACAGATTTTTCTACATAAATGTAGAGTATATAAATACACATGCAAACCGATTCACTTGTATACAAAAGCATATATTGGTATTTTTTTTAATGGAGCCCCGTGTAAAGGGAACCGTTTGATCCCCCCACTTCCGGTGCTGGCGCAGCTTCGGTGGTTCGGTGTTGCGGTCCGGTCCAGCCACTGTCTGATGAGGTTCTCTCCTCCGCGGTGTTCTCCTGGCTCAGCATCGCTCCCCGGCGTTCCCGGCCGCCACGTGAACGCGCCTGGTCTGCATGGCTTCGTGACATAAGCAGGTGCACGCGCCTGAATGAATCTGAGAAAAAGCGATGAGGGGTCGCTGGCGGTTATTTCGAAAATCACGCCCGGCTGCGTTTGCGCTCTTGAACACACCCCACTGAGTCCGGTTCTGTTCCGGAGTAATGGCGGCCCAGCAGGAGCCGTCTCCGCCGTCCTCCCTGGAGGGCAACAAGCCGGGCTTCCCGAGGAAAATCCTGGCCAACTGCCTCGAAGACAAGCACCTGTGCAACTCGTGCGAGAAGATCCTGCGCAGGCCCCTGCAGGCCCAGTGCGGACACCGCTTCTGCTGCTTCTGCTTCAACAGAACCGTCAGGTGAGTCCGCGCTGCCCGTTCTGGTCTCGGTTACTCCTGTTACGCCGGGCCGACTTAAGGTGGACGAGGATGACAGCGGTGAGCGGCGCTACCTGACCTGCGCGGTTGCAGAACCTGGGCTGAGGCGCACATGACGGACGGAGCCGCGCGCGCGCGCTTTTATGTTCGGTTCCGTTGTGGCAGCGGGTTCTGTAGGGGGGGAGTTCAGAACACCAAGGCACCACCGTCTCAATGGTGGGTTCGGACAGCAGATCCGCAGCAGGTGTATTTTTACACGAATGGATTGTGAGCAACCAGGGACCAAATTATGGGGGACAATTTAGGGGCCCTTCACCAATGGAAATGTGGGATTAGTGGAAATCGATCTTGAATGAGTTTTGATCTCACACAAAAATACTCAAATGTCAAAGAAGCCCTTTAAACCCAAATTCCTGGGATTTTGCTCGATTTTTGGGTTTTTAGCCCAAAACAAACAAAAAAACTTGTTTTCTAGGTCATAGTTTCTGCAGGAGTTCATCAGAACTTCACCTCTGAGTTGTTGCTGAGAGCTCTCTGTTTACACTCTCTCCTGCTATGTTACAGCCCCTCACACCCCCAACCTGACATTACCGGTGCAACAAAAACGGCGAGCAATATTGGAGCTATTGATCCAGATTCCAGCTCAGACGAGGAAAACAAGACGTGCATGGATCTGTTTGTCTGCGGGTGGATGCATCAGAACGGAGCAGAGGAAGCTTGTGGTGTATTTCCTACGTCACACATAAGCTCTTTTTCCAACGTCATGTTTTTTTTGTCTGCTCCTGATTCACCATGATTTAATAAAAGAAACATGACTTTAAGCTTACATTTTTGTATGTCCTCCATCATGAGAAAAAGGCCAGAATAATGTGTTAAAGACACCATTTTCATCAGAGTGGGTCTGGGAAAACCTCTCATCAATGTCATTGATCCTCCTGCTCCAACACTTCAATGGACGTTTTGGCAAAAGTGTAATTGGTAAATGAGTTGCACCAGGGGTCAGCAATGTTTATGACAATTCGAAATCTCCTGAACAACTGTGCCATCATCAACTGTAACGCAAACTCTATTACAAAGAAATACAAAAACATTTCCAACATATCCGAAATTGTATTAAATTTATAAACTGCAGGTCAAATAGCTTTTTCAAACACATTTTGGCATCAACTCAAAAACGTGCTTTCATAACAATATTGCACCCAAAAAAAATAGGTCAAAGTTGAAATAGTATTGCAACTGTGTTGTGTCGGTCGAGTTGTAGGAAAGAAATGTAGACGCCCGCTCAGCTCAAGATCCAACTTTATTCTTCTTCTGCAGCTTCTCTCTAACTCAGCTACTCATACATCCGTAGTTATCTCCACCTACTGGGTAAAAGGTGTAATGACACTCCATAATAACACCACAAACTGCTGGTATGTTTGCTTGAAACCAAAAGTACTGCATTTGTGTTTTGCCATACCTAAAAGAAATAGGACTGGATAGGTCTGAACAAAATACCATCTTTATTTCTAAGAACTTCACAACTAGGCCTGCAAGATAAATCCCAAATTTATCGTTCATGTGAAGCTGTGCAATATGCATGACGCAAAACACAGTGTAAATCACGATAAATGTGCTAAAACAATCTTATGGCAGCTTGAAGTATTTAATGAATCAAATAAATCCCTCTATGCATTTGACCAATCAGATGGACTCCTTTACATCATTGACCAATCGGATGGAGCCCTTTTTATGTTAGATGTTCGCCTACTATATAGACGAGGGTCATTTGGAGTATAATTTAAATTATGTTGACTTGCTTGAATTAAACTGTTGCAGTGAAATGGAACAGATGTTTTTGGTTGTTTTGCTATTAATGTATTGCAAGTTATATCGTCATCGCAATATTAATCACTAATTTCGCAAGTTTTCATCATATTGTGTAGCCATATTCACAACCATTGACATGTATGGTTTTGGTTTATTCACCTTTTGTTACGTTATGAGACAGGTTCTGAGTAACTTCATCCAAGTGAATTGTGATGGTGCTTTTATTGCATGCAAAATTACATGTTTTTACTCTTCCATGAGTTTGCTAATTATAGTAATATACATTTTTCACAATTGGATGATGTCATTATTCATTATTTTCCCTCAGCTGTATATTTCCTTTTAAAACAAAAAAATATACCATCAAGACTGAGCTTAAAATAATTTGAAAAATGCTAAATGTCGTGGTGGTTTAGAGTTTCCAAACTTCCAAACACAACTACTTCCTTGCTCAAAGACTACAGTATATTTAAAAATGGTCAATTAATAACCCAGCAGCCCACTAATGGATGGATAAAGAGATTAAATCGTATGGTATTTTCCATGTATTAGCAGTTCCATTAAGCGGTATGTTTTCTTTAAATGTATTAATATTAAGCAGCATGGTGGGACCTCCTTTAAATGACTAATTCTTATGCTATACCGACTAAAATGACTCCCATTTGGAACAATCCTGACATCCTGATACAAGAAAACAGTTAACTTTTCAACCTGGCAGGCTAAGGGTATTACACATGTTGAACATATATTTCAAGTTTCAGAAGAATTGTCACTGTTTATGTAGCTTCAACATGTGTCGTGTGGCTGCTCTATGTAGCTTCTCTGAGCTAAAAACTTTTCTGTGTGTGAAGACTTCAAATCGTCCTACCTTTTATCATGCAGCTTTGGCTTCTGATTGGCTCTTACCTGTGTTGTGGCCAATCGTAAAGCAATGGGGGCGGGGCAACAATGGAGATGTGGAGAGGCGTGTCTGCATCTGAGCTGAAATAACCAGCTTTTAAATGGACCTGATTGGCTTTCTGGGTTCATTTAAGGCCAATACCAATAGAAAAAAATACCAAAGCATGAGCATGAGACTGCGAGTTGCATTGAAGCTCTGCATATGCATTTCTATACTCACGGGCGTTGTTCTTCATCTCTCCCAGCTCTGGGCCACAGAAATGCAGTGCGTGCATCAAAGAGGACCTATTTGAAGAACCCACCTCCATTCTCAAGCAGGGGGGTGTAAGTACATCATTTCTGCATTATCTCTGCATTACTGCATCATAAAAACATGAACACAGGTTTTTTTTAAATGTTTTAAACTGACAAATATGTAAATCCTCGCATGAATGAGACAATACACAAGAATACAACCCTGTTGACTTCAATAGATTGATGGGAAGCCGCTTTGTTCAAAGGCTGTAAGCCTAATAATGCAAATATGCCTCAAACCACTTTGGCACCAAAGTTAACTTAATTTTGGGTCTGCTTTAAAGAGAAAAACATAACTGCTTCTTTCTTTTCAAATCTGGAAGTAAATTTAGGCTTCAAGGAGTTAAGATCCTCCACCATTGGTCCTCAAAGTCTAAAAGTGTTAAAATTATTATTTTTTAATCAATATACAATTATTAAGCTCAGAGTTCTGTCTTCAACTGAAAGGCAGCAAAGCAATACACTGCAGTTAGGGACAACTTTAAAGTCCCACTCTCATCATTTTTGTATGTTATTTCTAAGAGTTCTTCGTGGTCCATTAATTCTGATTATGCCGTTTTTAGCCTACATAATAATTTTAAAAAAGTGTTGTTTCTTAGGACATAGTTTCAGCAGAGAAGCAAGAGTTTGTTAGAAATTCACCTCCAAGTTGTGGCAAGATTGTTTGTGTGGCGTCAGCCCATTCCTATTTCCCATCATCCATCTGTTTAATAACAATAATAATAATAATGGATTGGATTTATCTGCGCTTTTCCAGACACCCAAAGCGCTTCCATTGTGTCCATTATTCATTCACTCCTCATTCATACTTGGTGATGGTATCTACTAATGTAGCCACAGCTGCCCTGGGTCAGACTGACAGAGGCGTGGCTGCCAGTTTGGCCCCTCTGACCATCACCGGGACATTCGTCCACATTCACACACCAGTGGAGCCACACTGGAGGCAAGGAGGGTGAAATGTCTTGCAAGGACGCAACGACAGCTTACAGACCCCCACAATCCCAACCTAACATTACCGGGGTAGGATAAATGGTGAGCAATATTGGAGCTGTTCAGCCGCACAGTTTTGATCATGGATGCATCAGAACGGAGCTTGAGCAGGGACCTGGTGGCCCACCCAGTGTATTTTCTGTCAGAAATACAATTTTTTTCAAACTTCAAGCTTTTTTTTTTTGTCTGCTCCTGCAGCACAATGATTTCAGTAAAGAAATACTTAGAAATCCAGATTTTTTCTTAATATATGTTCTCCGTCATCAGAAAAATGCCACAAGAACATGTTAAAAAACAGAAAACGGGACTTTTATCAGAGTGGGTCTTTAAATTTCATATTGTAAAGTTAGTTTTGTGGTCTTAACTGGCTGGTCAATAAAACTAAGATCAACTTGCTGATCACCTGGGTTCCAAGAAAAGTGCTAAACCATGTTTCAAACACGTTTCCAATCAAAAATGGGGTCTAGATCTGGCACATCTGTGAAGAAGAAGAAATGATTGCCCTGCTCTCTCAATATTAACATAAAAATGTAATAAATAAGAAAGATTTAGTGTTTTACTTCAGCTGCATGAAAAGCTACCGAAAAGAATAAATGTTTCTCAACCGAAACAAGCGTGTAGAGAATAAATTATTTTTGTCAAAACACTGTACAACATCTACATTTGTTAGAACTTAATAGAACACAAAAATGTTAAGTATGGATTCCAATTACATGAGATACCAAATACCATAAGCTTTCTAAACAGGTATCAGACGAGCCAAAATACAACTAAAGTGGATCTCAGCCTGACTGGATAAAAGAATGCCATCCCCTTATTTGGAACTGTAGTGTAGATTTGCTTTCAGAGAAATGGGATGAGCTGCTGACCGCTTTGGATTATACTGAGAAAAGTTCTGTCTTAACCAAAGCTGTAGGATTAGAGTACAATACCCTAATTATATTTACCTAATGAACGCTGAAATGGAAGGAAATCTTTAGTAAAAAGGATCAAACGTTTTCATGGTGTCTACTGAGAACGGCAGAACCAAAACCATCTGTCATGACGTCGTAGACGTAGCAGACCCAGATGCTGAAACCCGGAAGTCACTTGCAACAAGGAAGTGCTTGAAATTGGTTTATTTTACCAGGGGTAGAATAAGGTTTCTAGGAGAATGTGATAATCAGTTCCTTCGTGGAATGATCCTGAAGTCCTTGGAGCTGATGACGCTGAGGACAGCGGAGCCAGAGAGGGTAGATGCGAGGACGCGTCGGACCGTGGAACCAGAGGGAGTAAGGCGTGGGCGCTGAGGACAGCGGGACCAGCTTGAGGCGATGTGTAGACGCCGAAAACGGTGGGACCAGCTTGAGGCGAGGCATGGATACCGAGGACGGCAGGACCAGCTTGAAGCGAGGCGTGGACGCCGAGGATGGCGGGACCAGCTTGAGGCAAGGCGTGGACGCCGAGGACGGCGTAACCAGCTTGAGGCGAGGCATGAAGCGAGGAACCAGTGTGACCAATGGAAGAAACCTGAAGGTGAGTACAAGATGAGGTAAGTAACAGGAACTTGAAAACTTTAGCAAAGACTAAAAGCACCGGAGTGAGTGTAACAAACTGGCACTGGATTCTGGTGAGAACCTCCCTTATGAAGACCGGCAGGGTGATGAGGAGATGAAGGTCAGCTGGTTCCAATCAGTAGAGCAGGAGAGCTGTGAGAGGGGGAGGTGAACTGACAGGCACAGTGACAGTACCCCCCCCCTCAACGACCGCCTCCAGGCGGTCCAGGACGGCGATCCGGGTGAGCCCTGAAGAAGTCATCCAGGAGGGAACGGTCCAGAATCATGGAGCGAGAGATCCAAGAGCGCTCCTCTGGACCATAACCCTCCCAGTCCACCAGGTACTGGTAACCGCGGCCTCGGCGGCGAATGTCCAGAACCCGACTGACCGTAAAGGCAGGGGTGCCGTCGATGAGCCGGGCGGGTGGTGGGGAAGCGGACGGCGGGCATAAGGGACTTTCCTGGAAGGGCTTGATTTGGGAAACATGGAAGGAGGGATGGACATTTAACCCTTGTGCTATCTTGGATGACCCCACCCTTACTTTGACATGTTCTCCCTACCATGACAAAGGTGGATAAAGGTGGAAAAATTTCATCTAATCCATTGAACCAGTGAAGATCACAAAAAATTGAAAAAAAAAAAGGTTCAGAGCTCTGTCTAGTGAATCTCGATGACCCAACTCCCAACGGTAAAGTGCCTAGGATAGCACAAGGGTTAACGCAGCCGGGAGCCGTAGCTTAGCACAGGTCGGGTTGATGACCCTCTCAATGATGTAGGGACCTATGTAACGGGGCGCTAGCTTTCGAGAGGTGACTTGGAGGGGAACATTTTTGGAGGATAACCAAACCTTTTGACCAGGTTGATAGTCTAGACCCGCTCTCCTGCAACGGTTGGCCATCCGGCAGTTATCCTCCTGGGTGTGTAGGAGAGCGGCTTTGGCCTGACGCCAAACGTGTTGGAGGTGATGTTGCACAGAGGGAACCGCCAGATCTACAGAGAACAGAGGGGGTGAATAGCCGAGTGAAGCCTCAAAGGGTGACATTCCGGTGGCAGAGGAGGGATGATTATTATGGGCGTACTCAATCCACACCTGGAACTTGGACCAACTGGAGGGATTTTGATCGGCCAGGCAACGAAGGTCGGCTTCCAGCTCCTGGTTGCACGTTCGGCTTGACCATTTGACTGGGGGTGATAACCTGAGGTGAGACTGACAGTTGCACCCAGGGCAGAGCAAAAAGACCTCCAGACCTGGGATACAAATTGGGGACCCATGTCGGAAACAATGTCCTTTGGTATCCCATGATGTTGGAAGACTTGGTGGACCAAAACGTCGGCCATTTCAGCGGCCGTGGGGAGCTTGGACAGGGGAATGAACTGAGCTGACTTAGAAAAACGGTCAAAAATGGTGAGTATGACGGTGTTAACTTCGGACGGTAGTAACCCAGTAACAAAGTCCATGGATATGTGGGACCAAGGGCGTTCAGCGATGGGTAGAGGATGGAGGAGTCCAGCTGGAGGGGAATTGGAAGACTTGGACCTAGCACAGACTGTACAGGCGGCAACGTCTCTTGATAACTTTCATTCACTAAGAAGATAGTATGGAGCTCATGGTTTGTGCTAATCCCGCTATGGGGTAAGGCTTTATTCACCCCACTAGATGAAACTCTTCAGATTAGAGGGCTGCATTGGGATCGGGTCCCGCCGGGTCCCGCGGGACCCAACCCAAATCTCGCGGGATTGGGCGGTTTGGATTGTGCTGCGGGCGGGAGCGGACGGCAAAAAATAAACCCCGCGGGATCAGTGCTGGCATGAATATCGGATGAATATATATTGGCGGACTACGTTAGGCTGTGCGGCTGTTGGAGTCTTACGTACTGAAGCTCTGTGAAGCACCAGGTAGAGATGCCCAATGGCCTCTGTCATCAAACCTGTTGTTGGGGGGTGTGCAACGCCCCGCCCCGCCTCTTACTAAGAGCGCGCTTCAGGCCGTCTGTCTGCGCGCGCACACACGCACACTTTTAACCGAACAGGATTTGTGAAAATATATTTAATATTGCAGTTGCACATTACACAAGAGAAGAATGCATCAAAAGATGAGACTGGAGGAGGACATGAATCTCTTTAATAAAATCAACACAGATAGGTGTTTTTTTCCTGCGGGACGGGGGACGATACAAAATCAATGCATCTCTATTACTGTGCGGGACTAAATTCTCTGAGTTTTGCGGGTGCGGGCGGGAGTGGACATACATATTGCGGGAGCGGGCGGGAGTGTAACTCATACGTTGCGGGAGCGGGCGGGATTGGTCAGAAATTCGGCGGGCGCGGGCGGGAGCGGGATGAAGAAAATAGTCCCGCGCAGGGCTCTACTTCAGATCTACTGGACCTTTGAGGGAACTTCTTGTTTGGACCAGGCAGGATACTATTTGAAATACTCCCCTGTAGTTCTGCTGCCCACTGCTCTGCATTCTGATATGAAGATCTGAAGCACGATGATAGAAAACGCTTCCAAATGTAGATTTTTTGACTTTGTTCTGGAGCTTAACTCCATCTCCTCCTTTGCGGCTCTTAGACCGGATTTTATTCTCATTTTATTCTATCAGTAAATGTTTTAATAAGTTCTGTATTTGTTATGAACATAAAAGTGTTTTTTTTTTCCTGCACCTGACATGAACAGATGAGCCGGGGCTGAAAAATGACCTTGTAGCACGAGGCCCTTGATAACTGACGTGTAACGCTGCAGCAGAGGCAGACACAGTGGAAGTAACCCTTTCCTCCTCGTCCACAGGCCTTCCACGACAATGCAGCACGGAGGGAGGTGGAGGCCCTGGCTGCAGTCTGTCCCAACGAAGGATGCACGTGGACGGGCACTGTCAAAGAATTTGAGGTTAGCGGCTGTATGTACTGCTGAACATCTGCACTCTTCTCTTGCAGCAAAAGGACTTCAGCACTTCTAGTAATTGAAGCTGCCTTCTCTGGAAAGAGAGGTTGGGTTCTAGTTCTCGGATAAGTCATAAGAAAGCCTTTCTATCAGAATCCTTTCGAATTGTAGTTTTCCACCTTCACTTTGTTTGCTTTCCTCTCAGCAGATCATCTAAGATTAAAACGGACAAAACCAAACTGCCTGAACATGCAGTTACAACAGATGCTCCCTCGGTGGCAGCCTTTCCCAAAAGAACTTTTAAACAAGAAGGAAAAGGAATCGTTTTTCTAGTTCTCTAGTTTCTCACCAATCACACCTTTCAGATTCGCTCTAATTTGTTTCTCTTTCCAAGTTTGTTAATAGGAGTGGGATTTTAGGGACGCATTAATGGCAACACTTAAAGCAAAACTGTAAAAAATGGGCTATAATAGTTATAAAAAGTGGGGAAAAAAAGATTTTTCTCATTTCTGCAATTACTAATCATTATTTAAACAATATTACCTGAAAACACACGATGACATCATCCCTGTGACCTGCAGGCCAGCCATGAGGGCTCCTGTGACTTCACCATCATCATGTGCCCTTCTTGCAAAGAGCTGATGAGAGCCAACGAGCAGGAGCGCCACAACGAGAGGGAGTGTCCGGAGAGGACGCTCAACTGCAAATACTGCAAGGAGCCCTTCCTACTGAAGAACATCAAGGTCAGGCCTGCTTCCCAATATCACACTTGTGTATTAGCTGGGGCTGTGATATCTCACCTGTGTATGTGTGAGATGTCAAAAGGTGAACTCTGCTCACCCTGTGAAACCTTCCAAATTCCCTCCTGTCATGTCTATGTACGCAACACGCCCAGGGAATGCAGCCCCACTGAGTTACAGGGGGCCAAACAAGTTATTCTGCAGGTTATCTATTAAGGTAAATATGTTCCAAAACAGAGGAGCTTGTAGATTTGATGTGAGAACTTGTAACATAAAATGTGAGAACTTACACAGCAAAAATTTGCATCTGGGTGTAAAAATCTTCTGCTGTAAAGTTTGACAAACAAAATTACAACAGACAAATTCCCATTTGCACATATTGATTTAGAGTTACAACCTCCAATCTGTGATTCCAACTGCTCAAATGTGCTTCTGCGTGAATCTGCTGGCGCAAATCACAAGTGCGCTACAACTGCGCTCAGACTTTGGACACATTCCTTGCGAAAAAAACTTGTGTCAAAACTGATCTGTGTCCGAAAATGGAACTAGGAGGGAGGGGGGTTAGAGGAGGGGGAGAGTCAACCAATCAGAGTGCAGGACTCGGAGGACTTGGTACAGTTAAAAAGGTCTTCACAGATTCGAACGTCCTGCTTCAATAACTCTTCTGAAAAACGGTCAAATGTGTCAGCAAGTATGTCAGTCATTTTGTATTAACACAGAGAGTGAACTACAAATGCAATTCTAAAGAAAAAAGAGTTTTTTTTCCTACATTTTAATGAGAAATGATCTCTTCATGTTGTAAATGCAGACATGCAGCGTCTGCAGCACCGTAAACAGGAAAATCCTATTTGTTGTAGCAGGACAATAGGGTCATGATAAGTCAGTACACTATGCTCTGGGCTATTAAGCACATTTATTATCAATCACATGTATTAACATTTAAAAAAATATATTAGATTAGATCACCTTTATTGACTCCCCCCTCCTCTAACCCCCCTGTTCGATTTTCGGATCAGTTTTGACACAAATTCTCGCAAGGAATGTGTCAGAAGTCTGAGCGCAGTTGTTGCGCACTTGTGATTTGCGCCAGCAGATTGGAGCACACGCAGAAGCACATTTGAGCCGTTGGAATCACAGATTGGAGGTTGTAACTCTAAATGAATACATGCAATTGGAAATTTGTCTGTTGTAATTTCTTTGTCAAACTTTACAGCAGAAGATTTATACACACAGATGCAGATTTTTGCTGTGTAAGTTCTCACATTTTATGTTACAAGTTCTCACATCAAATCTACAAGTGCGTGCTTTTTGGGAACATATTTACCTTCATAGATTTCCCATCAAAATATTTTGGTCTGTAACTGAAATGGAACTGTGAGAAAAGGGATGTAAAAAAGAATCCAGGAAATCATGTTGCACACGGTAACCCCTATACAGCCCTAATCATCCGTTCATCAATTAGGATCAGTCAACCTGTCCACTTTGCAGAACCCCAAAGCATGATGTTTCCACCCCCATGCTTCACAGTAGATTTGGTGTTATGGGATTTAACAGCATTCTTCCCACTTCAAACGGAGCGAGTGGCATTTTAAACCAAAAAGTTAAATTTTGGTTTCATCTGATTACATGACATTCTACCTGTCTTCCTCTGGATCAGGATCTGGAGAACGTTAGACGGGTCTGGACTTGGGCCTTCTGAAGCAGGGGGTCCTTTGGAGCAGTGGTCCCCAACCTTTTTGTCACCGTGGACCGGTACAACGCAAGTCACGTTTACCGCGGGCCGGTCGGGGGGGTGGGGGGGGGGGGGGTTGAGGTGCAACGCAAGACACATTTAACGTGGACCGGGGGTGGTATTTTCTTTTTAGTAATAATAATAACAATAGTAACAATAATTTTCCCCTTGTCAAAGCAACTTTCTAAAAAAGTTTGGTTTTTGCTCATTTTGGTCGTTTGGGTTTCATTTTAGCGGGGTGTATCACCTGATGTTTGGTGTCGCGACTTTGACGTGCGTTAAGTGTGACAGATGTAACTGAGAGAATCCAGTCACTTTTAAAAATAAAACGTTTTTGTCGGAAAAAAAAAACAATAAAATGGAAATTATTTTTTCTTTCTGTGCGTCCTGGTGCAAATATTTCCCGCGGCCTGGTGGTTGGGGACCACTGCTTTGGAGCTCTGCAGGACTTAAATCCATGACAACCTAGTGGGTTTTTATTATAACCTTTGCTACTGTGGTCCCAGATCTCTTTAGGTCATTGACCAGCTCCCTTGTGTAGTTCTGGGCTACAAAAGGGTTACACAAATTAACATTTTGCATCTAATGGTTCAGGCTTCCACGACATGGGTTAATTTCTGATAATACACACTCCATCAGCCATCATCCCTTACTTAAATTTGTTTAAGTTTACCTGCTTTATTTGTCTATTGAAGTGTAGCAAACATGCAAACAGGTAAGGAATGAGGGCAAACACAAAGGCATCACTGTGTTTCTGCCTGCAGGAACATTGTCAGTTGTTGTCTGCATTGATCTTCCAGGCTCATGATGAAATCTGTCCAAAGTACCCAATGATGTGTGAGGGCTGTGCCAAGAAAAAGATCCCCAGAGAAAAGGTGAGGCGCCATTCTTCAGTCAGAATTCTCCTCCATGTGGACAGGCATGAAATGTAACGGCATGTTGTTTGCACCTGTGGCTTCTGTCGTTCTTGTTTTGCAGTATGTGGACCATATTAAGTTCTGCAGTAAATTTAAAGCTCCATGCAGATTTCATGTTGTTGGCTGCGACACGTCTGTAAGTAGATGTTTTTGTCTTCAATTTCCTCCATGTCATTCCTGCATCTGTGATGTTTTTGCTGCATTGTTGAACCAGTGTGTTTTCTGTCCAAGTTCGTGGTCTGCAGCAACCCAGAGAAAAGAAAACATCAAAACTATTATAATGAGAATACAGGAGAGCAGAGAGGAAGTGGAGGAAAACTAAATTCACTGGTTATCAAGAAATTTTGAAGAAACAACAAACGATATACAGTAATGCCGTAGAACAAGATAGAACCCTCCACTTCTCTAACCTAATAATTCTAAATCAAAATGACCCTACATTTCTTTTTAAAACAACAGATACTCTAACTAAAAGAGATTTTCAGGAGTCCTCCATGGCAGCATCAGATGCTACATAGGAGAGTTTCGCAGACGACTTCAGGTGGAAATCAGTGCTATTAGATCTAGTCTTTTAACTCCAAACTTTAACTTTAACTTTAACTTGGTTTTAATGAATCTATAGCGTCGTATTTTTCAGAGGAAACACTGTAAAGTTTTGTTCTTGTTGATGATTCTGCACTACGTCAAGTTTTCTCCCAGTTAAAGCCAACTACCTGCTTTTTAGGTCCAATTCCCACATCATTGTTAAAAACATTTAAAATACATAAAAGAAACATTTACATTTATTCAACAAAACAATTTGTTGAATAAATCAAAAATAATCTTTTCTCAAAAATTCACAGATTTGCATCAAAAAGGCAGTGCAGAGGCGTACAGACCCAGCTTTATTTGGGTGATTTACTTTCAATACCAAGTGACGTAATTTATGCAGAATTTTAACCAAAAGCTGCAGATGACCTTGTAAGGTTTCCACGGTCACCACACCAATACCAACTAGAAAGAAGAACGTGCAATAGATTGTAGATATTTAAACATGCAGCCATGATTCCAGCAACATCATGACGATGATTTGTCTCTGTGAGGCCGATGTCAAGGACGCCTGCAGCCTTGCACGCGTATCGACCAATCACAGATGTCCTCACGAATGCCTTTCGGTGTACACCAAAACCAAAATGGCTGCGCCTATGAAGTAAACAGGAAAGGAATATTTCTCAAAGTGAACGTGAGTTTATAATTACATCATATACGGATTATTTACTGCAAGATACTAAATGAAACTTTTGTCATCAAAAAGTAGCGGGCGACGACATTACTGTCATGACATGTCATTTTTGGAGCATTCCGGCTACTTTTGAGGCCCTGAATAAGCTGTTTAAAAATAGATTTTATTTACTTTGGAATATATTTTATGGCCTTTACACATCTGAATGTTTGTGCTTGCTTCCCCTCTGTTAATAAATCTTTCTTGAATAGTTTTTCTGGAACATTTCATGTCAGAATAAATGTGGACGGCTCCTTTTCGCTGACTTTTCTCACAATTATCTGTTCTTATTATTTGATTTGGTTGTTTGTTTTTTTTTACCTCAGCACACCTTTACTTTATCTGTCTATTACTGTAATAAAATGAAAATTATACATATTTTTGCTTTCATTCGCCAGGTTACAAACAACAAGTTTTAACTATTTTTTTTTGTCATGACAGATTTTTAGTTTTAAATAGAATTTTTTTTTCAAAATCTAATTTCACTTTGATTATTTTGTGACCATTGTGGCTAAAAAACATTTTGTTTTTCTGTTTGTGTTCTCTCCAAGGTGGAGAAGGAGAAGATACACGACCATGAGCGGCAGTGCTCTTACGAGCACCTCAACCTGCTGCTGCACTTCATCATGGGCATCAAGGTGAGCCTGGAGAGCCTGCAGCCCCAGAGGCTGGAGGTGGCCAGCCAGAAGTTGCACGAGCTCCACCAGTCCCTCAGGGATCTGGAGCTGAGGATGAGCCAGCTCGGCGGGAGCAGCACAGCTCCCCTGCAGGGCGCATGTGCCGCCACTCTGGCCACCTCCTTCACCCCGCTCCCCAGCGCCATGGGTGCTGCTCTGGAGCTGCAGCTGCAGAGCGAGAAGACCAAGGTGGCGGAGTTGAGCCGGCGCTGCCAGGAGCTGGAGCTCAAAGTGAGCACGTTTGAAAACATCGTGTGTATCCTCAACCGAGAGTTGGAGCGCTCCTGCGCCACCATGGAGGGCTACAACCGCCAGCATCGACTGGATCAAGATAAGATTGAGATCCTTAGTAATAAGGTGAGGAGTGACTTATAGTTCTGTTCAGCTGTATCTGCTGTTTCTAGTGTGATTTAACAATGACCTCACAAGTGAAAGTCTTGCCCCCACTGTGCTGCAGGTCCGTCAGCTGGAAAGGACTGTGAGCCTGAGGGACCTGTCCATCGTGGAGATGGAGGGCAAAATGAAGGACATGTCCGCAGCCACCTACGACGGCATCTTTATATGGAAAATCTCAGATTTCACCAAGAAGAGGCAGGATGCCATGGCTGGACGAGCCCCTGCAATGTTTTCTCCTGGTAAGTGTTCCAATTTACGAACGTCTTGCTGGACACGTCCCAGAATTTGACTGCCAACTCTGGATTTCAGCATTTTATACGAGTAAATACGGCTACAAGATGTGTCTGCGGATCTACCTGAATGGTGACGGGACGGGCCGCGGTACGCACTTGTCTCTGTTCTTTGTGGTGATGCGGGGACACAGCGACGCGCTTCTCAAGTGGCCTTTTAATCAGAAGGTAAATAAATGAATTAGCATGTTAAGAAACGAAAGCCAGCAGCGTTTGCCATGACTGGACCTAATATGCTTTTGATCTAACCAAAATGTTGGAAACACAGGTTCTTTACAGAAGGAAGCAAGTAAAAAATCAAGAAGACAGTGAGTTTCTTCTGTGAGCAAAATTAAGTCCCTGACAGAATCTGATACTGACAGTGAGAGGAGGCCAGGATGACCTGAACGGTGTCGAGCATGGTCAGACTCAGACTAAATGGCTTTGTGAAAAAACAAATTCATCTAAACATGAATAATCTTAATTGCATTTTGCCTTTGTCATTGCAACAACATTGCTCATTCCTAGAAAAGTAGAAAAAAAGTAAAAATAATTCCTTTCTTTATTACGGGAGTTACATTCCATAAATAATCCTCAATAGGTGAAATTCATAAAGTAGTATTATGAATGTTTTAAGGCTGTAACAGTCCTCACTACACATTTTCTACACTTTTCTCAGACAGACATGAACATTTTTACACTTTTCTCCCTTCTTAAAACTCGCAAAGCTCAAACCTTCATAGAAAAATAAGTCCAGGATTCTAGAATGAAAACGAAGATCTGACTGCGATCAAAGATTTGAGTATATTTGGCAAACTGAACACATTCTGAACAGGAGACACGACATGGAAGAGATTGCTTGACAATGTCAACAGCCAGTCAGGATGCAGAACAGTGTGCTGTTAAAAAAACTGTAAAAAGCATGTCAAATTGTACATAAAGATAATGGCAAAAGGTGACCCGTGATATAGCGGGGTACCACTGTACTTCAGGAGCACCAGGGAGGGCAGGGTCCAGGTGCTCAAGTACACTGTTTCAGTTGCCTGCAGACTCAGGGCAGGTTTGAACTTTAAAGTGATTTGTGATCAATTGCATCGCAGTGGTCGCATGGCCATCAGAGTGGCCATGCAGAATGTGACACCTGCTGGTGACGTCACCCACGCCCGTAGAGCAACCGCGTGCAAATTGTGTCATTGAAGTTTCTCCAAGATGTTCAAATAAATTCGAGGACAGCAATCATTCTGTGGGCAAGCTTAGGGCCATTGAGTTAGCTGTCGGCAGCTTCAAGACTGCCAGATAAATCAGAAATCCTCCAATCTCAAGTGTCTGAAATCTGATAATCAAACATCCAAATATTTACATTCAGTCAGGACCATAAATATTTGGACAGAGACACATTCTTTCTAATTTTGTTTCTGTACATTACCACAGTGAATTTTAAATAGAACAACTCAGATGCCATTGAAGTGCAGACTTTCAGCTTTTTTTCCATGGGTGGAGCAAAAAGATTGCACAAAAATGTGAAAAACTAAAGCATTTTTTAAACACAATCCCTTCATTTCATGGGCTCGTAAGTAATTGGACAAGTGACTTCCTTGCTATTGCATGGATAGATATGGGCAATTCCCTTATGTCATTATGAGTTCATCACTCAGTTCATCAGAAACTCACCTATGAGTTCTGGGTGGGATAATTGGCAGGAAGTAAGCCTCTACTTATTTCCCAGTATCCCTTTGTTTACACTCTCTCCTGCTATCTTACGACCCACAACCTAAAATTAGCAGTCTCTTTCTGCACAACAACATGCGCTTTAAGTGCTCTAACCACTTCCGGTATTTTCAAACTAAAATTACCTTCAACATGAAGCTCCCCATAACTTAACCAGCATTTATTAACCAAAACAAATGACCATTACACATCCTCTTTTAACCATTTGAATTCCATAGATCTAGTCCTCTTGTAGACGACTAGATCTATGAACGTCTTTGTTGTACTCGTCTAAGCTGGACTCTGGATCAAAACTGTATGACTGGATAGCTATAAACTTGCCATTTTTGTTGCACCGCTAATGTTGGGTTGGGGTTGTGTGGGGCTGTATGCTAGTGAGAGAGCGTGAAAACAGATGAATGTTGAGTTACAGGGGTGGCCTTACTCCAGGCCACAGTCCCGCCCACAACACGTAGGCAAATTTCTGGTGACCTAATGCCACTCTGCAGAAACTATGTCCTAGAAAAGGAGACAGGTTTTTTACATTTTGGCTAAAAACAGCATAATCAGGAATGCTTGCACAGTAGATCAAAAGATGATAAGAGTGGGACTTTCACATTGAAACTGGACGCCCCTGACACGTTCAGTGTGAATGCAGCTTTTGAACTGTAGCCAGGTCTACTCCTCTCCTCAGTCCATGTCCTGACTAGATGACAAACGGACAAAAACAGGGATAACGCGCTCCATTCCCACCGTCTGTAGGTCACCCTTATGCTGCTGGACCAGAACAACAGGGAGCACATCATCGACGCCTTCCGGCCCGACATCTCGTCCTCATCCTTCCAGAGGCCCGTCAGCGACATGAACATCGCCAGTGGCTGCCCACTCTTCTGTCCACTGTCCAAGCTGGACTCCAAGAACTCGTACATCCGTGATGAAACCATCTTCATAAAGGCTATTGTAGATCTCTCCGGGCTCTAGACAGAATCTGAGGACATAAACCAAACTTGCCTTTGTTGCTACTAAACCATCACTGACCCTTGCTTGTTGAGTCTCTGCCTGATAAGCTGGATGTGGTTGATAATATCGATGGCCGTACGCAGGATCAAGTCTTTGCTTACGCTCCTGGTTGTAAAGGTTATCATCAACTGTGTTGATCACCCAGGCATTTGACTAAATGACTCAACAAGTGAGGGTAACTTGGAGACCATTATTCTTCAGATCTGTCTGTATCCCCATCTGCGGTTTCTTCACGTGTTTCTTCATGTGCTGAGTCGACAGATAGAGGTTCTATTTTCAAGACTTCTAACCTGTTCGTGGAAACTAAGGTGTTTCAGGCGCGACAGATTGATGTGCCCTTGCACGTCGTTTTCAGCCTTCGTCAGGCTAGTAGCCTTTACGCAGGAGATTCCAAGATGTCTTAAAACAAGTACAGGCTTCATCAGCTTGTAGGTGCCACAGCTCCTCTCTCTCATCTTGCAGGAATCTGAACCACAGACAGTCAGAAAATATTAGGTTTGTCGCAAGTGTCTTAAACCTGCCTCAGTCTGCTCTCGAAGTAGTTTCTATATCACAGAAATCTGACAGTCCTTGAATGTTTATGACATTTGTGCCTCACTGCACAAATCTAAACTGCTTTATTTGAATCCAAATGTCACCTGTAGTTCATGCATCGTTTGGGAAACAGCTGTTCAAAGTCGTTACAAAGGAAACCTGTCGGCAGTGTCTTCAGGTGGTCGCAGGAGCTGATGCATTTCCGACTCTGCAGAGGGTTTGTTGGGTTTCTGCATCTATGACTCACCTGCAGAATAAAGCAGTGTCTTGTTTCTAGAAAGTCACCAAGCAGTTCTTGATCTGAGGGAAACTCTATCTTTCTATTTGTGGGATCTTGAATATTTTCTTATCTTTTTATGCAGTTACAACTCAAACAACAGAGCCAGATGGAATCAGTTCAGAGCTGTTTGGTTTCAGTGTGTCAAAAATCATCTGTGGATGTAAACTTTGTTTGAATTCCATGAATTCCAGGGTCATCACGTAGGATAGGGATGACCGAGAGCACCTTCTTATCATCACTATGTGGCAGGAAAGAGCTGTGAAGGATGAACTGTTCATTTTTCATGCAATGTCTGGAGAGGTCACTTAGGAAACATTAAATGTGTTTTTTGGGGACAAATTTAGATAAACTGTCAGGATTCTTTAGTTGCATCCATGCCTGTGGTTTCACACCAGCTTCACGATGTTCCAGAAGATGCAGCAGCTTCTGCAGAGCGCGTTCACATCAGTATCTATCCCTTTCTCCACAAAAAAAAAACAAAAAACAAAACATTGGAGCATCCAAAGCTTCACGACAGAAACTTTGTTGGAGCTGAAAGCTTTTATTGTTCCTATAAAAGCAGAATTGTTATCCTCCTTTTATGAAATGAATTTGTGGTGAGGCCTGCTGCAATTAAACCTTTTTAGTACTGAGTAAACTGGACCAAGAAAACTTCACCAAAAAAAGTCTATCATTAAACATGTGGGTGTGCATATTCTGCATGTGCAGTATTCTGTTTCTTCTGGACATTTTAGTACATGTTCTGCATATATGTGGTGTATGTTGTGTTTTGGGAATGTTCTGTGCGCCATCATTTTTCTTTTTGTCTTTTACCATCTAGTTTTTGCCGATTTTACTGTTAATGAGCTTATTATGGTACCTTTTTCACATTCAAGATATTTATATTTACAGTGGAGGAAATAAGTATTTGATCCCTCTTGACAGAAATCACTAAGTACTTTGCGGCAAAACCCTAAATGTCAAGCACACACTCCATGACCTTGATATGTTTCTTCTCCAGCCATTCCTTTGTTGTCTTGGCTGACTGTTTTGGGTCATTTGGGCCATCCAAGGAGGAGGTTATCACTCAGGATTTGATGGTACATGGCTCCGCCCATTCTCCCATTCGGCACACAGTGAAGTAGCCCTGTGCAGAAAAGATAATGTTTCCACCTCCATGCTTGACAGAGGGGATGGTGCTGTTGGGGTCATCAGCAGCATTTCTCTTCTTCCACCAAACATGACAGGTTGAGTTGATGCCAAAGATTTTTGGTGTCATCTGACCACAACTCCTTATCTCAATCACTCTCTAAATCATGAAGGTGTGTATTGGCAAACTTCATGGGCCCTTCTTAAGCAGGGCTACTTTGTTGTGTAAAGTATTACCAATGGTTTTCTTGGTGGCTGTGGTTCCTGCTGCTTTGAGATCATCAACCAACTCCTGCCGTGCTGTTTTAGGCCAATTTCTCTCTGTTCTCATGATCATGGAAACTCCACCAGGTGAGATCTGGTTTAGAGCCCCAGACCTAAAGGTGGATTACTGGTCAAGTCCTTGTATTTTGGCTCAAGTGCCCCTGAGATTGGGCCTCCCAGATAAAAGCCACAGTGAGACCAAACCAGAGAGGCAGACCAAAAAGCCTCAGCCGGGCACAGAATGAACACCATGAATGCCTGATGACCTGTCCAAGACCGTCCTAGAAGTCTATTGAGCTTAGATTAAAGACCCTCTTGGATGTCTGTGCAAACATCCAGTTATTCTGCTGTTGCGTAAGAATTGTGTCTACAAATGTTGTGGTTGCTGCTATTTTGCATATCATCTTTTGCTTTGTAGTTGTTTCCTGTGTGTCTTCCTTCATGAGTTTCTTTAGCTTGTGTGTGCTCACTCTGACAGATTGAAGTCAAATCACATTCAGGCAGCAGTCTCCTCCAACAAAGGGCTTCACATCTCATCTCCATCCAGGAAAGACGTCGTCTGACTGGAGTCTTCATCTGTTGTGTTGAATGTAGACTGCAGACAACCTTCTGTCGACTTTAAGCGTCATACTGAAGAAACGTCACACTGCCTCACTGTTGAGGACAGTAATACAACTATCCCAGCCGAAAGAGACAACATTCATAAAGGTTTTTGTTTTTCATCTCTGAAGTTAAAATGTTTCCTTCTGTAGTAACCATAAGTCTTATCCTAGTGTGTAATTGTTACTCTTTGTACAATCAGATGTCGGTTCTGTATTTGTATTTAGTTTGAATAAAGTTTCAAGAGTTCAGGCTGAAATTGTCAAGCGAGTTCCCGTAAGATGGGACTCATCTCTGCCATTAATCCCGGAACAGTTCATTCAATTTTATTTATATAGCCCAATAATAAACAAAAGTCATCTCAATGGGCTTCATAGGTAATTGTATAAGAACATGAAATCAGTCATGAAATATAAAAGCTGAATGCTAAACTAAACTGGGCATCCCTGTCCATAGATGGTCCTTCGCAGCAAGGAAAAACTCCTTAAAAAAACAAATTCTGAAAAAAAGAGAAGAAACCTCAGGGATGTCCACATGAAGAAGGGATCCTCTCCCAGGACGGACAGGCGATGTACCAGAACTCTTAGAGAGGAATCCACTTATCTAACTCACAACTACATGTTTAAATAGTGTACCAGATGGAGTTGGGGGATGGTTGTAACGGTGCGAGACAAGCCAGAGACGAGGTCCACAGCTAAAGACAGGAGCACAAACAAGTCAACTGGAATCTGGAATCACTTCTGCTCCCCAAGAGGGGAAGGATAAAGAATAGAGAGAAGTAAATTAGAATAGACGACAGGATCCCAGGGCACCATACTGTAACGACCCAATCGGACCGTTACTTTAGCGGGGTAGCGAAAGCCAAGCTACTAATTAAATGGCTTCATTGGAGGGCTGTCCATGTCCCACACACTGCACGACTCTGGACAGTTTCAGGGAGAAGGAAACAGGTAAAGACCCATATAATACCTTTGAGCATCAAGCTCATCTATTCTAGCACACAAACAGCCCGAACAGCATGGACGTCACTTCCGTTCACAAACCTCTGACTCAAGGTTTCACCCCAAAACTCCCCACTTCCCATGAGCCATAGGGGCTGAAGGCGGGGCTAACCTCCAGGTCGCTACTATACTTACCCCAGCTCAAACTTCTAGCACTTCTAGTACGGGGTGCAAATTTAACGGGGGGCGGCGGTGACAGTGGCTCAGTGATTGGAAAAAAATCTGCGCCTCTATTGGTTTCCTATTCTCTGTTCTATCACAGAGTTTGTAACAGCCTGAAACTGAACTGCCGTTGTGGGTGCCGGATTGTCTCGGGCTGCCGGATGTTCTCGGGGTCCTTTGGGGTCCTTCGACCAATGATGACGTCACACTATTTGATTGGCTGTAAGTTGCCACAATGACGTCTATGATAGTGATTGGTCAATTTATAACTTTCGTTATTTATGAGCTCGATAATAACAAGTTTTAAACGGGAAATATAAACTTTGCAATCATAAATGTTACATCTGATGAAGTTCTGTAATTCCATAGTGTGGAATTCAATTAATGCTTAGGACTGTAGGCTGCTCCTTTTGATTATAATTATCAAATGACAATGTTTTTTTTCTGAGATTAAAAAAGGGAAACTGACATTTGGGAGACTTAAACCAGACTGCACCATAAATAAATATTGTTTTTATACAGTCATACATTTGCTTGAATTGGAAACATAAGTTATATTGCCAATGGCTCTCCCTTTAAAACAAAAAAATGCCATTATTAGTTATGAGTGAGAAAAACTTTACAAAAGGAAACGTAAAATCGCTAAGTAGTTTGTCCAACTGGTGTTACCGTAGGGTGACGTCTTTTTTTTTTTTTTTTTTTAATCGAACTTTTCAAAGACAAAAATACAAACTCAACCAGAGGATGAACACACTACAAATTACACACTCACTAGGGGGGGGGTACAAAATACCCGTAGGGTGACGTCGCTAAGTAGTAAAATCGCTAAACAAAAAAATCGCTGGCTAAATAGTTTGTCCAACTGATGTTACCGTAGGGTGACGTCATCAATGTTCGAAGGACCCCGAGAACATCCGGCAGCCCGAGAAGATCCGGTACCCACACCGGTTCTGCAGCCGCGCGCTCCCGTCTCCTGTCACACGCAGCTGCGTGTGTTAGAACGAAAGGGGAGGGGCGGTGGGCTCAGGTTGCCAAGTGGAATGCGCACGCGGAGGAGCGCTGCCTATTGCGCAACACCAGGGTCATCGAGTGCCTTAAGAGAACTCAGCTCATGCTAATAATGTCATTCTTTATTAAATATTGTAGACATTTTGATGACGTGTCTTTATTTTCCATCAATGTTTTCTTTGTCTGCCTGTGGTTTAGTTGGTGTCAGTATTTGACATAAAGACAGCAGGTTATACAGGAAAACAGCTGCACTTTATGAGATCAGACATAAACAAACCATCATTTAGAAAAAATAATCAGCACAATGTTTTTTACCTATTTCTTCAGACTAAAAATGTTAAATATATTGGTGCGGCAGTGTTAATGTTTCAGATTAGTTAACATTTAATATTATTTATTGACTGAATTATTTTTCTTAGCATCAAATGGTTCAGTTGGTCAAAATGTTTCTAGTCTAAATAAGGAATTTACGGATTTTTTTTTTCAGGCACTTTAAGCTTCTTTTCTGTTTTAGACTATAACTGGGTTTCTGTGTGGCAAAATACATTTCATATTTGTTGAAAGTGGATTTATATTGCTGGGTCCCAGTGTGCTGTGTGGTTTCCCTGTCAGTTCCCTGTGCAGTGCTTCACAACAAGGGTGTTTGCTTTGTTTTTGCGTTGTTTTAACCACCTCGGTATGCTCCTCCTCCAGAATATTTTAACTGACTTTTATCAAGGATTGTTGTTTTTATTAAGGAGTTTCTATTTTCACACTTGCATCATTGCAGTTGGGAAACATTTTCTATTTCTTTTCATGATTCACATTAAAGTGTTTACTAGCTTCATGTTAGTGTAAAATAGGATTATTAATGTGCATCTGATTGTTCAGTAGGATACGGAATAAGAAGTTTGTGCTTGAACAAGGTGGCTGGTGAAGTTTGGCTGAAATTCTCATTTTAAAGCTTAGCTGTTGAGCTTGACGGCATGTCTGATGGTGTGAATCTGCCTCCAGTTTTGCTAAATTACTCTTTAGTTTTTTTGCTGTTACATTCATTTCCAAGCCAAATTCAATAAATTGCATCCGATTCAACTAAATGACGAACCAAACGCATGTAAAGTGAACAATTTAGTCTTTGTGAACCAAAGTAACGTTCAAATAAAAAGCTATTTTAGCTTCCAGTTTCTTCTGGCTGTACCTTTACATGTTTAACCAATTTCAAAGAAGAAAATGAAAATTCAAACATATTTGAATCAGTTTTCCTTTTAGCAAAGAGACCACCAGTTCATCCATTTAATATCCTCAAAATTATCTTCATTGATGAGAATTTCAAAAGTTTAGGGCCAGTTTACAAAAAAAAAACAACGTAATTACGACTTTTATCTCGTAAATTTACAAGATAAAACTAATAAATTTACGATTTAAAATCTTGTAAATTTACGATAAAAAGTCATAGATTAATGAGGAAAAACACCAGAGTTGTCCATTTATCGGAGCCTAGCTTGAAGATGAAATATGTGGAGCCTTTTGTGAAGCTTTATTTCCGGATTGTAGGTTTAAAAAACAAAGAGATTCTGAACCTTTTGGCAACTCAAAATCAGATTATTGTCGTTGGAGCCAGGTTTCCGGGGTTTGGTGTCGGTAAAGCGGAGTTTCATATGTGAAATAAGGAGCTCAGAGACACGTTTGGGTGCAGAGGTCCACTGCAGCCTTTATTCTCCTTTTCATTCACACACCCTGAGGTTCATTTGTCACCTTACGTCATGAACCTGTCATCCTAACACCAATGCAGATTTCTCATAAATTTACGTCTTAAAATCTTATAATTTTACTTTTTTTTTTTTTTGGTGGCCCTAAAACTCCGTTGTACAAGAGAGACAGACTTTTTTTCTGTTTTTTGCATCAGCGTAGTAACAGAATGCAACTTCACTAGGAGTGTAAAACCCACCTTTGCATGGAAACTGTAAATATACTCTTAACATGCCTTGTCTTTGTTTACTGGAATTGCATCTTTTGGCAGAGAACCTTCCCATCTCTGCCACTTCATTTTGGCTCCACAGTCAGTCGTGGAGGATGGAGGGGTCGTGAATCGATTCGATCCAGGCTCTGGCGAATTCTGGAATTGAATCAATTCTGGAAATTATTTGGTGATATCCAGCCCTAAGCAAGTTAGTGGAACCTGTTCTCAGTGCTTGTTAGGCTCCAGCATGGATACCCTTTGTCTCTGGCTCTATTCATCATTTTTAAGGACTGCATTTTTGTGCTTTCACTTTTATTTGTTACCAGCAGTTTAGTTTTCAAATAGCATTTATTCAATTGTCTTTAGCAGAAGAGTAAAGCCTGGCTGGCTACAGTAAAGAATACAATTACACTTCAGTTCACAGTACAATCTTTTGTTTATGCTTTTTTTCTTGAACCAATTAAACTTTTTTGGGACTTTTTTAAAGCCTAAAACTTCTCTTTCTTAAAAAACAAAAAACTATTAATAATAAAAAGATGTTATGTGTCGTCCATGAACTCAAAAACGTGATTACATATTCATTTGTTTTGCAGCTGCTTGAAGAACAGATGAGTGAAGAAGTCTTCAGGTTCCAGCTCTACTTGACTTTTGACTTTTTAACGTTTAACTTTTTTTCAGAGCACATTCTGTCACTACCGCCTTAGTTTCTTCAACGTAGCTGCCTTTGTACGACCCTACGATGGGTACAGTTTTGCTTTTATTGTTTTTGTACGTACGAGTGAGGCGTGCAGTGAAGGGAATGTTCACTGTAACTGGATAACCCTGCATCACAACCGTACACTCTTGTTGTGTTGGAACCTCAACTTCTAGGGAAACAGAGTGGCTGATCTCTTCTGTCCTCGAGGTTTCACGTGAAAGCTGCAATGAGACCTGACCGGTGACCTGAACTCCTCCTGATAAAACCTTCGGGAGTCCTGCTTCAAACTTTGTTTCGATACCTATGCTGAGAGTACCAGAGACGGTCCATGATTCTGTCTTGGTGGTTTTCTTTGAGAGTTCAACTTTCTTATTGATGTTGCTTGAGGCCTCATTGGAAACGACAGATTTGACTAAGATTTCTGGCAGAAGCTTTTCGCTTGTTTTCTTTTCATTGCTGTACTTGACATCAGTGATTTGCTGGCGCACCACATCATCAAAGCTAATGACCAAAGCTGCACAGCCGGAAATCAGAGGTGCACACTTTTCATTAGGATGCACCACCAGGACACCGTTTGTGCTCATTCCCACATACAAGTCTTCATTCTCACAAATTCTGACAGGATTTTTAGGCAGTGCAAAAAGAGAAAAGGTCTCCCACTTAACATCTTCAAAACTATCTTCATTAACAAGGATTTCAAATGAGTCAGATTGTTTCTTGTTTTTTCCATCAGCATAATGACAGACTGCACCTTCAGAAGGCGTGTAAAACCCAGCTTTGCATGAATTCTCTGTGAGTCTGCAAATATATTCTCTACGTGGCTTGTCTTTGTTGAGGACTGCAATTGCATCTGTCGGCAGAGAACCTTCCCATCTCTGCCACTTCAGTTTGGCCCCACTGTCAGTCGTGGAGGATGGAGGAGTGATGAAATAGTTCTCCTTCTTGTCACGCTGAACACGCTGATGAATGGGCTTTGATTTTTCAGGAGAGACTTCACGAACTCTTCTGTTCAGATCTGTTTTGGGGAAACACAAAGGTCAAAAACCACTTTATCAGATTTTCCCCTAAAAAAGTCTTTTATTTCGTAGTTTGCTTCTGAAGGTGTGTCTGAAAGGTTTGCTGTCCTGAGTGTTTTTCACAGTCTTCTGATAACTGACTGAGAAGAGCACCAGGAGCATCAACCCCATCTGGAAGGAACGGGAAAGAGCAGTTTATGAGAAAAAAAATCCTCAACCAATAATAGAATTACTTTCATCTGTGTGTTTCTGGTTTAAATAAATTCTTACTATAACCCCAGTTTTAAACCCAATAAACTCTCTAGCTCTGGGTTTGTCTGCCAGACCAAGTAATGTCTGCTTTGACTTGACTTCTGGATCTTCTCTGTCTGCCTCTGGTGCTGTTGACTGTCTTCCTGCCCCTGGATCTGCCTCTTTCCTTTAGATGCTGCCCTCTGGATCTCTAGGATTGGACCTTGTAGAGGATTTTAGATCATCCAACTGGATCTTGCTTCACTGCGCCTACCTATCCTTTACTGTGCACAAAACCCCTGAACCTGTGTGTTACTAACCTGCTTCTCTGGTCTTCTCAGAGGATTCTATTGAGCGTTCCTGCCACCTGAAACCCATGAACACTTCCTGCACCAATCTCCTCAAATTCAATTTTGACTTTATTTTGAATGTTGGTATCATAGTTGGGTCCCTGTTTTTTCTTTCTTCTTCTCTGTGTTCTTACGCTCGCACTTTAAGATAAAAATAAGTTCAGTTATTCTCAAAAAGTAAAAACAAATACTTAATGCAAACAGCTACAAATTTTATTTCCTAATCAAAGCTGACAGAAGAAGGTGAAAACAAAGTTTAGGTAAAGATCAAGTCAGAAACTATTGTTTTCATAGTTAACTAAAAGTAATAAATTGTTAGATAAATGACCTAAATCAATTTCTTTGTTTGTCATTCATTTTAAGATGTTTTGCTTACAAACACAGTGGACTTTGAGGAGTCAAGAAGTGAAGGAGACATCGTTCCTCGTTCTCGCCGTCCTGAAATTTGGTTCTTCAGACTGTAGAACAACAAAATACAGCAGAATGAGAGCCAGTTTCCATCCATTACCCTTAACTGTTGTTACTAGAGATTTCTCAGCCATCTGTGGACATCCTGGTCGGTCCACTGCAGAGCTGAACAGGAAGAACCCAGCAGAGATTTGAACCAGAAACCCTCTGACCAATTGCTATGTCACCGAGCAGCCCCACAAACATACTTATATGTATAGTAAATGATTATTTTGAAGACGGGGCTTACCTTTTTTCTTTTGCTGGGTAAGTGCTTCCAGCTGGGGGAACAAGAGTTCTGCCAGCTGGTGAGTTTGGAACCCAAAGGAGCTGAAATAAATGGTGTTATTTCAAAGATATATAGTTTTTGAAAAAAACAAATAAACTGTCAAAAATTACATTATTTTATATTCCATCTTGACAGTTTCCATTGAAAGATTCAAAGACGAGCAAGTCCTGCCAAAGCAGCTTTGAAGTAAACATGATAATAACAAAATGAATATTCCACATATTTAAAATAAAACAGACAACTGTTGCTCACCTTTGGTGCATCTATGAAAACAGTAATGAAGCAAAGAAAAAGCAAATCCAGCTCAAGTCAAGTTTGAGTACGTGTACTCACCTGTTCAGATGAAGGAGAACTGCAGGTGTTCAGAGATGCTGTGAGGCTCTGAAGGTCCTACTCCTTTATAGGGGGTTTTTATTCAGAAAAGGTGAGTTAATCTGACTTTATCACCTGGTGAAAGCTGCTGGAGGCGTGAGAGGAGGAAAACTAAAACCCAAATGAGTCTAATGTGAATAAGCAGCAGATAAAGGGTTTCCAGAGTAACACTTCTTTGTTTTTGCAGTTTTAGGATCAGATCAAATCTCTTGACCAAACCGGCACTGACCTGCAAGAACCAGTATGTGTTGAGCACATGCTCTGAAATTCTGGCGGGGCCAGCATGTAATGCTCGTTCTCAGTGTTTCAACTTTATAAGGCCGTGTCACACATTACATACATTTAGTGAATTTCCCACGTATGAAATTTGAGTCTTGCCTGATCTATGTGTGATCTACGAAATTCACGAGTGATTCTAGCGTCATTCATCTATGTGAGCAGATGTCCATCGAGGGTTTCAGCCCATGGGTCTTTACCTGAATTTGGTTAGCGGAAGCAACTGAATTCCCAATTTCAAACAACCATCCTCAGCGACGGCGTGCATTAAAAAGTGATAATGCACACTTTGTCGGCCATTAATCCTTACATAATCATCGTCATAATCACACACGGTTCATGTTCTACGTTGATTTAAGTGTACTTTGCATGGTTTTAACATGGTTCATTCGTGATACACCTGTGAGAATTTCACATTAAGACCCCAATTTAAAATAGTTATGTAGCTTTGTACATATGTATATTTTCAGTGAAACACAATTTTATTGTTCTTTAGAAGATTATCTATTTTTATTGTTTAAGCAGCTGGAGAGCACCGGTAATCTCGTTGTCACAAGTTTCTTGTGTAACAATGACAATAAAGGCTTTCTGATTCTGATTCTGATTCAACTTTTCTCACTTTGTCCACGTATATTCACGTATGACCAGTTTTTCTCCCTACAATATGCTAACAAAATTTAAATTTGTGCCATGCACAGAGGATCCACAAGGTGTTCCTCGTTGATTTACCAGGGGGGTTACTTGGGGTTCTACTAGATTAGCGATACTAAAAAATGAGACACAGGTAATTGTTGACCAAAAAACTTAGCCAGTTTAGAAAAGGTCATGGTAAGGAAATTGTTTCATTTTTTACTGAAACAATGACAGAAACTACTGAGTGTCTGAAAAGTAAAATCACCACATAAAGTTAATATTTGAGTAAAATGACATTTTTCTGCTCTGTCAGACCCATAGACACATATGTGGTCAGACCTGATGAACTCCTTTTTGAGCCTTCTGTTTTCCCATACATGCACTCAGGCCTCATCTGCTTCACCTGCCAGCATTCACACCTGTTCCTACCACACTGGTTCCAGTTTTCCTTCTTTCTCGGCTCAGAGTTATCAAGTTCCTGTTCATGGTCCTGTTTGGATGTGCATGACTGTCTTCTGGACCAACTTTAGGAGTTTTTCTTTTGTCCAACCTTCTCCCCTTTTGTGATCTGAGCTGGCTTTTTTTTTATTTGCTTTTGGGTCACTCTTCTGATCTTTTTTTTTTTTTCATTGAGAATTTGGATTTAACTCTCTGCTTTGAGCATTGACTCTGTGTGGTAATATCAGTAGTCATCCAATTAACACCAAAAGTTTACACCAAACTGATGAAGAAAGGGCAAAGTGAAAGGAGGCATGTCAGTGAAAAAGAAATGAACCTCTCAATGTTTCACTTGTGGACTGATGTCCTCAGAAGACAAGAACAACTGAACACCGTCCACCCATTAAAAATATTTTCAGAATCAGCACATTTCTGAAAAAGTATCCCCAGCGGGCAAGGCCAAGTGGGACCCATATGATTTAAAATTGGGCAGAAATGTGGGCCCCACCTGTGTTTGCCCACATTGGCTTAAGTGGACACTCAGTGCTAGCCAGCCGCTATAGTACTGGACTGTCCACTTACGCCAATGTGGGCAAACACAAAAACATGGAAACCACGAACAAATCCAAATGGGGCCCACATTTCTGCCAAATTTTAAACCATATGGGGCCTTGCTCGTTGGGGGAGAATCAGGAAACACTACTGGGCAAATTCTGGATATGTTCATGCCAGTTGTTTTAGTACAAATGCCCAATGTACTGCTTATTGGGACATGGAGACACAGTACCACACAGTTTATGTGAGGTCATGGGGATGAGAATTTAGGATGATCTCAATATGTCTAAAGGTGCAAAGAAAACCAGAGAAAATCAGAATTTTCTGCTGCTATAAGATTCAAATGCCTCATGAAAGGTTTTTGTTTTTAAGACCTTTATTATAATAACAAATTGTATGTATACCCACCTTTCTGGGCACCCCAAAGTTGCCTTACAGGTAAAGAACAAATCATAAAACGGAATTACAAGAATTAAAATATTGGCTACATTTATAAAATTATAGAAAGACAGTAATTAGGAACGAAAAGAAAATTCTGAAGCAGTAGGTTTTGAGATTTGAGCTGAGGGGCAGAGCGTTCAGCCCGTCATGGAGAAGATGATTAATAGAGCACTTTTCTCTCGAGAAGAAGGATTAACACCTAAGATCACTCAAATAGTTGAGAACAAACCTTAAATATTATCCTTGACCTCAGTGAGAAGTTGTTGATCCACCACAGACTGGTGACGTGTTCAGGGTGTGCCACACCTTTGGCCAACAGTAACTAGGACAGGCTCCAGCAGCCCTGTGAATCTGAAGGGGATTCACCGAGTTTTGAAGATGGATGGATGGATGGATGGATGGATGGATGGATGGATGGATGGATGGATGGATGGATGGATGGATGGATGGGTGAATGGATGGATGGATGGATGGATGGATGGGTGGATGGATGGGTGGATGGATGGATGGATGGATGGGTGGATGGGTGGATGAATGGATGGATGGATGGATGGATGGATGAATGGATGGACGGATGGATTCTTAAATATAATATCAGAGCACTGCAAAGCCACTCCAATGGAGGCTGCATCAAACACAAACCAGCGGTGTTCACACCTTTGTCAACAAAACTGAACTTGCTTAAAAAAACCTCCATTAGTTCATCTCAAACAGCAAATGTTTTTATTATAATGAAGCTGAGAAAAAAAAGTTTGACATATTTTGTATTAACCGTTAATGTTTGTCTTTGCAAATTTTAACAGGTTAACTGTAACTAGACGAGTGCAGCTGATTATTTTTCCTTTCATACATTTTGATGCTACATCTTACAAAAAACAAAACAGAAAGAAGGTTTTAATGTTTGTGTCAATGCAGACATAGATGTAAAATCTATTACTTTAATGGCAAAGAATGGAAAGTTTGCAAAAGCTTGGACGGACATTTTGCCACTATGAAGCATAGCGACTATGTATGCTCTATAGAGACACAAATTTATGAAATAACACATTAATATGTGAGCATTTAAACTCTACTGAGCTGTCAAATGTTAACATGACAAAGCAAAACCTGCAACATGACCTACAACAAAAAAGATGAACTCCTCTAATTCTCTTAACATATGACAGGTTATCTTCAGGAGGCTGCACTATCAACAGCGTCCAGCCCTCACACACTCATGTGTATGAAAATCCTTTTATACTATCTCAACTCAATAAAAAGCCTTATTTGTAAGACAAATGGTCCTGCATTGTGAGGTCAGTCAACTTTACTCATTATCTGGCCTCAGCCCCAAGTACAAACATGCTGTTGAAGCATGATAGGATGCCATGCTCACTGACAGAATTATAGTGCCGGCAGCAAATCCACAACTAAAGCTCTAGAGCTACACGAGTACTTCCTTACTTCTGAGGAACATTTTAAAGCATACACACACCATGAGATGGCTTGAACTTCCGCCAGACCAGAAGTTAAGTTGACAACCGTTGGTGAAATTGTGCCAAAATACAAGAACATGACCATCAATCCACCTGTAGGTCTGGGGCTCCGAACCACATCTCACCTGGTGGGGTTTCCATGATCATGAGCAAGGTGAGAAATCGGGCTAAAACAACACGACAGGAGTTAGTTGTTAGTTGTTTCATGCCAAATTGTATTTTTTAAATCTTTTTTCTCAGCCTTGTGACGAATACAGTCACTTTCTTTTTGTCATTTTGATGCACTCACATCTGTCGTAAACACAAAGGAATCACCATACCTGTCATCAGGTGCAGGCCGTCAGACAAATCTGTCAGGTCTATCCAAGTGACCATGGCCCCCTAAGTCTGGTTGTGTCCACCCCCCCCCCCACCCCCCACCCCCGCTTTTTTATCTGTAATGCAACTTATTCAAGTTATAAACTAACTAATTAGTCAATCTGGACCAATGCCTTAATAAAAGTAGGTGGCCTCACGTCAAATATTCAAAGCGTTTGATTGACAGATTCTTCTGAGGCCGCTTTCAGTGAAAGAGGTGTGGCCTTCTAACATGCTCACTACTGATTGGAGAGAGTGGTTGCCATAGAAATGTAGACTCAGTCCGACTCGGACCAATCACGACTTACTGAGGTCATCTGGTTCCAACATGGCGAAAAAAATATTGTGGGGACTAAATTGACTTTATTTGGTAGGAATCAGAAGCAAGGCATTCTGTGAATGACGTCGCACTCGCTCAGTCCAGTTCTCCTTATCCCTTGTGCTTTAAGGGTTAGGTAACCCTAACCCCATGACCCCACCCTTACATCAACATGTTCTCCCTACCTTGACAAAGGTGGATAAAGGTGGAGAGGATTTCATGTAATCCATGGACACCAGTGAAGATCACAAATCATTCAAAAAAAAAGGTTCCCGACCCCTGGTCTAGTGGGGTCTAGATGACCCAACTCCCAATGTTAAAGTGCCTAGGATAGCACAAGGGTTACACAGTCAATGGATAACACCAACGGGAGAAACAAAGATTTAATCTGCGATGCAAGTACAAGAATATCACAGCACCAAGTTTACCTACAAAAACCCGTCCCCACATAAAGAAAGCAAGAAAAGCTGCTATAAAGATACTTTATTGATCCCAGCTTGGGAAATTCAGGAGAGAAAAGGAGAAAAGGAGAGAATGCGTGAAGAAGATGGAAAAAGATCAACGCAGAAAAATAAACATGTTGAAAGACAAATGCACCATAGAGTTCCTGATGAGAGAAAGAAACAAAAACCGATAAAAGCACATGTGAGGAAATTAAAAATAAACAAAACAAAATTGATATGGCCTACACATCCATCCAGTTCATTGAAAGATGCCTGATCTTCAGTCTCAATGTTGTTTATTCCAGAAATATTCAAGCTATAGTTTTTGTTATCAGGAAGGATTCAGTTTAACCCTTGTGCTATACATAATAAATACATTTTATTTAGAATGCGCTTTACATTTTAGATAAAATCTCAAAGCGCTAAGGTGCTATACCCCACCCTTACATTGACGTGTTCTCCCAACCATGACAAAGGTAGTGAGCACTGTGTTCAAACTACTTTTAAAATGCAGGCCACTAGACAAGACAGTACCACACTATCGTTTTGTAGTAGTTAGGGATTAGGATGGAAATTCAGACACAGCCCTGATGTGGACTGAATGTTTGGGGATCAGTGGATCCTCTGATTTTCTGTTCTACTGAAAGATAAGTATTTGGGTGAGTGTAGCTGTCTTTATGGCTCATGCAGTGAAGGTGAAAGATCTTGGTGCACAGCTTATCTGTCCCAGGTGGTTGGGTGTATGCTTCTGTCCAGCATCAGGGTTTTGGGCTTCTCTTTTGTCACGTCCTCCCTCTCCGCTAGGAGATTGTTGCTTATCTGATCACAACGTTTTAAGTTTAATCTCGGCTTTTCGCACATCTGCTTTACAAACAAAGCAGTTGCTGTTGTGTTGCTGGGTCTCACTTTCTTTTCTTTTATTGGGTTGACGTGACATACACATCAAGTGTCTGTTTGGGTTTTTTATTTGCCAGGTTGGAGAATCTCATGTCAAACTTGCTATTTTCAAAAGACACCTTAGTCTTGCTTACACTGAGGGGTACAGTCCAGTCCAGACCAGTCCCATATTTTGAGAGTTTTTATTGTAGAATTGACCCATCAAGCTGGACCGAACCGTACAATTATTGGGTCCCCGTTGTTTGTAGGTCCACAGAAAAATAGAACAAACCTGTTGGGGCGGAGCTACTGTTGAAACCCTTTAATTGGCTGAATGGCATTATGACAAGAGGAAGCTCCAAGAAAGTGGCTTTCCTCTTCGCCGTCCGCAATCCTCTCTCAGACAACATTTAATGTTTTTTAGATACAAAGCACCAAAAACCAAGCGGGGAAAAATGAGCTGCTGGATGACCTCCATTGTTGTTGTTGTTGTTAGTTTCACCCCGAGAGCGCCATGACCGTCCAACTTTGAGTGGAAACCCTCACCTGAATAGCCTTAACCCATTCTAAACCGTACCGGACCGGACCAGACCGTTAGGTAGGACATTGCTGATTGATGACGGAAGAAGCAATAAAACCTTCTGATCTTAACTTGATTGTTAAGCCAATTGGTCGTCTTGACTTCCTGTTAGAGGATCTTGGCCTCTCAGAATAGGTTGATGGTTGGTTTCCTTTTTCCAGGATGAAAAATCTCAACTCTCTAGTGTTGATTTCTCTTGTTGTTTCTGTTCAGCTGATCTGTAGCAGACCAGAGTTCACTTGCTTGGTTTCCACCAGTTTAGGTGACTTTTTAGTTGTTTAGCAAATCAAACAAAAGTTTTTTTGAGCATTTTCTGCTCACCCAAACAGTAAGTTAGAACTTACTAATGTTTATGCAGCTTAAGGCTTTGCAATTGAGGCACCAACTTTAACATGACATTTCCAGTAGAAAGACTGTCGAGCTCCCATAAGAATTATAATAATGACAAGAATAATCCCTTCAGTGAAAAACAAAGCTGAAAAGAGAAAGAGACCAAAAATGAAATTATTACTATGAAACCACATTTATATCAAACCACAGTGAAACTTAACCATTTTAGTTCACGCTTCATTGAAAAACAGCTTCAATGACCACTGTTCATAAAATTGTTATAATATTCTTAACCTTTCAATAAAATAAAATTTTCCTTCATACTTTTATTTTGTTGGCATCATTATTCACATTTAAAGGGGCGGGACCTACGAGAGCTCAGACGTAATTATGAAGTTCAACTTGTCCATAATTATGTTATTATGAACCTATTTGTCTACTATTATAGAAAAATATTGGGCAATACTTTAAAGGGTAAAACCTGCTGTTTTGTCCACCTGTTAACACACGTTCCCAACACAGGGGTTTAGCCGTCTTATTGAGAAGTTAACAATAAAGTAAAACAGGTGGTCCGACTTAAAACATCCTCCTAAACAGTCATCTATCAAAAGCTAAACTAGCCAAAGCCTGAACCTAAAAATGTGTTTATTGCCACAAAACTCATAAATAATCTGACACCACAGTCGTAGTGTGTAAAAGTGAACCCAGACAGACCTGACGTTCCAAAACCATCATGAAACCATCATGCACAAGTCCAAACCCGGACCTCACCGGTTCACTCCAAGCTCAGAGAGATCTGTGAAAACCTTTCCGACACATTTCCGCTCAGTCTGCATCTGTTGCATCCAGTGGAGCAACGTGACGATGATGGCGGTCTGGCAGGCTGAAGGATCCAAAAGTCCAGTTTGAACTGAACCATAAGAGTCTACAGCAGTCTGACTCCTGACTGAACTGGTTCTAAACCAGTGGAGTCCAGCGAAATGTTCCAAAGGAGATGAGAGTTTGACAGGTAGCAGAATCCAGCCAGACTGACTCCACCAGACTGAAGTGCAGGAATCCCAGAGCAAATCCACAGCCTACGTCCGAAAGGTGGTGTTTACCCAGAAGCACCCGGGACACACCCACCAGGAAAGCCCACAGGTAGAGAAGGATCCTCAATGGCACCTGGGGGACAGTTGCTGCGTTAAGATAACAACAGACACCCTTGAGTCAGGATCACAATTCTCTTTAAGAAAAGAACAATCGACTGACCGCCAAGACGAGGTGATTAAGGAGGAACTTGCAGACCATGACGGCTCTGCTGGCGTGGGCCGCTGGAAAAGAATAAATGTCCATAGCGATGTAGTCTAAAAGTCCTGGAGGGTAATCCCACGGGCCCTTCCGCTTCACCAGCTTCTGCATTCCAGCTACTGTCATCAGGTCCAAGCACAGGGCTGTGGAGAGACAGACAGAAGAGTTTCAGTGACAAGAGAGGAAGACGGGTGAGGTGTTTGGAAACAAAAGGCAGGTGAGTTGTTAACGAAAAATGAGAGGCAGGTCAGTTGTTAGCAACAAGAGAGAAAGACGGGTGAGTGGTTGATAAAAAAAAGAGAAAAATGGGTGAGTTGTAAACGACAAGAGAGAAAGACGAGAATGTTGTTAATGATCAGAGAGACAGACAGGAGTGGTATTCAACACCGGGGAGACAGACAACTTGCACCTGTGTCACTGGTGTTTCAGGACTTTGGACATGTCACCTGTCTGTCACATTTCTCACCTAGCAGCAGATTAACAAGGACTTCCTGTCCAGCTAAGGTGTTGCTCCTCCAGAGGCAGATCAACGTCCCACACATCCAGGGGAAGGCGTGTCCTGTGAAGGCCAGCAGGTTCACCATGGAGCGCAGCGGGGCCCCAGGGCTGTGGGCCCCCACGCACATGCCAAGACGCTTGGACAGGCTGATGTCTATGGCGAGCAGAGAGTTGATGGCGATGCCTCTGAAAGTGGGGTTAAGCTGCATGCAGTCCTGCTCCGGCCAACGGGATGCATCCTTTGGTCCCCCGTCTGCAGCAGGACCCCCCTCAGAGGACTCCCTAGGCCCCCTGAAGACCACACAAAGACACAGTTTGACTAGACTCCAACTTTAACACCTGTCCTTTACAGGAAGTGACACTAACTCTCAAAGATGTTTCTGTTCTGTTACTGGCCTTAGACTTTCAAAATAAAAGCACTTTATTACACTACGTACACTACATACACCCCGCACATGTGTCACATGTTCAGGAGCGTGCTGAACACGGATTTCTGTCTGCGTTTTTAGCATACGGTGTTCAAACTGGACTGTTGCTACTTAAGACTAGCGCATGAACTCACAGTTGGAAGAGTTTTGTGCTTAACGTCAAAGTGCTGCAAATCTGGTGAATCTAGCTCCAGGCTTTTTCTTTCACAGCTCTATTCTGATATATGAAAGACGTAGTGTCATATAATACCAGCAGGGCACAAACCACAATTATTCATTTCTGCTTCACGATTGATTTTAGACTAGCTGATACTTCCGTGTTTTAAAAAATGACGCCATCCACACGCCACAACCAAATTCAATCTCAATCCAAAAGTGTTTTGTACATAGAGTCCAAAAAGGACTTCAAAATAGGCGTACCAACGCTTGGATGCAAGAGGTTTGCATTCATAAGCCCAAATCGCACATCTTTGTGCGTTTCCATAAACTTTTAAGCGAAAATGGAAGCTTAAACTCACATTTCTGAGCCCGGTGTGAACGAAACACAAGGCTGGTTCTGAACTTTCTTCCTCTGCATCAGGACTTTTGAAGTTTTTTCTGTTCTTAGGTTTCCGACTTCGAAAAGTTTAGATGTCTAGAAAAATCTCTGAGTCACACTTAAAGTGTAATTTATAGATTCTCTACTCTCACTTCTATTTCTGAGTCCTCCTTTCAAAAAGGAGTCCATTTAGAACATTCAAGAACTCCTCTTAATCTTCAAATCTATCTTTTGCTTTCTACTAGCTCCTCTAATAAGTGAATGATTAGTTAAATTAAAAAAAGTTTTTAAAATTAAACTAAAAAAGATCTATAAAAAGGCTTTTCATGGTATTTCATTGATACAAATAAACATTTTTTAATTTATGCAATGAACCTAAAGGAGCGAGTGGTAGAACCCTTAAGTTCTACTGAGGTTTCTACTGAGGTTTCTACTGAGTTCAAACCCAAATCTTTGCAGGAGTTTTCAGTTTTAGAGACCGGGTCCAGGGTCGGGTCTGTTTTCACTCTAAATGTCACAGGGGGGGCCATTGGGTGGAGCCTCCGGACCTCTTACCTCCCTCCTGCGTCCTCCTGCTGACTCTGCTGTCTGAACACGGGTCTCCTCGGACCACCGGCCCCCCGTCCCTCCCCCGCAGTATGCTCCCTGCGTGGCGGCTGGTTCAGAGAGAGAAACTCTGGGCGGTTCTGGACGTTGTTCCGGTCTCTGACCCGGTTCCGAGCCTGGCTGCCGGGCATGACGGAGGCAGGCTTGTCGGCAGGCGGAGGAGGTGTGTGGGACTGTGACAGAGCCCCTCCAACTCAGAGAGACTATATGCTATAAATAGATCAGCTGACCTTCTTCTGCAGTCAGCTGTTTTGGGTGCTGGGGGGGGGGGTGTCTGAAGCAAAAGGAACAGTTTCTTTAAGCACTTGGAAACTATTAAAAAAAAGTGTCCAGTTAAAGTAAATAGTGCACAAAAACACACCAACACTGATGCGTTTGCTTTGGCTACAAAAGTACTGCATCACATTGAAGATGGATTTGAACAAACACTTGAATTAGAAAGATTAGCTCTGGTTTTTGGCGTTTAAATGTGTTAAACATGTTCATAGATTTATCTTCTATGTGCTGTATTTCACTTTTTAGTCACAAGTTCTACCAGCTGCTCAGCACATCAAATGAGCAGGAAGGGGATAAACACACGTGGAACATGTGAAGACTTCATGATTGTCCACCCATCCATCCATCCATCCATCCATTCATCCATCCATCCATCCACCCATCCATCCATTCATCCATCCATCTATCCATCCATCCATCCATCCATCCAGCCATCCATCCATCCATCCATCTTCTTAATCCACTGCATCGCTTTGAGGGTCACAGGGTTGCTGGAGCCTGTCCCAGCTACTGTCGGGCGAAGGCGGAGCACACCCTGAACAGGTCGCCAGTCTGTCACAGGGACACAAATGCACCCCTAGGGTCAATTTAGAACCACCAGTTAACCTATGAAGCATGTTTTTGGACTGTGGAGGAAACCGGAGGAGAGCATGCAAACTCCACACAGGAAGAACCCAGCCGGGATTCAGACCATGGCATTCTGGCTGAGTGTACTAACCACTACACCACTGGGCAGCCTGTTCCCTGATTGTAAAGCGTCATTCACAGCAACACCTGTTCAAGCGGCCATTTCCAGTGAAGACTATTTATGTAAAACACAGGTTTTGGGCTTCTGGGTTCAAAACTAAACACTCTTTTTAGACCATTTTCAGGCTGTAACAACAAAACGTGCAGCTATTGAACATGCACTGAAATAGTTTCTTTGACCAACCAGTCCGTAGTGACATTTGGATTGTATCGCTTTAAATTCACAAAAGTGTTTGACAGTTGATCATGGAGGAGAAATGAATAGTTGTGGTTTGTGCCTGGTGGAAACTAAATGAGACGAAGTCTTTCATGTGTGGGAACAGAGAACAGAGAAACCCTGGAGCAGGACTCGGGATCTCCACATACCACCCCATCCAACTGTAAGTAGCGTACATGATCTATTCACAGTACAACAAAGAAGAGGAATCCCCTCCCTGCTTGTACAGTGTGAACATGTTCAAGAATGTGCGTTCAGTGAGTTCAAGAAGGCATGACTCATGCTTGGTGTGAACATAGCATCAGACATGTGTGGCAGCATGAGCTAATTGAGCTGCAGGTGTGGCCACTCATCTTGGCTCTGCTAATGAGCACCTGGCCAGCTACAAAAGAGGACTGAGCTGGCTCTCTCTCAGTTCCTGCTGAGACTGCCTCCTGTTCTCTGGGTTCCTGCTCCTTTGTCAGTGCAGGTATGGTGGCCGGGGCTTGCTGCATGCACATTCTTCCTGTCGGTTGCTGCAATTGTGGTGTCCTGTGTTCTTTTATTCTATTGCAGTGAGTATCATAACCCCTCATCACACAGCATACCTGTGGGTGACAGGAAAGGGCGAAGTGAACGGAGCGCATCGCTCCCTGCCCCTCCCTTTAGGTGTGATCAGCGCTGATCGGTATGTGTCTGAAGTGTGCCTCTTCGCCCTGCATGTCCTCTGGTCGCAGAGGTAATGCCCTGCTGCCTGTTTTCTGGTTTGCCTCCACAGGGTGTTTGGTGGAACCCGCTGCTGCTGCTATACAAAGTTTTAGTTCCTTTAGCGTTTTTATAGGTGTTCTCTACCCGGCCTCCCCCCTCCACTTTGGCGGTCTGACAAGGGAGTCGCTGACAGCGGCGTCTGCTTCCCCCCCCCTCCCACTTCGTCTACGGCCGACCACGTGGATGTGCAGGGGCTCCTGGGAGTTGGAGGCTGGTAGTGACGTGTGTGTGTGCACCTACCGCTTCCTGACCACCTGTAACCAAAGAACCTGGGTACACAGACCCTGCTGGACTTCACTGGTTTGCTGTGTTGTTTGTGTGTTTGCACCTTATACCCCTGCATGCTACAGGGTATTGTTTGTTTGGTTCCAGTGTTTCTTGTGTACCCCTGCTATAAACAGGTGGCTTGAGGCTCTTGTTTGTTTTTTCTGTTTTAATTATTTTTTATGAGGTTCTTACTGTTTTTATCTGGTTTTATTCTTTTATAATTTTTATCTGGTTTTACCCTGGTTTTAATTGTTATTAAAACCATTCTTACGCCAGAACCACGTCTCCACTTGGTTGAGTCCTTAATTTTTGTTTGGTGTGTCCTGAACCGCTCGTGTTGCCACACTTGGCGTTGTCGGCAGGATCTCACTAAGGGGAGGCGTGTGTTTCTTTTAAATTTTTATATCTTGTTTTATTTTATTTTATTGGTCTTAACTGAATTGAGTGAGTAACGCTTGTTTGTTTTTTATTTTTTTTCAGCAGCAGCGGGTTCTCCAAGGAGCAATAGGGGAAACTAGTCATGGAGGAGCAACTGAGGGAATTAAATGATTTAGTTGCTATGTTGAGGGGGGAAAATGAGCGATTAAGGCAAGACCAAGCAGCAGCAGCTGTGCCAGGTCCCAGTTTTGTTTCTGCCACCACTGCTCCCCCCACACCTTCCCATGCAAATGTTCACATAGCTGAGAGACTAGTGTATATCCCCAGAGACAGGAAATGCCCTATGTTCAGGGGAAAAACTGGAATGGGGCTGGCAGAGTGGCTGGAGGAGGTGCAGGCGTGCATGAGGGCGCGTCGGTTGGAGGCATCGGATCAGGCGTATTTTTTGTTTGATCATCTGGAGGGAGAGGCTCGCGAAGAGATTAGATTCCGCCCTAGTGCTGATCGTGATGACCCTGCTAAAATTATTGCCATACTACAGGAACTGTATGGATGTACAGAGTCTTATGTTGCCCTACAGGAGGCATTTTTCTCCCGTCGGCAACAAGACGGAGAGACGCTACAGGAGTTCTCTTTAGCCCTGATGGGCCTTATGGCTACTGTTAAAGAGAGGGCACCAAATGGATTTCCGAATGCTGAAGTTTTACTTCGTGATCAGTTTGTAGAAAATGTTTCTGATCACATGCTACGACGGGAGTTAAAACAATTTGTGCGCAGACAGCCTACGGCCGCCTTGCTTGAGGTCAGGGGAGAGGCTATCCAATGGGAGCGTGAGAGCTCCTCCGGGGGCGGCAAGTGCCGGAGTCAGTCGGTTTCTTCCCTTATTGGGTTTCAGTGTGGGGTTGGAAGTGGTGCTGGTGTGGTGCAAAATTCCCGGCAGTCACCAGAATTGAGTGAAATCCGGGACATGCTCAAACAACAGCAGCAACAAATAAACCAGCTGACCCAAAGCCTCTTAGCCCTTAAAGGTTCAGCGCCACCCAGTCGTCCCCCTCAGCGCCGCATAACCTGCAGGCGGTGTCAACAGCAGGCCATTTTGCTAGGGACTGTGATGGTGTACGTGTCAATTCATCATCACAGACAACCTTACTGGCTCAGGGACCCGAGGGGCCAACACAGACCCAATTTCCATCGGAAAACTAGTGCCCGCCGAGCTGCAGAGCCAAAGCTCGGGGGGGGTTAGTGGTTGGCTCCGAGGTGAGCAAATTGTTGGCCAATTGCCCATATTTGGAAGTGACCATGGGGGGACATGTTGTTTCCTGTCTAGTGGACACAGGCTCCATGGTTTCCACCATCACAGAAAGCTTCTTCCGGGAGCAGCTTGAACCGCAGGGGTTGAAACATCTTCATGACTGCCGTTGGTTGCAGTTAAGGGCCGCCAATGGATTAACCATCCCCTACCTCGGTTATTTGGAGCTTGAGGTTGAACTCTGTGGTGCACTGTTGCCTCAGTGTGGAATTTTAGTAGTAAAGGACTCTCCTGGTGCTTCGAACAAAGCACCCGGTGTGCTGGGGATGAATATTATCAACCGTTGTTATGCCAGATTGTTTGACAACCATGGCGATGCCCTTTTCAGTCCCCCTCAGGTAACTAAGATTCCAGGCATGTTGGTGGCGGCCTTGCAACAGTGCCACCAGGGCACTGAGGGGGAGTCAGTCCGCCTTCACAATGTAAGAGTTCGTGGTCCCAAGGCCTGTTGGATCCCAGGTGGTACTTTGAAAATGATCCCCTCCACTTGCTCTGACCAGAAATTAGGTACATTTGCTTTGTTTGAACCTTCGGAGTCAGAACTCCCTGCTGGACTTCTGGTCTCACCAGCCCTGGTAAGGGTGCAGAAGGGGACAGTATATGTCCCTGTGGTGAATGTGGGTTCTGCAAGTGTGAAGCTTCCTCCACGTACAGTGATTGGTACGTTGGCTCCAGCCAGTGTGGTTAGCCTACCCCAGGGAGTGGTTGAGACTCCGTCACTGGTGGCTACTGTTGCGACTCAGGGGGCCGAGGCTTCTTCACCTGACTCCATCGACTCTGTGGATTTGTCTTCTCTGCCAGTGGAGGAGCAACACAAGGTGAGATCCCTCCTCACAAAATACTCAGCCGTCTTTTCAGCACATGATGCTGACTTGGGCTGCACCAATCTGATCACCCATGAGATTCCCCTTCTGGATGAAGTTCCTGTGCGGCAACGCTACAGACGCATCCCTCCTTCAGATTATGAGGCGGTGAAGGAGCATATTAACCAGTTGCTCGAGTCTCAAGTGATTAGGGAAAGTAGCAGTCCTTATGCATCACCGATTGTGCTGGCGCGCAAAAAGGATGGCAGTCTCCGCATGTGCGTTGACTACCGACAGTTAAACGGCAAGACAAGGAAGGATGCTTTTCCTCTCCCTCGCATAGAAGAATCCCTGGATGCATTAACTGGCTCCCGGTGGTTCTCTACTCTAGATTTAGCTAGCGGGTACAATCAAGTTCCCGTGGCAGAGGCAGACCGTTCCAAAACTGCCTTCTGCACCCCCTTCGGCCTGTTTGAATGGAACCGCATGCCCTTTGGACTGTGCAATGCTCCAAGCACCTTTCAAAGGCTGATGCAACGCATGTTCGGTGACCAACAATGTCAATCGCTTTTATTGTATTTGGATGACATTGTGGTCTTTTCCTCCACAGTCGACCAACACTTGGAGAGATTAGATGTGGTGCTTGGACGTCTGCAGCAAGAAGGCCTGAAGGTCAAGCCCAGCAAGTGTGCCTTTTTCCAGCGTCAGGTACACTACCTGGGCCATGTGATCTCTGACCAGGGGGTCTCCACTGATCCTTGCAAGGTGGAGGTGGTGGCCAACTGGCCGGCCCCAGATAACATTCCACAGCTACGGTCGTTTCTGGGCTTTGCCAGCTACTACCGGCGCTTCGTGGAGGGATTTGCCAAATTGGCCGCCCCCTTGCATAGACTGGTTGCAGAGCTAGATGGGGCAAAAGCCGTGAAGAAGCCAGGACGGAGTCTGTCGGTCCATTGGACAGATGAATGTCAACAAAGCTTTGAGACCCTCAAAGCTAAGTTGTGTAATGCCCCAGTGCTGGCCTATGCTGATTTTTCCCACCCTTTTATCCTTGAGGTAGATGCGAGTCATGGGGGCCTGGGGGCAGTGTTGTCCCAGGAACAAAATGGTGTGGTTCGACCAATCGCGTATGCCAGTAGAGGCCTGCGGCCCACTGAACGCAACCCAACCAACTACAGTTCCATGAAGTTGGAATTCCTGGCCCTAAAGTGGGCTATGACAGAAAAATTCAGGGAGTACCTTCTTGGGCAAAAGTGCACAGTCTACACAGACAATAACCCACTCAGTTATTTGTCGACCGCAAAGCTGGGGGCTATGGAACATCGTTGGGCAGCCCAGCTGGCATCTTTTGACTTTGTCATAAAATACAGGTCGGGAAGGAGCAACAAAAATGCTGATGCCCTATCCAGACAGTACGCCACGGGTACTCCAGACCTGGATCCTGTTCTTCCTGGCACTAGGCTCCCTGGGGTTCTGCAGCTGACTCAAATGTCCCCTAGGATGGAGGCTTCTCAGGCAGCTCAAGTTGCGTTTCCACTCTGCAGTTCATTAGATATCCTAAAGTTGCAACAAGCTGACCTGATGATACAGGAGTTGTTCCCTTTTTGGGAACAGAAGCGTCGTCCAACACCGGAGGAGCGCAAACGGCTGTCTTCAGCTGCTTTGACGCTGCTCCGACAATGGGACCGTCTGGTGGAGCGGGATGGGGTGTTGTACCGCCAGGTCTTTCGCCCAGATGGAGCAGAGGAGGTTTTTCAAGTGGTGCTCCCTGCAGCCATGAAGGAGCAGGTATTGACTGAAGTCCACCAAAAGCATGGGGCATCAAGGGGTAGAGAGGACCCTGGAGCTGCTACGGCAGCGTTGTTATTGGCCAGGGATGTCTGCTGATGTGACGGACTGGTGCCAGAAGTGTGAGAGGTGTCAAGTTGCCAAGGCCAATGGGCCACCTGCCCGTAGTCCTATGGGACACTTATTGGCCTCCCGTCCAAATGAAATCCTGGCAATGGACTTCACAGTATTGGAGCCCACTCGCGGTGGGCTGGAGAATGTTTTGGTCCTAACAGACAGTGTTTAGCAAGTATACTCTTGCTTTTGCCACCCGTGACCAGCGCGCTTCAACAGTGGCTGAGGTTTTAGTTACAGAATGGTTCTCTAAGTTTGGGGTACCGGCTCGTATCCATTCTGACCAGGGCCGAAGTTTTGAAAGCACCCTGATTCAGCAGCTGTGTTTTCTCTATAAAATAGAGAAGTCACGCACAACCCCCTACCATCCCGCTGGCAATGGACAGTGTGAAAGATTTAATCGAACACTGCATGACCTGCTGCGTACTCTACCCAATTCTCGTAAACGAGATTGGAATTCTTGCCTGCCACAGCTCCTTTATGCCTACAACACCACCCCTCATCAGGCGACAGGGGAATCTCCTTTCTTCCTGATGTTTGGGCAGGAGCCAAGGCTCCCTGTTGACTTTTTGTTGGGTCGGGTCCAGGAACCCACTGGTGGTGCGGTGCATGACTGGATCCAGGAACATCAAGCGCGCTTACAAGGTGCCTTTGATGGGGCCCAAAGAAGGCTGCAGGTTGGGGCAGCACGCAGGAAGAGAAACCATGACAAACATGTAGGGAACTCGTCCTTGTCAGAGGGGCAGCCAGTCTTGATGCGAGACTGTAGCACGCGGGGACGCCACAAAATACAGGATCTGTGGAGTGCTGTGGTTTACAGGGTCCTGAGAGCACCTGAACAGGGGTCGGTGTACACCATTGCACCAATTGATGACCTGGGTAGAACAAGGCAGGTCCACCGATCGCTCCTAAAGGCCATTGTAGGGGAGGTCCCCAGGCAGAGTAACAGCATCCCAATGGATGCTCCTCAGCCCGGTCCATCACGTTTAAACCAGGATGATTGGCCGGATGGGGATTTATTCATAGTAAGGCCAGACCACCTCGGTAGGGCAGGGGTGGAGGAACCCCCCTCAGAGCCGCCACTAGAACCAGTTGTGACACAATCCAGTGTACCAGCATTGGCAGCGGTAGGGGACAATTCCTTGATGCAACCAACCAACACTGTTGGTAGCAGTGTGCCCTTGCGTCGCACTGCAAGGGCTACAGCAGGTCACCATTCTAACCTTCACAGACTCCCAAGATCTGTGGAAGGTCAACCTGGTGTCACCTCTCAGGCGATGTCTGCGGTCTTTCGGCCATGGACATAGTCTATTCCTGCTCTGTTTTATATGCATTTTTCTCTTTTCATCGTCGGGTCGACGATGCAAACTGTGGGGGTGGGTTGTGGCAGCATGAGCTAATTGAGCTGCAGGTGTGGCCACTCATCTTGGCTCTGCTAATGAGCACCTGGCCAGCTACAAAAGAGGACTGAGCTGGCTCTCTCTCAGTTCCTGCTGAGACTGCCTCCTGTTCTCTGGGTTCCTGCTCCTTTGTCAGTGCAGGTATGGTGGCCGGGGCTTGCTGCATGCACATTCTTCCTGTCGGTTGCTGCAATTGTGGTGTCCTGTGTTCTTTTATCCTATTGCAGTGAGTATCATAACCCCTCATCACACAGCATACCTGTGGGTGACAGGAAAGGGCGAAGTGAACGGAGCGCATCGCTCCCTGCCCCTCCCTTTAGGTGTGATCAGCGCTGATCGGTATGTGTCTGAAGTGTGCCTCTTCGCCCTGCATGTCCTCTGGTCGCAGAGGTAATGCCCTGCTGCCTGTTTTCTGGTTTGCCTCCACAGGGTGTTTGGTGGAACCTGCTGCTGCTATACAAAGTTTTAGTTCCTTTAGCGTTTTTATAGGTGTTCTCTACCCGGCCTCCCCCCTCCACTTTGGCGGTCTGACAAGGGAGTCGCTGACAGCGGCGTCTGCTTCCCCCCCCCCCCTCCCACTTCGTCTACGGCCGACCACGTGGATGTGCAGGGGCTCCTGGGAGTTGGAGGCTGGTAGTGACGTGTGTGTGTGCACCTACCACTTCCTGACCACCTGTAACCAAAGAACCTGGGTACACAGACCCTGCTGGACTTCACTGGTTTGCTGTGTTGTTTGTGTGTTTGCACCTTATACCCCTGCATGCTACAGGGTATTGTTTGTTTGGTTCCAGTGTTTCTTGTGTACCCCTGCTATAAACAGGTGGCTTGAGGCTCTTGTTTGTTTTTACTGTTTTAATTATTTTTTTATGAGGTTCTTACTGTTTTTATCTGGTTTTATTCTTTTATAATTTTTATCTGGTTTTACCCTGGTTTTAATTGTTATTAAAACCATTCTTACGCCAGAACCACGTCTCCACTTGGTTGAGTCCTTAATTTTTGTTTGGTGTGTCCTGAACCGCTCGTGTTGCCACACATGTAATTCAGAAATGAAAATCAACAAAAAAAAAAAAGCTTTTGGGAAGACTTCTGCATCCATCCTTTGTTGTTTCTGTAGAACCCAGCGTTCTGTTGGGATACCCCCCCCCCCCCCCCCGCACACACACACATACAGTTTTTATTCAGGCTAACTTTTCTAAACCACAGACTTCAGATTGAGCTCTATTTCCACCTTCAATGGGAGAAAATGTTCCATTTTACACCAAAAGTCTCCCAAAAAAGCAGCTGTTCTATTGAGAAAAAAGTAAAGATTCAGGCTTTGAAAAACAAAAACAAACGTTTGGGTTCTAATGTGTTTAAAATATTATTTTAACCTTTCCTTTTTTGTTGTTGTTTATTCCTCCACCATAATGTGCTTCCGTACTTCACTATAGCTAACAAAAAAAAAAAAATTTTTGGGATTCTTTTGGACTTGAAGTTATTAAAAAACAAAATGTTGTGGGTTTATTTTCTGTAGGGTATTCATATGGTTTTGGCACAGAGCACAGTCTCCAGTGGAACAAGACATTAGGGTGAACACAGATCCCAAAAACAAACATTTGGTTTCATCATCAGACTTTATAGAGCAGCTTTTCTCTGGAATACATCAGCGTTCATATAGAGTATCATCTGCTCACATTCTGCTTTCTAAACTGGATCAAGCTGGACCGGGTTCAGGCTAAATACAGAACGTGTGTGTGTGTTTGTGCGTATGTGTGTGTGTACCCAGAAACCAACAGCTCACATACAACTAAAAAGAGAACATTTTTGGCAAGACAACCTAAAGTTTGATTTTTTTAAAGTGATTTTGTCGAACTTGACTAGATACTGTATTTTATATTTTGTGTTTGTCAAAGAAATGGTTTACAGGTGATCCCAATCTTTGCCATTTCCCATTTACGCACTCTCCTGCTGGCTTACAGCCCCTCACACCCCCAACCTAACATTAGCGGTGCAACAAAAGTACCTGAGGGGTGGTTTGCACTCTCTGAGTGAGTGTAGTGTTCCTGCTCGTCTGTAGTCATGCGGTCGTTGTGTCGGTCCGTTGTGGTGAAGAGAGAGCTGAGCCAGAAAGCAAAGCTCTCAATTTACCGGTCGATCTACGTTCCAATACTCACCTATGGTCATGAGCTCTGGGTCATGACAGAAAGAACCAGGTCCCGAATACAAAGGGCTGAAATGAGCTTCCTCCGCAGGGTGGCTGGGCGCTCCCTTAGAGATGGGGGGAGAAGCTCGGTCACCCGGAGAGAGCTCGGAGTGGAGCCGCTGCTCCTATATCTCCAGGGGGGTCAGTTGAGGTGGCTTGGACATGTGGTTCGGATGACCCCCTGCACGCCTCGCTGGGGAAGTGTTTCAGGCGTGTCCCACTGGGTAGAGGCCCCGGGGAAGACCCAGGACACACTGGAGAGACTATGCCTCTCAGCTGGCCAGAGAATGTCTCAGGGTCCCCCCAGAGGAGCTGGAGGAAGTGGCCGGGGAGAGGGAAGTGTGGCCATCTTTGCTTAGACTGCTGCCCAGACCCGATCCGGATAAGCGGAAGAAGATGGATGGATGGACAAAAATGGTAAGCAATATCAGAGCCATCCAGTCATAGGGTTTAAGCCAGATACCAGTTCAGATGAGGACATTCGTGGATCTATTTGTCTGCAAGTGGATGCATCAGAATGGAGCAGAGCAGGGAGCTTGTGGCCTGCTGATCCTAGTGTCTACGTCACAGTTACAAGTTTTTACTGAATTCTTTCATCTGCTCCCCATTCACAATGATTTGAACAAAGAAATACTCAGAAATACAATTTTAACCCTAATCTTCTTTATATAAGTCCACCATCACCAGAAAACAATGTTAAAAACACCACAAACTCTTTTTCTCTTTCCTGTCTGATAAGAATCTGTGATAGTAAAACTATTAAAAACCAAACGATTGATTAAAAGCTTAAGAACAAAACTTTCACAGATGTGATCTTTATGCTGACATAACCATCAAAATAGTTAACACCAAAGTTTATTAGGGAGAAAGGTCATGGATTATCATGTAGCAGCACACTGCAATCTTAAAAACAGATGATTTTTTTTAAATTTTTGTTTGGTTTTGCAGCATTTACACCCCAATTTAGAGGTAAAGAACAGTGATAAAGTCTTAAAATAAAATCAAGAATTTTAATGCTGAATCTTAATCTCGTGTCTGTAAGAAGTTTCGTTGCATCACTGTAGTTTTCTTGGTACTTTTTACAAATTGTTTAATAGTTTTATTGAAACAATTGCTATATGTTGTTGGTATGTCGAACAAAGGCATTGTCTGATTGTGTTCTTTATGTATTTGGAGATTGAAACGTGTGCCCCTCTTCTGTTTTTGTTCAACTTTTGGTTCAAAAATTGGTTAGACAGCCGTATAAATATGTTGACTGTATAAAGTTCTCTAGGTGCGTGATGTTAAGCGTGATCTGCCTTTCAGAGTTTAATTTAAAACAAGGTTTTTAAGACTGCAATTAAACGACAAATTCAAGTAAAAGCCAATTTGGAGACATGAAACGAGACTTTGGCTCCCTCTTGTGGCCAGAAAAATACAAATACATTTATTGTGAAAAACTTTTATTGGTTAAATAAATAAATGAAATCTGTATTGTACACCTACACCCGTCCATTTAGTAAACGTAGAGTTTCTAAACAACTTTCAAAGTAAACTTGCTTGGTCTGTTTAAAGCATTTGTTTTGTCTAGGCGGAACTTTAGATTCCTGTTCTTTGTCCATACCCGGACTGAATAGCGGACACACGGTTGCTAGGGGTTGCATACCCAACTGGACGCTCTTCTGACAATTGAAAAACGTTTGTTTGTACCCAAACAGGAGGGGAAATCACTCCACTTTCAGTGAAGTGGACACACATCCGGGATTCTGTAACGTTTGTGTTTTACGGTGACCTGACTGACGGCATCAGCCGCGAGCTTCGGACTGCACATGTCAGCAGATTAACGGAGGATTGGGAGGAGAGAGAGACGGGTCACGAGAGGTGCAGTCTGGTTCTGGATCCATTTTGATTGGTTTAGTCAATTAAATGCCAAATTGGATTTGGGTGAAACTTCCAGTTTCCTACGTTTAATCCGAGTCGTGAACTCATCGCGCCGCTCTTTTGGTCTCCTTCAGGTCCGTAACATGACTGACTCGAACCGGAACGTGAGCCAGTCCAGACTGGACCGAACTTCGGCTTTCCCAGTCTTCCTGCTGCTCCTCGGAGCGCCATGTCAGACGGCGTAGAAGAACCGGAACCTTCCGGTCCAGCAGCGGCGCGGGTCCGGCCCCCGCTGGCTGAAAAGGCTCTATCCGAACCCTTCGCGCGGCTGCGGTACCAGGACACGTCCCTGCTGATCTGGCAGCAGCAGCAGTTGGAGGCGGCGCCGCCCACCACCTACCTGAACCGGAGCCAGTCAGCCTGGTACAGCAGCTACGGGAACCAGGCGGTGCTGATCCGAGACAAGAGCGGCCTGTCGGAACCGGACGGACGCTCCAAGATCTGCAGCATCATGTGAACTGGTTCAGGACAAAAACGGGTCAAACACGGACCCGAGTTCCCAGATTAATTAAGCCCGATGACCACAGGAGATGGCAAAACGCCTACATAGACCACAATGCACTGCTGCGTCTGCAGTTTTTGATGGCAGCTTCAGTTTCAGAATGTTTACTATCGGTTCTTAATCTTAATTTTTTTAAACACTTTTATTTGAGTATTAAAACAAAGCAGCTATTCGTTGGTTAATTTGTGACATTTTTGCAGTAAACAGGAAGTTTTTAAAAATTCAGGTCATAATTCTTAACAAAAATTTCAGGACAAATATTAACTAATAGGTATAATTAAGATAATTTGATCAAATATGCTTTTCCCTTTTTTTGCTACAAGAAAATCCAATGTTTGTTTACATGCTAACAGTATTTGCTTACACACAGTAGGTTCATTAAAGAAAATTGTGTTTTGCATGTTTATAGGACTGTTCAAGTCTCCTTTTTTATTACATTTTTAACCACTGGAAAGTTTTGACCAAGAAGATCAAATCAAACTGATTTCGACAAAGTTTATTATTTACATAGGGAACCATCTTTTTTGGACTTATTCATACTTTTAGAATAAAATTGTCGAGATGTTCAGATTACTGAGATCATATAGCTGCATACATTTTAAAGCAGTTTTCAGCCTTCATACACAAAATGTAATTTAAATAAGCTTTAAAAGATTAACCAAGTTGAACTTTAACCAATAGAAATTAGGTTGTTAAGGAGTGTAAGAAAATAATCGATTCAGCTATATACTTGTACCGATTAAAAATGCTGTCAGGACGATATTTTTTAAATCATTTATGAGCGTTCTTCAGCATCTGACTCTTGTTTTCCACTTTAACCCCCAACCGCTAGATGGCAGCACCGCACACTGACCCTCTCTGAGCAGCTCCACACAAAACAACTGCAAGATCTCGCGAGAAGTAGCTCGTGTTAAATATTCAGTTCAGTTTGTTGTCATGAGATATGCACTACCTACAGAATCTACAGGTTAACTTAAGGCAACAAGATCATATGTGCCCCGTTTCAGCAAAATGTCATTTCTGTTCCCTCTGCTATCTTCTATTGGAGAAAATTTATTCCTGACTGGCCCTGGAAAAATGTTTGGACCCTGCATCAGAGACTACTATTAATAACAAGATGAGAGATGTCTCCTACAAACTCTTACATAGAATCTATCCCACTAATCAACACATGCTCAGATATAATAAGACAATTGACCCCAACTGAACTCTCTGTAAACAACACCCAGAAACAATCAGTCACCTATTCTGGAATTGTAACACTACTAAAAATTGACAAGAATTGAAAAGAATATTCATGTTTTATAAATCACAAATTAGACTCACAATTTCAGATGAAATTTGAATATACCATATTTGGCCTACACAAACAGAAAACATAAAATTGGCAAGTAATCTAATTACAATATTTGGTAAGTTTAATATTCACAAATCATTATTAATCACAACTATTTTTCACTGTAATAATTAAAGAATTAGAATCTTATTTGCACACTATTTCTACTAGCTTAAGCAAAAAGGCCATACATATTTATGAAAACTGCCTGTCTTTGATCATTTTCAATGCATAGTAATCTGTTTTCGTTCTGATACGTTCAGTATCCAGTGGTTTAGCTTTCAATGGGCGTTCAATGGCAGCGTAATTTTTACACATAGCCCAAAACAGGTAAGTCCAAAATGCGCATTTATGTCGACTTTTCACTGGACGTGGTCACTTGCAGAAGGAAGTGTGAACACATCTTCTTTAAGTGATGGGTTTACATCCCAGCTTCTCCATCATATGGTGACAAAATGAACAAGAGAGGTCACCGAATGTCTCTACTTCTGGGTTCTTTGTGGAGTTTTCATTTTCTCTTCATGCAAGAGTGTTTTTTTTCTCCCACAGGTCACAAACATGCTATATAGGCTAACTGGTTACTTGTAATGTGTGTGTGTGTGAGCGTAACTGGCAACCAGTCATGAGTGTACACCACCTTCACTCTACAGTGGCTGGGATAGGCTCCAGCAACCTCATGATCCCAAAAGAGATACAAGTGTTCTGAAGATGAATGGATGGATGCCTTCACTCTTCTCCATATAGATTTGCTCATTAATAAAGTGGAAATTTGTGACCAACTGGAAACCAGAGAGCTGTCTGCAGGTGTCTTGCACACGTCGACCGGTTCAACCGTTTGAAAACCTCGAAGAGGAAAAAAAAAAAAAGATGCTGTTGTTCTAACAGGCCTTACAAAGAAAGATCAAAGATAACCACTGCAGTTCATGACAGCAGCGCTGATAAAGCTGCCAGGATGCAATCTACTGTCTGCAGAGGGCTGCATAATTACAACTAAAGAATGCAAACCACACAGAACCAACACAAGGGCGTAAAATTCAAATGGCATCAGCCTGTGTGACAACTCCAGTTCCAATGGCTTTGTGATCAATGTGACCCGAGGGATTACAAACTGTTATGAAGTATAAACCGGGCCTAATTTACAACAGATTAACTACAAAAAATAGACTATTTAATTAATAATGTACTTAATGTTCTAATGAAACCCCACAGAAGTAGATTTTCAAGAGGAGCATCTCACACAAGTACTCATGTTACAAACCCTCACCGGTCGCCTTATTAGGCACACCTGTCCAATTGCTCATTAGTGCAAATTTCTAATCAGCCAATCACATGGCACAAACTCAATGCATTCAGGCATGTAGACATGATCCAGACGATCTGTTGCAGTTCAAACTGAGCATTAGAGCCGGGAAGAAAGGTGACTGAAGTGGCTTTGAACGTGGAATGGTTGTTGGTGCCAGATGAGCTGGTCTGAGTATTTCAGAAACTACTGGGATTTTCACCCACAACCATCTCTAGGGTTTTCAGAGAATGCTCCAAAAAAAGAGAAAATATCCCAGGGCTCCAGACTGCGACCAATTGGTCGCATTTTGCGACCAAAATTTGAGAGTGTGCGACTGAATTTTACATCCAGTCGCACATGCGCGACCAGTAAATTTGCCTCCCCCACCCTACGTATTTTTCATACATTAAACGTGGAAGGGGCACGTCAATGATCAATCAAATAATCAATGTGACGCGAGCGCACACGCACGCAGGCAGACACACACACTCGCGCACATACTCATGAAACGCGAGCACACACTTGCGTGATGCCCGTCTGTGAGGCGTTCACTGCGTGTGAGAAGAATAGGGAAAGCAGCTGTAAGTGGTTAAAATGTGTGGAGGGGGAGGGGCCTAGAGACAATCGAGCGCGCGTTAACATCTGTGGGAAGGAAACGGAGACAAATATCATCACAACCTGATATGTGCGTCTGAGCTATGAGTAAGTGAACTATTGATTCATTCTTCCAACCTGCGGCTAGTGTACCAGTGACAGAACTACAGCAGGGGTCTCAAACTCGCGGCCTGCGGGCTATTTGCGGTCTCCAAGATGATATTTTGCAGCCCCCGCCTTAATGTGGAAGTTTAATGTTACTGCAGCCCACCAGTTTTAATGAATGACACTTTTTCATTGTCTGCACGGAGCTGACCAACCAATCACAGTGGGGTAAATGACTCTTAGGGGCGGGACAATGACAGGGCTTGAGAGCAGGACACCTGACAGCCCCCAGGAGTTCCTTACTTTCCTTTTTAGAACGTATCTATTCGCTCGTAATTTTCTAAATACATGCAGTCCGTGCTGAACTTTTCTCTGGGTCACACAGAACCGGAGGAAGGTTAAGTTGGAGTTGTCCTTAACATTAAATTTAGTTTTAATATTCCTCTCCCCCTTAGTGTGATCTGTGTTATTATATATTTTATGATTATTTTAATGTTTTGTAATGTATGTAGCCTTTTTTTAATGAATTGGTATTTTAAATTATTTTAATTGATCACTCAACTACAAAAACCATCAGGACACATGTCCCATAATGCATTGTTTTGTAGTCTGTAGGGCAGCTTTCAGTCAGTTCAGTTTCCAGCTGTGTCCGGGTAGGTTTGCCCCTTGCTCCCACCCCTTTCTCGCGATATTTTTGTGATGATTGACAGTTGATGTTGGAGCAAAAACAAAAATATATGTCACACACCAGGTGATCTGCGCAGCGTTGAGTTCACCTGGGTGATCTCAAACACGCTTATTGTGCATCTTGGCTGCACCTATTTGGTGTCACAAAGATAAATTTCCATCCGTTGTCTTTACTATTTGTACTGTCATGACAGTGATGGTTCTGTCAGTTTACCTGTTGTTGCATCTTCAAAAGTGCAGGATAACATGTGACACTGAATTTGAAACAGCTCATTGTAATTTCTGCATCTATTATTAAAGTATTTATTACTAATACAGGGGAAATTAGTAGATTTGGTTAGCATGTTGGTTTACGGTATGCGCCCCTAAATTTTCTGGTTGTGCCCCTAAAATTTTCAGTTAGGGGCCACAGTGCTCCTAGTGAAAAATGTTAGTCTGGAGCCCTGTATCCAGTGAGCAGAAATGCCTTGTTGATGCCAGAGGTCAGAGGAGAACGGCCAGACTGGTTCCAGCTGATAGAAAGACAACAGGACCTCAAAGAACCACTGATTCCAACAGAGGTCTGCAGAAGAGCATCTCTGAATGCAGAACACGTCCAACCTGGAGGCAGATGGGCTATGGCAGCAGAAGACCACACCGGGTACCACTCCTATCAGCTAAGAACAGGAAACTGAGGCCACAATTCACACAGGCAGTTCTAAAGGTAAAAGGGATCCAACCCGGTACTAGCAGGGTTGGCCGGTGAGCGTAGATAGTTTATAAAAGGTAAACTTCAAGTATGCTGTCTTGCTTTTAGTAGAGACCAAGTATGCTTACAGTACACTTGAAGTACTTTTTACTAAAGGTGTCTTTGAAAAGTTAGCATTTCATTTAGCAACAGCTTTGCACCGATGAAGCTTTTAGCACCTCAACTGAATCAGCAAAGTAGATTTTAATCGGCAGCTTTTATACTTCCTAGGAGGAAATTGATGTCCTTCTACAAAAACAATAAACTGGTCTCAGAAAGTAAACAGGAGCCACACCCCCCTCCAGGTAAATTAAGAAGAGGTTAGAATAATAAGTTAGCCAACATTCCTCAGTTTATATGGTTTATTTATGAAAACAAATTAACTCAGAAAATAAGGATCCCATATCAGTAATTACATCAAATAATTCACTTGTTGGTTTTTGATGGTTCGTCCTCTGCATCTCTATTGAGCGGAGCTCCTTCTACACCTCAGACAGCTACTATACAGCTACTATACAGTGCTCAAACATACAGAAGAAAGAACGTACGGCCGGAGTGCATGCAAATACATAAAATCACCTTTTTCCTTTTTCTTATTAAAATACAAAAATTAACTATTCGCTTCAAAGGTCAACCATTAACTAAAAGGAAACAGAGAAGGGTTACTGTGGCAACAAGCTGTCTGTCTGTCTGTCCTTCACCCTCAGACAGGAAATGTTGTTCTGAGCGACTGTTTCAGGCCGTCCTTTCAGAGAGAAGGCAAACCACACATGTGAAAACACAAGAGCTGAACCGTCTCCGTGGTGACCAGTGACATCACACGCAAAGGAAGGCCATGAGTTTTGGTTGAAAGCTGAAACAAAAACAGAGTAATGCCACAGATAGCCTTCAGGGGAAGCCACAACAGGGAGCGTTTAAAAAAAAAAAAAAAAAAAAATGGAGAACATGGCCAATCACGTAAAAGAGCGCCGACACAACGGGCCAATCAGAAACAGCAGAGAATAAGGAAACTGCCACCGAGCTGCTGCTCTGAAGGATGAGACGTGAACTGCACTGTCTGCTGTTGAATTTTACTGCTGTTGCTGGCCCCGCCCACCTCTCTCCTATTGGCTGATGAAAGCAGCACAGGACATAATTTCTCATTTCTCAGAGCCGTAATTTGCGGCGCTGGCAGGAGACTTTGGATTCTGTCAAAGACCATGCAGAGCTCTGGGACAGCTGGGGGAGAGGTGTGGGCGGGGCTGGGCTAGGGGTGTGGGCGGGGCTGCGAGGTTAGGACAGGATAGCGGTACAGAGACGTTTTATATCCAGAACTGCATAAGACACAAACAAATTCGGCACACGACCTGAAAGTTCAAACAGAAGAACAAGGAAATGTAGTGTTCGGGGAGGAACCTGATTGGCTGCGCTCTCTGATGACAGGCCAGCGCCAAGTCAGGAGGGGATGGGGGCGGGGCTAGTAATGGGTATGGGGAGGGTTAGGTTTCGGTACCTACATACTTCAGTCAGACAGCAGGTTGCAGATCCTGCCTGAAGGACCAGCAGGGTTGCTCTCAGAGGACGTGGGGGGATTTGAACAGAAATACGATCCTTATTTAAACAAGTTTCACACATTAAATGTCTTTTTTTTTTCTTGCCAAGAACTTTTACATTTCGGTAAAACTTGTTGCAGAGAGACGCTCCATCAGTCAGCTCCACAAAAAAAAAAAAAAAAAAAAAAAAAAAAGGTTTTTTTTTTTATTTGGATCAGTTCGGTCCCAGGAGCACCTCCCTGCAACATCCTCTAAAATAGCTCCACGTTATCGTGTCACCATGGATTCCACGCATCAACCAATAATCCAACAATAATCCACTTCTTCTTCTCGTACACGTTCAATTGATCAGTAATCCGACGCCGTGCGAGCGATTGGCTGCTCCTCTTCTCGTGGTGCGTCTGGAATGTGCTCAGAGGTCAGGGGTTGCCGCCGGATGTCCAGGAGGAGGAGGAGGAAACCTTTCGATGGTTTTATTTGTCTCCACCCCCTGTTCTCTCCTCCCCCTTTTCCTGACTGACTGCTTCTCTCCAGAAAATTAAAATAAAACACTAGAAGCTAAAGGAGGAAAAAAAAAAAAAGAAGAAAAAAAAAAAAAAAAGCAAAGTCAGCCTATTTACATACAGTCTGCACGTCTGAGTGTGTGTGTGTGCGAAGTTCCGAGTGGGTCGTTTGTGTGTTTGTTCAAGAACAAAGTTTGCATGATTCTGTGTTTGTGTGTTAGATCAGTAACAGCCGTGTGCCCCCCCCGAGTGCTCAGTCTGTGTCAGAGGATGAAGAGGTTCCTGTTGAGGAGCTGTCATCGGAGGAAGAGGAGGAGCTGCCACTCAGACGACTGGCCCCGCCCCCAGAGGCCCCACCTCCTGCTGCTTTCTCTGAAATGAGAGGACAGAAGACGAGTTCAAACCAGGAACGTGACCACTGACTGTATATGGGAACTGGACTGAGCGAGTGTGCTGTCACCCATAGAAAACTGTTTACCGCCCACCAAAGTCAATTTAGTTGACATTTTTTCTCTATAGGATTTTGGCTTCTTGGAACCAGCGGGTACTTCCTGTTCCAGGGGGGGAGGGGTCAGTGATAGGGTAGCTATTGATCATCACATTATAGAGATACCAAAAACTCCAGCTGCTGATATGTTACTGTGGGTTCTGAACTTGTTTCAAACGGGTGAAGACTGATGGCAAGTCTTAGACCTTCATCAGGTTTGGTTAGCATCCTGAGCTGCAAACCCAAAACTAAGGAGGACCAAAGGTCCCGGAAAAACAACGATCCCTTAGCACATGTGGAAGGGAACCTTTAACGTCCCACTCTGATCATCTTTTGATCTTTCTCTGAGGTCTTTTAATGATGACTATGCTGTTTAGAAACCAAGTCAGAAAAAACCCATGTTGTTTTCTAGGACATAGTATGGCGACCCGTCCAGGGTGCCCCCAGCCTTTGCCCACAAGTGGCCGGGATAGGCTCCGGCAGCCCCGTGACCCCGAAAGGGAACAAACTGTTAGAAGATGAAGGAACTAATTAATGCAACTTTTACATATTCACAATAATTAAACTATAACAGTGTTATATTTTTAAATATAAGAATTTTGATTTATTTTAATCTGACGGCAGCACATTCAAGGCCCTTTCAAAATAAAAATATGTCAAAAAGATCCTCCTAAATCAGTAAATGTACTTGCACTTATTATTATGCAATTCTGTCATGTAAGAACTTTGCTTCTGAACTGAAACGATACATCCTGCTGTGTAGCAAAAGATAAGAGTGTGTGTGCTTTCAACTGAATCTAATAATAAACCGTTCTGACAATAGATTTAATCACCATTAGTCATCAGACGTGAGGATTTTTAAGGGTTGATAAAGACCTCTTAATTTAGTACCATGTCTAGAGTGATTAAAAACAAGTTCATTTTACTATCATAAGATCGCCTAATAAAAATAAAAAATAACTTAAATATAGTAACAAAATGTAACCAACAAAGCCATTTTTGATACACAATAAGAAACAAATCAAGCTACTTTGAAGTTCCATGTAAAAAACTTCTGGTTTTAACAAACAACAACTTAAACTCATGACTACAACCCCCAGCGCGCAGCGGTTGCCAGCCCGTGCTGCATCACATTTATGAACACGCATCAGAAGTGGCGGAGGCATGGAGGCTGTGCGGGGTGAACGCAGCATCACACTAGCGTGTGAGGATGGAGTTGGTGCTGTACTCACGCATGAGCTTTCTCTGCTTCTTCTGCAGGCAGGACTTGACGTAGCGCTCCAGTTCTCTGAGTGTGGAGGGTTTGAGAGTCTCAAAGTCGATCTCGATCTCGTCGGGGTTGGAGTCTCTCAGTGACGGCTCTCTGGACTGGATGATATGCACGACGCGGCCCAGCTTCTCCCCCGGCAGCCGGTTGATGTCCAGACTCAGCTGCCGCTTTTCGTCGTACGACATGGGCAGAGAGGATTCCTCGCCATCGTCTCCATTGGCCGAGCCCCCGCCTGACGTCTTTCCGCCTTTCTTAGGTTGCCTGGAAGAGTTGGATGAGTGTGAGTCTGCCACCGAGTGAACCTGAGCAAATCTAACGAGGGGACACTGAGAAAAGGCGTACCTGGGGGCCGTTACTGTACTGTTGGCTTTCCTGGCTGGCGCCTTCTTCTGATTGGCTGGTTTGGGCTGCTGCGCAGCAGCTTTGGGTTTCTTTTCCTCTTCTATCTTAGCCTTGTTCCCTTTTTCCTTGTCTTTCTCTTTTTTCTTCTCCTTGTCTTTTTTCTCCTTCTTCTTCTTGGGCTTGCTGACCGGCGCCTGCGACAGCACGGCCAGCTGCTCGTGCACGGCCTTAAGCTGCAGGAAAACGGCGGCCATCAGCGCGCACACAACCCCAGCTGAGCCACGCATGCGTGAGCTCAGTTATTCTGACAAATCTATCAATTATCAATGTGTTTCTGCAGATTATCAAATATTATGTTGAAATGATAAAAACCACAAAGTTCTCAACCTGTGATTGGCCGACAGCACCAACCTGCTCCTGCAGCTCAGCCAATCGTGTGGCTCGTTCCTCCTCAGAGTCAGACGATTCGTCGGAGGACGAGTTGTTGCTGCTGTCGGAGGAGGCGGTGCTTTTACTGACCAGCGGCGTGGTGGACGGGACGGACACCTCCAGGCCCTCGTCTGGGATCTTGGCAAAGCGCATCTCGAACACGTCCTGGGCACAGGCGGACAGGTTGGTATTGATCGGCGGCTGATACAGCCGATGCTAGCGAGAGGCACAGACGTACCTGCAGCTTGCGGGCCATGGCCACTACCTCGTGGTCTGGGGGGTTGTACTTGTAGCAGTTGGAGAACATTAACCTGACGTCTGTGGCAAAGCTCTGGGGGTCGCTGTACTCGCTTTTATCCATCTTTTTCTTTTGAGGTAAAAAAAAATAAAAGACGGATTAGAGATGACAGATTTACAGTGAAACCACTTCAATGTATGTAATCCTGACTAGAAGAATGTATGTGAAAGTAAAACAATTCAAAAAAGGTTTTAAACTCTTCATTTAGTGACATTTAACCTGGCAGTTCACACTTCCCAGCGTCTGTTCAAGCAGCCACTTTCAACGAAAAGTCTATGAGAACGTGCATTTCGGGCTTCTGCGTTCAAACCCCCCACATTCATGACAAGCTGCGCAACTTTTGAAGACTGTTTTTGGGCTCTACGTCCAAACATGCAGCTATTGAATGTGCGTTAACAGTTAAACAGTCTATATGATGCTTTTCTTAAGCCTTTCTGAGAAAACTATAACCATATATATGATTACACATTACCTTTGCCACACTAATGAACTAATTTCTTATGAAATATAAGTTATTTTTGCAGCTCGTTTTCCAACCCAGAAGTAAGACGACACGATCTTTGAGGCCCCGCCTCATGGGTGCCGCCCATTTCATGACATCATCCAGGGGCCAGCCTCTGCAGCGTGTCTGCGTTTCGCCCACGAAAACAAACAACATCCAAACTTTTGCAAAGATGGATGTGCATATAAAATAAAATTGTTTTGTCGATCACTGCTAGCTCCACAGAGAAAGTAGGCGTGTGTGTGAACCTGGGGGTGGAGCTGGCAGCAGAGTCTCTTCCTGGAAGGGGCGGTTCCTCACTTATCTACGTCACAATGTGTGAACCCACTAGTTTTCGTAGATTTGGAGGAGCTGGTGTGGACTGGGCCCCAAATATTGCTTCTCCACGTTTTCCACACACAATCCCACTTTATATTTATTTTATTATTTTATGTGTAAAGATCTTTGTTTTTGGTTTTTAAATGGAAAATTGCTGCTACTATGGAAAGAACGTTGTGTTGCATATGTATAAAAAGTGCTATATATAAAGTTTGATTTGATAACAGACTAGAGAGTTTTTTCTTACATTTCTGGTTGGGGGCGTGTCTAATAATGGAAACCACTAAGCACATGAATGCTGCACACTCCAGTGGATTAAATTGAGGAGTTTTTCTCAACATACAGATTGTTGAGACGGTTGTTCTCACGTCCCAGAAGCCACTCTGCTTAATACAAGGCAACTGATTCTCTAATGTTTCACTCTTTCAGATAATAAAGATGCAGACACTGTGAATTATTACATTTAGAAAATACCAGTTTTATGACAGTTGTGCCATTTTATTTTGGAATTATTTATCTATCACACCTTAAAACTCGAAGTTAGCATCCGGTTGTTAGCATCCACTCTGACGTTTTCATCTTCATCACAAAGTCTTAAGTTTAAACCAGAGAATGAAGATTCAATCAAATAAAGTTCCCGACCTGCTAAAGATGTTTCTTGTCAAAGGGAGATGAAGGGTAAATTAGGCAGGCAGCTGTTAAAAAAAAACTAGCACAGAAAATGTTCCTGTGATAACAATAAATACATCAGGAATTATGTAAAAACGAAATATGAAAAATCTTTTTGCCCTGAAAAATAATCTGAGCCTCGGGTGAATTCTCAGTGTTATAATGGCAATGATGCCCAATGATGCAAAAACAAAAAAATACAACCACATGTTTAATTTTTTATACTGAGTTTTTGTAGTAGCACTTTAATGTGAAAAACAGGTTTTTCAGAAAACAGAAGCTAACAAAAGCTGCGTCCATGAAAATATTGTCTCACATTAAAAAGGTCGGAGACCTCTGCTTTAGAGCATCTTTCTGCATTTTCAAATAAATCTTTAGTTTCCATCAAACACTTTTAGCACCTAATGATTCCTTTTTAGCATCAGTTTGGATTCTTTCATCTTTTCTGGCTGTGCTATTTTCTTTTTTAAAAGTTTATGTTGTAGCAAACATTATTTTGAACATCCTTATGCAAAGGTTTAAAATTCTTCTCACCTTTCAGATTAAACAACTTTTTCCTGAAAAAAATCTGTTTTGTTTTTTCTAGGAACACAATTAGCCAAAACCAATATAGTGCTAGAAAATAGTACACAAATGTAAGCAATAACCTGTTTGAGGTGCGCAAATTCTTTTGATACTGCAATCTTAAATGAAGAAAGAATAAATTATTTATTTTAAGCCTAAAATACATTTACAATGTACCTCAAACTCTCACCAGCTCTAAAAAGCCATTTTAAGAGCTTTATTTTAGTCTGAAAAGACTTCAGAGCTGCTAATGTTTGTGGTCAGGTGTGTGCTGATGTCATTACCCGCACGGTGCTGAGGTCCATGGGGTGTTTGATGATGTCATGGTAGTCGTGCAGCTCCAGCGCCTCAGCGTCCACAGGCTTGTAGAAAGGCCAGGCATAGGCGGCATGTTTCTTGGAGAGCATCTCCTTCAAGATGGCGTCGCAGTGTTTCATCTGCTCTCCGAGCTTTCCCGGCTTCCTGGCTGCCGCCCCCACGCCGCCACCTCCCACCTCAACGCCAGGCGTGTCTTCCACCGTCTCGCGACGGGTCTTGGGGGGGCGGGCGGCAGCTTCCCTGCGGGACGAGACGAGTTTGGCTGGCTTTGTGTCCTGGGCGGACGGGGAGTCGGCGCGGCCAGCAGAGATGGCTGACGTGGTGGGAGTGGTCGTGTCGGCTTTCCTCTTCACACCTTTCTTCTGTTGGAGACACAAAAACACCTCCAGTTAAGAGGAGAAACAGACAAACAAACAAACACTGTAGAGTGGATTGTGTTGTTACCTTGACAACAGGCTGCGCAGATGGCATCATGGTTGCTGGGGGCTGTGGGGCAGGGACAGGGGGCGTGGCCTGGACAGGAGTGGGTGTGGTGGAGATTACAGGTGTCTGAGAGGGAGAGGGGGAGGGGTAGGAGGTGGGAGGGGAGGCCGAGGACTCCGCCTGCTGGCTCACTATGAAAAACAAACACACAGGAAGAACTTAATGATCAGACGCAGGTTTCAATTTCCATAAAGCTGCCAGACTAACGGTCAGCTCTGTTTATGGCTCACATTAATTCAAATGTTTAACTTTATGCTGATGATGCTCTGCAGTTCACTTCAACTATCAGTTTAGATCAGAAACATTGACTGTATGAGAACTGGACTGAGTGACTCCTCCCCCCAGGCGTTCCAAATAGGAAGTAAGGCTGGATCCAAGAAGTCAAAATCCAATAGACTTCCATTTGTAAAATGAACTGCTGTTACTCTGCCATTCTATTTGAGGGAATAATCATTTTTGCGTCTTTATCTTTTTTTAACATCCACCATCCCTTTTGGACCCTACCCCAGCAGGGTCACAACCACACACCCATACAGACTCACATTCACACCTAGGGACAATTTAGCATTTTTAAGCATGTTTTTTTGGATGGTGGGAGGAAGCTGGGGAGTGTTCCAGAAAGCAGGTTATGCTAGCTCCCACAGTAAGTTTGAGGCGAAGGTAGTTGATAACCTCAGCTTTCGGTTCCGGAAATGGAGGTATGTTTCAGGGTATGTCAAGTTGCCATGGCAACTCATGCTCTGAACATAACCTGGTCTGGAGCAGGTTTAGTTGAAGGTTAGTTTGTTTTCAGAGAAGTGAAGCAGCATGATGTGTATAATTTAGTGGATGAAGAAGCTCAGATAATACTTTTTTCACTATGAGTGAGACGAGAGGGGGAGGATGATGAGTTTATATAGCACCCCTACCATCAACAGTAAGTAGTAAAAGTTGCAAACAAGTCTTATATGACTTGATGAACTTTTTGCATATTGTTTGGTCCTTTTATTGTTATGAATATGAGTATATCTGCCGGCTCAAACTTAAACATAGGAGAGTTCAAGAATGATAATTAAGATGGAAAAAATACTAATTGAATTGGAGTGATATGACATTTAGTTAGATAAATATGTCAATTTGAGTTGTATAAACACTAAGTTTTATAGACGGAAGAAATTATGTTAAATAAATTTAACTCAGTTACTTGTCACCAATAGAAGTAATTCATTTAAGTTGGCAAAATGTGATAAGTTATATATATATGCGTCACAAGAAAAATGGAAATAAGATCAGAAACTCGTGCATTTACTTTGTCTGTTCTTTTTCTCCAAGCAGAAACTCTTTCTTTTGCTGATGATGCAGCCGTGTTACTTTTTTGATGGACGTATAATCTTCATACGCCGTCATTAAAATCTCAGACTCCGTCTCACTGAAGTGTTGTGCTCACTTTTCTTCACCACGCGATTCCATGGTGACTCCGGAAATCGGCGATCCATTGAGAAAGTCTATGTACTCGCCGTGCACGTGCATTACCCAGGGTTACCAAGTCGAGCGTAATTACGCCAAGTCATATCCGACATACCCCGAGTATGCAAGTTCAAGCGGATTTCAGCCAGAGTTCAGGGTTAAAGTCAGGGTAGTTTAAACATGCTTCCTGGAATACCCCCCTGGAGTCCACAGAGAAAACCCACGCTTGCATGGGGAGAACATGCAACCTCCACACAGAAAGGTCCCCCATTGGTGATTCTGTTTCAGTTCCCCCGGCTGGGACTTGAACTGGGGCCTTCTTGTTGTGAGGCAAGAGCGCCACAGTGCAACCCTTCTTGTTAAACCTTTTTATTTTTTCCCCAGATAATTTTTTCTTTAGTGCAAGTTTTTTTTTCCAAATTATCAGCTGGCTAATTAGATATCTCAATTGGCGACTGGCACATGGCAAATCGGGGTTTGATTCCCTGGGAGCGCAATGAGCTTTCTCCAGTGTGGGTCCTTGGGCAAGACTCTTCATGCTACCGCCCAACTATGTAGACACAAGGGAGCCTACATCTGGATCTCCATGTGCCGGTCCCCTGCCAGGCTAAAATGCAAATTTGTGTCAAGAAGGCCATCCGGCATAACCACTTGTGCGAATTAATGCAAGCTGATTCACTGTGATGACCCATGAAGGGGTGTGCCAAAAGATGAACAACCAATCAGGTATGTGGTTTCACGTTAAACGTTAAAAACATTTGACAGATTTTGTTTAGCTCGCTTTCAAGTAGTAGGGGTGTTGACTTCCAGCAAGCTCACAACTGCTTGGCAAAAACGGTTGCCATAGAAATGTTGTCTAAAACTGAATTGGACCAATCACTGCTTTATGATGATTTCTGGTGCAAATATCACCAAAAAATGATGACTGAATTGATTTGATTTTGTTGGACCCAGAAGTAATCCACTTTCTATGGGTGATGTCACACTCAGTCCAGTTCCCATATACAGTCAATTGACAGAATTTTTAACATTAAAGATTATTCAAAATTAGTCAAAATACATTCAACCATCAACCGTCAAAAGACCATCAAATCTATTCATGTTCTGAGGTTAGAAAATAATAGTTATTTTACAAAACCACAGAGAGCCGCATGTTGCCGAGCCCTGGTCTCTACCAATCAGCATGGACCCTCTTGTCTGTGATTGGCAGTTTGGTGACAAATATGTCACACTAAACTGAAACTTATGAACGTTAAATCAAAAATGGGGAGAAAACGAGATGAGAGACAACGCATCTAAAAACGTTTGTCGCAAAAAATGTATTTTGTAAGCAAACATTTAATATTTGTATTTACGTTGAAAGTTTTGCTTTTGAAACTGAACATTTTGTTTGCAATTTAGTATATTTTGATCTCAAAACTGTGACTTTTGTTGGCATGTGGGGGGCAGAAATATCACTTCATGTCTGTGAAGCTCATGCAGCTTTATCTAAACTATTTAACAGCGGAATATTGTCCTGGGCTTGTTAAGCTGTGAGGTTGTTGACGTCTGTGGAGAATCTTTGAGCCAGCGGTGGCAGACATATATGACTTCATACTGGAAGAATGCTCTCGCGTCCCGCCACAGTCTCACCTGTAGTGGCCGCTGGCTGCTTGCTCGTTTTCTTGCCTTTAGGAGCTGGAGGCAGCAGAGCCACTTCCTCCTGCGGCATCTGAGCTACTTTCTGCAGGAAGATCTTCTCCAAAGCTTGAGCCATCAGGACAATGTCGTCTGTGGGCTGCATGCACACAACAACACAAACAGTGCATTTTTAAGGGAGAAATTAAACGGATGCACTCAAGTTTTGTTCCTTTTTTGTGATATATTCACACATTATTTCAACTGGTTGAAAAAAAAAAAAAACCCCTTTTTTGTACTGATTTTGATCTTCATTTACAATATGTAAAGCCTGTTCCTAAAATCCATTGAAGCAGATTTTTCAGCAGCCCATCCCTGATCTTCAGGATCTTCCACCCTGCCTGTTTCTTCCTGCACTGCTTTCTGCTGATCACCTGACTCAGGTGTGTCCTCATCTGACCCATTGAACACACCTGATCCAGGTAATCAGCAGCAAAAGTGCAGGAAAGGCAGCAACGTAGACGAAGTGGAGAAACTCAAGGACCAGAGCTAGGCAACCATGCTCTGCAACAATTTCTAATTTTCTTTAGACAAAAAAACAAATTTGATTTTCTGTTTGAATTAAAATGTTCATAATTTTTTCAGAAAAAGTTTCACTTTTGTTCAGTTTCTAACCCACTAGTTTTGTGAAAATTGTTTTCATAACCAAATTAAAATGGAATTTTATTTACTATAAATATTACCATTTTTTAAATTTAATTTAAAGTGATCAAATCATGACTAAGAATTTACATCCAGGGGTTTGGCAGAGAATCCCAACCCTCCACTGTTTACCATCTGCGGTGCATCTCCATTGCGTAGTGTGGGAAGTCTGTCAGTCAGTTTACGGTCTCTGTTGCATCTCCGTCCTGCCCCCCTTCCCCCCCGGCTCCCAGAGGACCACCCCTGTGTCTAATAGTTCGTCCTGCTCTCTTTGCTTTACCAAAACTTAAGCAATCAGGCCCATGTCCTCTCCTTCCTGATCGTAAAATGCATGTTTTGTGTCATAAATGCTATGTTTTTGTTCTTTCAAAATGTTGCTTTAGTTCTCCATGGCGGTGTTATCCGTGGTGTTAACATTACTGCCTGGGGATGTCACCTTAATATAAAATACATATGTAGGAAGATTTATTTTGAAAGTACAACATAGGTTTCATGTTGAAACCCAGGTCAGTTTCCTGTTTCTCTGGGGTTTTTTGCGGCAAAATTGATGCATCACACACTGTAAATGGAACTCGTGCCTAAAGCTTGTCTTGCATTTAGAAATGGCGGAGGCGATGTAAACATTCCGACTGATAAATGAACATTCTATACTTTTGTGTCAACGCAACGGAGACGCAGTGCTGACGAAATGAGAAATGAGTCTTTACTCCTGAAGTCTTTCTCACACACATGCACACATTAGGGCCATCTATTGGCAAGAGTCTGACTGTACCATACTTACCCCAATACAATATTTTTCCCAACATATCTCCAGACCGCACTAAAGACAATATATCATAATTTTTTGAAACATTATGACTTTGAAAAATGATTTCTCAATACTACTACACCTTTCACAAAAACAAAAATTGAATAAAGTTAATTTAATTTCATTATTAGAACATTAAGAGGTGCAGCTGTATCTCACAAACAAGTAGTTAAAATGTACTTTGAGATAAAACAGCTGCTGGATTAAACGACCAAAGAAACGAGGAACAATCTCCACTACGGCAATCTGTTTATTTCGGTTCAAATTAAAGATGGGTAGTGTTTGGATTTGATCTGGTTTTGAACCGGCCCTTTTAAAACAGTTCAGGTGCCTGAACAGGGGCTTCAAAAGCATTGGAGTGTGACGAAGCAGCGTGACAGGATGATGAAGAGTGCGTGAATGTGTCTAAGATGCTTTATTTCCTTGACAGTCTGCACTGCAGGTACTGGATCTCCATTTTTACACACGCTGAAGTAAACACGCATTCCAGCGCTCATCGCCATGACAATGGTCTTTTTTTTGGGAGCGTTGTACTCATCACTCTGATCCATCATGTCGCTGAATTAGAGTCCTTGAATGTGTAGTACACTTCACCTTCAGCACCTTGACTGAAGCTCCGCCTACTCTCACAGCCTCAGCCCTTCTCGTATGAGCCCGCCCACAGTCGCTACAAAGGTCAAATGATTGGCTAGAATTTTACAGCAAAAATGAATAAATGCAAGTGATTGACATGTCTGAAACAAAACACAAAATTCCAGGATCGGCTGCTTATCTGAACGACCATCTGACCAGGAGGAATGCTGAAATCTCCAAACATGCACGGCTTCTCAGGAAGCAGAAGCAGATTGAGAACACTTGGGATAAAGGCTGCAGGATTTACGTCAAACCACTCGTTCCACCGGACCGGTCCAAGGTTCTGGTTGTGAACACCATGAAAGACTTTGAGAAATGTCCTTTCACGGTCGTCTAAAACAACATGGAGTAATAAACCAAAGAGCCAAATGATTTCAAGAAATATGACACCTGGATTCCTCACTTTCTCCATATGTCTGACGTCACCTGAATAACAGCAGAGTCTTTGACCTGCAGACAACTTGACCTCCACTTTCACCGAGCTGATATCAGCTGAAGAAGGATATGGACCTGAATCTAATGTCTGCAGACATAACATGGAAGAGAACTAGAAACTGTTTTGAACCCAGAAGATCAGCTGTTATTCAGCAGAAGAAGAAATGCCAACCTTGGACAATCAACAGATTATGGACCCTTTTTATTTTCCCTTACAGCATTACCTTATTATATTAAAAAAAAAAGAAAATAAAATATTTAAAAAATATATATATAAAAAAAATTGAAATTGAAAGCCTAAAATTCATTGAAAATGAAATTTTGCTATGAAAATTCCTGAAACAGTGTTGTGTATTTTACTGATATAGTATTATGTTCTAATCATATGAATGACTTTTATAAGTAACATAATCTGCATATATTTTAGATAACTGATCTGCATTTGCCATGTTGATTTCTAAAATAGTTATTTTTGTACATAATAGTTAAGTAATTCATCTTTGTCATGTGCTTCATCGATACTTTATGATTCTTAATTCTGTCTGATAAAAGCTAGGAACCGTATATTGATAAATCATGTAATAAAATGGTTATAGTATAACGGGGTGGGATTATATAAATTCGCTTCCTTCCACTCCCTTTCAAGCAATATTTATTAATATGTCTAATTATCCTAAGTTTGATTAGTTACTGTATAAATGTATAACTGAAGATTATATTGCTTTTGTGTATTATTTCTACTTAATTGCTTGAAATAAACCATTTCAAATCAAAAATCAAATCAAATGTGTTTACACGGTACCAGTAGTTCTGTATGCGGCGGTACCGGTATCGACATAGCTCCAAGTTTTACAGTACTAATCCGTAGTTAAACTAAGTTGAACATGTCTCACTGAGCTCTGTAACGCCAAAAACCGCGCGGCTTATGAGTGAACATCTACCACGAGATGGTTCTCGCCAGATGTTGTGGTTTTGGTGTAGAGCTGCTGGAAGAGGCTCGGTGTAGTGCGCTGCCAACTAGTGGTCAGGGGTTTAAGTTGAAAACCAAAATAAGATGCTGAAAAACAGGTTTGCTCATAGATAATGTATTATTAAAATCATTTTTGACAGGATTTGAAACTGATATAAGTATTGCCAAATAAAATATTGCCATAGTTCACTGAATCGATTATTTGCTACCCCTATTACACACACAAACTCCTGCTAAATTATTCATCAATGTGAGATGAGATGTAAAGAACACAGAAGCTCCTTCTGATGTCCAAAGTCAGCTGCTTTTATGGTTTTGATGGACAATGTAGCGATAACTTTCAAAAATGGTGGGAGTATTATCATTGGGGACAGTCTGGTGCAGACAAACCTTGTTGTAGATGTAACAGTTGGTGAACATGGTGTTGAAGTCCTGCATGGCCTCGCTGGCGCTCCAGTAATAGTTGTTCTCCAGGCGTTTCTTGATGGTTCCCATGTCCATGGGGTTCTTGATCACCTTGTGGTAGTCCTGCACACACACAGATGAGCTTAGTGGACGGGAGTTCTGCTGGCGTGTGGCTGTGAGCGGCGCCGGGCGCCGTGGCGTACCCATAGACAGAGCTTGATGGCGTCCACGGGTTGGTAGAAGGGCCAGGCAAACTGATGCTTCCACAGAGTCTTCACCACCACATTCTGCATGTACTGCAGCTGGTTGGTCTTCCTGCAGCACAAAGGAACATGACACTGAGGCACGTCTCATTGTGGCTCCACCCACTGTGGGCGTGTGCTGCAGACAGACGCCTCCTACCTGCCCGGTTTGTTAGGGTTGGTGACCTCTGGGGGAGGTGGGTTGGTGATGGAAGGGGGGCTGGCGGGGGCAGCCTCAGGGGCGTCCGACATGGTGGACGACAGAGACGCAGCAATGCAGCGTGGTACGGCGGCGTCTGACCTGCGGGTGAGAAAACACAACTCCCTGTGTGTGTGCCTGCGTGCGGGTGTGTGTCGGGGTTCAGTTCAGTTCCGCTGCCAACGCTTCAGATCCACACTCCCCCAAATCCCATCGCACAACCTGCAACACAAAGACACACAAGCACATGAGAACCACCCGGCACAGAGGAGAAACGATTTTGGAAAGATAAAAACTCGGTGTGAACAATAAAAAAAAAAAAATCACAAATTTATCATTGTATTGCACAAGACGGCGCCAACTGTAAATGGTTACCTTAAATGTTTACTCACATACTAAAACAGTATCACGCCGGCTTTATGTAGTCAACGAATCAAATAATGTCACTGACCAATCGAACAGAGCCCGCCTCATTTGAAGTATAATTCAAGTTATGTTGACTCTGAAGAAAACTGATGCTGTGAAATGGAAATTAAGTATTTGGTTGTTATTTGTTTTGCTTTTTGTCCTTATAAAGCAAATCCTATCGTCTTAGTAATACTGATCACTAATATCGCACATCGTGAGTTTTCCTCATGGATTGTACGACAAAAGAAAATGTTTTTATGTTGTTACAATGTTAAAGCAGAGGACAGCGGCTTTAACTCAGCACTGTTCCTGCAGCTTTTGCTGCTTCGACGAGGAGAATTCTGGGTTCATCACACAGATACCAACAAGAAGAAGCCACCTTCAAAGGAGCTCAAACTTATGAATCACCATGGCAACAGCTTAAAAAACAATTAAGTAACCTCGCGATTCTTTTATTTAAATTAGCTGAAAATGCAGCCAAGGCTTGTAAATTTATATTTTCAAATAATAACAATAAAAACTAACCATAAAAAGCTTGAGATAACAAAAATACCAAAAAATATCTGTAAACATAACATTGTATCGAGATTATCTACGAGACAGAAACATTAATATAAAAATATATACATGTGGTTACTTTACAAAAAATAACCACACTGAAGACATTGAGATGAAAAAGCTTATTTGTAAATGGAAACAATCAAAAACAAAGAGCTCGATTCAATTAAATAACATGGTAATATATTTTTAGAGTCACATTTTAAACAGAATTATGCTAAATTATTTGATACTGTGCAGCATTCCATACTGGAGCTCTTATTTCTACATCTGGGTTCTAATACTTAAAAAATAAAAAAATAAATTAAAAAAAGATAATTTTCCTACAATTTATTCAGTTTTAATTCCTCGAAAGTACAAAAAAAAACAGTTAACTGGTTTTGGTCTGTTATTATCGCAGGCATTTCTCCTCTTAACTGCTGTTTTTATCTTCTACTTCATTAGCATAAAAAACATAATCTTCTAATTATTTTATTGAATAATGAATGCATTATTATTTATTAGACTCCATTAGACTCCAAGTTTAGCCACAAAAAAGTGAGATGTTGGGGATAATTGGAGCTGCATGACAGATCTGACAGAAGACACTTTATTATATAATGAATAATATCCTTATTATGAATAACAATAGCCTAACTTTATGATTCCTTCTGTTTACACCGACTTACATCTGACAGCAGCACAAACAAACCTAAATTTGATAAATCCTTTCATCAAGCTGCACAAACATCAAGCTGAAAATGGCTCTTTTTTTGGTAGATCGGTCACCATGAATTAACAATCTGAATAAAACAGTCCGCTGCACAACAGTCACAATAACACAAACACCACACCAGCAATCACCTGAACAACACATTCTCGTAGCAATTGTCTCACAATGGAGGACACTAGTTAATGAATTTAAGATTAAAACTGTTCTAAGTTCTAAGACACTGTTTGAAAATAATCTTATTAGTGACGAGGAAATTGAAATGGGCGGGGCACAAGCTTCCTGCTCCGCTCCATTCTGATGCATCCACTTGTAGATAGAAGTTTAGTAATAGTTTAAATTTAGTAATAGTTTCATGAACGTCTTTGTTTTCCTCGTCTGAGCTGGAATCTGGATCAAAACTAAACGACTGGATGGCTCCAATATTGCTCGCTGTTTTTGTTACATTGCTAATGTCAGCTTGGAGTTGTGAGAGGCTGTAAGCTAGCATGTACATAAAGGGATGATGGGATGTCAGTCCTACCCACAACTCAGAGGTAAATCTTCTGGTGACGTATTGCCGCTCCGCAGAAACTATGTCCTTAGAAAACGGGACAAGTTTTTGGATTTAGGCTAAAAACCACATCATCCTCATAAAAAGTATGCCGGGAACACTTTGAAAACAGATCAAAAGATGATCGGAGTGGGACTTTGAGATACGGCCTGTAGTTTAATCAACAACCGTACAGGAACTGATGAATATGTAAAGCTGCTCTGATCTTCTGATGGTTCTGTTTGTTCGTGGTACTTCACTGACATTTGGAACCCTGACAGAACAGAATCACTACAATCCAGCTACAAACCGAAGCCACAAGTTATTTCGGACTCGACACCACCGTTCATGCAAACCTTTTATTTTCACCATAAAAAACAAGCATCAGAGGAAGGTGAGGGAGTTCATTCTTTACAGACACATTTCTTTTTTCTGGTTGCACGCCAAATCTCAAAGCTCTTAAAGACCCACAGCGATAAAAATTGTGTTTTTTTTTTAACATGTGGCGTTTTCCTGATGATGAAGGACATATACAAAGAAAATTGACATTATAATTATCGTTTCTCAGTATTTCATTATGAAAATCGTTGTGAATTGGGAGCAGATGAAAAAACGTTGTTTGATAAGATTATTTTTAAAGTATGCTGGGAAGGCCACAAGCTCCCTGCTTTGCTCCTTTTGGATGCATTTACTTGTACATCCTTGTCTTCCTCATCTGAGCTGGAGAGCATGTAAACAGAGAGCTCTCACTTATGGGTGGTGGGAAAAGGGGGGTGGGGTTGGTCCACACCAATGGTCCCCCTGAGAGGTGAATTTCTGATGATCTACTGCTGCTCTGCAGAAAACAATTCCTCGTAAACAACTTTTTTTGTGGCTAAAAATGGCTTTATCATAATGATTGGAGTGGGTCTTTAACATTATTTTCAGGCAATTCTAGTTAAAAATAATAATAAACAGCGACTTTAACAGAGATCAAATGATGTGGACACCACTGATGAAGGACTTTCTCCTGTCAGACTCATCAATGAACACTATAGCACATCAGCAAAAGATCATTTTACCTGGAGAACTAGAATGACTCGGCTGCTTCACGCTGACAGAAAATCAATCCGAAAAACTCCAAGCATGATATATTTTAGCCTAAATCATCACCATCATTCTGATGTTTCTCCCAGATCTTGCAGACATTTCAACCTCAGCATCACACAAACTCAACCACTTGAAATCAAGTAATCCATGCAAATGATCCATCAACACGTGACTTTCATGAGATTACTGTACAACTTCAATTAATTCTATGTTTCTGTCAGACCCCACAAATGACGAGAACTCGTTAGCAAACGGGTTCCTTCGCTGGTTACCCGGATAATTGCTTCTTCCGTAAAAGTCCCGGGTGATGGATGTAAACATGGTTCACGTGTCAGCAGCTGTTACACGTCAGGTGTGATCATCCAGCTGCTCTTACGGTTTGAATTGAACAGCTGCCGGTTGATAAACCGTAGCTTTCGCGTCGGTACCGAAATCACCGAGCATTGTGGGCTCTCTGAAGACCGGCAGGCGGGCCGGACCTTTAGTGAGTGTCATATTACCGGGCCAGCAACCGTTTCAAAGCTTTCCCTAATAGAAAGCAAAAATCAGCGTTTTACCTGCCTGTCAGGTGTCGCGCGCACCTATTACCTTGCCCGCGCAGAGCAGATCAGATCAGATCCCGGTCGGTGAGTCCTGCGGTGATCAACAGCTGTTGGGAGTCCGGCAGCTGCCCCACACGCTGCTACCTCACCTGCTACCCTTTAAGTGGCTAACGAGCTAGCTCACGGCTCACATCCAATTTATCGCGCACACTCAGCCGCGCCAGCCAAGCTACGTGCCCCCTGGCGAACGGGGCCGTGAAAGCACCGCACAATCCACGCAAAGACCCCGCTGTAACTGCAGCCGCCGGTTCGCCCCTGTCGACCCGCAGACGGACAAAACATCCATCCGCCGAGCTCCAAAAGATGGCGGGCAAGCCACGGCTACACGGCAGCTAGCTGGCCGAGCTAGGCTACTTACCGAAGACGCGAAACGGGTTAAATAGGCGCAATAGCCCGAGTTTAGTCGGGTGAACGTGTGGTGGGAGGGGGTTACGAGGCCCTAGGCCGACTGTGAAGCGTGTAGCGGGTGGATTGACGTGACCAGGATTCCGATCTTTGCGGAATAGCACCGCTCTCTGCTCGATATGTTAGCCTGTTAGCTGAGCTTTGTCTGAAGGCGCCGAGCGGCCAGCAGCCTCCGAAACTCAGCCACAGTCGCAGCATACCCACGGCGAACCGTCGCATCCGTGTACCCATCCGCCCAATGCTGCTGTTCTAAGAGTTATGTTTACTTTGTGTTTCGGTCCTCCGGTGCTCTGGCGGCGGATCTGTCAGATCTCCGAAGATTTTTTTTTTTTTTTTTTTAATTTAGCCAAGTAGCATAATAGATGAGTTATCAGCTGTCTAACATGTGCGCAAGCGCAGTCTCGAGCAACATCATGGATGTTGTTGTAGCAGGATTGGCTGGTGAGATGGGAGGAGCGCTGTGATTGGCTGACGCTTGTCGGTAGCGCCATGATTTGTTTTGCGAGGGGAATGGGATTCTGTGATTGGTTAAAGTGGCGTTTGGAGCGATGTGATTGGCTGATGATGTACCTGGCCAACTCTGATTAGCTGATGAGAATGGCGCTCAGAGTTCCCAACATCCGGCTTAAAAGGAGAGCTTTTGATTGATGGCATCAATTAAAATATTTGGTATACGGACCAATCCTCAACTACAACGTGGCAGAAGCTTTTCTAAAACGTTAATATGCACAATGTTTACAGTAACGTGATGTTTGCAGACTATGAATTACTTTTTTTCCATGACAAAAAAGGCTTTTACTTTTACTCTTTGTAGTTTTCAGTCAACTGACGGACAAAACAGCTGCCCTCAATGGTATTTAGGATATGTGTAACCGGGACAGCCTTTATCTTATTTTATAATAGCACAAAATCTGTTCAAGGGTTACCATACCTGAGGGATCTCCAACAAACTACTGCATTACACTACTAGTCATAGCCCCTCCTTCCTTTCTTCTTCTACTTCTTTTGACTCCCCTATATATTCCAAAGGCTACTGTTCCCCACCCCTTTTGTATGACCTCCTGTCAGAGAGGTGGGTGGCATCATCCTAAAATCATTTTATAATCCCAATACATCCTATTGTTTATTGCCCTTTTGGGTTTAATTTTCATTTGTATAACTACAGCAATATTTGTTTCTAACTTGTGATGTGATGATTAAAAGGGATTGATGGTTTAGGAGAGATATTTTGGGGATTCACTGTTAAAGCTTAAATGTCGGTTTGTTTTGTTTGTATAGGAACTGGAGTGGGCAGGATCACACAGTGTATTGTTTTCTGTTTGTTTTTTAAAATGTGTTACAGAACCTGTATAAGGTTTTAAGCTAGCATGCCGCGTGCGGCATGCGCGCCCTTTTGTATGACCTCCTGTCAGAGAGGAACTGGAGTGGGCAGGATCACACAGTGTATTGTTTTCTGTTTGTTTTATTATCAGAATAAAGGGAGGCTTCTCTCCAAGAGGTAACACTGTGTCACACCATATATTAACCAGCACAACGCAGAAAGCGACCGGTTACATATGCACCTTTTAAAATAAAAGTGATACGATTTTTTTTAAAGCAAAAAAATTAAAACAATTCAATATTTATTCGTTTTATTGAAGGTTGAGCCTCATTGCAACGTTTGTACTACACCTGTGTAGATACTAAAGCCACTTTACACAGATGAGTACCGGGTTGTGAAACAGTCTGGTATGATTGCTAAGTGCACAGTTAAGCAAAAGTTTGACATAAACAAGATGACAACACTTGTTATTGCTTAAAAACAGCTGAACCTCATTCTCAATGGAACTCAAACTTCAAACATTGTTATCTGCTAAACAGATGTTGGTTTAAAATAAATAAATAAATAAAAAGCATTTCAGTTAGGGTTAGGGTTTCCACTTTTGAGGTGCTAAACATTTCAGTTCCTCAAATGGCCACTGTAGGTTGGTGTCACAAAGGAGCAATTTTGCATTGACTCACATGTTTTCTATTTTAAAGCCGATACAAACAAATGTATTAAGTTGTTCCTTGTTTATTACAGGACTTGTGTTCTAAAAACAACCTGCATTAAGGGAAATCTGATAGTCATATATATTTTTTACATTAATTATAGATGTAAAACTCCTCACACTTTATGCACTTTTCTAACACGAACATGAACCTTTTCACACGTTTTCTTCAGATTTTTTTGTTTAAGCTCTCTAAGTTCAAACCTACATAGAAAATAAGTTAGTAAAAAGTGAGCCGTGTTATAGTGAGGGAACATTACCCTGTATGTTAGTCTATTCCCACTGTATACACATGAACTGTTCTGAGTTCATTGGCGACCACGTTTTTACATTATTAGGGGAGAGTTCTTTTTTCATGTGATTGGCATGTGGCTGGATCCATGGTTATACAGCAAAAGTTTCAACTCACTTTATCCTGCCTAAATGTGCATTTCAATAAATTATGCCTCTGTTAAAAAGGTCTGGACTGAATTAATCTTTCAAAAGTTATTGAGATTGTTTATTACATTAATCAATTTTGGATTTTTTTTTTTTTAGCACTTTACACATGATTAGCAAACAGAGCTATTAATTGTAGCTACTGTCACATTTACTTTTGAAAAAGAAATATTGTTTTTTTCATTTACATACTGTTTTAACAGTTATTTTTGCTTATTTTTAGTTTTTGTGTGCATTTGTTGTATTCCAGCATACTCTTCAGCATTTTATATCCACTGCCAATAGTCTTAACAGCCTATGATTGTTCAATTTTTTATTCAATTAGTGCCATTCGAGCAGATTCTGAAGTGGAGAAAAGCAGCCTTGCACTGACCCACAACGCTTAACAGTAGTGAAGTGTTCATGTAATCAACATAAATCCACTGATTCTGCAGAATGATGCAGGAGATGATGCGGAGAAAGGCGGCTTTGCCTCAATATGAGAATCTGCTTTTCTCTGCATCAGAATCAGCTGATTCATGTTGTTTGCGAACATGGTTGAAGATTAGTGTATATCAAGGAGCGTTTGATTTTTAGGTGTTGAGGGTTAAAATTGTAAGCAATGTTCAGCTGAATTTAAACATATTTTTTCCTTTCTCGTCTTGGTATTTTATCTTATTGTAGGTTCTAACTCATTTGACCATTTATCAAGCAAATTAGGATAATTTTGGCTTTCCTTCAGCATTATATGCTTACCTTCCTCACACTTAGAGCAATATAATGATAGAAGAGAACAATGGTAATGTGAGTAATTACAGTACCTCTTTATTCCGCCTAATCTAACCATGCAGGGCCTAAACATGCAAAATTTACTTTTTGAACTTTTAAGTGTATTTGGGAAAATTTCAGCACTGAGATGATTCAATTTATGTCCAGATTGTCCTGCATAGCAAGGAGAGCAGTGTTTAGATGTAAAAGTTATTTTCTGATTTATCAAAACTTCTCAATGGGACGTTCATGCATTTTTTTCATTGCAAGGCTAATAAGACAGGCAACTAAGGAAATTCTGTATATATTATGCAGCTGTATTGAATTGTATTGAACACACACATCCCAAACTACTGTATACTGAAAAAGACCATTTCAGCAATGATCACTGGATTTAGAGTGTAAAAGCAACATTTAAATTCACAAATACTCAGCATACCTCATATTTTTGCCTGTTATCAAATTAATTCAATAACAATGATTTAGTTAAATGTGTTCAGGCTAATTTTAGCATTCCAATTGTTTAACTCTTTAATACTGGAGCTGCTGGCGGTGACACAAAATGATACACACTCTTTGAATTACAGAAACTCATCAACTGTTTACTTGATCAATGTCATTCCAATGGATTCTGGAGCGGAGAAAAGCAGTTTGGTGCTGACGTGCAACACTTTACGGTAGTAAATAGTCAGATTCAATGTATTAACGCTTTACTATAATTGCATATCAGCACAAAGCTACTCTTCTGCCCTTTGCAATCCATTGGAATCATGTTAGCTGCGAAAACACTTCAATAGTTACGGTAGTCGAAAGAATCTAAACGGTGGGGCTAATACTCAGGTGTTGAAGAGTTAATACAATTTTGTACTCAGTCTTTGCTAATTTACATACTATCAAGCTAGCTCATTTGGCTAATTTTGGCATTTTGTAATGTTTTCAGGCTAACTTTTCATAAATATTTGTTCCTGTGAGTTTTTTAACAGTTTAGCCTTTAGTGCCAACAGCTCTCAGCAATTATGCAACTTACATCTGCAGGAAATGCAGTTTACCTGGTTTGGAACCTGCCCCCCCACCCCACCCCTGACTGATCAGAAAATATAAATTTAGTCATGTAGGCTTTTTGTCAGACTTTATTTGTTTTGGATCAAACACAGAAAATGTCAACCTGATTATCAAGAAGCTTTATAATGCTTTTTCAGATCTTTGCCATTATCTTGAGTTTTGGTGTATGGGCCTGTGTACTGGACTGCAGAGGCTGTTCACATGCAGTAGAGCCGGAGACAGGAGCGTAGAGGTAGACAGGCGGACAGGTAGTGAGGCGGTGGGGACAGACGGGTATAGGGAAGAGGGCAGGTAGCTGTTGTTTTAACGTACAGGTAGGCAGATGCATTTGAAAGCTTACTGGCTTTCTTCCAGAGGCTCCTCCCTCCTCTCATCTGTGTCAGCCAATCCTTTTTGAGGAGGGGCTGGCTCTGCAGGCTGAGGGGAAGGGTGTGAGGAGGAAGATGAGGAAGAGGAAGAGGAGGAGAGGGGGAGGTCTGGGGTCTGTTCGTTCCTCTCCTCCCCATGTGCCTCCCCGGTTAGCCTTTCCTCCACCTGTCCCCCACCTCCTCCCCCTCCTCCTCCACGAGACCCCGCAAACTGCAGGTGAGGCAGGAGGCTGGACGGGGCCTCCTTGTCGCCTGCAGCGTCTCGCTCTCGCCGATCTCCAAAAAGCGCAGCATCCAAGCCGAGGTAGGAGGCACCAAGCTGCCGCAGGTCCAGATCGAAGGGGCTTCCGCTGGGCTGTGGCGCCACCTCTCCTGCTGCACCTCCGCCCCTCTTGCTCTTGCGAGGGTGGGCATTGGCAGGAGTGTGAAGGCCATCAGGAAGAAGGGACTGAATCTTTGGGAGCCAGCGTTTGCGCACCCTTCGGGCATTGGTGCACATGTCGGCAGCGATGACATTCATCTCGCTCTCCTTGAAGTTTGGAGCAAAGTTTTGACAGTACACTGAGGAAGAGAAGAATGGGAATCTCATGGATAAAGAGATTAAAAACTGAGCTTTTACCAAAACAATCCCACTTACATTTAACTGTGTTTAGCACACGGTTGTCCAGGGGCTTTCGGCTTGGATCATTGGTGGATGACCGGATCCCCGTCCCACAGCTGTTGGCTAAAGTGTTTCTAAAGAGCCCACAACAATCTAATTAACATTTATCAGAAATCAGAAAGCCTTTATTGTCATTGTTACACAAGAGACCTGTGACAACGAAATTTCCGGTGCTCTCCAGCTGCTTAAACAATATAAATAAGTAATCTTCTAAAGATGATTAAAAAAAATTAGTGTTTAACTGAAAAATATACATATGTACAAGCTACATAACTTTTCTTTATTGCACTATATTGCACATGGAATTGATTATATTGCACAATGGCTTCAGATATTGCACGAGTTACAGATTTTTATGGGATTCACATTTGTTTAGGAGGTTTACTGCTCTGGAGAAGAAACTGTTTTTGAGTCTATTTGTGCGAGCCTTGTGGGATCTGTACCATCGGCCTGACGGTACAGATATGTAGTTGGAGCTCCAGGGCAGTAGAAAATCCCCTGTAATTAATTGTTCTATTAAATAGTGGGAATAAACATGAATTTACCTCGTAAAATGTTAGGTTACATGCAAATGACTGTGGTAAAGAGTTAATAATGTGCTGCGGATTAAATCTGAGATAGGAGCTGATAAAACAAATATAGCACTTCTTTGATATGAGCCCATGGCTTTGCTATTATTTCTATGCTGATGATCCACAACTACTTTCTCCAGATGGTTTCATTTCCTTTGCACAAACTTAAAGCCTTAGTCACAACTGGCCTTATGGGTGCATACGAGCAGTCTGCAGCCAAAAAACAGGCAAACCTGCTCAGGGCACACAAGTAGCCTGCACAAAATATCAAGGTCGCTCAGTGAACCTGTAGAGCAAAACATTTTTTTTACAGACATGGGCGACAGGTCATAGTGAACTCTTATAGAACATGCAAGAATAAATGAGGGTAAAGTAGGTGAGACGCAGGTGTGTCGTACGGATTTTTCTTCTTTTAACCCCCCAAATCCTGCAGACTGTGTACGGAGCTTATTAGTGCTGTTCGCGTGATAAGTGTTGCACAGCCTGGTTGTTGGAAATGACACAACGGGCACTTACATATCCTGTGCATGGTACACCTCATTATTGTGCATGCAGCGTTCCTGCTGGGTCAGTAAGGGGCCAGTACTCACACCTCACCCGTACATCATAAGTGCATCCAACTTCCTATAGTCTTACAAATATTTCACAATGCACTAACCACCTGCACGACAATGGTACATTCTAATTTAATGAAGTCCTTTGAGGTGACCGTATGAGCCTCAAAGGAGCTGGAACTGCACCTGTGGTCCACTTAAGATGCAGCCCCACCTGTCTACATTCCTCCACAGCTCGGACAACCCATAAACCTGCAGAACCCATAAGGATCGACCCCCCCAGTATCTGTGTATGTGACTCAGACTTAAGCTCTTTGTTGATGAGAGAACACCAGCTTAAAAAAAAGGTAAACTTAGGCTCACGTTGTTCTTCTTCTGTTTGGTTAGATGTGGCAATAGTGGTGGCATAATTAATCGCTAAAAAATGATTGTCGTTCGCACACTTCCTATTTCAGTGATAAATTTAAACTACCACACCCGACTGAGGGGTGTTCAAACTTAAGCTCACCTGTCAAAGAAGGTGGCTAGCAGCCTCCTGAGCAGCACTTTGTGTTTCACTCCAGCACACAGGTGACAGTTCATTAACTGACCACGCGTCATGAACACGCCTGAACCTAAAAAACACAAGGACACGTCGATATTTTCAGATGTATTGCCTCTGAGGACAGGCCTCCCGTCTTCTGCCACTCATGATCCCATTACCATGACACAAAATACCTGCCACCAGCTCCACCTTTTCTCCAGGGTCTCCTTCTGTGTAGAGCGATGGATGACAGCGATACCCAATCTGACTGATCAGACTAGCTGGCAAGGCCATGTTGTCCCGGCCAACCAGCACGCAGGGCCGGCGGTCGTTAGCCAGTGGAAGGGGCAGCACTTCCAGCTTCTCTGGGACTAAAGAACAAAAAGAGAACACTAGGAAGCAAACATAATTTGTTTGGGTAAATGGAACATTACGTGGAAAGCTGAACACGGACTGTAGGGGTTTCCCGGATGACTATATATGTGCTGATAGAGCCCCGGGTGGACAGTACTGCCATAGTAATCTTCTTCCAGGTCTTCCTCAGTAGGTGGATGAGAAGGAGGTGAGTCTGTTGGGATACTGGACCCTGCGGGGCTTGCTCGCCCCCCGCCTGCCAGCAGATAGGACTGCAGCCCTGGAATCAAGCCACCAGTGCTCAGGTAGCACAGAGCACTGTTCCTCGTTGACTGCAGGTCGCCAACAACATCTACTCTGTATATGGGGTAACCAGGAGGGGTATCATGGAAGACAGAAGAATGCACAGGTTAATTTAAGCATTTAGTTTCTTTGACATTAGTGGACATTCGAAATGAGCACATAATTTGATCTACTTTCATGTGGTTTGGTTAACTTGTTGCTCTCAAGACTAAACCAATGCAGATTAAACCTTTTGGAAAAATCCCACGGTTTCGACAGCTGCTTGTTGGAGGCAGTATTGCACAAAAATCTCTGAACAGGATGAAGAAAAATGTAATAAACCAGCAAGCCATGTTATTTAACTGCCCATGGTAATATTACCCTACATTCACACTGCCCTTCACAATGTGCTTTTAAGTGACCACTCCCAATGAAAAGTCTATGTAAAAGCGCTAAATGTGCGTTTTGGGTATCTGTATTCTAATATCTTGCGTTCATGCTTAGCTACGCACATTTTCAGGCTTGTCATACAAAAAGTGTGGCCATTGAACACACGTTAAATGTTAAACCAGGTTGATCTTTGACCAATCAGGGACTTTGATTTGTCAGTGACGTCTGGATGGCGCCCCTTTTAATTCGTGTAAGTGCCAACAATTTGAAGATTGATCATGGAGGAGATGTTATTGAGTTTGTGCCTGACCAGAATTCTTTGATTTCAAGTAAAAGAGAGCTGTAAAAGAAAAAGGCTGGAGCAAGATTCACGAGATTTGCACCGCTTCAACATTTTGCACCAAGCCTCTTCCAGATGTAGGTGGCGGACATGGGCTGGTAAACAAAAGAAAAAGAAGATGATGCCCCTCCTTGCTAGTCCAGTGTGAACATGGGCTAAACGCACAAACAGAAAAGCATGTTAAGCACATTCAAGATGCCCAGTGTGAACTTAGCAACACCAGAGGTGTTGTTGGTGGCAACTACATAAAACACACTCTTTGACAAACCGTAACTCTTCAGTGTTTTACCCAACGAATGTAACTCCAGCTGATTCTGACGTAGCTTTTAACCACTTTTTTCTGCGTCAGAACCTGATGGAATCACATTTATCTCGTAAAGGATTGAAGAGTTACGTTAGTTCATAGAATGTCAACATTGGAGCTAAAGCTCCGGTGTTTAAGGGGTTACTAGGGACCTGTATCTTCTCTCAACTCTACATCAAGCCATGAGATGGTCAAGCTATTTCATAATGCACACTTCTTCATTTGTTTGGGTTTGCTTTCACACACAACTACAGCATGTCCAGTGGGACTTCTCTTACTACAGTGGCGTCCGTTTTAACCCTTGTGCTATCCTAGGTACTTTAACATTGGGAGTTGGGTCATCTAGACCCCACTAGACAGTGGGCTGAACCTTTATTCTTCAATGATTTGTGATTTTCACTGGTGTCCATGGATTACATGAAATCCTCTCCACCTTTATCCACCTTTGTCATGGTAGGGAGAACACGTCAATGGTCATCTTGACCCCATAGGATAGTACAAGGGTTAAGTGTTTTTAACAATTTTAAAATAAAAATTTGAGATGCTTTAAATATCCTCTTAATCCCTTTGTGTACGTGTTAAACATTGGAGTGCATGTAATCAGAAACGTGCAAGTAATGCTCTCTTGATACCTGCTTTTTACACATTTTTATCAATTGTTTTATCCAGTAAAATGGTGCAATACTGATCATCCCGTGTATGAAGTGGATTTGAAGTTGCTCCTATGCACACCTGGCTTCGCCTCCATTCTCCTCTGCAGGAGGAGTGTCGGCTCTCTCCTGCTTGATCCTGCTGACAGCCAGCAGCAGCTCCTCTGGGCTCAGGGATGGCTGGTTCAGTCTGACCTCCTGCAACAGGGGAGTTACCTGCTGCTGCTGATGCTGCTGCTGAACCGTCGGGGCGTCAAAACCTCCAAGCTCATCTGCTGAGGTTGTCTAGAATAAATTCAAAGTAAAAAAACAAAACACAGTATAGTTGAAAAAAACTTCAGCCCACCAAGTGATTTTGTAGATTCTCTTCTGTAAATAAAGAGTTAGGCAGATTTGTTTATGCCACGCCTATGCTAAATAAATTATACCTTGTAAACAAACGTTACTGCTACTAAAGTTAATCAAATTAACCATGACCATTGTTCAAGTTTTAAAGTTATTTGTAGGACAGACTCTTGGTTTTTCACATTTAAAGCAAATAAATGTAATCGTTTTTCATTTTGTCTGTAGCAAACATGCGAGAAATCTGTGTTTAATAAAGTTTTTTTTAAACCAGGAGGTTTTAAAAAAAAAGCCAACAATACAGTAGCTTTTCTGCAGTTCTCTTAGTTTCTGCCAGATCACAGTAAAGTGCTCAGTAACCTTACTAGTTTGTGTTTTCTGAAGTTAAATGGCAGGTAATATATCCTTAGGTTGTATTTGATAACCTTGGTTGCAATAAATCAAAGTTTTTATCTTATTTTAGCATTTTACTAGATTACGGTCACAGATTATTTTAAGACACTGACACTCATTGTAGCACAAGTTCAAAACATGTAAACTTGAGCCCTCCTCAAAAAGAAATGACGTTTAAACATGACATTTTATGCTAGAAGGATAATTCTTCAGTTTATTTCACATTATTATCCTGTTTACTTTTACTTCGTGCTTTCCATATGGCATTATCTTCCCTCATTCCTGGAAAAAATTTGAAAAGACTGAAGTCAAAAGGGAAAGAGGGGAGGTCATCTAGACCCCACAAGACAGTGCGCTAAACCTTTTTTCTTCAATGATTTGTGATCTTCACTGGTTTCCATGGATTACATGAAATCCTCATCACCTTTATCCACCTTTGTCATGATAGGGAGAACACGTCAATGTAAGAGTGGGGTCATAGGATAGCACAAGGGCTACTATTTGTTGTCACCAGTAATTTTAGTCATTAAGTTGTGTTTAAAGTTGTAATGTTATGAAACTTTCTTAATTGTTTCAATTTGTTTTCTTGATGTTAAATATTCTTCTGCATCAGGTAAATACAGAGCTCCTAAATGAGGACTTCTTCCAGCTTTGATATTTAAGCTACGTTCACACATTCACACACGTTTAGACCATGGTGTTCAGACTATACAAGCAGGGAGGGGCTTCTTTTTCTTTTTCTACTGTTTAGTAGCACATGTCCACCACCTGCAGTTGGAAGAGGCTTGGTGCGAAATGTCAAATTGGTAAAAATTTGGTCAATCTTGCCCCATGCTTTTCTTTCACAGCTCTATTTCGATATAGGAAATACGAATAAATACAGCCGGGCACAAACTGCAATTTTAAATTTCTCCTCCGTTATCAATTTTCAAACTGTTGACACTTCTGTTGACACTACGTTCAAACGCTCATAAAAATGTGTGTAGCTCCACATGAACGTGAGAGTTTTGAATAGAAAAGCCCAAAACGGACATTTATGCACGTTAACATAGACATTTCATTGAGAGTGGTCGCTTGATCGCACGTTGCTGAGAATGGTGTGAACATAGCTTTAGACCTCTTGGTTCCATGAACCTGCAGTAACATTTACAAACACTAAGTACCAGTAGTAGCTCTTTCTGTATAGATAGAAGTAATGCAGTGTTATGCCAAAGTGTGCATGCAAACATTTAATAGGAAACATAGATTAGGTGTTGTTTGGTTCAACATTCGCACTGACACAAATGAGGAAAGGTGGTTACATTGAAGTACCAGAAGGTCAGTCTACTGTCCTCTTGCTGACTGTACTGTAGCATTTGATCAAACACACCATCACTACCTGATTTCCTAAATTCCTCAGGGTGTCAACTTTATCTTGAGAACATGGACCGCCTGTAGCTCTAATACCTGGGAATCGCAGCAAAGTGGGGAAGATGAAGCCTTCATCATCATCAGTTCCATGCCTCGTTCCACAATGTTCTGGATCTGCAGGTAGCCGGCGGTGTACATGAGCACCAGCTGCTCACTGGCAGCCATGCTGAGGCGGCCCGTGTAACAGAACGAGAGAATCTGCTGGAAACACGTTGGTGTCACTGAAGACGGCAGCTCGAAGACTGCCTGGGAGGTGGAAGGTAAAGGAGATGACAAAGAAGAGGAGGGTTCGGCCGCAGAGCTGAACAGATCTCTGAAGTAGAGCGAGGAGGCCGCCAACACCGCCCGGTGCGCCTTGAAGGCCCGACCTTGCACCAGAATGGAAACATCGCAGTAGTGGCCCAGCAGGCGCTGTTCATTTAAGCTGCCCAGGACGCTGCTCCCGAAGTCTGGGATCTCCACCTGAAGCAGTCCCTCCGACATGGTGAATCACTCCACGACGAGACGGGACAGGAAGTGACTGACAGAATGAGGTGGTGAGGTGTTTAGGTGTCAGGGATACTGAGGAGATTTCCACCAAAATGTTTCAGATCCATGAGGTCACGCAGGTTTGTGTCTGATCAAGGTCAGAGGAAGAAGCGATGGATCAAAATGGTGGAAGCCATCAGAGAGAAGCACAAAAGCTGAAAATAAAAAACAAGGGGTGTAGTTGTAGTACAGGTTCAGATGTTTTTCACTTCTCATCCATCAGCAGAACAATGACAATTCTCCATCGGAATCTGTCTCAAAAATTAAATTGCTCTATTTAAAAGCCAACTTGAATCATGTTGTGACATTTTTAACAGATTTGAAAAGAAAAGTGCCAGTGAAAGGCAATACACAATCTTAGTGCAAGAATATATTCTTAAATAATAAATGTTCATTGTTTAACTAAAAGAAAAAAAGTAATCAAACCTTAAATGCAATTGAAAAAACACTGCCAGAGTCCGCCCGTTCCTCTCTCTTGCCAGCACAGAGGTGCTAATGCATGCTTTTATTTTTAGTCGTTTAGAATATTGTAATGCCCTGCTCTCTGGTTTACCCAAAAAGTCGATCTCAAATCTACAACTTCTACAGAACTCAGCGGCACGAGTTCTGACGAGGACCAGAGGGCAGGGAACACATTACACCGGTTTTAAAATCGCTGCATTGGCTACCTGTGCGTTTCAGGATTGATTTTAAAGTTCTCTTAATGGTTTACAAATGTTTTTATGGTCTTGGGCCCTCTTATTTAAATGATATTATTTTAAAATACGAACCCTCGCGGACCCTGAGGTCCTCTGGCACTGGCCTCTTAGTTGTCCCTAAGGTGAGGACCAAGACACATGGTGAGGCTTCGTTCCACCATTATGGTCTTCGCCTGTGGAACAGCCTGATGGAGACCCTCAGGGCTGCAGAGACTGTGGACATTTTTAAGAAGAGGCTCAAGACCCACCTTTTTAGTCTGGCTTTTATATGACTTTGATCGTTCCTTATGTCTTTTATTATTCATCTATTTATTAATTGAGGTATTTATTTACATATTTATTTATTTATCTATTTTCTTGTAAGGACTATTATTATCTCTGTTTCTAATATGCAATTCTTTTTATTGTTATTTTACAAATGATACTTAGGTTATGTTTTAATCACTGATGTATTTTATTTTTTAATTACTAAGATACTTATATCTTATTTTATTTTTTATCTTTTCCTATTTTTATTGTTGTTATTTTATGATCATTTTTATTCTGATGTTTTTTACTCCAGTGTTTCCTCTTGGGGATCCATCGTTCTTGGGCACCACCAGCCTGACCTGTGCCGTTGCTGGGGGGTGCCGTTGCTGTGGTGCCCGTTCTCATTGGGCGGGCTGGGGTCCCGCTCTGTGGTCTAATAGCCATGGAGTGGGCCCTGGGCTGCCCTGTGTTGGGCGGGCGCTGCGGTAATGGCCCCTGTGGTCGGGCTGGGCCTTGGAATGAATGGATCCCCATGATATTGTTTCCTCACAGCAGTACCAAGCCAGACCTTCTTTTAGCTGCAGTTCTTTGTTTCAGTTCACGGTTCTACTGGGGTAACTGGGTGGGTGGGGGTGGGTGGTGGTGAGGGAGGGGTACCTTCTTTGTGTGATTGTCCTTTGTTTTCTGTTTTTAACAACTTTCATTTTTTTATGACTGTTTTATCTGTTTTTATGTTAAGCGCTTTGTGTTTTTAACCAAAATGAAAGGCGCTATATAAATAAATAAAGTTTGAGTTTGAGTTTGAAAGAATGTGGACACAAAAATCCTTTTATCCATGTGTCCAAACAGCCCAACACCTCTCTTTCCCAAACACCTTCCTCCAGCTTTTTATGTTTTTTTCCCAGACATCCCTCCTGTATGTCCTCGGGGGAGGATGAGTGAAAAAGCCCTCCACTGGAAGGCTTCTGGGAGAGTTTACACCCTAAGACTGGGAAGTTGTGGGTTCAAATGAGGAAGGGGTCATACAAAAGACACCAAAAATGGTACCCAAAACCTTTGCTTGACACTTAGCATTAGGCATTGGATTAGGGTGTTAAACCACAAAAGGGCTCCTAAATATGGCTGTGACTGCAGCTCACTGCTTCTCGAGGGAATGGGTCTATTGTGGAGACACCTATATGTGACAACTGATGGGACTTTAACCCATGGAGTCATTCTGACCAGATAACTTGATGCAGAAATGAACAACTCCAGGTTTCTCTTGATTTCTTTTCTGCCACTCCTGCTCTTGCAAATTCAGACTTGTTGGACATATCTCACCCAGGGAATCACCGGAAGGTAGGGTGAGAATATCTGGCAAACATGCAGGACTGTGGGGACTGGTATTATGTGTAATTTCATATTTCCAACTATATCTGCTGTAGTTCAGAACATGTAGCTGCCATGGACCAAGACAGACTGCTTTACTTACTGCTCGTCGGCTGAAACATGTCTACAGTCAGCTGGATTCTGGTATAGTTGCAGTCTACAATTGTCCTGCCCAGTCTCCTTGTTTGTTTGAGCCCATGATAGTTTATATGATATCCAAAGTCTCCATCAAAAAGCATCTAAGGCAGTCTGAAAAATATCCACTAGAGACTGCTTTGGTACAGTCCATTATGCTGCAAATCCACAAGATCCACTACAGATTGATGCTGAAGTCTGACAGAGTCTATGGCTGCAGTTTCCAACAGCCCATAAAATATACATTTTCTACAGTATTGTACAGAAGGCTGCATGTCACTCAACTGTAGTCCTCTATAATCGTTACCCACAGCCTTTTAAACACTACAGTCTACAGTCTCAAGTCTGCAACATCCAACAACATTTTACAACACTCTTTTGGAGGTTCCCATTGACTGCATTTGAGAACTGGAATGAGTTCCCCCTGGCGTTCCAAACAGGAAGTACCTGCTGATTCCAAGAAGCCAAAATCCCGTAGAGAAAGAAACAGGTATTACCCAGTCATTCTATTGGTCAGAATAACCATTCTTTCTCCAATGCCTTTTTAGAAAATAAAACATGTTCTTGATAATCCTCTTTTTTCATACAATTCTTTAGTGCAATTTAATCAACTTATAAACGGACCAATTAGATACCTCGGTAGAAGTATGTGGGGCCCACTGGCTCCCACTGCTCCCACTGCTTACTGTCATCATCTGGCTTCAAATGGCGGCGACTGTATCGCGGAAAGATAGCAACTGAATTAACTCCATTTCATTGGAGCTGGAAGTAAGGATTTCCATGAGTGACATCGCACTCGCTCAGTCCAGTTCTCTTATACAGTCAACAGAGGTTCCCTTAGTCTTTTTTCTACCTTTTGAGATAATCTGTCTTAGTCTACAAATCCTCAAAGTCTGATGAAGTCCACCATTGTTGCTGTTTGTTGCACTGTCCATAGGTCAGAACAGCTTGGAGTAGACAAATAACAAACATGCTGCTTTACTAGAACCACCACATGTGGTCTGTGAAGATACTGTTAAGGTTCCAACTACAGCGTTTTCTGATTTGTTGTCAGGAGTCACATTCTAAAAATAACCAGCGATAGGTGAAATCTGCAAAGTAGGGGGTTATAGATGTTTTAAGGCTGTAAAACTCCTCACTACAGACTTTATTCACTTTTCTCAGACAGTCATGAACATTTTCAAACTCAATTGTCTTGTTTAAACTCTCAAAGTTCAAACTTTCATAGAAAAATAAGTTCCAATGTTATAGAATGATGTTGATCATGATGAAAGTTCTATGTAACTCTGACACAGCACAGTAATTGATTGACAAGGGCAACAGCCAATCAGGATGCAGAGCACAATGCACTGTAAAAAAAAAAGAAAAGGAAAAAGGAAAATTGCCCTGAAAAATCCATAAAATTTAACTGTCCTTATCTGACATTTGTCAAAATGTTGGACAGTGACAGTTAAATAATACAGAATTGATGTTTTTATGGAATTTCTTTATAACATCTGTGGAGTTTGCACTTTTGCATTGGCATTCCTGGGTCTAGCAGGTGATGTCAGTCTCCTACATCCACTATATTTGCAAATATTTCCTTGTTTATGGCAAATTGTATATTTGTAAGAGTGACCATTGTATAATGAAAAGTTTAACCTTTCATTAGCTCCGTTTTCATAACACATATGCGTAAAACTTTACTAAAATTCCAGAAATGTAAAAAAAACACAAATTCACAATTACACCGTTTCCACTAAATCATAATTATGCGAATAAACACAAACACAATTGATGTGATTCACAGCAGTTACATTCAAATTTCTGCCACAGCACTATCGCCCATCATCATCTATCAAATAAGACGTCGGCGTCTTCTTCAGGGCATGCAGTGGCGAGCTCCTTACTTATGGGAACGTTTACAGATGAAGCCATTTTGGGAAATAGTGGCTGGTGATCTTACAGAGCAGCTGTGGAACCAACAATTCTGTATGACACGCTCAACTTTTGACGACCTGTGTGATGCTGTGGTGATGACAGTGGTTTGCCTGACTCATTTAATTCAAAAAAAATTTTTCCATTGCAGTTTTGCAAAATATGTCCATTTGGAAACGTCTTCAAAACCACCTCCTCCAAGCGCAAAAACATTTCTTTTGGATAAATGTGAGCATTTTTCGAAACTGTGTTTCCATTTGGTGAGTTTGTTATTGCAAATCCCATTTGCATAATTTCATAGTCAATGGAAACGCAGCTATTGTTGCAAGTTAAATTGACAACATTAAAAAAGACACAAATAGGCTGCCAGCAAGAGTGGCTTACCTGACGTTTTGAAAACACGGTCCAAGTCAATCTATTGTATCTTTTGTATGTGTACTCCACCTAATAGAAGCAAATATCACCAAAGTCCTGCAGTGGAGGGACCTAAATTTCTATTTAATTCAAGGTTTCTCTGAGGAAACAAGTAACTGCAATATTCTGCTGGTGCTATGAACCAAATTTCAAACTTACAATGATTTATTTTAGATTTTTCTAAAAGGTGATGAAATCATTTATTAAACAAAAACTTTGAAAAAGAACTATCCGGCTCCTGCTGTTTGGCAGCTGACATCTTAGACCTGGACTTATTTTTCCCTCCAAGTCAGCCCGCATGTCACGTGACTGAAAAGTATCACTGCCCACAGCCTCCATGGTTGAGTGTGGTCCAAAACAGTCTTCCGGATACCGGTCTAGTCTGAAACAGTCTACTGCATACCTCCAAGCAGAATCCAGCTCTGAGCAGTCTTCTAGAACACACTACAGTCTGGTGCAGTCATTCAGGTCCCTATGATCTACTGCTTTCAGGTACAGTCATCCTCCATCCTCCACAGTCCAGCACTGTCCTTTGCAGCCCGTTACAGTCAAAAACAGCACAGCGCAGCCCATTACAGCTCTGACACTGACTAGTTTGGTCCAAGGAAGTCCAGTTCAGGTAAGTTCAGGTCAGGGTTGTTGTTGTGTACATTAAAGCTGCAGACAGACAGGCGGACGGATGGCAAGAAGACAACAGTGTAAACACAGAGAAAGACTGGTTTACAGAGACCTGACAGCTCTAGAGACACACAGCAGAGATACAGTTAAAGAAAGATGGATGTCAGACAGACAGCTCCTCACCTCCTTCTGCTCCTCTTTCTCCTCTGCTTCTCCTCCATGCAGCAGGCAGGACAGCGTGCTGGGAGAGGTTTTCTTCTTCTCCTCTGCTCAGTCGTATCGTCTGATGTGTCACAGAAGGGGGGGGGGGGGGTATGGGGAGGCAGCGATACAGCAGACAGCCGAGGAGGAAGAGGAGGAGGAGGAGGAGGAGGAGTCATCTGAGGACAAGCAGGGAGCTAATGCGGCTAACTGCCCTGCAGAGGATGGGAGACAGTATCATCAGAGCTCGTCGCCGCAGAGACAAACACACAGCAGGACTAACAGTCACACAAAAGCATGCAGAAACACCAAGCACACACCCAGCCGCCGCATGTCAGTGTGGACTCACACATGCTTCATTGTGTGTGAGTCTCTGAGGGTGTGTGCGATTGTGTTTCTGTGTGGCATGACTTGGCCAAATGCATAGCGCTGCATTGCAGTGCTGAGGCTGAGTTGGCATGCTGAGTACATAACGTGCATACTGCGCCTGAGTGCCAGTCTCGCAAACACACACACACACACACACACAATGCAGCCTCAGCTCTCATTATGAGTTCACTCTTTTCTTACATGAGACACAGTTGCTGCAGAGAGACTGTCTGACTAAAGTCGTGTGTCTGTTTTTAAACTTACTATTGCATCATTAGAGAGGCAGACAGACCAGTAGGTGTGTGGTGGGTGGATGAGTGAAAATGTCAAATATATGTTTGTGATATAAGCTTTTAAATGACTAAACACAAAGATAAAGACAATCTTTGTCCTGAAGATGTGTTTGCGATTCACTTCAGATGAAAGCTCTGTTAGTGTGATTTCAAATGATGCTGTGACCTTCTCTGAAGGTCTGTCAGAGGTTAGGGGCAGCAACATGAACCCTAGAACCAGAGCTGGTCCCAAAAACAGTCATTCAAAGAACTAGTGAGACAACACAAAACCACATGTGTAAGGAGCATACAGGATTTGAGCTTACATCACCAGGTAGCGCCCGTCAGACATGCCTGAAGTGTTACCCATCAGGCATCAGACATGCCTGATGGGTAACTTCTTGGCTATGCCACAGAAGTCCTGGTTGGCCACTTTTGACTGATTGGGATAGGGCAACTTCAAGCTGGAGTTCAGCACAACTATAAGTTACAGTATCGTTTGGACAGAGACAGGGTTCAAAGTAGGCATTCCTGTGTTCTCCGTCTGTCAGCACATATTCAATTTGAATTCAATTCAATTTTATTTATATAGCCCAATATTACAACAATAGTCGTCTCAATGGGCTTCATATAATTGTATAAGAACATGAAATCATAAGAAACATGAAATTATAGAATTAGATAGGCAATCACTAAACTAAACTACCGGTAAACAGAATAAACTAAACTGGGCATCCCTGCCCTTAGACCCTCATTCTTGGTCAGAAAAAACTCCTAAAAAAACTGACTTTGGGGGAAAAAAGAAGAAACCTCAGGGATCCTCCCCAGGATGGAGGAGCTCTTGGAGAAGAAGAAACTTATCTAACTCTACAACTACATGTTTAAATAGTCCAGCAGAAGTGTAGGAGCAGTAGCACAGACGAGCCAGAGGTGAGGTCAACGGCCAAGTACCGCACCACGGACGCGCCTACTGGAATCTGGAATCACTTCCGCTCCCCCAGTGGGAAGTGGGAAAGAGGGACAACACATGAATACTGCAGCAAACAGAGGCATGGAGAACGAAATAGAGGAGAGGAACAGAGGGGAAGTAGAGGAGAATAGAGGGCAGAACCCCAGAGCACCATACTTTCCCCAGTTTCAAACTTCCATCAGCCTACTAGCAACTAATTGCTAGTTACTAAATTTAATTCAAACATTTTTATAGTAAGTTGCATGCTCTATGATACTTGTAGCACATGGTAACAACAACAACAACAACAACAACAATAATAATAATAATAGAAAATTAAATTTTTAGGATAACAATATCAATACAATATAGTATTGATCTAAGCAGAGGGAATGGGCCGCCCTGGCCTGGTTTACGAAACCAAATTCCCTCTGCGGAGAAATATGTGTAATGGATGTAATAAAAATTGTAATTATTCCCCCAAACCTCATTACAGTAAGTGAGGTAGGGGGAGCAATAAGTTAAATATTCTCTGAGCCTGGCCATAAGCCTGTCCAAAGAGAAATGTTTTAAGCCTAACTTTGAATGTAGAAACCGTGTCTGCCTCCCTTACTGGAGCTGGGAGCTTATTCCATAAGACAGGGGCTTGGTGGCTAAACGCTCTACCTCCAACTGTGCTTTTAGAAACTCTAGGAACCACAAGCAGCTCTGCATTTTCACAGTCACACCAGGAAAGTATGACAGCATGTTTTTGGACGGTGGGAGGAAGTCGGAGTCCCCAGAGAAAACCCACGCGTGAACGGGGAGAACATGCAAACTCCACACAGAAAGGTCCCCCCCCATTGGTGTTCTGTCTCAGGTCCCCCAGGAACCGGGGGCCTACTTACTGTGAGGCAAGAGTGCTCACCACTATCTCACCAAAATCTGCACACACCTGGTACCCGGGGAAAATACATTTTGGGCAAACTAACGAAACTAAAAGACACGTGTCTGGGATATTCAAAAGAAGTTTTGAAATTATTATGGGATGGCCACAGGACCTACAGGCTTGACAGACAAGTGTGAAATTTGGTGATTTTCACAATTTTCCACAATATGGGAAAAGAAAAATTTTGTTCGAGACATCTTCATGAAATTCACACACGACACAGAGTTATCCACAACCAGAACCTAAGTTTCATTGACCTTTGACCTCAGGAAAAGGGTGCCATATGAATTTAAATTACAAAACATGAGTAACAAGTTTGAACTCCTAGGGATTTTGACCATCTTGATTGCCTCCCAGCTCCTCAAGCATCATTGGGAACCAACTTTAAATGAAGGTTTTAAAGTTCGCAGAGTAGCGTTTCCCCTGTTTCTCGCATATTTTTAACAAGAATATTTTGAATATGAAATACATGAATCCTAGGCTGAAGGAGAATGAAATGACATAGCATACAATATGAACATATTAGGAACAAAAGCCTCGGTTCGCAAGGAAATCCAAAAATTGACTGTTGCCGATTCCTCTAAACAGTACATAGATCTGTTTGTCACCCCCAGGCGACCAAATAATAAAATGGTTGTTATGGAGATAAAACTAACAAAAAAGCTGCCATTCTGAAAAAAACTTGTGTTTTTGTTGTTGTGAATTTGTCATGAGCAGAGTGGAAGGAGAGAGTGAAGGGCATACCGGGGGATATACCGGGGGAGGTGGGGTGAGGGGTCGCCACTGCGGGGCCATACCACACCGCTCGCAGCTTCAATTTGAGTTTTAAATGGCAGCAAAACAGAAATTGCTTTGAGATCTCAACCATCAACCCACAAAATAAAAACACCAAGTCAGCACTGTGGCAACAGGATTTATTCACACACATTTACAGGTTTGAAACCGTTCCTCCAAACAGCACAGAATGAATGAAAGACAAAAAGTACAGGAAGAGTCCTATTGAGTGATTAATAAAAGGGAAAATAAAACAGTTTGACAAACCTCAAACACACTAGGAAACCCACAAAGAACTAATGCTAAGGTAAAAAATAAATATCAAAGCTACCGGCACATCTTGGTCGCATTTTCATTCAATAAATAAATTTCAAAGATAAAAAATCGTAATATTTCACATTGTTTCACCCTATTTTCCTTGTATTTTTGAACTCACTCCTGCTGTTGCCTCTCTTAGATCCTGCAACTGTACCTGATAGAAAAATATTTGTATTTCATCCATTTTCTGAAAAGGAGAGGAGGGGTGTGTCCAACAGGAGGCACCCCCCCCCTCGGTCCTTTTCAGACGCTGGGATGGATTCATCTATGTTCACCACCAGCTCAACACAATTAACCTATGACTTCAACTAGACTTTTAATCCAGACTAACCCATTTTTTCATCTGAGCCTGGATTAAAAATAATCTTTCCTGAACGCAGTTCCTTAATTTACTCAATGTGGTTCCTCGCACATATGTAAACACCAACACTGTTTTTGTGCAGAAGGGGCGGGGCATGAGACGACAGGCGTGTCAGCAGGTTTGGCACAAAGTGACCTCGGGCTCTCGGATCTAGTTTACGTTCCTGCCAGTTACCCCTTCACGTCCCTCCAGAGGGATTCTGGGATATGCAGTCCAGTTTAAAGAGTTCAACTCGTGACTGTTCCCGGGCCGGATCAGAGCGTCCCGTTTGAATCTAAAAAAACAAAAAATGAAAAAGTCCTGGTTCTGATTCAGAGTGCAGTCTGATCCAGATTTTTCACTTTTGTGAAAAACCACTGAGATTCCTTTGCTTTTGAACGCTGAGCATTCATGGTGGCTCTGTTAGCTCCGTTCAGAACCGGGTCAGGCGAACGGTCTGGACTGGGTCACACATGAAGGCGGGAATGTCGGAGCTTCCACCTCCTGGAACGAACCTTGAAGAAGAAGAAGAGCAGCATGAGGAAGAGGCAGGAGGAGACGTAGAGCACCACGCACAGACTCATGTCCACGCTGTTGAAGCCCATGCCCAGGATCCACACCCCCATGCCTTCCGCCTCCCCCATCTCTAAAGCCTTCAGCGCCGGCCTCGGGCTGTGCTGTGCTGGTTGAGGCTCTGGCTGCTCCTCGGCTTTCATTGCCCCTCCTGCTCCTCCGCGGTCTTCCACTTCTGACTTGCTGGTGGGAAGGAGATCAAAAGAAGGAGCGGGGACACGCGGGGGAGTCAGGGAGTACTTGGGGGACAGGTTGGAGGCACTGTAGTGGTGTCGGAGAAAGTGAAGAACATTGTCCAGGTTCCACTCGTGGACCCCGTTTCTCTCTTCATGGCAGGAGGCGCAGAGGGAGGGGCTCGGCCACTGAACTTTAGGAAAGAGGGGATCATCGCTCAAGGAGCCTGAGGAAGAGGAGAAGGACACTTTCAGATCTCCGGTTCAGGAACCAGTCGTGGTCTGTTGCTGCGGTTGTGTGCGTCTGCGCAGACCTGCCAGCCGCGCGTTGACCCGGTTGTGCTGGTTCCACAGCCACACGATCTGCTGCTCTGCACTCTTCACCTCGTGAATGCCGGCGGCCACTGCCTGCTCAAAGTGGCGACTGCACTCCTGGCAGCCAAAAAAAGTCCGGATGTAACTGCGCATCACCTGGAGCACCGGCGCGGCCTCAACCTCCAGACCTGCGGGGAGCACACAATCCGTCAGTTTCTGCAGTGAGGCGGGAGTTCCTTAGAAATTCACCATTTGTGGGCGGGACCGTTGGTGCAGAGTAAGCCAGTCCCTACTTCCCCTCCCCGTTACTGAGATCTCTGTTTACACTCGCTCCTGCTAGCTTACAGCCCCTCACATCCCCAAGCTAACATTATTCGTGCAACAAAAATGTCGTGCAATATTGGAGCTATCCAACCGTCCAGTTAAAATCCAGATACCAGCTCAGACGAGCAAAACAAAGACGTGCATGGATCTGTAGGTCTGAGCAGGGAGGTTGTGGCCCGTCGATCGTAGCTTCTATGTCACAACCATACGTTTTTTCAAACACCTCTTTTGTTTGCTCCTGATTCCCAACAATCTGAATAAAAATAAACTCAGAAATGCAGTTTTAAGCATAATCTTCTTCCCATATGACCTCCATCATGAGAAGAACATGTTAAAAACACCAGAAACACCATTTTCCTCAGAGTGGGCCTTTAAAGTATGATATTAATCTGACAAGATTTGCTTGTTAAGTGTTAATGCCAACTAAAACAACTAAACTGCTGCATTTCAGCTGAGAAATAAGCATAAAATAATTTTTAAAAATGCACTTTCAAAGCCCTTGTTTGCCATTTTTAAAGCCAATCAACTTGACATTAAGATTGAAAGACAAGAAAACCAGTTTAGCTTTTTAGCATATCCTTTAGCCCAGTGTTTCCCAACCCAGGTTCTCTGGGAACACTGTCCTGCATTTCTTCAATTCAACCATGCTCAAGCACACCTGCCTTTCATTGTCCGGCTCCTGCAGAACCGGATGATGAGCTGAATCAGGTGTTTATTAGCAGGGCAACGTGGAAAACATGCAGGACCAAGTGCCCCGAGGTCCAGGGTTGGGAAATGCTGCTGTAGCATAACAGTAAGGGGCGGGACATAGATGGAAAAGGTTTATAAGTCATCCTCCGGTTCTCTGCTTCTATGTCCAAGATTGGAGCCTCCACAATGTGTGGCTGCGGCTTTATGTTAGTTTAAGATTTTATGCCCCGGCCTCTACACAGAATGACATTCAAAGCCCGCACTGGCCGGTATTCAGACTACTTTACACACTCGATTTGCAACCAAAAGCAGAAACTCAAAAGATAATCCTCACAGTAGAAAAGTTAGAAGAGAAGAATTAAAACAGACCACAGAACCTGTAGACCAGCAGACTACTGACCTCTTACCCTATTACCCGTTATGCCCTTTTATTGGACATTACGGGGAATTTTTTTCTGTATTCCCAAAAACCAAAGAAATCTCTGCTGTATTCTGAAGGTCTGGGTTTTCTGGGAGTGTGCGTACCTGTGTTCTCCAGCGCGTTGGGCATGGCGTCGTACTGCACGGTCAGAACATGAAACAGAGTCCAGAGGGAACATGGGTAACCTCGGAGACCCGGCCTGCTGCCCTGGCAGCCAACCCAGCGTAGCTCCTCCCCCAAAAACACGCCTGCAATCTGCATAGGAAACGGGAGGTGGGCTGCTGCTCCCCGTGTCTGAGTGTAAACCCGTTTGTGCGTCTCACCCTCATCTTGTTGTTCACCAGGTCCAGAACAGCCTGGTAGGGGATTCGCTGTAATGGCATACTGAGCAGCCAATCAGAAAGCGTCTCCATCAGCTTCACCACTGAGCCTCCACCTGGGTACAGCTGCACAGGCAGAAACCCGCTTCAGTTTTTTTCACTTTCAGAAGCAAAGAGGAACATTTCTGTGGTTCACCGCAACAATTCTTCGGTGTCAATAAAGGCTTTTCTCCATTCTAGCCGCTGAACTACAGGGTTACCATAGAAACTAAACTGCACGTTTAACTTCCAGAAAGACAAAGAAAGAAAGATTGAAACCTCTAGAGCTTTTAGATTTTAAGTTGTTGTCCAAGTATAAAAACAAACCTGATTATTACCGAAGGAGACACAAATAACTCTGATAACAAAGAAAAAAGGTTCTGCAGCCCAAACCCAAGACACCCCTCCTTTGAACACCCCCCACCACCACCACCACCACCAGAATTCAATCTGTGTAACCTCACCACATGCTGCTGCAATATTGTAGATCCATAAAAATGTGCTGTGCTTTAACACAGCCATTGCTCACAGTTCATTGTGTCTTATTTTGTGGGAGGTTTTTTTTTTAAGTTGCACAAAATATTGTGTAAACCTCATCATGTTTAAGGATACCACTGGTAGAAGAAATTTCCAGAACCCCATCTCATCTTGCCTGCAGTACAAGTTTACTTAGTAACAAACAAAAAACAACCATTTGTTCTTTTTCTAATGGAAATTCTCATCTATTAATTCACGTGATGTAATACAGCACTCTGCCACCAGAGGGAGCTCTGAGCATAAAAGAGGCTGGAGATCAGGTCAACAACAGCAGAACAGGGAACAATTAGGAAACGAAGAGCATGTTTCTTTCATGTTTTGGGGTCAAATCTGGATCAACTTAAAGTAAATTAAAATAAAAAAAAAGACTGAAATTTTAAAAACACATGACAACAGGTTTTAAACTCAAAATTGTAAAATTAAAGGAAAACATTGAACATTAGAAAGATAAATTTGGAAATTAGAAAAAAAAATATTGGAAAATACATTTGTAAATTTGAACAAAACTATAAACCTAAAACGGTTACAAAATAAAAAAACGACATTTATTTGTAACAGCTGCTGTTTTGTATTTTCACCTTTTGTTATTTCGTGTTTTCGGTTCTCAATTTACAATCACACAAATTCAGAATTTTTGCTTTTGGAGAAATTTTTAAGTGAGGGCGGAGATTTGAGCCCATTGGCTACCAGGACATGATTGACATCGGGCGATAGAAGTTATGGTGGCGGCAGAAATGACATCACCATGACCCCTATCATCCAAGAGCCAATAATCCATGGGCTTCAGGTTAAATTTAAACTGTATATTGAGAACTAAAAGTCAAGAAGCAAGAGTTGAAAATACAAAACAGCAGCTGTTACAAATAATAATCTTGAGTTATTTAGTTTTTTTCGATTTAAGTTTCATATTAAACCCTTTCTTTGATCAGTTTTTCAATATTTCTTTCCAGTTAAAATTATACTGTTTACAAATGTTTCTTTTTCACTTTTTTAACATTTCCCTCAAGCTTACAGTTTGTACCCTTAAGTTTAAAACTGATTTTAAGTTTCTTCTTTATTTAAGTATTGGTTTTTATCCACTAAATTGACCCTGACTGGATCATCATACAATCTAAAGCCACTGCTCAGACTTTAACAGACTGAATCCTGCAGACATGTATGCGAGGGCCTTCCCTAGTCAAAACATGAATTCATGCTTAGCTACCTTTGAAACCAAAGTGACCAAGTCCTTGAAGACTTTTAGCTTCTCTCCCTCCAACATGCTGTGAGAGGCGAGTTCCACTCTCAGCAGGTAGTGAAGCGCTGACTCCAGATCAGCCGTGTACACCTGAGACCTGCAGACACACAAACACTGACTCTCCACATGCATCTATTTATGGGCTCAGTACGGCAGACTACAGATTCAATTCTTCCACTAAATCAGTTCGCTCACCGTTTTTAACTATAGATCACATAATTTACAGTAGATTCTAATAATCTGGAATCAATTGGAGTGGATTGAATTCACTTTTGTAGTGTCTGTTTAGTGAAGCAGCAGTGAATTCAGTTTTTTCTGTTTTTTGTGGTTTGATGTTTCCTTCACTCGGTGTGAAGGACACGGAGACGCTGTGCTTTGAAAATAAACCAAAAGAAAGTCCAGACTCTGACCTGTTAAAATCCCTCCAGGGTTCTGAGTCCTGTTTGCCCGACGGCGCCCCCACATGGGCAACTGCTGAACTGCTGCGGCGCTGAACTCCAGGCAGCGTCCTCAGGAGGGAGGAGAAGAAGAAGCGGAGCTTCTTCTCGCTTCAGAAGGAAGAGACCAAAGGACATTAGTCAGTGGAGCTCGTCTGGCACAGCGCTTGACAGCAAAAGTGGGTGGAGCCAGATGAGTTTTCCAGGTAGGGTTTGTTACACAGACAAGTCCGTCTCTATTTATCCCGATGTGAAGCCCAGAAGAAACACACAAAACACTGCAACTACCAAACTGTTTTACTGGCGTCAACATCTGTTCTGTTAAATGTCTATTTGGAAGAAAACGTCACAATAACCTAAGGAAGACAGGTTAAATAATAACGCTCTACTGTGTGTCTGCAGGTCAGATAGTTCCTCTGACCTGCTGGGACTCACCTGTGCAGGTGCGCATGCGCCCCGTTGGGGTGCAGCAGGTAGACGGAGGGGAAAGACGTGATATTCAAAGCGTCCAGTAGGGGGAGATCAGAGCTCAGAGCTCTTTTTACTTGCACACCTGAGTAAAGCAGCAGGTCCAGGATCACCTGACACACAATAAGCACACACAGAGGTTTTTCTTGTCCGGGCTCCTGGTTCAATCCTAACGTTTTAACTGTTTACACACACACACACAACTCCCAGGTGTCTGTGATGAGAACACAGATGGTCCGGATGAGGCAGTAAAATAGCAATACACACACACACAAACCCGTTTCCATATCTTAGAGAGAACATGGTGTTGCTCATGCTACCTTTGGAGTCACAGCAGGAACTATTTAACACATTGGAGCTTTAAAGAATCCAGTTTGGATCCTGTTCTACTTTTGGGTCACGTTTATAGTCTCACCTCCCGTCCGACGTACGAATCCGGCTCCTCCACGAATACGGCGGTGTAGTGGTCTGACTTTTGGCCGAGGAGGGGGAGGAGTTTAGCAGAGCTGCAGGCAAACATCCGGAGGGTTTAAGTACAGAGTAGAGTCCTGAGGGGGAAGTTTGGTTCTGGTGCTGGTACCTGAACGGCTCTAGTGAAGGGCAGCGTTGGGGCCACTCCTGCCTGGTGTGGTTCTGCAGGATGTTCACCATCAGCCGACGCATGGACTGGACCTCCCTGTCTGCACCTGAACAAACACAAAAACTCGGTTTCTCCTGATGTTACTGAAATCAAAACATTTCTTTTATTTGTAACTATTTTACACCGGAGAATTAGCTGCAATGTTGACGATTATCGACTTCAACTATTTATGGAATTATCGTAAATCCAGTATATTTTGAAGAGGAGAAAAGCAACTTTGCGCCGATATGGTAAATGGTAAATGCTTGTATAGCACTTTCTACCTTCCTTGAAGGCCTAAAGCACAAACGCATGCACACACACTCTGCTGCCGAACACTGGCGCCAACCTTCCACCAGAGGCAAGGTGGGGTTCAGTGTCTTGCCCAAGGACACTTCGACACATGGGGGGGGGTAAGGCGGAAATCGAACCTGCAATCTTCCGATAAGAGGTTGACCGCCCCACTGCTGCACCACGGCCAATATGCCCCGTCCTGCAGTAGTGAAGAGCTTACTCAATCAGCGTAAATTAGTCAATTCTGACACTGGAAAAATGAGCTTTTCTCCGTATCGGTATCCGTTGGGATTTCTTCATTGCGTAAACGGTCAGAACGTCACATTATTTTAAGAGCGTGTTGTTTTGCCGTTGCCAGCAACATCTCCAGCGTTAAAGGATTAAACTAAAAGTCTGTTTTTTTTAAGTCAGTTTCATAGCCAACATGGCCGGAGGAGGACACGGAACTAAGAGAGGTTTCTCGCTTATGTGGAGACTCTTGAAGACAGATACTCTTGAAATGGATACTGAGACTGAATGTTTGAGTTTGTAGATGAGTTCATGATATGGAACCAGTCATGGAAATTAAAGCTGACGTTCATTGGGTCTATACTCCTCCTGGGCAAAGTCGGCTCCTCTGTTCCAGGACAGCCTTCATCTTCCTCACTAGGCCCTGCTTCCTGTGTCCTGGCACTGCCAGCATTGGGAGCCTTCACTGCACCGTATCCCTGTCTGGAGGTGGTCACGGACGCACAGCATTGGCCTTTGCGCCCGCTTCATTTGCATTTATTTTCTACTCTCCACTGTCTTGATTTAATATAGACCAGAGAACATATAGACTGATGTCTACTGCTGCCTGGGTTAACTTTAACCTCCACCGTCATTCTTAGTCAGTCTCCCTCAAATGCTAAACAAACAGCATCTATTTACGTCTGCAGATAACTTTGTTATGGATCTGTGTAAATCAAGTCTAATGAGTTAGCAAGCAGCACTGTTGACAATATCAAGAGGAAGAAGGCTACAGGCGTGGAGACCAGAAACTCTGCTTGGTGACTTCCTGTCTGTGCAGTGCACCATGGGAAAACCACTAGTCATTTTTGGAGCCATCTCTTCGTCCCTTTAACACCAGAGAAGTGACCGGTGAGGCTCTTTGACATACTGTAACACTTTACCATTTAAACGATGACCATGAATGAGTGGATTCTGATGTGGAGGAAAGCAGCTTTTCAGATCGGCTTTGCACCAATACACAACACAGACTGATGGATCTCAATTGCTTTTTGTCTCATTTTGTCTTTGGATCGTGATGCGAAGGTTCTTGAGATCTTGAAGCCTACTTTCCTTTCTCAGACTGATTTTGTTTGAGGGATTTCTTCATTGAACAAGTATGGTGGCATTGAGGTTGGGTTGTGAAATAAACCTCTTCTCTTTGTAATTAGTCACAGTTATTTTGTGATTTAGGGGTGGGTAGTTACTTCTTCACACAGAGCAGGATAGGAATGTCATTTTTTGCCTCTTTTGGAAATAAAAATGATAATTTTTAAACTGCATTTGGCATTTCCTTGGGTTGTCTCTCAGTGAAATTAAAACTAGTTTGATGATTTGAGACCTTTGTGAGTGATTCATATGCAAAAAAACAACAAATACTTTTTTATGGCACTGTGTTTATGATTAAACAGCAAAAAGCTGAATGGATGTCTGACCTCTGTATGCCGTCCCTTTTTCTCCGGGAGAACTGTGAGCCCGAAAGTACTGCGGAAGAAAAAAAACAGCTGGTTATTTCCATACCTGCTCCTGCAGACGAACAGCGTGGGAATTTAGCAGACGCGCTGCTGTGCTCGCACTCACTTTGAAGGTCGGGTAGAACTGGATGTTGTAGTCTCTGCAGATGTCAAAGTTTTCCTCCTGAGCGCAGTCCAACACGGCGACACCGATGGCGTCCTGCCAGTCTGACAGACAGACATAGTCAGACTTCTGCAGGGTGATTCCAGTAAAAAAAAAAAAACATCTACAGTCACAAAAACAACTGGACCCAACTCTCACCAACACCTGCAGAAGTTCTCACTGATAAGATGCAACTGATAAGATGTGAGGAGAGATGGAGAGAGGACAAACAGGAAGGAGCTCAAACAAGAACGTTTCCCAGAAATGAAAGCTCGTCTGAGAACACAACCCACATTTAAATTCATGTCACATCGACACCACCGCTTCCCCTCCCTCCCCTTTGCTGAGAGTTCTCTGTTAACATGCTCTCACACTAGCTTACAGCCCCTTAAAATCCCAAGCCAACATTTCAGGAGCAACAGGAGCAATATCGGAGGCATAAGGCCGTACAGTTTAAACAGCTCACACAAGGAGAACCAAGACGTTCATGGATCTATTCGTCCACAAGTGGATGCATCAGAATGGAGCAGAGCAGGGAGCTTGTGGCCCCCCAGCGTATTTTCTATGTCACTTTCTATGGCATTTTTTGTCTGCTCCTGGATCACACGGATTTGATTGAAGAAATACTCAGAAATCCAAATTTTAATCCTAATTTTCTTTATCCGTGTCCTCCACCATCCGAAAAATGCCACGAGAACATGTTAGAAACACCAAAAACAACTTTTATTGGGGTGGATCTTTACAACAGAAAGCGTGAAAACATTGGAAAGTTTTACGTTAAACTGAAAAAACGTCCCATCCTTTGAGGAGAGACACGTTCTCTGAACCAGAACCTTTGTGAGTCTAGGGAGACTGGAAGCTGGGTCACTGAAGACAGAACGTTGAAGTCATTCATTCCGATAAGCGTCCAAAAACCCGACTTTCCCAGAAGAATTTGTGAACGTCGCTGATCTCCTTTGATTCCAGCCGTCCCTCTAGGTTCAGGAGGAGGGGGTCTTTGTCCCACCAGCAACCTTTGACCTCTGCAGCAGATGGAGCGTGTGAGTGCGTGTTAATGTGGCAGCTGGTCTCTGCTAGATGATTCCCCAGAGGCCCAGAAAGGGAGCAGATGGACCTTAAGGACTGCAGGTCCGTCTTTGTTTCAAACCAAACCTCCACTCTACCCAGAATTCCCTGAAAATCTCTCAAGCCCCTGATCCTCCGCCTGAGATGGAAGTTCAAATAAAAATCCTTGTTTTCTTTGTGAAAAGCTTGGAGCTGCATGTTGGTGAGCTTTAGGTGGATTTTCAACACGTGGCCGAAAAGTTTAACATGCGTCAACAATGAGTTGGATGTGGTGGAGCGAATCCAGTAGTTTTCCAAAATAAAACTTCCTTCAAAAACAGATTATAAAGAAAACGGAAAAAATGTAGGACACTTTCTTTGTTTTTTTTCTCTGCAGCCCGGTACCAACTGTCCTACGGACCGGTGCCGGTTTGCAGCCCGGGAGTTGGGGACCACTGGTCTAAAAGACCTAAAATGTCAGGTTTTTATGTTTGAGGCTGTTTTGACAAAAACATTTTGGTTTACTTGCTTAAAGTAATTAAGAAAACAACAAAAAGACATTTTTCATTTATAGTTTTTACAACAGAGTTTTAGGGCCAGTTTACAAAGATTTTTTATTTTATTTACAACTTTAAAGTCGTAAATTTAAGACTTTAAAATCTTGTAAACTTATGAGAAAAAAGTCCCAAGAAAAAAAACCCAAAGTTGTCCGTTTATCTGAGCCTTGCTTGAAGATGAAAGATGCGGAGAATTTTGTGAAGCTTTATTTATTCATAGAAAATATATATTTCCAGATAGGTTTCAAAAACAAGGAATATCTAATAAATTTACGAGTTTTTTTCTAGCAAGTTTGCAAGTTTTTTCATGTAAATTTACGACTTTAAATCTCGTAACTTTACTTTTTTTTTTGGTTGCCCTAAAACTCTGTTATAAATTTAAAAGCCAAATGGATTTTAAATTGGATCCATTTAGGCAAAAGGATTGCATTGTATTCCCACAAAGCTGGTTAACTCTTTTACATATCGATTCACGGAACACTTATCGAGATATATATATATATATATATAAAAATAACGTCAGAGGAAAAGATACACAACCCTCATCAGAACATGAGGCTCCTTCAGGACGGTTCTGCTTATACTGCGTTTTTCTCCACTTATTGCTTTTTTAAAATATAGAGCTGTCTATGCATCAAAAACATTTATATTTAGTCATGAGAGAAGAAAAGGCTTTTAGAAAGGATCATGAGTAGTTTTACATACATGCATGGCTGGTCTGTTCTTTTGCAAATGTTGCTTTGGTTTGGAAGAATCTGTATTAAAAATAATAAAATGTATTCTGTTGTGTCTATTTTTTCATAAATAACTTTGTCATGGTCTATTGTCGAGCTTTTGCAGCATAATTTTGCTGGAAAGGCTCTTATTTCCATGTATTGACACAAAGTTTCATGGAATCTCGAGGACGTCTTTGCTTTGAATGAATTCCAGACTTGCTGCGGACGTGATGTTTGTGAGACGCAAACAGGTGGATGTGTTTGAACCGGCTCTCACGCAACCGTCTACAAACGAAGAAATGAGGTGGTTTAAAGAATACAAAACAGCCAAGAGCCCTCTAGTTGTTAACCTTTTATAGTGACACAGTTTAAATAATAATAATAATGTAGTTCTTCCTGTACAGGAATGCTTAGCTATCATAAGAATTAGGTGGTTGTGCATTTTTTCAGGAGTGTGCGTTGCTGCCTCTGATGGCCATTGCATGTACTGCACAGTGTACCATTTCTTTGTTTTGTTTTTTAATATAAAAAAGTACTTATAATAATGGGAAAATTGTGGATCAAACAGAGACATTGAAGCTCCATGCAGCAAACTGGAATCATGGGATATGCTGAGTAACCACTGCCCAGTCTTATGAATTTATTTGATCAAATTTCAGGGAATTAAATGGGGCTTTTATGACACGCATTTCAAGGTACGCCAGGTCTGTTTCCCGGGATAATCTGCTTTGTTTGGCAGAGGAGAAGGCTGACTTCCAGGGGATTTCAACCGCAGGTGAGCAGCTGTTGCAGCCCGGTTCTGTTTCCAGGCAGCAAACCAAATAAAAGCAGTAAATTGTTGGGCGTGACCGCCTGTTGAACCCCAGCGTGACGGAGGATCCCTGAGTGAAAGCCTCACATGAGACGTCCACTTCACTCATCGCTTCACGGCATGGGGTAAAATGTTAAACACATGTAACATGTTACACTGTGGAATCCAAAAATAGTTATAGACCAAACCTACCAGCAAATTAAAAAAAGGCAGATTTTAAACCTGTCCTCAGACGTCTGGCTCAGTGTATCATTTTATCTTAAATACTAAATAAAAACGTAACAAAAGACAATTATTTAAGTTTTTGTTTATAAATGCAAAGAATCAAACTAATAAAATGTATTTTGTGACATTTTATTTCAATACGAAATCAAAATACTTTATTTTAAAAAAGATGAGCCCCAGACTCTCAATGTTCTTCCTGTATATTGTTTACTGAGTTTTAACTGTGATGGATCTGCATGAAATATTGATGAAATATCTGCTACAGTCAAGCAGAGAAAAACACCAAGATATACATGTTCACAAACCAGAGGCCTAAAAACAAAAACAAAATCATTGATAATTTAGCATGGTGACACATAAAAGTCCCACTCTGGTCATCTTTTAAGTGTTTTTAAAAAGCGTTTCCATTAGTTCTTTTAGTAGGATTAGGCCTGCACAATATATCTCAAATGTATTATCGAGATATCAAGCTGTGCAATTACGCATATTGCAAAGACGGAAAGAATTGAAATAAATGGTTTCCTTAAATGTGCTGAAACAATCTTATGGCAGCTTGAAGTGTTTAACAAATCGAATAAATCCATTTATGCATTTGACCAATCAGATGAAGCTCTTTTCTCCTATGTAGACTAGGGACATTTGGAGTATAATTTTAAACTGTTTCAGTGAAATGGAAACAATGTTTTTGGTTGTTTTGCCATTTGTTCATGTACTGCAAGTTATATCGTCAGCATAATATTGATCACTAATATTGCGAGTTTTCCTCATTTCGTACAGCCCTAAGTAGGATTATGCCATTTTTAGCCAAAATGTAATAAAAAATAGTGGTATTTTCTAGAAACGTAGTTTCTGCAGAGCAGTAGTTCATTGAAAATTTTCAGTTGCTGGCGCTGATAATGCCGCCATCCCTTTGCTGAGAGCTCTCTGTTTACAGTCTCTCCCCCTAGTTTACTAGTCTTGGTTTTTATTTTTGATGAAAACACTGCACATTTATTATATAATTATATCATTTTTAAACTCACCAGCAAATAATCTGGACTATTACTATTTATTGAATCTGATTTTAAAAAAAATCAAAAGGCACCATTCATTATTTATGGTGCTTCTGATGAATCATTTTTGTGGGTTGATATCTTTTTTAAACTTAACTCAGAGTTTTCTCTCATTTCTTTGATCTGACATATTTTGCTCCAAAATGTGACGCTGTTTGAGTAGTTTTTCTCTGTGAAACACAGTCTGGCGTGTTAACCTTTGATTTAAAAATGAAACCGTAAACTTCAATGTCACGTGATCCTGTACCTGCAAACTCCTGGTTGAACCTGTCAGACGCCATGAGAGTAACAGTTCTGACCCGGTTGTGTTTACCGGCTCCAGTCTGATAGTTGCTGTTCAGTTAAAAACTCTGAATCCAGCTGTTTAGGTCCTGAAACGAACCACCTGTTAGCTGAGTTATGCTAACTTAAGCTAACTTGTGCTGCTAACAACATGATCCGTACTTTTAACACCTAAAAATAAAGAACATTTTTTTTTATTAACCAACTCCATCTGTCATGTTGGTTCACGTTATTACGTCGCTGGCATATTAAACTCTTACTGGGGTGAAATGTTTGGAATAAAGTCCATTTTCCGCCTCTGTTAGCTAATTAGAGCCACTTATCTAAACCAGTCAGAACTCCGTAGACAAAAACGCGATTTTTAAAGCTCCTCGTCTACACTAAAAGCGAAACAACTAAGCTACATTCATTCATTTGCTGTCTACTAAAACAAATAATGAAGAATTAAATTTTCACTTTTGTTTCAGCCGAATGGCCGCAGCCATCCAACAAAATCAGAGAGTACAACAAAAACTCCAAGAGTTATCATAACTTCACTGTTTTACCGAAATAAGCTTTTGAGCAGAGACTCGGACACTGAACGCACCATGCCGGACAAGAACATATGCGAGTCTGCAGCGGTACCTTTCACGTCCTGGGCCAGCACCTTCCATGTGCTGGAGTAATGGATACAGTGTCCGCACCAAGAGGAGTAGAACTGAACCAGCCAGGCCGAGGACGAGTTACTGATGGTGGGCTTCAGGCTGCTGCTGCCCAGGATCACCAGCGGGTCATCCTCCGTGTACAGCCGGGATGCGCCGCCCAGGACACCCCGAGACAAACCAGAGGACGCCCGCCGCATGAAACCACAAACGAGACATCCTGCCTGCTGTGCAGCAACACAGCGACAGCGGGTTGTCAGAGATATAAGTTATTCCTTCCAGACCAGAGATTGAGGGGCCGAGGAGACATGAGCGCGATACCCCTCTGCTTCCGACCGAGTTCCAGTTAGGAGCACAGCAGAGAGAGGTCTCACTCTGACCCAGTTTCCATGACGGAAAAATCACAAGCGCGGGGACAACACACAATTCCTCAAACAACGCCTGATGTCATTATTTTTTAAATGACCAATCTGATAAATAATTTATGTAACCCTCATAGAATAAATTAAATCGTGGTATTAATAAGGATGTCAAAAATTGTATTATGTTATCATCTTGTGATAATAGACGATCTTGCGCTCTTTCACATTCAAGTTTTAACTCCGTGACGTAGTAGTGGACGACGTGCAAACTGAGCTGCATTTGAGGAAACTCGGAAATCTACCTTTACATAAAAAGGTACGTCAACTTTGTCCGAATCTTATGCTAGAATGTAAAAAAAAAGAATGTAAAAAAGTTACATTTTATATAAATATAAACTTATGTAAGATCTGGTTTCACAAGTTGCAATAATAATCCAAGAATTCATATTGTGGTGGAGGAGTGTCTGTTTTATAATCTGTTCAAATATCGTTAAAACTATAGTTTGTGCACACTGAAGAGCTTGCTTTTTAAAGAGGTGGACTTAGGAACAAACAAAATGTACTTTCTTCCACACAGGTACATCTTTTCAGATGATTGTTGATTTTGGTGAAATAAAATTTACTGGTACTTGAAATTTCCTCTCGAGGCTTCACTGATCAGTCCAGGTTCTAGTTCTACCCAGGAACATGCTGGGTAGGACTTTGGTTCACATGGTGAACAATGGAGCTAAAAGTTATTTATTTAAAACCACTTGAAATGAAAGTTATCTTCTCGTAATAAACCAGGGAGCGTCTCCTCAACATCTACAACCTCCACACACTCGCTTCTCACAGATGGAAACCTCCAGAATAACTCTGATATCGTCAGGTTTATCTGTGATGACAAACATCAACATGTTCTACGTCTAAGCTCTCTCTGTCTTATTGGTCTTTCTGCTTCTACAGGGTTACTGCCAAATATTTTCAACAAGATGGAGAAAAACTTAATTTACAAAAGTTGCAGGATTAATTCCTTCCCTGCTGCAAAAGTGTGTTCATTCTCTGACAAATAGACTCTGGCCAGCTGACACATGGGGAAAAACAGAGTAAACCTCTTCTCAGCATCATTGTTGTACAAAAGATTCTCTACTTCCTGATGGTCTTCCTCCTTGTTCCTCTGGCAGGAGACAGAGGGTCTTTACACACTAATACGGTTCTATGATGCTTACTAGTAAAGGAAAAATAAAGATTAAAGGAACAAAATGGAAGATTTCTGAATTTCTGAATTATCTGGACAATTAGTGTAAACAGTGTTTTTAATTCTACTTTTTAAAGTGTGTGAAACTGCATTTCTCATTATGAATTGATAGTAATTTGAAAAAGGATTTGTACATGATTAAAAAAAAGCAAATTCTCTAAAAACAAATAGTTTCTTAGTTTCTTTAAAGTAGTTATCCTTTCCTTATTTATTTTCCTATAAGTACTGCATTTTTCAATGTATTTTCAGTGTTGCTAAAATGTTCATTGTTTTTATTTTGTATTAACGCAACATCAGGGATTGTGGGAGAAGTCACCATGCTCCTAAATTGATTTTAAGGTCATGCAAGCGAACGTTTTGTCACTTAGTAATAGCCGATATTTCTGCACAGGTTCACAAAGTTTTGAAACTAGAATCTGCAGTACTAAAGAAAATCCACAAGGTGGCAGCAGAGTGCAGCATGAAGGCGTCTCAAGTTTAACACTTTTAAATTATGAGTAATTCTGCACCCATGCTGCATTTCGACGGAACTGTGATTGATGTTGATAAGCTTTATTACAGACTCACGGTCCATTTGCCACAAAAGTACACAAAACATATAAAAGACTTAATGATAAAAACAGAACACTCAAACAGGTATAAGAAAAATTACATAAAAAGTATTAGATAAAAACAATGTCAAAAAGTATAAAAATCAATGACAGAGGAATATGAAAACAATGAGATAAGAGTATAAGAACAATAAAAAACAGGTATCAAAAGACTAAAACTGCTGAGTTAAAAAAATAAATGAAAAAATTAAAAGTTTAAAAAAGACGATTACCAAAACCTCCAGATAGGGGATTGGTATCTGAAAGTGCTCTGCTTTACATTGGTGAGAGTTAAAATGATATCATTATTTGAAGCATTAAGACAACAACTGTAGCACCATCAAACAAACTGCTTGCGCTGCACCATCTAGGCTGTTTTAATAAAATCCTTAGGGCATCAGTATAGGCAACCTGTAGCTTCCTCATGCTGGATGCCCTATAATTTGTCCACAGGTGGGCAGTATACAAAGGTGTGCAGTAAGTTTTGAATAAAAGAATTTCAAGATTGTCCGAGCATGAATAAAACCTGCGTGCAAGCGTGTTTGCCTGAGCATATAAAATACACCACTGTCTGTGGATATCATCATCATCTGTAAGCTTATCGTTGATGATATGACCAAGATATTTGACTTTGTGACAGACGGCAAGCTCAGAATCAGACAGTTTAAAAGCAGGAAAATTCAATGCAATGTCATCCTTTGTCCGACAGATCATGACAGCACTTTTGCTGGAGTTATATAAAATATAATTCTTAAAACCAAATTCTGAACAGACATTTAAAAGTTGTTGTAAACCGGAGCTGCTGGGGCTGAAGACAACTAAATCATCTGCGTATATTAGATGATTTACCTTAAAACCACTGATCATGCAACCGTTACTACATGCATTCAAGTCCTTTGACAGGTCATCAATGTACAAGTTGAAAAAGGAGTGGGGATGGAATACCTCCCTGTCTTACCCCGTTGGTCATACCAAACGGGTAAGACACGCCTGATCCCCACACGCCTGATCCCCACCTTACCACCATTTTCTGATGGGCATACCAGAAGACAAGTAGTCTTAAAATATACCATGGAACACCCCGATTTTTCATTTTGATAAAAAGTTTGGTGTGATTAACCCTGTCGAAGGCTTTAGATGCGTCAATAAAACACATAAGTACAGATGAATTTCCTTGTCTGTACTTATTAACTATTTCTTTTAACGCAAAAATGCAAATGTCTGTCACATGTTGAGGTTTAAAATCAAACTGATTATCAGCAGATAAGATAAAATCATCAATCGTAAGAGATAAAATTCTTTCTAAAACCTTTGAGAGGACACTGGCTAAGGCTATTGGTCTATAGTTGTCAATGGAGTCAAGCTTGCCTGTCTTGTATTTAACTACAAGCACCAACAAAACAGACATCATTGAGTCAGGTAATACCCCATGAGTCAGAAATCAAGTAAAATAAATAGCAAGAAGCGGCAAAATCCTCGGGCTGGCATATTTAAGAGGCTCACTGGTGATGTGATCTAACCCACATGATTTGTTGTCCTTGAGCACCTTTATGGCTTCGAAGACTTGGTGGGAGGTTACTCCAATGTTAACATCACTCCCACCTTCTCCCATTTCAAATGCTTCACTTTTAACGCAATTGAATAAGGTGTAGTAATGCTGTCTCCAGAGCTCTGCTATATTATCTGCACCTGAGACGCCTTCAACCGTGCCTGGTAGAGGCGTCTTACAAGTGTTGAAAGTTTTTACCTCTTTCCAGAAGTCATAAGTTTCTATTTAAGAGCTTTTTGGTCACTGAGTCTACCCTTATATTCTGCTCATTCTTGCATATAAAGCGTATAGCATATTTATGATTCGCATTTGTCATTTTTTTGTGTTCGAAAACTGGCCCTTGTCTAGGTTTTCCAGCTCTGACCAAAGCGCAGGCCACGGCAGTTGTATGAAGCAACACGTATTGCCATAGTGTGTTAAGGACCTTGGACAGCAACATTGCCCACCGCATCAAGCGAAGTGCTCAGTCCAACTACAGCGGTCTTTCGCAGCTCATAATACCGCCTAACGAAGGATCCCTCCAGTGGCGCCTCCAGAAATTTTTTATGGGGGTGGCCGGTAGGGGGCCACATTAAATCTTGGGGTGGCACACAAAAACCATGAGCTATATTTTTAAAATTCATTCTACCAAACGTAGTAAAACAGCCTTTAGAAAACCAACAGAAAGTTAAATGCCCACTGATATATTGTAGAACATTAAATTATAGTAGATACTACTAGTATAATAACTAATAGATACTAGTAGATACCATTAGTAGATACTTCTACTGATATATATATATATTTTTTTTTGTTTATATTTAATGCTTAGGTGTGTCTGCTTGGGGTGTTCGGCTCTTGACTGAGAGATATCTATAATGAACAGAAAAATGAAATGTGTTGTTCTGAAATAATAATAAAAATATCCATGGGAATTATTAATTATATCCGTTGACATTGCTATTCAGACTAATACTCATGAAACAGTTTTATTATTAAGGCAACATAATTCTAACTTCACCAGTTGGTCCAGGAACAGGTGGAGCCCCTTTAGCTGAGTTCTGCTTTGTTTCTCTGACCAATGATGCTGACTCTGATGCCGTCTCATCTTTGTCTTCCTCATTCTCTTCTGTCATTCATGCTCTTCTGTCTCATCTTCCTCCTCCTCACTACTCCTCTGTTGCTCCCCTACGATCTCTTTCCCTCCTTCTGCTGGACTTTTCTTCTTAAAATAAGAATATATGTTGAATTTCTCTTCATTCTCTGAAAATTGACAGACACAAGCATCAACTAATGACTCTAGGTAACTCTGTGGAAACAGGACAAACACACATCAAAATCTTGCGGTAACACAACAACCAGTGCTTAAATAGTGCCATGAAAATGAGTGGTGCGTGTGACAGGGACATCCTTTTTTACGTATTAATAAAATAGTAATGGCACATCCACCACCGCTGATGATGGGGCATATTTGCACCAAGTATTTGCAAACAATACAGATCTAAAGTACAGTAAACAGATTGTTAAAGACCCACGGAAAATATTTAACAGGAAAAGAAACGTAGCATTTTGGGATGTGTGTGAATGTGTGTGTACGTGCGTGCGTTCTCTCGCGCACGCGTGTGTGCGTGCTGAAACCGGTGCTCGCGCGATGCAGGAAGAGAGGGGGAGAGCGCGTGTGAGTGCGCGGTCAGTCGCCGTTTTGGACTTAAGGAAAAAGTAATAAAGAACGTTCATCTTTAGTGACTGAGACTGGTTCTTTAGTCTAACCGGCCCGGAGGCTCTGAGGGTTCGAACGCGGAAGTGAACCCCGCGTCTCATTCATTCTGCGTCCAGCGGCTCGTCTGTAGATGTCTGCGCACTCAAAGGCAGCAGGGAGGGGAGGGGGTGAGGGCCGGTTTAGGTGATCAGAGCAACTTGCCCGCTTGCTGGCTGTGCATTTGGGATGAAACGCACAACTGATGCTACCACAGCTTATAGTGGCTAGTGGGGTGGCCACCCCCTGGTGGCGCCACTGGATCCCTCAGGCCAAAGCTGTGGGGCGTACATTTCGCTCACTTCATTACACTCAGCAGAAACTTTAAAAGAGCTGAATCGAGAGTTAACCCAGCAGCTCTGTGACCCCTAAAGGGACAAAAGGGGTTTAGAAGATGAATGAATGTAAAGGTATTTTGATTTTTATTTAACTAGAGAGCAACTATGGAGAGGTTAAAGAGCCACATGTGGCTCCGGAGACTCAGGCTACAGGCCCCTGAGTTAGAGAGGAGTGAGTGAATGTGGACATAGCCTCGGCCTCTGGCTGTGAGGGACACACACAACATAAAAATCAAAGAACTAAACAGAAATGAGACCAAACACAACCAGATTAAAAAAACAAGCACCATAACAAATACAAAGCCAAACCATTGTGACAGAAAGCTGACCCTCCAAACACTGAGGTTTGAAAAAGAAGAAATGAACCCAAGATTCCTTTAATAAAGCAGACAGGATAACTCGTCTTTGTGTTGATGCTCCTCTGCTGCTATCTAACACACTTTAAATTGAATTTGATAAAAGTTTTTGTTTATGATTTTTGCCTTAAATTATTCATTTTCTCAAAGGTTATCTAAAGGAGACTAATTGGATTTGACGGCTCACACCAAACTAAAAAAAAATCAATCCTGACGTTTAAAAAAACATTCAGGAAACATTTGATCCTCAAGTTGTAGCAGAGATGAATCTAATGTTTCTTGAGTGTTTTTTTCCCACTGTTGTTCTGGGGGTCTGACCTGACGTCGCCGTGGAAACGCTTTCACAAACAGACAGATAATCTGACTGGACGCCTGACGGCTCCATCACCACCACCCCCCCCCCTTCCCCTAAACACGTTCCAACATCAGCAGCAGCTGTCATGGATCAGCAGAGCTCCGTCTTTCTCTTCATCTGCAGTTCAGTGGGGGAGCATGGCGTCAGCAGGGCGGGGGTGTGGTCTCAAAGCTTGATGTGCTGCTCATCAAGGTGAGTCATGTGACCGACTCACCTGCAGACGGCTCAGCATCGGTTACTGTCAGCAGCCACTGGAGTTTATGATCCCAATCCTGCAAAGGTGGAAAAGAAGACAAAAAGCCTTCAGGTGCATTCTGGACCACCATGAGTCTGACTTCATCATGTCCACATGCATTCAGAACGGTGCTGAGAGCATGAAACGGAACAAAAATCCATCTCCTCCTCTGTTTGTCTCCCTTCACCTTCAAGAATCAGACCAGCATGTCCTCATGTATCTGTATTCAGGCATTTTTGTCTTTTTTTTAACTTTTGCAGGCGTCTCCAGCCTTGTTCCGTGTAAGCTGCTGCCCTGCTGGTTTTGCGGCTTCAGTCGTTTCTGATTAGCTGGATTGAGTGAGGCCAGTTTCTGATTGACTGAACACACCTGATCCAGGTGACCAGTAATGACTGAAGCAGGGTTAGCTGCAAAACTAGCAAGGTAGCTTAGGAGGAACAGGGTTGGAGGAGCCGGATTGAGTCGACGTTTTCAGATTAATATTTGAAAAAAATCTCATGTTTTTATTTTTGAGAGCTAATTTTATACATTATTCCCGACACTAAACAGAAGAAATGGATGGACGTGGAAGAAGAGAAGAGAGAATGCAGGACGAGGCTTTTCAGAATGACAAATCACAAAAAGCAGAGACATCAGCAAAACCAAAAAAATATTCAGGTTCGTAAAGTCTAATTAAAAGCATCACCGGTTTTGGTTTTATTTGAACATATGGGGCAGCACAGTGGTGTAGTGGTTAGCACTCCCGCCTCACATTGAGAAGGTTCAAATCCCAGCTTGGCCCTTCTGTGTAGAGTTTGCATGTTGTCCTCATGCATGTGCAGCGTTTCTCCAGCTTCATCTCACAGTCCAAAAACATACTGAAAAACACACAGTATGCAGCTGCAGACCACAAGAGCCCCCATCTCCAGAGACCAGAACCTGAAACCCAGCAGGGGTAGTTTGCATTCCAGATGTCCAAGGCCCTGCACATCTCAAAGCTCCACCCATCACTCTGCATCTCCCCTCCACTGCTCTCATGGCGCCCTGACATGAGTCCAACACAAGGCTAACGTAAGGGGAAATAAAACCCACCAGGTGAGAGGTGGAAGGTCCTGACAGAGGAATGACTGTCAGAACTGGGATAACTGGACTCTGGTTGCTAAGGACAACCATGGAAAACACAGGGAGAGGATGAGGAAGAGGAAGATCCTCCTTATCGTGTGAAGAGAGAAGTTTGAGATAACCTCTCTGGATACCTATACATGAGAAAGAGAAAAGCATTGATAGTAGCCGTGCATTATGGGTAAAAATCATGACAAGATCTAATCAAAATTTGATGGATGGGTTTAGTTAAATAGTAGCTAGTACAAGGTACAAGGTATTACTATTGAACCTTCAGTGCTATTGATTCATTACATGCTCAGTAACTTGTGAACAGTCTAACCACCCAATATGACACTGAATAAAGTAGCAACACTATGAAGCATTAACAAAGAAAGAAAAGCCATATTTATTTACTTGTTTATTTAGTTGTGGTCACTTAAAGATGTTTTTAAATACATTTCAACTTCCTGAGCCAAATTTTTTGTTTGATTTTATAGACTGAAACACTTGTTGCATTTTTGTAGTAAGTGTATTTTCAAAGAGCTTATGCTGGTTTGTTTTGTTGTTCTGCGTGGATTGTCAAGAAAATAACTTCAAAGTAACACAAAGGTCATGAACTGCTGTGCAGTAGCAGGACAGTAATGATGCAAAGAAACAGATTACTTCATAAAAGACAATTACACACAATCTGCAATGCATTACAATTTGGAAACAGTGATAATAAATGTGATAGGATTACAACATGATGTTTGACTCTTGATCTTTCTTCGTATTCTCTGCTCTGCCTGCAGGTGGCGCCAGTTTTGTACACCTTTATCTCCTTTCAGTGTTTTAAATTTACAGTAATGTCATATGGCTAAAATCATTAGATTATAACAAGAGGATAATTTACTTTATGTTGTATATTGGTTTCAATTCCTATTAATTTCAAAACAAGTTTTTACCTTTTTTAAAACATTAAAAAAATTTTTGTAAAGGAATAATCTAAAGGAAGGAGGTACGGTGGCCGTGAGGATCAAGACACGCTTACATCTAAGATACAACAACAAAAAATCTCAGTACAAATGAACAAATACTGAAACACAACATTAAGTCATAGAACAAATGACAGAGTCCTGAAACACAAAAGCAAATCCGGGTGCAAATGACCAAATACAGAATCACAAAAACAGCCCCGTTACAAATGACCCAAACCAGAAACACAACAATGAAAGCAGGAAAAAGGCTTCTAACAGAAAGAGACTTAATATCAATGCTAAATATAAATATACATGCTTCATATAATGCTTTTTTATTGTATTACTCCAATAAAAATTACAATAATTTTTAGCAAGGTAAAGTTTTTGCATCACTTCCGGTCTTAAGGCTATTTATTCCCTTTCCATTAAGACCACTCCGGCAAAAATGCTTTTGGACTTTTTCATTTATTTAAAATGTCCACATAAAGAAAACAGAAATTAAAAACGTAAAAAAATCATACACGATTGGTTTTAGATTACATCCCATTCTGTTAGAAGGTGTGTCTCCGCTTTCATTGTTGTGTTTCTGGTTTGGGTCATTTGTAAAGGGGTTGTTTTTCATAATTTGGTCATTTGGTCATTTGCACCCAGATTTGCTTTTGTGTTTCAGGACTCTGTCATTTGTTTCATGATTTGCTGTTGTGTTTCATGATGTAATGTTGTGTTTCATTATCTGTTCATTTGTAATGGGACTTGTTGTTGTATCTTAAATGTGAGCGTGTCTTGATCCTCTCGGCCACCGTACGTATCCACCCGTAAGGACGGCTGTGACTGAGGGGTTTTGTTTTAGTTTAAGGCTTTGGTAACTCTTTAGACAGAGTAAACTTCAGCCTTGATAATGTCTCCGTTCATTTTTCTTTCTTTGTGTGAATTGCTCTTAGTCTGGCCCATCCCTTGGCATCAATAGACCCAGGCAGGGGCTATCAAATGGGGATTTTCTTGGGCACGCAAACCCCTCCACCGCGATAAGGTGGCAATTCAAGGAGGGGGAATTTTTTTTTCTTTTTTTTTTTGGTTTAAAAGTTTTTTTTTGTTTGTTTTTTGTTTTGTTTTGTTTAATTGCTTTACATTTTTACTTTTTACATTTTATCATTTGTATTTATTTATTTATTTTTTTGTTTTTTGTTTTGTTTAATTGTTTTATTCTTCTTCTTTTTTTTGTTTAATTGCTTTCAATTTTTACTTTTAAGAATTAAGGGACTAGAGGTTTTTTTGGACAGAGGGAGAAACCAGAGCACCTGGAGAAAACCCTGCTTAGACTCGAGTGTCAGGCAGTAAGGGGGGGGGGGGGGGGGTTGTAACTTTCCACAACACCATTGCCTGACCTCGAAAAAAATATAACTGTGCTGTCACTAAATTAATCATTTTTAGAATCACACAAGATAAAACAAAATTAAAAAAAAAAAACGGAGTTGTTAAAGAAAACCTAGCTTAGATTTAAAAGGGGTGTTGTGGAAAGTTAACTTTAATACAATAGAATAGAAGGAACACATTTTACAAGATACATATTTACAAGAAAAATAATTACAAGAAAAATATTTACAAGATACACATTTAACTTGTTTTTGTCATTAAAATACAAATTGAATTTAACACTGGAGCTATAGCTTTAGTTTCAACATTCTTTGGACGACCATAACTCCATCTCCAGTGTTACAGGGTTAAAGGCTATGTGCCTGTGTGTATTTCTATCTGATTTTGCCTTCTTGGATCCTGATTACATGTATATTATTTGTGGACTTCCAAAAGGCTCAATGATAGGACCTAAAGTTTTTATTATAATCTGCAGCTTTCTTGGAAAGCTGAAAAGCAGATTGCTGTTCCAGAGTCTGAACCCGACTATCCAGCGCTTTGGTTTGGTCCAGAAGAATGTCATTCTCTGTCCTCGTGGTCAGATTCTCCTCTTTCACAACAAAAGTTTCTCCTCAACATTTTCTCATTTTTTTAATCTTGTCTTGCAGTTCCTCATTTTCCACAGACAGATCCTTCTTCATTTGCTGCAGTTGATCTGTGTCGGTTTTAACTTGTAAACACTGAGCTTCCACTCTTTCTTTTTGTAGAAGAAGACTGGTCAGCTGTTTCTTTTCCTCTTTGAGAGCATCTGTTTGCTCTTTGAGGGAATCAAGTTCATCCAGCTGATAGTTGTGTTTGATTATCAGCTCTTGCATTTCATCCTTCTGCTGCCTCAAACCAGCAACCTCATCTTCCTGCTTCCCCACCAGATCCTCCAGACGGGACTTTTCCTTCATGGTGTCCATGTATTCGTCCAGAAGATCTTTATATTCTTGAGGATAAGCCTGCAGGTCGTCTAGCTCTTCCTGGAGACCTGCAGCGTGTTTCTGCAGAGATGAGGTCACTGCATGCAGCTGTTTTACTTCTTCCCTCACAGCTGCATTCTGGTCTTTCACAGCATTTAGCTTTTCCTTTGCATCCTCCAAATGTGTGATCTTGTTGTGGAGTTCCTCATTTTCCATGGACAGATCCCTCTTAGTTTTCTCCAATTTTTCGGTGTCGGTTTTGAGTTGATTATACTGAACGTCCACCATTTCTCTCAGTTGAAGAAGATCAGTCAGTCGTTTCTTCTCTTGTTTGAGGGCTTCTGTTTGTTCTTGGAGGAAATTGACTTCATCCAGCTGATAGTTGTGTTTGATTATCAGCTCTTGCATTTCATCCTTCTGCTGCCTCAAACCAGCAACCTCATCTTCCTGCTTCCCCACCAGATCCTCCAGACGGGACTTTTCCTTCATGGTGTCCATGTATTCGCCCAGAAGATCTTTATATTCTTGAGGATAAGCCTGCAGGTCGTCTAGCTCTTCCTGGAGACCTGCAGCGTGTTTCTGCAGAGATGAGGTCACTGCATGCAGCTGTTTTACTTCTTCCCTCACAGCTGCATTCTGGTCTTTCACAGCATTTAGCTTTTCCTTTGCATCCTTCAAATGTGTGATCTTGTTGTGGAGTTCCTCATTTTCCATGGACAGATCCATCTTAGTTTTCTCCAATTTTTCGGTGTTGGTTTTAAGTTGATCATATTGAACGTCCACCATTTCTCTTAGTTGAAGAAGATCAGTCAGTCGTTTCTTCTCTTGTTTGAGGGCTTCTGTTTGTTCTTGGAGGAAATTGACTTCATCCAGCTGATAGTTGTGTTTGATTATCAGCTCTTGCATTTCATCCTTCTGCTGCCTCAAACCAGCAACCTCATCTTCCTGCTTCCCCACCAGATCCTCCAGACGGGACTTTTCCTTCATGGTGTCCATGTATTCGTCCAGAAGATCTTTATATTCTTGAGGATAAGCCTGCAGGTCGTCTAGCTCTTCCTGGAGACCTGCAGCCTGTTTCTGCAGAGATGAGGTCACTGCATGCAGCTGTTTTACTTCTTCCCTCACAGCTGCATTTTCTTTTTTCACGGCATCAAGGTTATTTTGCACATCTTCCAAATTTTTAATCTTGTCCCGCAGTTCCTCATTTTCCACAGACAGATCTTTCTTCATTTGCTGCAGTTGATCTGTGTGGGTTTTAACTTGAAGACACTGAGCTTCCACTCTTTCTTTTTGTAGAAGAAGACTGGTCAGCTGTTTCTTTTCCTCTTTGAGAGCATCTGTTTGCTCTTTGAGGGAATCAAGTTCATCCAGCTGATAGTTGTGCTTCATAACCAGCTCTCTGATGTATTCCTCAGTCTGCCTCAAACCAGCAACCTCATCTTCCTGCTTCCCCACCAGATCCTCCAGACGGGACTTTTCTTTCATGGTGTCCATGTATTCGTCCAGAAGATCTTTATATTCTTGAGGATAAGCCTGCAGGTCATCTAGCTCTTCCTGGAGACCTGCAGCGTGTTTCTGCAGAGATGAGGTCACTGCATGCAGCTGTTTTACTTCTCCCCTCACAGCTGCATTCTGGTCTTTCACAGCATTTAGCTTTTCCTTTGCATCCTCCAAATGTGTGATCTTGTTGTGGAGTTCCTCATTTTCCATGGACAGATCCCTCTTAGTTTTCTCCAATTTTTCGGTGTCGGTTTTGAGTTGATCATATTGAACGTCCACCATTTCTCTTAGTTGAAGAAGATCAGTCAGTCGTTTCTTCTCTTGTTTGAGGGCGTCTGTTTGTTCTTGGAGGAAATTGACTTCATCCAGCTGATAGTTGTGTTTGATTATCAGCTCTTGCATTTCATCCTTCTGCTGCCTCAAACCAGCAACCTCATCTTCCTGCTTCCCCACCAGATCCTCCAGACGGGACTTTTCTTTCATGGTGTCCATGTATTCGTCCAGAAGATCTTTATATTCTTGAGGATAAGCCTGCAGGTCGTCTAGCTCTTCCTGGAGACCTGCAGCCTGTTTCTGCAGAGATGAGGTCACTGCATGCAGCTGTTTTACTTCTTCCCTCACAGCTGCATTTTCTTTTTTCACTGCATCAAGGTTATTTTGCACATCTTCCAAATTTTTAATCTTGTCTTGCAGTTCCTCGGTTTGGACATGCAGATCCTTTTTCACTTTCTTCATCAATTCAGTTTCTTTCAGTATTTCTTGATATTCTGATTCTAGTGTTTGTTTGTGTTGCTGACGATCTGCCAATCTGTTCCTTTCCCGTTTGAGGTCTTCATATTCTTTCTGCATTGACTCCAGTTCTTCCTGCTGAGTGTTGTATTGAACAGCCAGGTCTTTGGTCGTCTCCCACTGCTGATTCAGGTCAGAAATCTCTTCCTTCAGGTTCTTGTTCTGATCTTCCAGCTGGGATTTTTCTCTCAACATGGTGGGATAGTTCTTCTTCATGTCTTCTAATTTTTGATTTTGAATTTGCAGCTCTTCCATATCCTGCCTAAAAGCTTTAGCTTGCTGCTGTAAAATCTGAACTTGTTTGGCCTGCTCTTCATAGATTTGTTCCGATGGTTCTTGGAGAGCAATCTTTTGCTGAAGTTTGGTCAGCTGTGATTGCAGAGCTGCCTTCTCCTCCTCCAATGTTTTTCTTTCAGATTTTTTCAAAGTTATTTCTTTCTTCAACTCCTTTTTGGGTCGAAGTTTTGCCTGGAGTGCAGAAATTTCTGCAGTCATGTTTGCGATGCTTCCAGACAACTGGTTGACTCTTTGCTGTTCTCCGTCACACAATCGCTCCACTTGGACTTGATTTTTAAGGTCTTTGCTAAGACGCTTCAGCTGTTTTCCAAGGGTCTCATTGTCTTTAAGAGCAGCTTTCAGAGTCTTCTTCATGAGTTTTTGAGCAGCCTTCAAATCCTCCATTTTCTGCAGACTCACAGGGATGTCTTCAACGTGTGAGGCTGAAACGGTGATTTGCTGCAGATTTTCCTCAGTTAAACCTTTGATGTCGCACATTTCTGATGCTCGAAAAGTCACTGAGTCAATGTGTGTTCAGAACTTTAACTGGAACTGGATCCGGTACCTCTAAGGTTTACAATGCTCGAAAAATCACTGAGTCACTATAGGACGTTTGTGACGTTCAACACTCAACTGTTGATTTCAGGCCTTTATGAGGAGAAATCATGGTGACCTCAAATGACATCAAATGAAGTCATTTGTGGTAAGTGTAGCTTAAACAATGACATCACACTATGATGTCATTCAGTGATGTCATTTATTCCAAATGTGACATCACTAATTGAAAAAGAATGGAGAATGACAAAAAACATTAAAGTTGATGATTTTTTACCTTTAAAAACACATTTTTACACATGCATCCATCAGCGAATCAAAATCCTCACAGAGAAGTACATGACTTGATTGACATGCAGAACGGCCAATCGAACATGATACATACGTCACTGCACATGTGTGTTTCAATACACTGAGCACAAAATCTGTCTGTCATCAGAAAGGCGCTACCTACCCCACGGCACGTCAAGTCCTCAGCAGAAGACCACCTCGGCCCACTGGGGTGTTTATTGAGACCCGGATTGCCCCAGTACATTGTAATAGTTTAATTAATAGTTCATAATACTATGTTTATTAAGCAGTATTTTAGTCTCAAAATACTATATATAGCCTGGGAGAGCTGGGGCTTGGATCGCTTTGTGATTCTATAAGAGGATGTGTGGAGGACAGCTTGGAATGCAGAGAGCATGGAAGAGACATTCAAGACTCTAACAGACAGCGCTGTAGCCTTGTAAGCTCTTTGTGTCATGAAGGATTGGAAGTGATCAGCTTTTAATGGGAGGTTGGGGCCCCTGGAGGATTCCGTCCTGCTTGTTTTGCAGCTAAGCCTGCTTCAGTAGATGCTGATTAGCTGGATTGAATCAGCCCAGTTCCTGATTGATGGAACACACCTGATCCAGGTGACCAGAGATGACTGAAGCAGAGTTAGCTGAGAGACAAGCAGGGCGGTAGCCCATGATGGACAGGGTTGGTGACCTACGGTGGCTGAGAGGTGCAAGACACATTTACATTTAAGATACAAACAACAACAAATCCCGCTACAAACTAACAATCATGAAGCACTAAAAACGATCTTGGAACAAATGAACAAATACTGAAACACAACAGCAAATCACAGAAAAAATTACAGAGTTCTGAAACACAAAAGCAAATCTGAGTGCAAATTAACCAAATACCGAATCACAAAACAATCTCGGTACAAATGAACAAAACCAGAAACACAACAACAAAAGCAGAGAAACGGCTTCTAACAGAAAGGGAACGTCCTGAATCCCTGAAGTGACATAATATAAAACGATTTGTGTATGATTCTTGACATTTATACCATGGCCCGGGTGAAATACTCGATTCTGATTGGCTGCTGGGTGTGCATTAAAAAGCGATATACCACAGGATAACCGCACGGTGAAAAAAGAAGATCCAGACACCTAGCTGAAATGTTTTGTATCACTGTGCCGGCTTCTGTAAAACAACCTTTTGCTTCATCATTTGGACAACAACAGGCAGTAAGAGGAGAACTTTCTCTCTGAACTGATGCTTTATCTAACCCATCTGAAAGATCAGAATATATATATCGCCGAATCTTGACTGCAGCGGTGGTGCGGCGCGATGCGGAATATTTGTTACGTCGCGCTGCACCACGGAACAAATAGTCTGCTTTTTGTGAGAAAAGCAATCCAAATTGAAAAAAAAAAACCAATTAACAAGAATTAAGGACTAAAAACTGGTTACTATTTATTTCTTTTGTAAGTGACCATAGTATGTGCGGGTTAATGGCCTTCAAAGTGTGCATTATCCCTTTTGAACGCAGTTCGTGGAAGCAACCGCCCTCCGCTTCGCGTCGGAAGGTTCAGGCTTCCACTACGTGCGTTAAAAAGTAATTTTGCACACTTCGTCAGCCAGTAACCCTTACTTATTTTTTGCATTTTTTTTATGTGGACATTTTAAATACATGAGACAGTCCAAAAGCATTTTTTGAATTGCATTACTCCAATAAAAATTACAACAATGTTTAGCAAGGTAAAGTTTTTGCATCACTTTCGATATCAAGGGTATTCCCTTAATACCAAAACAGGACTTCAGAAGGAGAAGAAATTAACGAAAGCGAGCAGCTGCTAACGGAAAGGGAATACCCTCACTACCGGATGTGAAACAAACTTTACCTTGCTAAACATTGTTGAAATTTTTATTGGAGTAATACAATAAAAAATGCTTTTGGACTGCCCCATGTATTTAAAATGTCAACATAAAGAAAACAGTAATGAATAACTTTACAAAAATCATACATGATTGGTTTTATATTACATCCCTTTCTGTTAGAAGCCGTGTTTCTGCTTTCATTTTTGCAGTTCTGGTTTGGGTAATTTGTAACAGGGTTGTTTTTTTTTTGTCATTCCGAAATTTGCACCCGGATTTGCTTTTTCTGTTTCAGGACTGTGTCTTTTGTTTTGTGATTTGCTGTTGTGTTTCATGCTTTGCTGTTGTGTTTCAGTATGTATTCATTTGTACCGGGATTTGTTGTTGTTGTATCTTAAATGTAAGCATGTCTTGCACCTCTCGGCCACCATAAGGAGGAAATCTTCAATAAAAAACATTAAACAGTCTAACAACTTTATTTTTTTTAATGGAAAACGTAATGTTCTATTTACAGGTTTACTGTGATGTAATAATAAAAAGTCATTCCAACAACTGTGATTAACGTTAAAGTGAGGAATACTGCTTCCAGCATTTCTTCATATCCAATAAATCAAAGGGACTTTCAGTGAAGTTGATCAGTTTGATTGGTCCAGAAATGGACTCAGAGAAGGACTCTCTTTAGACAGGAGGAGGAGAAGGAGAAGGAGGACAGTGAGGAGGAAGAAGAAAAATGTAGTTAAGGAGGAAAGTTTGATCCTTGTGTCTCTGTCCGTGGTGCTGAAATTCTTTTCCAACTCTTTTAACTTTGATCAAAAACCTTTGCTTCTCATCTTTTGATAAGGAATCCACTAGATGTATGTATTTTTTTATTTATTTACTTAAGAGTCCATTCCTAGATGTTTCTGACTAACTTCTGACAGAACTGCACCGCCTCCCGGCCGGCATGCAGCTCTCTGCCTCCAGCAGCTCCGGGCTCCTCGCCGGCTCTTTCCTCCCATCGCCGCCGCCTGGCGCGGCCCCCTCCCGGCCGAAGCCCCAGGAGCTCCGCCCGGGCGGCTGCTCGGAGCCGTCCTCCCCGCCGCAGGAGTCTGCGTTCCGGCTGCAGCAGCGCCGCTCCATCAGATCCTCCTTCCTAATACAGGACATTTTAGCGGAGTCCCGGACTTTTTCTTACCCGGGACAGGTCCTTTTTGACACGGTCCGGCCCGGATCAAGAGTACAACCGTGTGACTGCAGATCGGATGAAGATTATTGGGATAAAAGAAGCGTTTCTCCTGCTAGCGACAACAAAGGTGAGAGAATTACAATTATAAGTCCATTATAACCAAAGGGTGAACAGGCGGTAGAAGTGGTTTCAAACCTTTATCAAGAAAAATATTTACCTTTTAAAATTTGAGGCCCCAATGTTTTCAAACTGGCTGCATTTAAATTTTATGTTTTCAGGCATAAATGATCAAAAAGTTTGTGTGTAAAAAGACATTTATGTAAAAACAAAAAAATAAAATAAAAGATAAATGTGGATGAAATAAACACATCTAAAGAAAGAAAAACCAACAAACAAACGGGAGAGATCATTGGACAAAGAAAATAACTAAAAGACATAAAAACTAAAGTAAAACTGAAGAAAATAATGGGCTTTAATCGACCTTCAATTGTTTGGCATTTCTGAGCATTAAGGCTGAAGAGGTCAAAATGACACAAAGTCAAATACAGAAACTTAGTGGCAGATAGTTAGGTGTAATGATTTGCTTTAATGATTCAATTCGTGGTCACTGATCCACTTTGATATTTGTTCATTTTGAACAATCCAATTTGATCCGATTCACTGACCTAATGTCAGTGTGACCTAGATGATCCATTGATCCAGGACATCTTCAGACTTTACTCTGACCTGCAGAAACATCTGGTCTAATATTACTCACCATAAACCAGAATTTCCTATTGTAAAAAAAAACAAGTTACTTATAAAATGTCAAACATTTGTGAAATTTAACTAAACAACCATGTATTTATAAATAAGCAAGTAGGTACATTAATCGAAATTAAATGTATTAGCTTATGGAGGTTTGGATGTGGAATCATACTCAATATTAAAGTGGAAAAACAAACTACAACTTCAATGTAATCTCTTTGAAACAAGCCAAAATGAGGCTCAGCAGTGGGTGTGGCCTCCACGTACTTGAATAACTTCCCTGCAAATGCCTGGGTTTGCTTCTGATGACGGATGGTCTACTGGTGTATATCCTCACATACCTGGACCAAAGCATCTGCCAACTCCTGGACAGTCTGTGGCGCAACCTGGCCTTGGTGGCTGGACCAAGATATTATGGATCAAGGTCTGGATAATGGGCAGGCCAGTCCATTAAATCAATACCTTTGTCTAGCAGAAACATATGACACACTCCTGCCACATGAGGTCTAGCATTATCTTGCATTAGGAGGAATGCATGGGCAATCACCTCTGGTGAGTACACAGAGATCTGTGCAGCCCTCCAAAGAAAAGCCCCCCCCCCCCCAAACCATTACTGGTCCACTGCCAAACGGGTCATGTTGGACGATTTTGCAGGCAGTAGAGCGTTCTCCACGGCGTCTCCAGACTCCGTCATGTGTGCTCAGTGACAGACATGATCCTGCTTTTATCTGTGAAGAGCACAGGGCGCCAGTGGTGTTCTCCAGTAAATGCCAAACGTCGCACACGGTGTCGGGTTGTAAGTTCAACTCCTACCTGTGGACGTTCGTACCACCCTCATGGAGTCTAATTGAAACAGTTTGAACAGACACCTGCACATTTTTGGCTTGCTGGAGGTCATTTTGTAGAGCTCTGGCAGTGTTCCTCCTGTTTCTCCTTGCTCAAAGGCGGAGGTAGTGATAGTGTTCCTGATGCAGGGTTGTTGCCCTCCTTTATCTCCTGATGTACTGGCCTGTCTCCTGGTAGTGCTTCCATGCTCTGGACACAGCAAACCTTCTTGCAACAGCTCACATTGATGTGCTGTCCTGGATGACTTGCACTACTTTGGTTACTTGTGTGGGTTGTAGACACCGTCTCATTTCACCACTGGAGAGACAAAAAATCTGAGGTTACCACTTGCAAAACCTCCAGTATTGAAGGTGTCTGGCTGATCGCCCATTATTTCTACCTGGTGTCAGTTCCACTTCCACAAAAATATGTAAAATTGATTGTCAGTCAGTGCTGCTTCCTGATTGGGTAGTTTGATTACACAGAAGTGTGATTGACATGGAGTAACATTAAGTTATTTACTGTAGGTGTTGCCTTAATTTTTTGAGCAGCATATATGTGTGTGTGTGTGTGTGTGTGTTTACTGTATGTGTATATATGTACATGGTTAAGTATTTTAATATTAATATTAAGTTTTGTTTTGAGTTCTGTCCTTGTTCTTTTTGGATGGGCTTCGATAAGCTTGATGCTTCACCTCTCGTTCTTTTTGGTTTATGCTGATTATTGTTTAAATGTAGTAAAATGTTACGTTGGAAGAACTCGAGTTATCTGTTAACTTATCAAAGGTAAATTAAATAAATATTCAGGTTAGAAAATAAACCTTTTTGGGGGGATTTTTCAGGGGCTGGACTAAATTCGGATAACTGGTCCCGTCACGATTCCCCTGAAGGCAGCGGGAGCTTGGATCAGGTCGGGGTGCGCCTCAAGAAGCCCCGTAAAGCTCGGACGGCGTTCAGTGACCAGCAGCTGTCGAGGCTGGAGAGAAGCTTCCAGAAGCAGAAGTACCTGAGTGTGCAGGACCGGAATCGAGCTGGCTGCCTCTCTGCAGCTCAGTGACACCCAAGTAAAGACCTGGTACCAAAACCGAAGGTAAGCCAGCTCAGCCAGAACCCAAGAAGAACCAGGTGAGGAAAATGAGTGAACCAGTACTCAAAGCTGCTAGCTTACATCTAGACTGAACTGGTTTTCTGAGTTTACAGGAGAAACATTTTACAGATTAATAATACAAATAGACAATCAATAATTTAGTAGCATGTGATGCAATCCTTGTTGAGTAATTTATGAGAAAGCAAATTTGTAGCTTTCAATGCAAAGTGAAAAATGAAATGAAAAGATCTAGCTTTCCATCTAATGTTCTCAGAGTTAGATTTTTTTTTAACCTGGAATTTTTCTTGTTTTTACACATGGTGCTATTAAAACTGCTGAAGTGTTTTGGTTGCACACCATGTAGAGCTGCTTCAGGAGGGGCAGAAAGTGGCCTGTGACTTTTTGGCCAATGTGAGTGACCCTTTGAAGCTCTTTTCTGTGCTCCATGGTGCAGCTCGAGAACCACACACATAGAGGGCAGAAAATATTTATTTTGTAGGACATGGATAGAACATTCTTCTTTATAATAAATTATTCATATATACTGTAAACAAATGAAAGTATACAGATGTGTTCGGATGTTAAGGACAAGAGAAGGTCATGTGGACATGGCATCCTCCATTAATCTGTTAAGTGAATGGAAGTAGGTGAGGGACCAACCCTCACTGCTGCAGATGAAGTTTTCAGAACTGAGTGACACTGCTTCACACAATGGAATTACACAGTTAAACAAACCTGTTTTTTAAGATGAGATAAGATATCCCTTTATTATATTATGATATTATTCCTTTATTATTATATTTTATTCCACGATGGGGAAATTTCCTTGTTGCAGCAGCAGCACAGGAACAGAGAGCGATGTATAAAGGAAAAAAGAAAAACTATGGAATCAATATACACACATATATACACAATATACACATGCATTTCCAAAAAATTGCACAGGATGACCATATATCGGTTATTGCACAGGGTAAAAGAAGAAATATGACAGAGCCGATGTTAACGTGGTTCAGTGGGAGCAGCTAAGGTTGTACAGTCTAACGGCAGCAGGTAGAAACGACCTGCGGTGTCGCTCCTTCAGACACTTAGGATGTCTCAGTCTGATGCTGAAGGAGCTGCACAGTGAGGACACAGACTCATACATGGGGTGGGCGTGGTTCTCCATCATGGATGATAGCTTAGCTACCATCCTCCTCTCTCCCACCTCCTGCATTGAGTCCAAAGGCAGCCCCAGAACAGAGCTGGCCTTCTTCACCAGCTTCTCCAGCCGCTTCCTGTCTACTGCCGAGATGCCGCTGCACCAGCAGCCCGCTCCATAAAAGATGGCTGATGCCACCACAGAGTCATAAAAAGTCTTTAGGAGTGATCCTTGCACTCCAAAAGACCTCAGTCTCCTCAGCAGATAAAGTCTGCTCTGTCCTTTTTTGTACAGTGCTTCTGTATTGTGTGACCAATCCAGTTAATTGTTGAGGTGAACACCCAAGTACTTGTACGAATCTACTCTCTCAATGTCCCTTCCTTGGATGTTCACCGGTGCTAATGTGGAGTGTGTGTGCCTGCGAAAATCTACCACCAGCTCCTTGGTTTTCCCTGCATTTATCAGGAGGTAGTTCCACTGGCACCAGTCCACAAAGTTCTGAATCAGTTCTCTATACTCTCTGTCATTGTCATTCATGATTAGTCCAACAACGGCAGACTCATCCGAGAACTTCTGCAGGTGACAAGATGCTGAGCTGAACATGAAGTCTGCGGTGTAGACGGTGAACAGGAACGGAGCCAGAACTGTTCCCTGCGGTGCTCCTGTGTTCCAGACGATCATGTCAGACTCACAGTGGCGAGACCTCACATACTGCAGTCGGTTTGAGAGGTAGTCCAGTATCCATGCAGACAGATGCTGGTCCACACCCATGTGCACCAACTTGTCCCTCAGCAGCAGCGGTTGAATGGTGTTGAAAATGGTTTTTGCTGCTTTTCCTGCTTGTTGTGTTACATTTTGCTCCGTTTCTCTGTAGGACAAAGTGGAAGCGTCAGTCCGCCGCAGGCCTGGAGCTTTTGGCTTCAACCGACAAGATGTTCCTGCCCACACACTTCCTGTGTCCTCCTACCTCACCCATCGTGGACTCCTACCTGTACAGAAGCCCCGCCCACCACTACTGCCACTCCACAGTGCTCCCTCTGCTCCCCCATGTATTCACCCACATGGACCCCCACTGACAGCAGAATGATGGAGGACTGTTTCCAACAGATTCTTGTCAATCTTCAGACAGACCTTTAGATACAGTCTGAGTCTCACGTCCGGCTTTAGGTACCAGATTCTGAAAGTCAAGTGAAGGATTCAAAGGTGGAGCTCTGAAGATGAGTCAGAGCTGAGGGTTCAATTCCAAGCCAGAAGTCCTGCGAGTAGAAAGATTAAAGTCTCCAATTTAATTCCTCCTTCAAACTGAGAATTTAAAATTTTTTTGTTTTCAATCAATCTCCTCAACCTTAAATTTGGTTCTCAACTGGATCCTTACATCTCATTAAATAATCCTCATCTAGATCGTCACGTATCAAGAAAAATGTATTCTTTCACATTTGTAGTTCTGCTGGATGTTCTTTGCTAACAGGTTGGTTCTGTTTCGACTTGGTGCTGGTTCCACATAAACTTATTATGCACTTGTTCTGTGTGAGGTTCAGTTTTTTTTTTTAATTAATCCTTTTTTAAATGAAGAACCGAGGTTGTTTGAAGATTTTATTTAAAAGAACAGGAGATCAACAAACAGTAATCTTTTGATTTTCATGGCTCTATTGGCTCCAAATCTTTCATTCACCTCTCTGTCTTTATGAATGTTTTCAGACTCACACTGGACATGTTTGACTCACTTAGGGTGAACCAGAGTTCGTTTCCCCAGAAACAGTCACCCAATGCACCCAAGCGGACCCTGGGACCAGGAACCGGTCTTAGACGCATCTTCCAGGTTGATCTCAGTTTGTTTTCAATCGGACTAAGCTTTAGTTTCCTCAGTCTGAATAGGCTCCATGCTCAGAGCAGAACAACTGGACCAAAGCGGCCACTGTAGCCGGGCATTATGGGATGTGAACACAGTAGCTGAGACACAGCAACTTATTGAAATATGATATAACTTTTAATGTGATCCACATTGTTTCTCACTGTTTCCTGACATTCTGTCAAACACTTCTGTGTATCTTCTTAGCCGTTTCTTCAGTAACCGCCCTGCGTCATGCCTCTCTAAAGTGTTGATACAGACGTTCAAAATTGGTCAGTGAACTATAAAGTTTGAATTAGGTGAACTATCCCAACAAGGATTGCAAAGTGTAGGATTCCTTTTGGCCGTTGCTTGGCCCCGCCCTCGTAATTCCTGGCCAATCCCTGGGTCACTCAGTCCAGTTCTCTGTTACAGTCAATAATTTGGAGATTATCTAGAATTTCTAATCCAAGAAGAGCAACATCACAAATGTTATAGGTCTCAGTTCAATCTGTGACAGCAGAATGTGAAGATGACTGCAGAAGAAAAGAGCAAAGAAACCTCAAGACCTCTGAGGCAACGACTGAAGCAGAAAGTCTTCTAAAGAAAGCACAGCATCGTGTTTGGAGGAAATAACCTTTCAAGCACAATGGTGGAGAGCTGATGATGAGGGCCTGTCACCAATCTTGGTTCAGAAGAGTCCAGAAGCAGTTCACAGAGGTCTGAGGTGTTAGGATTACTGATCCAGTCCATCATCTGCTCTAAACTCAGCATGATTTCTGGGACGCGTTTCCGGTTCTCGCTCTTCCTGTTGGTTTCACTCTGACTGGATCTGAGGAGCTGCTGCTTTTATCTGGTTCTTCTGTTTGCTAATGCGGCCACTTGTTTCTCCCAAACGACGTTGAACTGGTCACCGTGGACGTCTCCTGGTGGGCTTTTTTCTCCAACAGCAAGCAGTTTAGACTTCTTCAGTGGCATCCATCTCCAAGTCTCTGCTCTGATAAATAATGAATTGATCACCAATCTGTTTGCTGTGCTTGTGAATCGGTCCAACCAGGTGGCTGGACAGCAGGTTCAAACATTTACAGAGCTATTAACTCCTGAAATATTAACCGTGGAATGAAAAATGGATGCCGGCCAGAGAGGGCAGTTTCACAGCAGAGTGAAGAAAGTGCTGCAGAAAATACAGCTTTTAAGACAGTTTTGTGAAACACTTTTTTTTTTTAAAAGTATTTTATAAGTATTGGGACGCCGAAGAACTACAACGCTTTACAGTCTGAAGAAGATGGAACCAAACACATGCAAGGTTATAAAAGGTTAAAAGGATAAGACGTCACACTGACTGAAAATGGCACAAAGTGAATCCTAATTTTTGCATGCAGAAAACTTCCTTTAACTGTATTCCAGTTGTACTTTTGTTTTTACTTTTCTCATGTGCTTAGGCTACAAGATGTGTGAAAGAAGATAAAGGTAAATAGTTGGTCAAGTTAAAAACAACACAAAACACAAGAAGCATTTCAGTGTAAAGCGTGCCCTTTAGCGTTTCATGAAGTATTTTTTCTGACAATAAGGTAGCTCTTCCTCATGACACAAAAAAAGAAAAAAAAATGATCACAATGTAGAACCAAATTTGAATTTATTGTCAGTTTGAAGCAGGTTTACAGTTTTAACGCTTTTGTAAGATCATAGTAAATATTTAAAATGGGTGTTGATTTTATGTACATCTGTGCAACATACAACCACTAAAGTCGACAGTTCTTTAATGTCTCCTCTAATGAGCGACAATATCATCAGTGAAACCTTCAGACACCATGGTATCTTCTGAAAAGACAGATGGAGGTTCCCTGTGCTTCCCTTGTTGTCGAACCTCTGAGGTTCATCCTCTTCTCTGACCATCAGCTGCAGGTCCAGAATCTTCTCCGCACAGACGTTCTGAGGTGAGCTTGAGCGCTTCGTTTACACAACATCAGGTCCACTGTTGTAAGCTCTGAAAGCCTCATGTCATTAGAGAACAAGCCAACAGGGAAGGCTTGCTTTTCAGAGAAGCTACTTTCAGTTCCTGCTACTCTCTCCTGCTTCATCATTTCCACCTACTGAGACAGAAGTTTCAAAAGGTTCTTCACTGACCGTTCTTTATGAACATCTCATGTTTATTAAGCTTTGGTGTTTTTTTCCTTGATTTGAGCACTTTTTGGAACGCCTGAATGTTAGCGTTCCTTCTCACTCCTCCTCTTGAGACCCGCTTAACTCCTCCTTTTTCCTCTTCTTCTTCCGTTTCTTTGAGGAGTCTCCTCCCTCCAGCCCATTTGAAAACTCGGAGCGCAGCATCCCTGCTTCCCTCTGACCAGAAAAAAACCTGAAAATCATCAAAAACAGATGTTTCCTGAAGACAGAGCACAGATGGAAGTAGCCCTGAACAGTTCACGGCTTTTATCTGCTGTTCACTTTCCAACACTAGTTTGGTATTGATGCACTCACAGAACATCTTAGCATTTATTACAATGACTTTTTATCACTTGTATTTAACCATTTTGAGCTTTTTTAGCGTCTAACCTCTGCTGCGGGGTTCTACGACTGTAGACATTAGATTGTTAGCTGAGCTACGGATCTGTTCAACGTGTTTGTGTGGAGATTCTCAGTCATTTAGGTTGTTTTCGTTGGATTCTATTCTTTAAAGTTTCTGGAGTCAAAAGATTAATGTAGAAGATGTTAAAGCTGCTCACTATCCTAGCATCTTCAGTTCAAACTGCTGACATTATGTTTAGCATTTTGGCCTGGCTCAGCTGTATTTCCTTTAGTCATCTTACTTTTCTCTCAGACTAGTTAAACAGGAGGAATTTAATGGAGCATCATCTGCACACATTCACCTTTTCTTTCCAGCGATCTGCTTCTGGACTCTGTTTGGGACCGGACTCTTTCCCTGCTTCCTCGCCACATTCTTGTTCTTCCCTTTGGTCCCGGGGCCCTTAGAGCCGAGGGCAGAGCTCAGCCCCCCCGGGGCGTCCCTGAGTCCGAAGCTCTTGGCAGCGTGTCCCAGGTGCAGGAAGCGGATGTGAAAGATGTGCTTCAGGTGAGCGGGGTAGGTGGTGTAGGCCCGCAGGTAAGACTGCAGTGCTGGAGACATTCCAAAGCACAGTCAGCGTCCCGGTATTCTTAAAGCAAGATTCACACTCAACAAGGTTTAGGGCTTTACAGAGGAAGAGAAATAGAGGTCCAGAGACAAAAAACAAAGCCAATTCTAATAAAAAATACAATAGGCACAAGGAAAGTTGCTACGAAAACAGTAAACTCCAAAAGGGCTGCATGTTTGCCCTGATGGCGGTGGCCACCTCACCTTTCTTAGCAGCCTGCAGAGACTGAGCATCAGAGTGAACAAAGTTCTCAAACTCTGTCTGGAGGACGGTGGCACGTTCACGGACCTCCTGTTCCAGAGCTTTGGATGAAGTCTGGAGACAAAGACTCCTCAGGTCACTGATCCTACACTTTTGGACATTATAATCTGAGTCTAAAAGCTGATTCTAGAGCAGCAGCAATCATTACAAGGCAAACACAGACCTCTGGAAACAGAACTAGACAGAAATCTTTGGGCTAGTTCAAGTCTCTGAGGAAAAAAGAGGGTTCAATATTCTTCCATGTTGAAGCTAAAACTGAACGTTTTAGGATCTTTGGCATAAAGGATGAATCTAAGATTATATGTTTATTTCAGTTAAGCAAAACAAACAAGAAAAATCAGAGTTTGGTGATAAAATGAACATTTTTGACCAAAATGACAAACTTTTGTGGAAAATTCAAGTCAACAAGACACAAAAAATATTTGCTCAGCAGAAATTTTTTTTAAATATTATGTACCTAAAACAGAGTTTAAAATAATTATGCCAAAAGTGTGAAAAGTCAGCATTTCAAGAGCAAAATAGGAAGTTTTGTCATTATAAATACAGTGAATAGACAGTTCCATTAATTCTAATGGGTCATAAATAATAGAAATGCATTTTTTTTTTAAAAAACACTTTGTTAAAGTCCTTGAAAAGCCAAAGGTTTTAGCATTAGGACAGTTTAACATGACCGAAATACAAAGAAGAACAATCAACATTTTAAAAAATATTTGTATCCTGTCATGATCTTTTTTGGAAAAGTTAATGAACTCAGCTGATGGATGAGGGTGGGTGGCGTACCTTGCTGTAGTATTTGCCCCGCCCCCTATACGTATCGTCTAGCATCAGACAGGAAAGAATCTCCTGCAGCTTCATCTCTGATAGGCTGAAACACACAAAGCCCCGCCCACTCAGTAAAAGACCCATCCCTGAAGAACCCTAGTGTCTTGGATTTGAACCATTGTCTGTATACGAGAACTGGACCTTTCATTTCGGCATCTGATTGGTCAGTTTATAACTTGCAATAAAGAAAATCAATGTAAAAAATAAGGTAGCATAGCAAGAACGGTTGTTCTGACCAATAGAATGAGTAACAGCAGTTTACTTCTCTATAGAAGTCGATGGGGTTTTGGCTCCGTGCAGTTCTCATATACAGTTAATGCTCAAAGCACACAGTTGGTCCAGCCGTCAGTCAACAAACCTGATGTTGTGATTTGCCAGCTCACTGATGAAGGCCGTCTCAGCAGGGGTGAGGAAGAGGAGGCTGCTTCCTCTTCCTCCTATCCGAGCTGTGCGGCCGACGCGATGAACATACTCCGCTGCAGATGATGGAGGAGTGTACTGCACACACAAATGGAGAGAAACGTGAAATGATGCTCTGTGACTGTTTTCCAGTGAGCTAAAAAAAACAGTTTCACGTTCACCTGAACTATCCAGGTGACCAGAGGGAGGTCCAGACCTCTCGCTGCGACATCCTATAGAAAAAACAACAACATACAAAGCATGATGGGTAAAGTCGGGCCAACATGAAGTCCAGAGAGTCCAGCTCGTCTTACTGACCGTGCACAGCAGAACTCCAGACTGAGACGCTGAGAACAGCTGGAAGACCTCTGACCGCTCCTGAAGATGAGGAGCAAGGCTTCACATGATATGAGATCGCAAGCAGAGATACGTTAGCTTCACGACATGTTACCTCCTGCTTCATGTTGCCATGGAGACGCTGAAAACTGAGCTGGGGATAGGCCGATGGACGGGTGAGGACGGAGGTGAACAGAGAGTGAAGGAACTCAACAGCCTCGCAGCTGGAGACAAACACGATGACTTTGTTGTCCTAAGAACACCAACAAACCGGCTGTCAGATCACCATGGCAACCGGTTTCAGGTCAAGCACGACTCTCTTGGTGAGCTGACCTTGCATTTGTCCAGAACGAACGCGGCGAGGCACACCAGCCGGATCTTACTGGGAACCACCACCGCAAACTGCCTCAGAGCCTCTGGCACTGCAAAGCTCTCTGAAGGGTTGGCGGGTTCAGTGTCAGAGGTCACATGGGAGGAGCCAGTGTGGTCAGAGGAGGAGGAGGGGCCAGAAACTTGGATGCTGACGGGGTCCTTTAAACAGACATCAGCCAACCGGCTCACTCCTGAAACACACAGAGCCAAAGAGTTGAAAGGATGTGCTCTGCTGTTTGGAAGAATCAAACAGAGAGACCTGTCCATCTTTGTCCAGTCATTTGTGATGTGATGGACGATTCAAAATGGCCGCAAAATAGGGACCAATTGTAAACGAATGCGACTAAAGAGAAAACACAGCATCTTTGGACTGATGTAGGCAGATCCTCCTAAAATACTGAGGTGGAAACATGTTGGCTTCATGAAATGAACAGGAAACTAGCAGAATAAAGCAGGAGAGGCAGGCGTTAGCAGGAAGCAAAGCTAGCAGACAGAACAACACTCCTGCCTGAAACCGTCTATAAAATACAGTAACAATGTCAGAGTCAAAGGAAAACAGACTACAGTTAGAAGTGGCCTCCAGGTCTACAATGGGTCATTCTTGGTTCATTTAAATAGCTATTAATGGATCATAAAAGTCTAGCTTTGCTTTTTTTTGTTGCTTTTTTTAGAGTTTCAACAGTATTTTAATAACATTTATGTTATTAGCACAAACACATTAGACGATGTAAACACAGAACACATTTTCACAGCAGACCCACTGATGAAAATGGTGTTTTTAACGTGTAATTGTTGCATTTTTCTCATGATAGAGAACATGTATAAAGAAAATTAAGCTTCAATTTGCATTTCTGAGTAGTACTTTATTCAAATTGTTAGAAATTAAGAGCAGAAGAAACGATGCAGCTGGAAAAAGTTTGTAGGTGTGAAGTGGAAAGTTACAATAGGCGGGTCACAAGCTCCCTGCTCTGCAAATGCTTTGTATTTTTATTTTACCATAACCACCCGACACTTGGAGAGTTGCTCTCTAGTAGGGGTGTGACGATAACCGCATCACCGCGATGAGGTCATCACCGCGATGAGGTCATCACCGCAGTGGTGACTCTGCATGTGGTGCATGACTGGAACTATAATAAACACATTGAATCTTTGTTGATAATTTACTTTTTCTGCTAGTCCTGTGTTCAGATTTTCCTTCTTTCTTTCAAACTGTTCTCTCCTTCCCTCCACGCAGCGCGCCTGTCACTCTCTCTTGTGGGCGCGCTCCCTTTGACAAACACAGGCGCCAGTTTCAGAAGCACACATCCTCATTCTACAACAGAAGTTTCCATCTCGCGAGGAAATACCACAGATTTAATTATTAATTTCCACTGTATTCATTTACATTACAAACTGCATGCGTTCTTGAATGCACGACACGGCCTCCCAGCGGAGGATTTTGTGTTGGGGGAGGTTATTACTGTTCTCCTTCACTCTGTAACACCAAACATGAACGCACGCTGTTAGATTTCCATGAATATCACTACATGTTTTGTTTGGGAACTATTTTGTGCAGCGCAAAGTTACGTGTCTGTATAAACAAAGGCGGAGCCTCCTGCCTCCTGTCCCGCGCTCTTCATGAGTGTCAGGCTCATGGCTACCGAAAAGGTTTATCATTGGGCAATATATAATATTCTAAGATGTCTGTACCAGAGAGTACAGGTGAAGCCTCGCATGCGGCTCCAGAGCGGTCCACTGCAGAAGAATCAACACGCACCCCCAACACACTTGTGTGCACTTCTCCTTCTACACACACAGCGCTGAGACACACACACACACAGTGATTCTACAACACCTATGAAGTTAGTTCATTAGTTAGATAGGTAGTAGTTAGTTGTTACTGTTATTTGTTAAGAATACTGCGTTGTAATTGTATTTACTTCCGACGGGGCATTTTGTGTGTGTTTTCTTTTTATTTTTTTGGGTGGGGAGGGGGCTGCGGTTAACCACGACACTGCGCCCCTTGCTGGTTCATCACTGCGGTGATCAAAAATCCCACACCGTCACAGCTCTACTCTCTAGCTTCTGTAATAGCTGGTTGGTACCCGACTTCTGGAATCTTTTATGCTCCCAAAAGGAACATTTTGAGGACTTGAAACACCATCAACTTTTCATCTTCATCTTCAATGATCTTCCACATACATCTATGCTGATGACACTCAACTCTACATCACTGTGTCTCCTGATGACGAAGAGTCGGTCAACACAATCTTAAAATGCATTTTAGACATTAAGTCATGGATGGCAGCGAACTTCCCACAGTTAAACCATGACAAAACAGAGGCTTTAGTTATCGGTTCTGAAGATTATCTAAACTAAAGAATTACAAAACTTCTCAGTGTGTGAGAACCCTGGGTGTTATTTTTGACTCAGAAATTAATTTTATACCACAAATTAAAAATATCACGAAAACAGAATTTTATCATCTAAAAAACAGAGTCCGCCCATTTCTCTCTCTTGCCAGCACAGAGGTGCTAATGCATGCTTTTATTGCCAGCAGTTTAGTAACTTGTGCTTTTTAGCAAGTTAATCTCCACACAATGAGATTAACAAAAGGTTACTTTTTATTTTATTCTTAAATTTTAATAAAGAGGAAATGAACTAGCTGTAGCTTCTTCTGCTAGAATCGCATTAGCAGACTCAAAGTCTGAGATTTGAGCAGTTCTGTTTCCTCTGCATAACAATGTAAGGAGCGTTCAGTTTACCGAGTGTCAGCGTCGCAGAGAGCAGGACGTTCTGTCGGGCCGGTCCGGTCGAGTTCAGGCTGTTCAATATGACCGTGAGGTCTTTGTCAAAGCCCAGGTCCAAAGTCCTGAGTTCAAGACACAAACAGCATTAATGGATTCCTACACTTGATCCGGCACTACAGTCTTCAGGACAAACGTGATTCCAGTTTGATGCCCGCGATGTTCACGTGTGAACCACCTGTCAGCCTCATCCAGAACCAGCCAGCGGACGGCGCTGAAGGCGATGCTCAGGGTGTGTTTGATATGATCCACCAGACGGCCAGGAGTGGAGACCAAGGATGTTGATCCCTTTACGGATCCTGAGGGAGGAGAAACTTTTCAAAGATCTCATCACTGCTCACTGGAGACATGTTCGGCAATCTCAGCCCAACCACAGGGAAGCGTAGATCTCTCCTAGCCTGACTGTACATTTTCCAAACGGTGAACAGGGACTTTGGTCAGTTAGAAACTAGAGCAAATGGCTCTTTTAGTTTTAAAAGCTGCAGATTCCTATCTAGAGTGTGTCAATTTATAAGCTGAGCTCCCCAGTAATCAAGTTTCTCCAACATCTAGGTTATAAAGCAAACATAAATGGAACTGGATTTAAAATATATCCACATATATACAAAAATGATAAATATAATGAATATAATCTTTGCTATTTTCCTGTAGATCATCGCGTAAAGCTGTGTTTTCACAGATTGAATGGCTAGCTTTTCAGTTTAAAACAACAACAACAAAGTTTTAAATAAAAAAAAACTATTAAACTGATCAAATAGTGATGCTTTGAGATGATACCTGGCCTTCTCTGCTTTCCTCTTCTCTCCTCCCATCAGCACCCCTGGGACAATCCAGGTAAATGGCTGTGAAGAAAAAGATAACAGTTTGACTTCCAGCCATGAAAGAAATCTATGAGTAGCTGAAGGATCCATAACTGTGACCCAGAACAACCATCAGAAACACATCCGTCAGACTCAGATTTGTGGTTTTTGCCTCCATATTTGATTCACTGAGAGCAAGAAATGAATGTTTCACTGTAGTTCTACATTTGCTGTGAGCGTCAAATCTGCAGTTCTCATTCCCCTCTACTGAAGTTCAGTGACTGGTTTTAATGGAGGAACCAAAACATAAGATTCCTACACAAAGGTATAGGTTAGGTTATGAAGAAGTCTTTCACAGCATCAGTGCAGGGAAACTAATCCCATCTTACACAGACATTTTGTTCTGGGTCAGACTTTTTCAAACACCCTCTAAGGAAAATCCATTTTCACTAGTCATTTTGAGACAGGAAGAGTTTATTTCCACTTGTGTTGGATGAACTCTCAAAGTTTGAGGTTTTACTAAAAAAAACAGACAACCATGGCTGCTGCCAAGAGGCACAGCTCCCACGGTGAGCCCTGAGGCAACTCCCATCCCACAAGCCCTGTAAAAGGTTTGAGAAAAGGAGGGCACTTGCCGATCAGCTCCCTCTGTTCCCAGTATTTAAAGACCCACTCAGATGATTCTTTGATCTATTCTAAAAGCCTTCCCAGTGGTATTTTAATCATGATGTTACCATTTTAGGAAAAATCCCAAAACCTGTGTCTTTTTCTAGGACATAGTTTCTGCAGGGCAGCAGTGAGTCTTCCTTCGTTTCCCATTATCCCTTTGTTTACACATTCTCCCGCTAGCTTACAGCCCCAGCCTAACATTACCGTCACAACAAAAGTGGTGAGCAAATTCAGAGCCGTCCAGCCGTAGAGTTTAGATCCAGATTCCAGACGAGGAAAATAAAGACGTTCATGGATCTATTTGTCTTCAAGTGGAGGCATCAGAATGGAGCCGAGCAGAGAGTTTGAGGCACGACCTGGGATTTTTCTACGTCATACATAGGACTTTTTTTTTTCAACAGCATTTTTTTCATCTGCTCCTGATTTCCCAAAGAAATACTCAGGAATGCAATTTTAAACTGAATTCTCTTTATAAATGTCCTCTATCATAAGAAAAATTTTAAAAGAGCAACAACAGTTTCCTGTTAAAGCAGCTTCTTGTTGTTCTTTTGATCAGTTTTCTATAAGCAAACATGGAAGCTAATAGAATGAAAATGTAACAACTTAATAATCTAGTTAAAAACTGATTTAAACCGTGAACTTGTGAATAAAATCAAACAGATTTTACCTTCAGAAGTTTCTGGAATATCTGGAAGGTCTGCACTGCGAGCTGATATAAAGCAGAGAGGATCAGTTCTAACAGTAAACCGAAGCTTCGCGCTGAAGAATCGTCGAGCTTTGATGTGTTCCACAGACGAACCTCTCTGGTGGGGACAATGACCAGAGCCAGAGGACCATCAGACCTGCTGACCTTGGGCTGGATGGACTGCAGACTCTGAACCAGCGGGATGGCGTACGACAGAGTCTTGCCTGCAGACAAAGTCACACTTTCATCAATTCATTCTAATTTTCTGAAATCTTGAAAATCATGAGCTGGAACCCAAATTTATGTAAAACTAAACATGAAATCAAGCCCTGAATCTGTATCATATACAGTAAATGTTTAATTGCCATGTTGATTTCTAAAAGTTATTTTTTACAAAATAATTTAAGTAATTCATCTTTGTCATGTGTTTCAAATTGATTCAAAAATCTTTCCTAATGTAGCATAATTTTGCACGTTTTTTACCTTTTGATACTTCATGAAATTTTGCTCTGAAAATCTCTGAAACAGTGCTATGTCTATTTTACTGATATAGTATTATGTTCTAATCATATGAATGACTTTTATAAGTAACATAATCTGCATATATTTTAGATAACTGATCTGCATTTGCCATGTTGATTTCTAAAATAGTTATTTTTTACATAATAATTAAGTATTTCATCTTTGTCATGTGCTTTATTGATACTTTATGATTCTTAATTCTGACTGATAAAAGCTTGGAACCTGATATTAATAAATCATGTAATAAAATGGTTACAGTATAACGGGGTGGGATTATATAAGTTCGCTTCCTTCCACTCCCTTTCAAGCAATATTTATTAATGTGTCTAATTATCCTAAGTTTGATTAGTTACTGTATGAATGTATAACTGATGATTGTATTGCTTTTGTGTATTATTTCTACTTAAGTGCTTGAAATAAACCATTTCAAATCAAATCAAATCAAATCAAATTTTTTCCATGGAATTACGGAAATGAAAACACTTTTTCCAGGATATTCTATTTTTTGGAAAGGGTCTGTATGAGCTGAAGAGGGCTCGTTAGTGAGACTCACCTGATCCCGTTTGAGATCGAACCAAAGCATCTCGCCCGGACTGCAGAACAGGGATGGTCTGTTTCTGAACACTGAGCACAGATGAAACCATGAGTCCAGCTTTCCAAGTACAGTTTCACATCTTAGAGTTATTGTTGCTGCTAATGAGATCATCTGGCTGAAACAGATTCTCTTTAACTTAAGACTATCATCTTAATGTTTGTCAGGTTTGATTCCTACAGGAACACAACATTTTTTTTTATGTTTCCAGAAATTCCCTTTTATGAAATTTTGTTTTTTAACTTTAGAAAAACATTTGGACGTGGGATTTTATTTCACTTTACATGCTTTTTGAAACATAAATTATTCATGTAACACAAATGTTCTCTTTTTTAAAATGCGTCACGTCACTATAGCAGTAAGAGGTGGAAAAAAAAAAATCATCAAAAACGTGCAGCTCGAACACGTTTCTCAGTCAGAGACGTGAAGGTTCGCCTGGACAAAAGAAAGGCTTGCAGGGAAAAAAAAAGTTTTTAGAAATTCCTTGAATGGTAGTTGAGTCAAAAATAGGATAAAAAATCTGTTGTGTCGCTGCATCTTATGGAAGAATAAATCTGTGCATTGGGTGCCACACTGACCTGGTCAGAGTGGAAACATTCAGGACTTTGTTCAGTGTTGCCACCTAGTGGGAAAAGACTGTAAGTGAATACAGAAGAACTGAAATCAAATGGAATGAACTGAAGAGACAGTTTGTCACCAGGTGTGGATGCAGGTGAAGTTCTGAAAATGAGTCTGAGGTGAAGATCTTCTCTTTTAATTGGCAAACCGCTGCTCTAAAGGAGAAAACAAAGAAAGGAAAATTAGAGGAATTCAGCCCCTTGAAACAAGAATCTGAAAACAAAAGGCTATGTTAATGATTTCTGTTCCCATGAGGACGACAAACGAGGAACAAGGTGTTTGGATTAGCCAGACGCTAGATTATCTAAATAGTCTGAGTCCAGAACGGCAAAAAGTGTCAGCTGTGTTTGAGCCATCACCATGGAAGCCAGGTCAAATCCATCCATCCATCCATCCATCCATCCATCCATCCTCAAAACCCACCAAATACCTTCTGGGGTCACGGGGTTGCTGGAGCCTAACCAGCTAAGCTGGTCACCAGTCTGTTGCAGGGCCACACATTCACACCGTGGGACAACTCAGTCACCAATTAACCTTTAAAAAATGTTTTTGGACTGAGAAAAGCCTCATGAGTATGGAGAACAAGAACATTTCAAACAGAAATTTGCATTTCCATCTAGGATTTGAACCAGGGCCTCTTCACTATTAGGCAAGGAGGACGGGTTCTGGGAGGATGCAAGATAAGCGTCTAAAGATGATTCCATGGGTGGAAGATTAACCAAACCCATTTTCTCAGCCCCCTCTGAGTCCAAATACCATCCGTAGTCGGGTAGAGTGGTTCTTGTGGACACAGGTTTGCTTCATGATTATGGAAGTGATTCTGTAGCATAATTAAATATAAAGTCAAAAGCAGAAATGCTTTTTCATTTTCAAAATGAAGCTGCATTTTTTGACTCAAAATTAAAATGAAAAAGCAATCCGACAAAATGCTTTTTCCTTTTCTTTTTTACCACTGCTTATTCTGTCAATTACTTAAAATGATAATGAAAATGGTATTTGATATTTCATTTTCAAAAGGTTCTCTGGTAAATGTGTAACAAAATTCATTTAGAAATGTCTAATTTGACGAATAAAATGGATTAACAGAAATGCTTTTTCATTTTCAAAATGAAGCTGCATCAAATGACTCAAAATTCAAATGAAAAATCAATATTCAAAATGCTTTTTCATTTTATACTACAACAAATGCAATCCCCTCTTTGTATTTTTGTTTTAATGATGACATAGAATAAGCTGTTTTTAAGTATAGTGTATATCTATATCTATCTATCTATCTATCTATCTATCTATCTATCTATCTATCTATCTATCTATCTATCTATATATATATATATATATTAAAAAGTATTTCTGCTTTTGACTTTTATATTTAATTATGCTACAGAATCGCTTCCATACATGATGATGGTGATTCCCTGACAAAGTCTACATGTGAAAATGATTTTTCACAGCTGTAAGGGACGGTGTCTGTGCAGGAGGAAGAGAGGGTCCTCCGCCTTTCCCGCTACAAGAATGTATAAGGCCTAGAAAAACAAGACGTCTGAGAAAGCAATGACCGGACAACATTAGCCCCTGGTCATTGTCTGACGAATCATGCAAGTCGAGGTCATCATCCTGCAGATTTTTCTCATTTTAAAACGTCTGGCTGAACCCTACTGAGCTTCACTGCTCTTTAGCTAAACCTTCAATAAAGTCCATGGCGTCCACCCAGCTAGCAGCAGGTGTTTTCTAACATTTGTCTATACTCAAAGGTGCAAGGGTGCCATGATGTGCAGCTGCTGGGTTCTGAAACCCTTTCCTAGAAAACCCAGGCAAACAGGACAAGGCTGATGCTTGTCAGCTGTTGTAGATATCCTGTACTTTGTTATTACTAGACACTCCATTGGAAGGAATCTGACAATGTCCAGGAACAGAAGTATCAAGCTGATGTATGCAGCCGTCTTTGAGAAGAGCAGAACCCAAAGGGTAAACATTTATGCTGGTGTACTCCTAAAGGTGTACTCAAAACACATAAACTGTGGAGAACCGTGACGTAAAACTGTTTTTTTTTTTAGTTCAACTTCTCGCTGGTGGTGAACAATAATCCAGATGTTTGCCTGAAGGTCACTGTTTCAACATCAAAGTTCCACTCCGATCATCTGTCTTCAAAGCAATCCCAGTGGTCTTTTAATTATGATGATGCATTTTTAGGTAAAAACTAAAAGAACCTGTGTTGTTTTCTAGGAAACGCTATTCTAAGTTCTAATTTTCTTTATAGATGTCCTCCATAATCAGGAAAATACCATGAGAACAAAAACATTATATTAATCTGAGTAGGTCTATAACAGAACAAACTCTTTTCATTGGTGTATTATACACCACTGACCCTGATCTGTTTGATTCCTCTCTATTCTTTCTTCAAAACATCCGTCTGGAACTTCCTAACCATCATCTGTGCTTTTACCAATCCAACCAATAGCTGAGCCAATCGGATCAGAGCTGTACCTGTGGAATGTCTGGGATGTCTGGATTGTGTTTAAACAGAGAGGAGGTCTTGAAGGAGACATGTCCTGCTTCCTTCCCTCCATCCTTCTCTTTCTTCTTTCCCTTGATTTTCCTCTCCTTTTTTTGTGGAGACCTTTCTCTCACTTTTCGGGGTGGAGCCTGCAGGAAACACAAACATGGGTTCTGATGTGTTGCACTAATATATCAATACACTGGACTGTTAATCGCGGTACCTGGGGGTCTTCAGACGAAACAGCTCCTTCCTCCTCTTCCTCTGCAGGAGCAAAGTCTTGGCTCTTGTGTTCGACGGAGCTGAACTTCCTCTTCTTCTCTGCTTTCAGTTTCTTCTGAAGTGAAGATAAAAGATAAGAAGAGAGATCGAGCTTCAGCTCCAAGTAGAAGAAAAAGGATATCTAATTTTCCATCCATGCGTCCGTTTTCTTAACCCGCTGTTTCCCTTTAGGGTCACAGGGTTGCTGGAGCCCGTCCCGCCTACTGCTGGGCAAAGGTGGGGTACACCTTCGCCCAAAGAATCACATCAATGCTTCAGGATTTACTGGACAGAAAGCCACATGGCTCGACCAAGAGCAGACACCGGATCTTTTACTAATTTAATTTGAGATTTTTAACTTCAGCTTAATATTACTTAACTAATCCAGTCAACTGGACAACAACAGTCGTTAAACCAAAAACACATTAAGGAAATCCTCCTGATGATCCGACTTGGTTAAGGCAGGGCTCCAGACTGCGACCAATTGGTCGCATTTTGCGACCAAAATTTGAGAGTGTGCGACTGAATTTTACATCCAGTCGCACATGCGCGACCAGTAAATTTGCCTCCCCCACCCTACGTATTTTTTTATATATTAAACGTGGAAGGGGCACGTCAATGATCAATTAAATAATCAATGAGACGCGAGCGCACACGCACGCAGGCAGACACACACACTCGCGCACATACTCATGAAACGCGAGCACACACTCGCGTGATGTCTGTCTGTGAGGCGGCCACTGCATGTGAGAAGAATAGGGAAAGCCACTGTGAGTGGCTAAAATGCGGGGAGGGGGAGGGGCCTAGAGATAATCGAGCGCGCGTTAACATCTGTGGGAAGGAAACGGAGACAAATATCATCACAACCTGATATGTGCGTCTGAGCTATGAGTAAGTGAACTATTGATTCATTCTTCCAACCTGCGGCTAGTGTACCAGTGACAGAACTACAGCAGGGGTCTCAAACTCGCGGCCCGCGGGCTATTTGCGGTCTCCAAGATGATATTTTGCGGCCCCCGCCTTAATATGAAAGTTTAATGTTACTGCAGCCCGCCAGTTTGTATGAATGACACATTTCCATTGTCGTGCACGGAACTGACCAACCAATCACAGTGGGGTTTGTCAGTGGTCCCCAACCACCGGGCCGCGGACCGATACCGGGCCGCGGGACACTTGGCACCGGGCCGCGGAGCGGTACCGGGCCGCGGGAAATTTTTGCACCGGGACGCACAGAAAGAAAAAATAATTTCCATTTTATTGGTTTTTTTTCCGACAAAAACGTTTTATTTTGAAAAGTGACCGGATTCTCTCTGTTACATGTGTCACACTTAACGCACGTCAAAGTCACGACACCAAACATCAGGTGATAAACCCCACTAAAATTAAACCCAAACAACCAAAATGAGCAAAAAACAAACTTCTTTAGAAAGTTGCTTTGACAAGGGGAATATTATAATCACTATTGTTATTATCATTACTAAAGAGAAAATACCACCCCCGGTCCGCGGTAAACGTGCCTTGCGTTGTACCGGTCCATGGTGACAAAAAGGTTGGGGACCACTGGGGTAAATGACTCTTTGGGGCGGGACAATGTCAGGGCTTGAAAGCAGGACAGCTGACAGCTCCCAGGAGTTCCTTACTTTCCTTTTTAGAAGGTATCTATTCGCTCATAATTTTCTAAATACATGCAGTCCGTGCTGAACTTTTCTCTGGGTCACACAGAACCGGAGGAAGGTTAAGTTGGAGTTGTCCTTAACATTAAATTTAGTTTTAATATTCCTCTCCCCCTTAGTGTGATCTGTGTTATTATATATTTTATGATTATTTTAATGTTTTGTAATGTATGTAGCCTTTTTTAATCAATTGGTATTTTATATTATTTTAATTGATCACTCAACTACAAAAACCATCAGGACACATGTCCCATAATGCATTGTTTTGTAGTCTGTAGGGCAGCTTTCAGTCAGTGCAGTTTCCAGCTGTGTCCGGGTAGGTTTGCCCCTTGCTCCCACCCCTTTCTCGCGATATTTTTGTGATGATTGACAGTTGATGTTGGAGCAAAAACAAAAATATACGTCACACCAGGTGATCTGTGCAGCGTTGGGTTCACCTGGGTGATCTCAAACACACTTATCGTGCATCTTGGCTGCACATATTTGGTGTCACAAAGATAAATTTCCATCCATTTTCTTTACTATTTGTACTGTCATGACAGCAATGTTGCTGTCAGTTTACCTTGTTTTTGCATCTTCAAAGGTGCAGAATAAAATGTGACACTGAATTTGAAACAGCACATTGTAATTTCTGCATCTATTATTAAGGTATTTATTAGTAATACAGTGGAAATTAGTAGATTTGGTTAGCATGTTGGTTTACGGTATGCGCCCCTAAATTTTCTGGTTGTGCCCCTAAAATTTTCAGTTAGGGGCCACTGTGCTCCTAGTGAAAAATGTTAGTCTGGAGCCCTGTTAAGGGAAATAACAGTAAATGACAGATCCTTGGAGACCTAACAGGAGGATTTGACATAAACTCATTTGTATATAATCTAAAGCTCTGGTCTGAATCCTCAAATCAACCAAAGATGCCCTAGTCTTCTGTGCTGATGATGATGTGACAAGCCTACAAATTCTGTAGCAGTTGGTCCAGTCACCTGGAAGTCCCCAGAAGGTGCAGCTGCCCCCTCCTCTGTGGAAAGCAGCTTCTGTTTCCTCTGTTTGAAGGAGGACCCGGTCTGATCCGCTGAAGATGTGAACCTCTTCTTGTCTCCTCTCTTTTTCTGGCAGTTCCAATGAAAGTAGAAAAAACAAAAAACCAAAATCCTGTCTAATGTTACGAGGATAAAGTTGCTCAAACAGTGGATTCATTCATTCATCTTCTAAACCCAATGTGTCTCTTTCAGTGTCACGGGGCTGCTGGAGCCTATCCCAGCCACTCATGGGCGAAGGCAGGGGACACCCTGGACAGGTCGCCAGTCTGTTGCAGGGCAGTGGATTCATATTTATCATTATATTTAGAACATTCTTTTAATTTACCCGTCACATCTTGAAAGTCAGACGAGGCCGACTTTAGGCATCTGATTTTTTAGCTTCCATTTTGACAGTTATGGGTTAAGAGAAAATCTATATTGCAGTGGAATAGATAAATAAAGTTTGAAATGAAGATCAACTTTACCTTCAAAAGTTAAGGGAAACTGAAGGGTTAAAATAAAATTAAAATAAAGGACAGGCTAGTTCATAAAATATTGTCTGACATTAAACCAGTTTGAGACCTGAGAAAGGTTTTGAATCATTGATCTACAGGACTTTTAGCTACTTACAATTTTGTCTTCAAACCCACACTGGTGGATGATTAACAATGAGGAGTGATTAATGTTGCATGTTTTGAATGGGTTGCACTGTAGTGCAGTGATTAGCGGTCTTGCCTGACCCGGCTGGGAGACCTAAAACAGAACCACCAATGGCTGATCTTTGTGTGGAGTTTGCATGTTCTCTCTGTGCATCCGTGGGCTTTCTCGGGGGACTCCGGCTTCCTCCCACCGTCCGAAAACATGCTTCATAGGTTAACTGGTTTCTCTAAATTGTCTGTGGGTGTGGATGTGGGTTGGCCCTGCGACCTGTCCAAGGTGAACCCTGCCCTCACCCACGAGTGGCTGGGTTAGGCTCCAGCAGCCCAGTGACCCCGAAAGGGACAAAAACAGGTTTGAAAAAATTAATCAATTAATGTTTTATAGCAGCTGAATCAGTGGAATTCCAGCTGAGGTGCAGAACTTTGCAGATAACATCAAAACTGCAGGAATAAATCAGAATTAATAGAATAGAACTTAAAATAAAAGGAGATGCATAATACATTTAAGTGTTTAGGAAGTTGATTGGTCGATTCGACTGACAGAAACTAGAAAATTTAGGCAACAAATCACTCACTGATGCCCATCTCTGCTGAGTGGTCAGATGTTTCCTCCTGCTGGAAGGTGGACACGCTGAAGAAACATCTGTGCAGAGGTTCAGAGACAGCTGCTCGTCTGCAGGTGACATCATTCAACAGCTGCTCCGCACCAATGGCAGCTCCCGTCTCCAGACACACTCACTGCAGAGAGACACACGACAGTGAAATTTCCATTTTTAGTTTAACTTGAAACATTAAAAACTCATACAGGACCAACTGTCTCAAGCCGAAAGGGACAGGGTCGTTAGTGAATGTATTCAGAGTCCACAAACTGCTGTTTCACCACAAACTCGAACTTTGTTCGTTCAAAACATTATACTACTAGTAACAGATTTATCAACGAAGTGTTCGGCATAATAAACGATGATTCATGATGCTAATGCTAAAAGTCAAACTATGCGAATGCAGCTGCACATAAAACAGTAGCTCAAGATCACAATAAAGTGTTCCTGGTTAATAAAATATATAATTATCACAAATAAACACATATAATTACGAAAAACCACCTAAAATGTAAACTTACGGTGTGAGAGTCCGCAAACACGGTCACACGTGGAAATCTTTTCCGGTTGCGTCATGAAGCCACACCTCCACGTAGCAGCGAGCATGCGCAGTAAATTTCTGTTGCCATCAGTTTTGTCTTGAAGGGTTTTTTTTTTAACCGTTAATATTTATTTATTTAATTATGAACAGTATAGGACTCCATAGCAGGTTTTTCACCATTTCATGATCTTTTTATATATTTATGAGAAAATTATTGGTTGATTTTTTATTTGCATGAGGTCATATTTATTTATTGAACTAAATATTTATTTTTTTTAATTATGAACAGTTTAGGATTCCATATCCATAAACCGTAAGGTCCAATGTTAACCAAATTCAAATTTGACGAATATTTATGAGACTTAAATACATATTCATATATATTTATACATGCTCAAATATATATATATATATATTATATTATATATATATTACTTTATCAAAATCTTTAATCTGATTTTTTTTTATATATTTTATATATATATATATATATATATATATATATTTTACTTTATCAAAATCTTTAATCTGATTTTTTCTGCAGTTTACAGATGCCAATTTAATTCAATAAATGTATCCATTTAATTTAATTCATTTCTGCATTTTTATTATAATTTTTTTGGTCGCTATTAATTGCTGCAATCTAAAATGAACAAACAAAAATCTCAAATTAAAAGCCCAGAAGAAAGTTGTTCTTGGGTTCTCCAGACGTTCCAGTAATGTTCATCAATCAGTTGCAAATAGTTAGTACACCCTTCCCTGTGGGCTGAGCAGAACATCAGCAGAATCAGTTCTGCTCAGGTAAAATGGAGCACCCTCAGTCTGCTCCGATCCCAGCAGACTGACAATAGCTCTGGTCCAGATCTGAATCAGAAAGAATGGACTGAGTACATGACAGCAAACTTCCCCTTTCCTTAAAAAACACACACAGCACTTCCTGCTGACAGCGGTAAAAATAGTGCTGTCAATCAAGAGGCAAATGTGGTCCCTGCGGGACTCCAGGCGCTGCTTTGGAGGATTAATTATAGTCATGTAGCAGAACTGTGGCTTTGAACCGCCACTGAGTGTCTGAGTCAAAATTTAATCACTGATGAAAACAAGACATTTTAAGTGTGAGGAGACTTTTCAAATAAAACAAAAGGAAAAAATGCTGTCAGTTCATCTTCACCAGCTTTCACCAGAAACCCAGGCAGATCTGTAATGAGGAGATGCAGCTCTGCAGAACTCAGCTCTTTCACCTTGTAACTTCACAAAAGGATGAAGCCGTAGTCATCTCCACCAAACTGAAGACGACCACCAACGTCTTGGAACTGTCCCATGGCGGTTCTAGTTGGTAGCCCAAAGAACATGTTAGTGGTAATAAAACTAAATCAAATATCAGTGAAATGTTAAATAAATGCTTCCGATTGACTGGCTAATCAAGTCGGTCTGAAATTAAGTAATTCATTCATTAGTAAACTACTAGTTGTTCATGAAAAAGAGAGAAAAAAAACAGCATCGGGGATCATGGAAAAAAAGCTGTTTAGTATTGGACCTACAGAAAACAAAAAGAGTAGAGGTTCCAGAACAGAACCCTGAGGGACCCCACAACACAACAGGATGCTTTTAATGGTTTATAAATATTTTAATGGTCTTGGGCCTTCTTATTTAAGTGATATGCTTTTAAAGTATGAATCCTTGCAGACCTTAAGATCCTCCAGTGCTGGCCTTTTAGTTGTCCCTAAGGTGGTGAGGCGGTCCTCGCCTGCAGAACAGCCTGCCAGAGAGCCTCAGGGCCGCAGCGACTGTAGAGGTTTTTAAAAAAGGCTCAAGACCCACCTTTTTAATATTGCTTGGGATACTTTTATCTGCTTATTTATTTATTCATTAGTTTTATAATGTATTATTTTATCTATTTAATTGTATTTAATGGATTTAATTATATTTCCATTTTAGGCGTTTACACACAACAAAACCTCTGTTACCATGGAAATTTGAAAGTTACATAGACCTAGTCGTCACCCAAAGGCGACCCAAAAATAAAATGGTTGCTATGGAGATAAAACCAAAAGAAAAGCCACCATTTTGGGGGGAAAAAAAAGTTTTTTTGTTTTTTTTTAAAAAGAATTTGCCACACGCAGCTCTGACCAGGGTGGCATAAGCAAAGCGAGGGGCGATGAGCGTAGAGGCCATACAACACAGATTGCGGATTGCGGCTTTAATTATTATGTTTAATTTTTTTTCTTTAAGGAAAAAGCAGGCTCAGTCACTTATTCATTTCTAAGAAAGTTTGTATAAAAGTTTTTGGGGATTTGAAAGTTCTATTTTTAAGATTGGGATTTAATAAAAGCTCATTAACCAAAGTAAGAAACTGAGCCTGTTAGGACACATGTGTAGCCCTCACAAGGACCAACAGTCAGTAGCTTTTCAGAAAAAGAAGTTGGGCAAGAATGAAGGCTTTATCTGCTGTCAGGACAGGATGGATAAATCCTAAAATGTAGGTTCCTATGACAACATGACTGAAGTACAGAATCTCGGGTCGCTTAGGATGACCAACATGGAAGAAAACTTTCTTTTTTGCATTAAAGTCAACAAAACACATCCAGGATCTTCCTGAACAGGAGAGTCCAGCCGATCGAGTTGGCTTCAGTTAGTCGAGGTGTCAGTTTGTGGTCAGTCGGCTCTGCAGAGCCTCAAACACGGACCGTGGCTGTGGATCAGCATCAACATGAGCTGCATCTGGATAAACAGACTGAACAGACGATTTTTACTTTACGTGACACCTTTTGGTCCCCATACTGTGCATGTGTATGTCAGCGCGCTCACCTTCAGGGCATCACTGAGCTCCCGGTACTCTCTTAGTCTCCGCAACACCTCCTCTGTGCCATCCTGAGGTCTTGTCTGCAGTCTGCTATGAAACTTGGAGTTCGGAGCCGGATTGGACACTGCGTGGAACCTGCAGAGGATTTGTGCTCAAGTTAATGCAGACGGAGGGATGGAAGTCTGCCTTAGCTCACCACCTCTGAACTCACCTCTGCCCACTGACCGGATCTGTCCCTCGAAGTGTGATTCTTTCCAGACAAACTTCATCTGTTGCCTCCAGGATAAAAACTCTGAGAAAAAGGAAGAAATGAAGCTTGGATTGCTTACAAAAAAAACAATAATCACTTCTTTTGATAGAAGTGATTTGTAGAGGAAGACTGACAAAAAGCTATATATTTAGATTCAGAGGGGGCAAGCTGCTTTGAAGTGGTCCTTCCCCTTTTAAAATAGTTCTTGGAGCATTGCAGTGACTGCCACATACCTATTTGGCTCGTGCTGAGACTCCTGCAGGCTCCTTGCCTGCAACAGATTCTTCGGAAAGCCATGCAGCACCCAGCCTCTGGAGCTGCAGTCCTCGTGGCTCAGACGTTCTTCCAGGACCTGTAGCACCTTGGAGTCTGGAACTGCAGACGAACGAATGCTCTCAGGATCAGCTGACAGACAGCAGAGCAACACTAGAGCTTGAAAGTGCAGTATTCTTTCTGCCTGAAATTAACTGTGACGTTCAGAGGGCTGAAAATGGTTGATGACGTTTGTGTTGTGAAGAAGACTCCTAAGGTTCCATCAGTAGTATCCCTAATGATCCACAATGTTAAAAATCACATACAAGAGTCTCCAATGGCAGAAAGACACACATAAACCAACAGAGAGAGTGGTAGATATGGTTCTGTTTAGGAGCCCCCTCCAAAAAGGTGATTTTCATACTCAGCTGGCTGATGCTGATGCTTTGACTTCAGATCAGATTACTTCAGATAATTGGCCTTGTTTGGCAGGTGTGAAAGCTCCCCCAAACATTTAAAACAGGGGTCTCAGTTCACTTCAGTGTGAATGCAGTCCATACTGTGTCTGAGCACATCTAACCCCTTTAAGTGAGGTTCATTTGGTTGGTGCTTCCTTTATGTTTGATGCTCAGATACAAATGCAAGTAAATAAGTCTGTCTGCAACCTGAGGTTCCAGAGCCACATGTGGCTCTTTTAACCCTTGTGCTATCCTAGACACTTTGACATTGGGAGTTGGGTCATCTGGACCCCACTAGACAGTGCCCTGAACTTTTTTCTTCAATGATTTGTGATCTTCACTGGTGTCCATGGATTACATGAAATCCTCTCCACCTTTATCCACCTCTGTCATGGTAGGGAGAACACGTCAATGTCATCTTGACCCCATAAGATAGCACAAGGGTTAAAAGAAAAATTGTTCATTTTAAAATGTAACATTTCTTTGGGACTACAAGTGAATCAAGTGAAACAAAAGCATATACGTTTCACTACGGGTGACCCCTGACTACACTACCCATAATGCTCCAACCATCCATCAGGTGGTGCAGTTTCGTAGTTTCGATTTTTGTGCGCTGTGTACCAAAGGAAATCAACTGGAGGTCAGTAAACACAGGCAGAATTCAAACATAGGTGGCCTAGATTAAAAAGCGGATTTGCTTTGTGTTAAAATGTTCTAAATGCGCCTTATGGTCTGAAAAATATAGTAAGGGTCACTTAGTTAAATTTCTGGCTGAGATGCAACAATGTTGGTAAAAGAAACGACATTTACTGCATTGAGATAATCCTATGTGACACAGGATTTCTTTTATTTTGTAAGGAAGTCATGAGAACCTCTTTCAAAAGTTATAAACATAAAAAAGGTGCTTTTTTTCTCTTCATGTTTTATTTTTGCAAAAAAAAAAGCAATATCCCATTTGTATTTATCATAATAGTAACAACAACCTCAATAAAAATTAGTGCTTTATTTTTCTAAAAGGTGAGGTGAGACTTTGTGGCTCCTTCTGGGTTGTAGTCAGTAAGAAATCGACCCGAATGGCTCTTTAAGTGCTGAAGGTTGCAGACCCCTGGTCCTGACCAACAGTCATCCTTCAGCACAGTTTAGCACAAAACTGCACAAAATGTAATCATAAAAAAAATCAATTGAAGGATGCTGTTGTGAAGCAAACAAATCAGTCCATAATGAGCAACAAAAAAGACATAATTAAAAACAAACATACACTTGTTACTGTACTGGGATTTAATTTTTATGAACTTTTTTGTTTTATTTCTTAAATTAAAACTACACTCAAAATGAGGATTTAATCTTTCAACTGACAGGTGAAGGTCCAATCTTCAGCACAGGTTGGCTTTACCTGAAAGCTTCTGTTCACTCACCTGGAAGACCACCATCCAGGTACAGCTGGATGTCTTCTCCCAGAGCAGAGCCACCAGCAGCTATAGACCTCAAGAGTCGCCCACAGCTCACTGACAGACACAAGACAATTAGAAAAAATAAATAAATAAAACACTCAACATTCAAACTGCTACCCCTTTCTCATCAGTCAGTCAGATCCAGGAAGAGCCAGATGATACAGACAGGTTAGGTCCACATCAACGTCCTCACGTGATTTTAGGACAGTTGTTAATGTGTTGACTTGTTTTTAACACTCGCGAGGCCCTGTTCAGCTGGAGACAGGAAGAAGTGAAACCGTACCGTCCACCATCTTGTACTTCTCTGCCAGCAGCTGGGCTTGAAGGCTCTTCCCAGACCCTGGTGGACCCAGGAGGACGATTCTCTGAGGTCTTGAGCGGTGACTGGTTTGAACAAAGGCCAAGGCTGAGGAGACACAGACAGGAGAGATGGACTGTGAACCCTCTCCAGAGCCATTACTGAGGTAAAAATGGGTTTTTGCAGAAAGCCTTAAAGACATACTCCAATGAAAATGGTGCTTATTTGAGACGTACACTATATTATCATAAGTATTGGCTCACCCATTAAAATGATCAGAATCCAGAGTCCCAATTACTTGGCCTGGCTACAGGTGTAAAAAACAACAAGCTTTCAGGGATGCAGACTGTTTTTACAAACATTTGTGAAAGAATGGGCCGCTCTCAGGAGCTCAGTGAATTCCAGCCTGGAACTGTCATAGGATGCCACCCGTGCAACAGTCCTGAAATTTCCTGGCTCCTAAATTTTCCACAGTCAACTCTCAGCTCCATCAGAACAAAATGGAAGAGTTTGGGAACAACAGCAACTCAGCCACCAAGTGGTAGGTCACATTAACTGTAGTGGAAAGAGGTCACTGACTTTCAGCTCTGTCAATTGCTACAGAGCTTCAAATGTCATGTGACCTTCAGATTAGTCCAAGTCCAGCACACAGAGGGCTTCATGGAATGGGTTTCCATGGCTGAGAAGCTGCATCCAAGCCACACATCACCAAGTGCAATGCAAAGCGTTGGATGCAGTGGTGTAAAACCCAACGCCACTGGACTCTAGAGCAGTGGAGACGCCTTCTCTGGAGGGATGAATCACGCTTTTCCATCTGGCAGTCTGATGGATGAGTCTGGGTTTGTCAGGAGAACAGAATATTTCAGACTGAATTGTGCCAAGTGTGAAATTTGGTGGAGGAGGAATTATTGTGTGGGGTTGTTTTCAGGACTTAGACTTGGCCCCTTAGTTCCAGTGAAAGGATCTCTGAATGCTCCAGGATACCAAAACATTTTGGACAATTCCATGCTCCCAACCTTGTGGGAACAGTTTGGAGTGGGCCCTTCCTCTTCCAACATGACTGTGCACAATGCAAGGTTTATAAAGACATGGAGGACATGAGTCTGGTGTGGATGAACTGGACTGATCTGCACAGAGTCCTGACCTGAACCCAATAGAACACCTTTGGGATGAATGAGATCCAGGCCTTCTCCATCAACATCAGAGTGTGACCTTTTCAATGTGCTTTTGGGAAAATGGTCACAAATTCCTACAAGCACAGTCCTCAACCTTGTGGACAGCCTTCCAAAAACAGTTGAAGTTGTAATAGCTGGACCAACATTATATTGAATTCTCTGAATAGGATGGTACTTTCGTTAATATGTGGGTCAAGGCAGGTTGAGCTAATACTTTTGGTGATATAGTGTAGCTGGACAGGCCACAAGGTTCCTGCTGCGCTCCATAATAATGAATCTTGATGATCTCCATTCAGACGACAAGATCCATGTACGTCTTTGTTTTCCTGGTCTGAGTTGGTATCTGGCTCAAAACTGTACGGCTGGATAGCTCCAATGTTGCTCGCCATTCTTTTTGCACCACTAATGTGAGGTTGGGAGTGTGAGGAGCTTTAAGCTAGCAGGAGAGCATGTAAACAGATGGGTGCGAAGAAATGGAGGCAGGCTAACTCCACGTCAACTGTCCCTTCCTGAACTCAGAGGTGAATTTCTAATGAACTACTATGACCCAGGTTTTTAAATGACAAGACCACGGGATCCCTTTTATGATACATCTAAAGATGATTAGAGTGGGTCTTTATTAAGCTTTTATTCACAAATGTGTTGAACAATCCTGACAGCAAATACCTGGCATTGAAATCTATATTTTATGTTTTAAAAATGAGAACACCAAATATGTCCTATTTTAGAAATGAGAGTTTCAAGAGTCGAGTAGTTATCGTTTCATCTCATTTTTATTACGTGTTTTAAAAGCAAACGCCTGTGAGAGTTCAGAAATTCTTCCAAACACTTGATGTGTTACGGTTTTTGTGTGTTCTCAGTTACCTGAGGCTTGTTTATTGGTCCATAATTATATGTCAGCTGGTTTACGAGTTTATCTGCTGCTTACAGATGCTTACAAATGCTGCTTCCTGGTGTGTCTGTACCTTGCTGGTAAACGTCAGCGTGTGATTGGTCACCACTGATGACCTTTAGGACGTGCTGATAGGCCAATCTCAGCCCTGAGACCTCACAGCTGTGACGCTGCAGCTCCTCCGACAGCTGTTCGTCTGGCAGGCTCCGCCCCTTCTGCAGACGCCCAGCAATGGTGTCGTCGCTCGGCCAGTTGAGGATCTGGTGGTAGGTATCTGCCGACAGGAAGTGAGGTCATGACCAGTCAACGGGTGTGTTTGAGTAAGCTTGCTGCAATCTGCCGTCTTCCAGTAAATCAGACACCTTGTTAAGGTGACTGTGAATGTTAACGTGCCCCCCCGTTTAAGCAGCAGGCAATGTGGAGACGAACAGAACTCACCTTTTGTCTGCGGGTCAACCATCCGTCCTTGGTTCCTCTCCTGTAGCACGTCGTCTGGGGCCTCCAGCATCACTGAAGTTTGCACGCATGCAGAGGTGAACGCAGAGTGTGTGCGTGCAGAGAGAGAGAACAGGAAGCGTGTGCGTGCACTCTTACCAACATGCTTGGGGAGGACTCCAACCTGCTGCAGGTTCAGAGCCTGCAGACGAGTTTTAGGGATTCCTTGCAACACCCAGCCCTGCCACACAAACACAACAAAGAACAGCTTTACCTCCACCCAGAATGCACCAGCGACTCTTTCAAAACATAATGTCTGTTTCTCTTCTGCAAAAATGCACATCAAAACCAGCAGTCAGGACATCCAGGAAGTTGACTTTTGGCATCAGTATTTAAATTACTCATTTTCAAATGCATTTCATTCATTACCAAGCCAAAAGTGGATCAAATCTGATCCCAAATCCTCAAAGGCATCATCAGTTACACCAGGGATAATCTGGAGAGCAGCAGGACTGCAAGGCATGTTGGTTAAATACCCATTCCGATCATCTTTTGATGTACTTATTGCGTTTCCAGTGGTTTTTAATTATGATTATGCCATTTTTAACAATGAAAAAAATATCCTGTTGTTTTCTAGAACATAGTTTCTGCAGAAATTCCCCTCTGTGTTGCAAGTGGTACTATTGGTGGAGAGTAACTTTATTTTCTTTAAATATGTCCTACATCTTGAGAAAAATGGCAAAACAAGAATAAGCTAAAAACACCAAAAACAGCAGTTTTTTGTCAGAGTGGGTCCTTAAAAACAGTACTCTCAGTGAAATGCTCGTTCTGTTTTTGATTCCATACAGAGGAGCTCAGGTGACAACAAGCCCTCTGGTTTCCTCAGCTCCTCTTCTGCTTCTTTTCAGGTGCAGAAGTGTTTTGTCAGGACTCTGATTAGGAAGAGGAGGGAGGCAGAGTGGAAGTGAGATGGATGGAGACAGACAGACGGGCCCCGTGTTTGATGTGACGGGAGCAGGCGGCGGCCTGACAGGAGCTGTCAATCCCAGCAGATGAAAACATCTCACGCAAACACGCCGACGTTTGACAGTCCCTGATGTGTGTGATGAGTTTAGCCCCAGGCCAAAAGCAGCTATTAGCAAGTCAAAGTAACTGTTAGTGACACACACAGAGAAGCTGGGCGCTAAAGCTTTGAGGAAGCGCCGGTTTGTGGAGTTTGGAAGGAATGTGAGCCTGGATCGTACTCAGACAAGCAGAGAGGAGGATTCCAGACGGGTTTTCTTTGTGGAACCAGTTCTGGGGAGTCCTGGTCTGGAGGATACAACCCTGTTTGCGGCATGAACCCCTGACAAACAAACTGGAATAGAGGCGGCTCACCACATAGAGCTGCAGTCAGTGAGAGATGTAGAAGCCCTCTGGTGGTGAAATGCAGGATCTGAATCTGCACCTTTACCAACATGTTTGGTGATTCTTGTCCTACGCGTTACCTGTTCAGTCAGAATTCAGATTCAACACATAACCAGTGGAGAGTAGGGATTATGATGGCGGTCCAGTGTGAAGCAGCTCCGGTCTGAAGGTTACAACAAAGACCTGCCGCAGAAACTGTTGAAGACAAACGTTCCTCTGTGAGATTGTGTTGAACAGTCATTTCGGTGAGTCTGATGTTCATCTCAAGTGTCAGCTGTCTGCATGCATTTGTCGTCCAAGTGTAGAACTTTGTGTGTGGGTGAAGCAGCTCAATCTGAGGTCAAACGTTCAAGAGTACAGCTTTGTGGTGGAGTGCACTCGGGCGATTGTGCTGTTGTTGTTTTTTTGTGACAGCTACTTCTCAGCTTTGACTGTTTGAAAGTGATCACAGAGCAGCTCTCTGTAAGCGGGACATGATGCTAAAGAGAAGCGGCGTCCGACTGAAAGCGGTTCTCCTCATGTGACAGCAGGCACTCGCTTTGATCAGCTGATCCCCAAAGGAAGCGTGCCTGCATGCTGCTCGGCCTGCTGGGAATCGTAGTTTGACACTGCGGCAACTCATTAAAATCATCAGAGCTGCGCGTCAGAGAAGAGCAAACACTCAGAGACAGACGGTTCATCTGGTAGAAACACTCCATCAGAGAGGTCAGCCTCCTCTGCGAAGTTCACTTATCTGATTCTTCATCAAACACCAGACTGACAACTTAATCCTAAAATGTGACTCTTTAACCCTTGAACTGCCTACTCAAACAAACAGCAGAGCGCATTTTAAAAACATACATTGTGTGTAGATGCATGGTGGTGTAGTGGTTAGCACTCAAGCCTCATAGAGAGAAAAAATCCCAGCTGGGTTCTGCTTGTGAATGTGTGGGTTTCCTCCCACCGTCCAAAAACATGCTTCATCGGTTAACTGGTGTCTCTAAATTGTCTCTAGGTACTGTTTTGTGTGGTTATGTGGCCCTGCAACAAACTGGTAAGCTGTTGATTCCAGTAATGCCACGACCCTAAAAGAGAATCAGTGGGTTAGGATGATTGTGTGTATTTCTAACCAAAGATGTTAATCATAAAAACTTTTCATGGTTTGTTTCTTGTTCTTCTTTCTTGTTAAAGGATTAAGAAACCTTTGGCTCCATAAACCTGGAAAAAAACATCCTTCCATCTGGTGTTGAAGCCATTGACTGTATATGATAACTGAACTCAGTGACCCCTCCCCCCAAGTTCTCTAAACAGGAAGTAACCTCTGGCTCCTAGAAGCCAAAATCCCATAGACGTCTATAGAGAAATAAACAGCTGTTCCTCAGTCATTCTATTGGTCAGAATAACCATTCTTGCTCTGCTACCTTTTTTAACATATTCTTGTTCATTGTAATTTTTAAAAAATGTTTTTTTCTTTAGTAAATGTAATTCAAGTTATAAACATCAGATGCCTCAATAAAAGCATGTGATTTCACGTACAACGATCGAAACATGTGGGTGTTGTATCCGAATTCCTTCCCTACTCACATAGTGCACTATATAGTGCGTTCGCCACTTTGTAGTGCTGTCCGAATCTAAATTCCAGAAACAAGTGCCCTAGAAATTTCCCAGAAGTCTCTGCGAAAAACCAGTGTGCATCGATGCTCACCAGATCGGTAATATAGACCACAAAACATTGCGTGGGAAACATTTTTGCGAAACAAAATTGTATTTAAATGAGTTTTGTCTTCAGAAGACAGTGGACTCATAAATAATCATCACAAAACGCCCATATCAATAAAATTTTAACTTTGTGAAATCGATTATGTCATATCCGCCGTTTAAAAACAAAACAAAAGTACATAGTCCCACACTATGTAGTTTTTTAGTAGTTAGAGATTAGCGTGAGAATTCGGACACAGCCTTGATTGACAGATTTTGTGTCAAGTGGTGGGGGTGTGGCCGTCCAACAAGCTCACCCCAGACTGGTGAGAGAGGTTGCCATAGAAACGTTGACTCAGACCGACTCGGACAAATCACTGCTCACTGATGATCCCTGGTTTGAACATGGTGGTGTCCTTATTGCAAAAAAAGGCGACAGGATCGACCACATTTGGTTAGAATTGGAAGTTAACCATTTTCTGTTGGTGATGTCACACTCGCTCACTCCAATGCTCATGTATAGTCAAGCTGAAGTGCACTAAGAGATCGAACTACAATCTGCTGGCTGAAGCTTCAATGCACTCACCTTTTTCAAGCAGTCCACCTCTTTGAGTCTTTGCTGAAGTATCTGGACCAGCAGCTCAGAGGGAAGATCCTGAAGAAAACCCAACAGTCATACAAGGTAAAGCAAGTCCACTAAGACTGGAGAGCTGACCAGGAATTCATGGGAACTCTGATCTTTAGGTTTCTATAAATCATTGTTTGCTGATCAAACTGGATTAGCGTCTGAAGACTTGATCTCACGAGAAAGCAGCGAACAGAACGGCCATGTCAATTTGAGGAGGCCGACACACAAAGTTGGAGTGCAACAAGAAGGTTACCTTCTCACTGAGCGCGCTCAGCTCTGATTGGCCCTGCAGCAAACTCTCTGTGGTCACGTGGACAGCCTGCAGCTCTGCGCTTAGCCTTTTGCACTACAAAAACAAAACCACATAAGAACGCAAAGAAGTGAAAGGCAGGCGCCGCAGAAGGTCAGTTCTCACTTTGAACTCACCAGAGTGTATTTGCCGACGGCAGGAGGTCCGAGCACCATCACCCTGGGCGCTGATCACAGGTTAGAGAGTCACTACATTAGTCAAGACATGATGAACTTCTAATACTTTTCTGATTTTTGGCACTTTTAATTAATCTGGTACTTTGCACATAATTGCGTAATCTTGCATGTGAGAAAGCCTCTTTAGCATTGCTGAATTCTGTTTTTTATAGATATTATTTTTGTCTTATTTTAATAAGCCATAATGCAGTGAGTATTTGTTACACTAAATAGCATAACTAGGTTTCTGTCAGCCGTCTTTCACTTTTTAAGATCATTTATCCGTCAATCTTGTTTTATTTAGTAATATCACATTTTTCTTTCATAGTCCTAAACTCTCAGAAACTGATTTAGGATTTATCAATAACATTCTTATTTTATTTTTAATGTATTTGCTGGAGCATAGTTTATAATCACAAGATGCCTTCTATGCATTTTCTTTTTGGAAATGTTAAGAATACTGCCACTTTTTCACACGATATTTAGCATGTGGAGTCATGAGAAAGATTTAGTGTATAGATAGTTATTTCATCGCAAAATAAAAACACAAAATGTAAATACAGACAGAAGAGTATCTGGAAGAGTTCACCTGCTTAAGTCAAAAGGGTTATAGATCTGCTTTTTGAAATAAAAAAGGATGAATCAGGTTAGAATTTGAGTGTGTTTTTTTTAATTGTCCAAAAGTTGAGCAAGTAGATCAGAGCTGAAGGCCTCTAATGTTGGACTGATTTTACTATTACCATAGGGGTTTATGTTTCAGACAGTGTATATTTGAATAAACCCCTTTTGTATTAAAGGCTAAGCTTTATTTATAATAATAATATTTATATGCATTACTTGTTGGACCAAATGGAAAAAAGAAACGAGAGGGAGAGAGTGGGATGTTCGAGATGGGAATAAGGGGTTTAGATGAGGGGTGGATAATACAGAGTCATAAAATAAGAATGTCATAAGTAAATTCCAGTAAATTAGTTCTCACATACGCTCACCAACAAATAGACCATACAGTTCTACAGTGCAGCCATCGTATTCACCACAGGGATGGCCGGCATGTCTGAGTGTGTGGAGTCATAGCGCCATCATGTGGCAGCTGCAAGCACAGGTGTATCTCTGAGCCTCTATTTTTGTTCTACAGCTACTTCCTGAAGGAAGAATTAGACAGAACTGTTCATTAGAACTAGGGATGAAATGATTCACTTTCCTCCTGATTCAGTTCAACCCTCCATTCTTGGATCACGGTTTTGTTTTGGTTCAACATGTTATTTGTGTATTACAAAACAACAATAAAAAACTAAACATTCTGAAAATCCTTTTTTAATCTACTAATAAGCAAGTAAACACAAAGAAACAGCTATCAGTTAGCTTATACTAAGTCTGGTGTAAAGTAATAAAACAATAATATATAAACAATATTCAGTTTAGCCTAACATGCGTTTGACACTTTCAACGCAAACATCCTGGTATGCTTGGATCATTTGAATATGGAGTTGCACTGGGCCCAAGGGACTGGGAAACCAATGTCATCATCAGGAAAGCTCTGGCCAATTGAGATCTGTTTTCTAAGGATAAGAATAAAATAATAAAAATAAAAAATCAGCAGGGATTCGACAGCTCACTTTCCCCACGTTTCGGTTCAATGGTGTCACATACGGTTTGGTTTTAAACCGAGAATGGTGCCAAACCAGATCAGAACAGACTCCTGCAGACTTACTGTCCAGGCTGCTCCCCTGCAGCAGATCGATTAGGTAGGAGATGGGATCATCGGGCTGATCAATCAGCAGGTTGGACACCAAGCCCTGGAACACACACAGCATTATTATTAGAGCTGTATGGGCTGCACACTCCCCCTGTTCTGCTCTCTTTTACCTGGGCCAGGTGAGACAAGTCGTGCTTTTCTGCATAGTTCCTCATCTGAGGAGGAATCCTCAAAGGTCTCACCGTTTCATCCATCAAATGTTTCCCTGAGGAACCATAAATGCATCACTTTAAGAGCCACAAACACACCACATACTTGCTTAAGACAAAAAGGTTGTAAAGCTAGTCCTATTCGGTATAATTCTGAAATGTGTGGATGCTGATACCGCCTTTTCTTTAACTTATATTTAAAAATACTGAATGTGGGAGTTGCAGGAAAGAGTGAAAAAACCACTATGCTTTATCTAAGACGTTTAAATCATAGAAAAGACCAGAAGATTTTTTTTTCTACATAAACACAAACTGTGACTGCGAATTTCTGAATCATTTTTTTGTTTTTGTTGTAGTTTTTTGTTTTGTTTTATGTGGAAGCAAAGTTCGTCCGCTCAGACCCTTTCAGATCTAAACAGACTGAATGTTTGATAACTTGATTTAGTTATTAGTTATAAGCAATCAAGACAAATGAAAGACAGTAAAAATACATAAATATATTACATATAATTAGGATATGTATTAATACATTCCTTAGAAAATACATACAACAACAGTTTGTCATCTTCATGACCATATATTTGATCATATTTGTACTTACAGTACACCCACATGACACTGAATCCATAAAATATTAAATGTGTCAAAGAAAGTCGGAATAATTGCTTAAACAGTGGGAATAAAAGAATTTAAAGACACTTTCTTCTATTATCTTTTACTTAATTCTCCCTAATTCAGTACCTAACATCTATTTAAAGTTATCTATACTTTATAAATATTAAGTGCAGACTATTTATCAAATAATAATTATTATCGAACCGAATTATTACATAGTGTTTTTTTTAACTTTATTGTCCAAAACGGAAGTACAGTACAAAACACAGTTTTACAAAATAAAATTCACATATGCCAGAGGAGCCTACATCTTACATGTATTTTACACAAAAACATTCAAGGTTCTACAACTTTCAAAATTATTACATAGTTGTAACAGCAGAAATCCTTGTAGCTCGTCATTGTTACACGTCGCATAACAAAAACGTCAAATTAATTCTTAACTGCAGTTCCGCTTTTAAACTTACCGTTTTTAAAGTTCAATTCTGCGTTTGAATCCAGATGAATGTGTTAAATTAAAGTAAAAAGGGAGAGTTTCCCCGCCACAGCCGTGCTACGCGCGACAGACAGGCCGATGACAAACCAGTTTACTTCTCGGTTGCTATGTGTTGCTATGCTTTTTTTTTTTAACTTTATTGTACAAAACGGAAGTACGGTACAAAACACAACTTCACAAAATAAACTTCAAATATGCCAGTATTTTACACAAAAACATTCAAGGTGCTACAACTTTATACAAATATATAGCTTTCTGATCAAAGCATTTAGAGATGTTACTGAGATACATTTCAATTTGTTTGATTATTATGGGGGGGAAATTGAAGATGAAGAGAATTTGCATTTATTAATATAAAGTTTGCCAAATAGAATAATACGATTAATTATGAGGTTTTTTTTATTTGAGTCCACATTTTTATCATTAAAGCCAAAAATTATCTGTTCAAATTTCAGAGTGAAGTGCAGGAGAATATGTTTTTTTTCTTTCTTTTTTTTTTATAAATTGTAAACTCTTTTTCCCAAACCATACGCATGTTGGGGCAAAAAGAAACGTGTAACATCAAAGTAAAAAATGATGTTTGGATAATATAACACTTTTTTCTAATCATGCCTGTGAGATGTGTTTGTAAATCATTCCAAAATATGGAGACAATAAAAAAAAAGATATTTGGTGCTTTTTCCATCTGACAGAAAGAGCACTTAGCAGACAGGGAAAAATCTTCATGATCTTTTTACTGGATAATATATTGATTCTATAGTTCTATAATCTATTGCTAACTTATTTAATGTTGCGTCTTTATTTATGGTGCCTGTATTCTAAAAAACTTTTTATTTGAATTTTTATTTGATCAAATATTAACTTATGTAAGCACACAGAGTTAAGTACCCCGAAGGTGAATTTAAAAAAAAAATCCAAATGTAATTGACTTAATTTGACAAACTTACTCAGTTTAAAACTTTAGGAATTTAGGAAAACACATGACTGCCTAGCTCCAAGCGCTTAAAGAGCTAATAAATTCCGATGTACATGGTAAAGAAGATAAAAAATAAACTTTTTGGCAGATCAAAACATTGTCTAGCTTAATCGTCCTTTCTTAACATTCATCCAGTAAGATTGAAATAATTAAAGATAATTAAACACTTATTGTGTATGTGTGTTAAACATTTAGTTTGCATGTGTGAAACACATGTGTGAGTACACAATTGTTTGTCTTTTTTTGTTCAGTTTTATGTGACACTCAATCACAAAAACAGATGAATATATTCTTTAGTTTCCATTGATGTTCATTTATGAAGCCAATGAAAATGACCAGAATTATTAGTTCATAATTCATGTCATGGTTGTATTCAGCTCAAGAAAAAAACCCAAAAAACTGGGGAATTTTTACCAGAAGCCAGCCTTCACAAAGAAAACACAAACTGATGCGTGTTACGTGTAAACTAACTTACATATCTTAATTGTGAATTCAACTATAAAATTGTATTTTACTTATTATTATTTACTTATTAAGTAAAAGTAAAAAATATCATATTTTGTTCTTGTGTTTGTGTGTATGCAGGCTTCGAGTTATTGAGGGTGGGGCTGGAAAGGAGGGTGGGGGTCTCCATCCAGTGCGTCATGGCGTCAAGCCAGGACTGCCTCTGGAGGTAACTATTGTAATATTTGGCTAAAAAAAATAAAACTGAATTGAATATAGCTGCACAGTGGTGCAGTTGTTAGCGCTCTTCTTCACCTTCTTCTCTTCTTCTTCTTCTTCACTTTCTTCTTATTCTTGACAAGTGCTGTCCAGTTTATTTTGTGTTTTCTGCTCATGACAGGAACAAATGACTTATATTCTCTCATTCAGCTGCATTTGATTCAATGTTGTCTTATTTCTATCAAGTTGCACTTCAACCTATTTTATTTTACATTTTCGGACCTGTAAAAAACTGTATAAAATCTGTGAACTAACCCTTCTGCAGCATCATCCTTACATTATCACCTTCATGTTTGCCTTAGTTGTGGAAATAGCAGGAAAACAGAATATTTGAAAGCACTTCCACAGAGTTCATTTGCTAATTTTTTCTTCGTTCAGCTTTAGCTTCTTTTCTTTCGCCATTTACTAAACACCTGGTCAAACGTTTCCCATCTTTGTATCTCTTTACATTCCCTTCCATATAACAATTATGGTTTGCAAATTTATTACTTTTATTAATGCTTTTTGTAGCAAATCAAACAGATTAAGACCTATCCTTGTTATTGTAGAGCACCTGACTGGTGGTGTAAATGAAAAACTATTATTAGGATTTTGTTTTTAGTACAGAAAGAGTTTAGATTATAGAAAATAAATCAGAAACTCTTTTCAGGTTCATTCTGTCTATAATTTTATTAATCTGTGATAAAACCAGTGTGTGACTTAAAGTCAAAGGCAGAGCATCAAAAGAGGCAGGTGATCAGACCAAGACTTAGCAGGTATAGCTGTGATGTCAGTGAGGAGGAGGAGCCTTTAGCATTTTCTTGGCATTTGCTGTTCTTCAGACAGACGCTGCGCTCACAGAACGGACCTGCACACACAAAGCATCACCATGACAACAAACATTTCCCACATCATCATCCACACATCCTTTTTACCTGTGAACTTTTCTGGACAGACGCAGCGCTGAAAGTCTATGCAGGTCCCACCGTTCTGACAAATCAACCGATCGGAGTCACACAAGTTCTCTGAGGGAAGGAAGACAGTTGAAAATTGTATTCTGATTTGCCTTAGTGGTAACTAACAATTCTTATTTTAAGGAGTTCTGCTCCTCCCACTATCTTACCTGTGCATCCAGCTCCGTCTCCTCTCGAGGTGTAGCCAGGTAGACAGGAGTCACAGCTCCTCCCTGTGGTTCCACTCTTACAGCTGCAGAGACCGGACTCTGAGCAGTATGGAGACGTGCTGCCCTCTGTGCTGCACTCGCATGCTGAGGACAAACACACACACGTCTGTTTCTCCATCATCTTCAACAGGTGTGGGAAAAAAGGAGCAGATTTCACTCCTTTTTCCATCAAACTGCTTCCTGCAGCACTGCTGGCACTCTGTTGTTTACTTTTACTAATATAAAATATTCACAAAGAAAGTATTTGGTGCCAGATTAATTTCAACCTCGAAAAAAGCGTATTTCAAGGGAAATTAAATTGTACAATTTAGCCAAAATTATGTCTAGGTAAATTACTTTTACCTAGACATTCTACTTCCTCCCAACAACATTCTTGGCCTTTCTGACCAATTTAAACCTACTTATGTGATTTCCTCAGAACCTGCTTTGCCTTAAAGACCCACTTCAATGAAAATTGTGTTTTTGGTGTTTTTAACATGTTCTTGTAGCATTTTTCTCATAATGGAGGACATATATACAAAAATTACCATAAGCTTAAAATTGGTTTTATGAGTATTTCTTTATTCAAAACATGAATCAGGAGCAAACAATAAAATGCTGTTAGAAAAAGTCTGTAGCAACGACATAGGTAAGGTGCTACAATTGACAGGGCACAAGCTCCCTGCTCTGTTCCATTCTGATGCATCCAACGGTAGACAAAGAGATCCATGTACGTCTTTGTTTTCCTTGTCTGAGCTGGAATCTGGGTCAAAACTGTATGGCTGGATAACTTTAATATTGCTCGCCATTTTGTCGCACCAGTAATGTTAGGTTGGGGTTATGAGAGCTGTAGGCAAGCGGAAAAGCACTTAAAGAAAAGGATGATGGGAAAGGGAGGCGGGCTTACTTTGCTTAACTTTACCGCCCACAACTCGGGTGAATTTCTAATTAACTGCTGCCGCTCTGCAGAATCTATGTCCTGGATAACGACACATATTTTGCCGTTTTTGGCAAAAAACTGCATAGTGATGATTAAAAGTCCACAGTTTTGCAAAATATCAAAAAGATGATTGTAGTGGGACTTTAAGGTCTGCATGTGTAAAACTGTCAATAAATTTGTAAGCCATGCAAAACATTTTGCAGTTGAAAAGATAAAAAGTTACATTAGTTCTTGACTTTATGTCAATTATTAAAAGCAGAATTATACAATCTGTTTTTTCCTTTTTTTCCTTCTACACAGATCTACACAGATTATGTTCCGACACTGAAGAGTGGGTTTGTGTGTGTAGCATGAGCAATACTAACCCAGACAGATGTTTTCATCCTCCAACGGCAATTCTATGTTTCTGTAGTAACCAAGGCGACAAAACTGACAGTTCTGCCCTCGCGTGTTGTGCTTACAGCTCACACATGTGACCACGTTGACAAAGTCAATGTAGCTGCATCGGTTTGAGTGACCATTACACTCACAATCTGTCACAAACAAACACACAGTTAGAAGCTTTAACAGAGCCTAAAGTACTCCTGTTTAATAACAAGGCTGGCTCCACCTTACAAAAAACAACATAAACACTGAAGTGAAAGGCAACTTACCTAACTAAACCTTTTAATGCTGTTGTGTTTGTGTTAATGGGGGCTATAGAGTGTTCTAAACTAAAGGATGGGAGGCAAGGTTTCAATTCAGACAAAGCAGGAATCTGTTTCTGTTGGGTATGATTAACTGACTAAAGAACATGAACATGTTCTCAATTTGAAGCCTATTTTCCAGGGTAGTCTTTAGTAGGGGGGCTCTGGTACTCTGGAGGTAGAGTGTGGGAGGACTTACCCTGAAAGTTGACATAAATGATTTTTGAAAGCTGACTAAACTTTGGTCCTCCTGGAATCAGAATCTTCTGGGTTGCTTTAGACACAAAGCAAGTTGGGTAGTCATAAAAGTAACAAGACATAAGGGCAAAAATGGAAAAAAAACTATACTATAACTAATTCATGTGACTTACCACTGCTAACTAATATTCTTAACACAGCCAGAACCAATTAAACACTATTCTCAGTGGAGTATAGCCATTTTTTGCTGCTAACTTTTGTACCTTTTTTCTCTAAGTCCTTGTCTTCCTTCGTCTTGCTTTTTTCTTCCTTTTTCTCCTTAGTTTTCTCTTCAGAAACATTGACAGTTTAGTTCATCAGGTTTAGAATGTATTTCCATCATAAAACTTTTCAAAATGGCTGAGTCTTTCACTTTAAAACATTTTTCAGTACCTTTCTCCTTCTCTTGCTCTCCTGTTCTCTTTTCACTTGAATCTTTCTTTTCTTCAGGCTTTTCTTTTGTTGCTGCTCCAGCTAATTCCTCCTTAGAAGAATCTCCTTTCCTCTCAGATTTTGGATTGCCATCAGGCACTTGTTCAGAATTTTTTGATTCTGATATTTGCTCAGGTTTTTTCGCAGGGTTAGAAGGCTCTGTCATGGCAGAAACTGTACCTGTTGCCACATCATCAACTCCAGAGGGAGGTAATAAAGGCTCTTCCGTTTCCATTGGGGCTTTAGGGACACTGTCAGGGGAGGATACTACTGGAGGAACCCCAGCAACAGGAGGCAAATCAGAATCTGTTGAGGCATCAAGGGTTCTAGAGGATAACTCTGCATCAAGTGAAGACTTGACAGGGGGGGGTGCATTGAGAACCGGCACATCAGATACAGGAATGGCGGCTAAAGTTTCTGGAATTCTGGAGGGTGGTAGTTGTGGAAGTACATCCAATGGGGGTGCATCAGAAACAGGGGCACTGGAAACAGGTGCATTTGCTGAAGTGCCTTTTGTCTTTGGCTGTAGCCCCTCTTGAGGGACTTCCAATAAAGGAGAGTCCACTGAAGGATTTGGAATCACAGAAGATGACTCAGGTGGAAGCTTGTCTACCAAAGTGACTTTTGTCCCAGATTCTTTTGGAGAAGGAGAACTAAAAGCTGGTGTATCAGTAGATTGTACTTCCAGTGGAACATCAGGCAATGGCATCTCTGGTGGTGGTTCATCAGGGAATGGTACAACAATTGATGATACATCAGGAGAAATCATATCCGGAGCTGGTTCTGTCAATACAACATCTGGACGAGATGTGTCTAACAATGCTGTGTCTGGAGGTAATGTACTAAGAGGAGGTATATCAGAAGGTGCATCTGAAGATGATACATCAGGAGTTGATCCATCCAGAGGAGGTAATTCCAGAGATGGTTCTCCCAGTGGTAAATCTGTACGAGGTATATCGATGCCAAAGTCAACAAGAACAGAAGTGGGGTCAGCTCCTGTTGTAGGTGGAGCATCTTCTACTTGACTAGTTGAAACAGTTCCAGTGAGGGAAATATCTTCAGATGAAACCTTGATACTAGTTGTGGTAGTTACTAGAGTTTTTAATTGATCTGGAACAGTAGCTGTTGACAATAAATCAACAGGAGGTGGATTGACAGTTATCACCAGAATGGCTTTTTCAGTCCCAGAGAAGGCAAGGTCAGAATTGGCCAGTGTCACTGGATCAGACATGGGTCCCCCCTCATCTATGCTACTTCCTGGGATTTGGGGGCTTTTTATTAAATTAGAGACACTAGTGGTAAGACTGGGATCAAGGGTGTTGCCTGGATCAGACCCACCATTCCCAGTACCCAGAGTTGGACTACTTGATGTAACTGGGTTCAATGAAGGTCTGTTTTCATTGCTTGGATCAGGAAATGGAGTGGAATTTTCAACAGTTAAAGTACTACTGATACCAGTAAAGGCTGCATTGCCACTATCAGAACTTGTAAAAGAGTCTGGCGATAAGCTATTGTCAGAAATTTGATCTACAGCAGTAGTACTACTTAAATATTCAGTGGAACTATAAACAGGTGTGGATGTACCAGTACCCCTACTATCGTCAGTGTTAGATACGTCAATGTCATCAAGGGGACTTTTTGTTTCTGCAGCATCAGTACTCCACAGGTCAGTCATGGTAAAAGTACTGGCTAATTCTGTAGAAGAGCCTGCTGGGTTTGTATCAGTAGTCATTGCATACATAGAAATAGCTGAAACACTATCTGTAGTTGGTGAGGGGTAAGTAGTTGTACTGTCAGTTACTGCGGTAATAGTGGGCCCAGCAGCAGTGTCTGCACCAGTCATTGGGGTGTTGCCATCAGTTACAGATGAAGGTGACCTGATAAAGTCAGTGGTGGTGGGAGTAGAGTCAGTCATTCCATCTGATGAGGCTGAAGGTCCATCAGATGCTGCTGAGTTAGAGTCATCAGCCGCTGTCAGAGAAGAAGAGTTAGGTCTCTTTAGTTAATCTTCTCTTCATATACTGACAGAGCTGTGTAGAGCACAAAAATGGGGGCTTTTCAGCTTAATATATTTTATCACCGTCTTACATACCATCTGTTTGGCTGGCAACATTTTTACATGGATTTTTTAAAAATTGCATGACACTTTACTGCATCATGCATCTTATTTAATTGTTAGAGAAATACCTCTTCTATAATAAATAAGTAAATAAATAAATAAATAAATAATAATATTACAACAAGAGAAAGCTACAGTGGGAAGCTGTTATCAGTCATGTTGAGTTGTAGTTCCCTGACTCCATTGAGTTTAGTGTACTCTTTAACCTCAACTAGTAAAATAATCTGATTTCTAGAGAAATTATTTGAATAGATCATTTACAATGGGATTCCTGGTATATTTTTTTACATTTTGTCTCTCACAGTGGAAGTGTGTCTATAACAAACTTTACAGGCCTCTCTCATTTTCTCTTTTCAAGTGGGACATCTTGCAGGATCAGTGACATGCAAATACATTTTTTGTCACACTTTAAATGCAGAGGAGTTTTACTTGACTCAATGAGAGCAAAATGTATTAGTCCTATAATGATGAATAAAGACTAATTTTGCGTTCACACCAAAGATGATTCACATGACAACTTTGCAACCGCCGCCTCTGTTGTTCATAAACTTGACTGTATATCTGTATTTTATATACAGACAATGCATGAAAAACACAGACAATGTTAAAAGATCAGTTATTTTTTTGAAGAGCTCTGCAAAAACAATGGTATAAATGTCTCCATGTCTAGGTTTATGAGTTCATTGAGAGACTGTCCCAGTACAGTGAGGTTCATCATCCACTGCAGGAGCTGCGTCTAAATTACGGACGCTTTCAGCGATACTTCCTTCTCCCTGTGACCAAGTTTGACGACTTGCTGTTCCACATTAGTCAGAGGGGGGAAAATATAAAAATAGAAATAAAATTAGAGGACCTTTTTATAATTGTCCCGACACAAAAAAAATAAAATATCATAAATTTCAGGAGGAGAACAATCAGATTCTCCTCCATGTTGGTTTAGGACTCTATCCACTGGAACATTATCAACATGTCAAAGCTGAATCCGTAGTTGGTTTATTCAGCACAAAATCTTTGCCAAAGTTCAAATATTTGAAATATGGAAACTTTTCACGGTGACACCCATAACGGGCTACACCTCGATAGTAACATCCTTGTTGCATGAATCAAATTCAGTGTGAACATGGTTTAAGACTGTCATTGTCCACACATGAGCTTGACAGTTGCATTATTAGGCTGTTTTTAGTTTTTACAACCATTCATGTTGTGCTATATCTCATTCATTGAAACTGTTGTTGAACTCTTGGTTCATTCAGAAGTAGTTTTGTAACACTTTGCCTGTGCTTTGTTACTCTCTCATTTCTCATGGTAGACTTATGGAAACTGTTTGGAGATTTACCCTATGTGTTGCACTTCCCCAACTCTGGTGCAATGAGAGATGCTTTACTAAAAGGCAATACTGCTGTTCTTCCATCCTGGCACTGTGGAAGCATACACACACACACACACACATATTTTCTGCTCACTGACTGTGTTTTTTTACAGACATCTACACACCAAATGCTGATTAGTTTATCAAATTGATCAGCACCACCTGGCTGTAGCTTTCCTTTGTCATGTCCTGTTCAATGAAAAGGCCTGATTTTGACACACTTTATCATTTGTTTTAATTTGTATTTAACAAATAACTACTTGTGAATTCATGTGTTGATTATCCTAGTTTGCTAGTATTACAATTATCAACTCAAACAATGACAGCAGCTTAGGTTTTTCAAAAAATACAGTATCAACAACTGTTTTGTTGTGATATTGTGCAATAAAACAGTTGTCAAAATGTACAGTATCAACAACTGTTTTGTTGTGACATTGTGTAATAAATTCTTAACGGCAGGTAATTCAACGGCAGACAAGAAAGAGGTAGGCTAGAAATGGGTTTGTGTTTTAACATATTGTGATGAGTGATATGAGTACCCGTGATATGAGTGACCCATCACTTTTTAATAATATTTAGGAGCCAAATTATCAATCAAAAGTGAGTAAAACCCCCAGTCTGTACTCTACAGAGGCCTTCTGTGGACTCTAACATAGGTCTACTTCCAGCTGAAGGCACACACTTGTAGACAAATCCCAACACTTTGACAGGATCTGTGTCCAGCAAGTTGTGGGTATTCAGCTGTTGTCACACTTGCACAACACAAGTACTTATCAGCTAAATTATTGAATTTCTACTCTTTTATTTCAATTAGTTGTTGCTATGGTTGCATCTAGCTAGACTTCTCTGTAGCCTCATATTTTCTTTGTTTAGCTGAAATGTATATTCTAAAGCCCCCAAAACATTTATTCTATAAGTATCTTTAATGTTTAAAGGTTTTTAAGAAGACAGTTTGGGATTTTGAGATTCAGTTTAAGATAAATTGTTTAGAGGAAGGATTTTTGTAAAAGCTTGCTTTAGATGCATGACAAGCAAATACTGTCCGACTCAGCAACACACCATGGGATGGAATGCTGAGAGTGATGTCCACACCACTCTCCCACAGCACAGTAAGCACGTGTTGATGCCAGGCAACCAATCAAATGACATATTCTGGAAACTTTCAGAAAAGTTGTGATGCCAATACCACTCACTGTTTGGAAATGTTTGCCAAATCAATTGTGAAGAACCAAACTGATTTAACTTGACAGATGAAAAGCTGTGACACACAGAGAATAACACCTAAAGGAGACAAAACTAAACAAGTGTGGGTAAAGAAGTCTATGGCGATTAAAATTTGTCCCATGATGCAACACTGGGAAGGGGGGGGGGGGGGTCACACAGGTAGATGGATACATAAACAGACAAAGAAATAGCTAAACATGACTTACTGACTACAGTTTCAGCTTGATTACCTGGAAAAACATACATGGTTACAAACGTGTGAGCTTTTATTTGTGTGTGCCTCGTTGTGTGTGCATATATGTAGATGCGTACAGATATTGGCAGAGCCCCAGGGCAGGGGCAGGTATGATCCTGGTCTCCAGCTGTTGGATGTGAAACCTCCTCTGCAGCGTTCACAGTCCTGTCCTGTTGTATTGTGGTCACATTCACACTGCAGTGTTGCATCACGAAGCACACACTGAGATGCATGTAAATTACACTTACACCTGAGGAAACAAGCACACAAACACACATAATCAGCAATTTGACTGATCTTTTCTGTCATGCCCACCTGTAGTACAACTGATCGCTCGTACACAACCTATTCTAGAAATCAGTGTTGTCCCAAACCTTAATCCATCCATTCATTTTCAGAATCCACTATATGCCTTTTGTGGTCACTGGGTTTTTGAAGCCAATCCAGCTAGTGTTGGGTGTAGATAAGGTATATACCCACATTCATACCTAGGGGCAATTTAGATTCACTACTTAACCTATGACGCATGTTTTATGACTTGGACTCCACACAGAACGGGCCAGATGATTTGAGCCAGGGCCTTATCACTGTGAGGCAAGAATTCCAACCACTTTGACACCATGCAGCCTGTCTAAAACATTATCTTTCTATTTGAAAATGCCCTTAAGCGAATTTCTAAACTTTTAAAGCTTCTTTCCTAAACATTTTACTCTGATATTTTTTACACTTTACACATAAGACTTTACTCTGTTAAATTCTTCTAAAAATACCTTTGATGATAACCTTTAACCTTTCTACTTACAGTGCTGTTTTACAGCCTGTGGTAATAGTATTTACAGTAGAAGTAATCTAACTGAAAGCTTCTAACATTTTGCTGAACTTCTGTTTTGTTAAGAAAAGTTTTGCGCCAGAATCAGAAAAAAACTGTTGTTAGGTTTTTGTTTAGTTTTGTGTTGTTTAAAGATTGCTAGAGTTTAAAGTGATAGTATTTGTCCCCTTGTAGAATATTTCCTTATTTGTAACACAAACTACGACTTGGTTAAGAGTTAAGAGAGTAGAAAGACACCAGGAGACTTTTACAGTGCTTGATGGTTTTAGTTCTTTGGGTAATGCAGACATTTTGCTCATAGATAAATATCCACCAGGAATTTTGATAAGAAAAGCAAGTTATTTTCAGGTTTGTCTGTTTTTGTGTGTGTAAATGTGTCAATTAGTGTAGTTGGATGTAGTTATTACCTGGCTGGTATGTCGATGTTAGAAATAGCATAGAAGTACTTAAGCAAGTTATCTCTCTGAACATAGGTTCCTCCCAATGCTGGGCGGAGAAGTCGCAGGCGAAGGTTAGTGAAAGTGAAGAAGTCCCGAAGCCCCATCATGGTCTCCATGCGGGTGTACAGAGCATCCATGTTAATGAGCTTTGCACCAGCAAACACACCAAAACGAGCGCGCACTTCAAACACTACATTCTTTTCCTCCTAAAAGGCAACAAAAGTTGAATTAGAGGCAGTATGACATATCTAAAAAAAAAAAACATTTAGGACAGCATAAGAATGTTACAGGTTTTCAGAAAAACCATTGCGGGGACCAGATACTCACTTTGGCTCCGACCCATCGGGAGTACTGCTCTGTGCAGATTACTCGGGTTAAGTTACTTGGCGCTAATTCAGACACTCGTTTTGGTGACATGCCAAAGGTCTCTAGACAGTCGTCAGCATAGTATTGATATGGTTGCCAAGTCACACCTGCAACATAAAAGCACAGTGATGCCATTGTTTTACTACTCATTGACTCTAAAGCTGTTCCAGAAACACACACACAGCTCAAGTGACACTTCTGTGGAGATGCTGTTGCCTTTAATATTTTATGTTCATAAAATCCATTGACAAAGTAAGGTACGTAAGTGAAAGTGTTCTTCATTTTATCTGGTGCTAAAGTAGTAGTAGTTTATCAAAGCTTGGTTTTTTTTTTTTTTTTTCTAAAGCAACCTACCCCTTAGTTACAATTTTCAATTTACAATTTACATTTTTTACAATGTTGTGTTTCCAATTGCCAAAGGACACGAATGTCTGTCTGGAGTGGGATTAATGTGTAGGTCAGCCAGATTACTCCACACAAAACTCATTCATTTACATCTTTATTAACCTTGCTTTGAGCACTGATAAGCAGTCATGTTGGAATCAAAAGATGCCATCACCAGACTGTTTACCCAAAGTCTGGAATATTTGAGTAGGAACTGCCAGGTCAAGCCCAACTCCTAAAAAAAAAAAAAAAACCTCTTCAAAACATTTTACTTGACTACATGAAAAGTGAATTGAGAGCTTTGTCTTTTGGGAGAGTCCCAGAGCAGGTATTTTGGCCATGTCCCACTGGGCTGATGGAAGCATCTCTGCTTAGGCTGCTGTCCACTGACATGACTCTAAATTAGCAATGGGAGAGGGACTGATGTATGGATGGGTGATTGTATTCTTGATAAAATGTACCTCCATAGAAAACCTCTGCCACTCTGCCAATGCTTTTTTTCAACCACACAAAATTTCTCTTAAAAGTGCTGGCAATTTAATAATTAGGGCAGACTTGTTGATCTGTCCCTTTCAACTAGTCTTTCCCATCTTTACCTTTGTCCAGTGACTTCTCCAAAACCATGCTTGTTGGTCGGCCATATTCAAAGGTGATAACAATGTCATCGACCACCTCCAGACTTTTGTTCCAGGACAGAGTAACATTGGCCTGTAGTGGTTCAGGATACCGAGACCAAGTGACCGTCTGCCAGTAGGTAATAAGACCGCCCCTTTCTTTGTCTCCCATCAGCTGAGGAGGGTGAGATAGATCAGGGCTGGACGCATCACACTCATCACTGCACAGGTATGGATTCTCCTGTAAAAAACAAATAATCATGACTGAATTATTGTGTTGTTGGCTGCTGTAGATAACTCCTCAAACACAGTTTTGGAAATGTTTCCTGTAATCATCTTTGACTGAAGGTTTACTCAGACTGAAAAAGTCAGTTGGTCTGGATGGAGTCCGCTGAATTTGGTCTGGATCAAGTCCTGAACCTTACACTCAGTCTGTATTCAGACTTCCTTTGAACAGGACTGTTCTGTTTTGGATCAAAGATTGCAAACTAAACTGCGTGGCTAAAGATCTCTTCTCTCATTGGCCAGGAATTGCGAGGGCGGGGCAAAGCAACAAGAGAAAGAATAATGGAAGTCCTACGCTTAGCAATTCTTGTTGAGATAGTTCCCTTTTTCCAACTTTATATTTCGCTAACCAACTTGGAACGTCTGTATCAACGTCACACCTTTTACTTGCTACTTTGGAGGCATGTTGCAAGCCAGTTACTGAGGAAATGATGGCTAAGAAGGAATGCTGATAAGTGTTTATGACATATAGATTGTCGAGAAAACATTGTAAGAATTAATGTTAATTCATTAATAACTTAAAATGATTTTAATTTGAATCCTTGCTGTCTCTCATCATTTTGGTTGCTACCTTCCTACAGAACCACAATAAATGGGACTAATGGATGACCAGAGGGCCTGCTGTTGTAATACTTTTGACACATCCCCTAAATGAATGCTCTGTCCCTTACTTTAGCAAATATGCTAAGTTTTAAATACATACACTCCTTTGTCAATAGTATATTATAAGCTTTTTTTGGAAGAAATGTTGGTTTTATTTGGAAAAACCTTCACAAATACTCACATTGAATTTAAGCAAAGAGAGTCAGAGGTTGTCCCAACCAAATATTACATAATTACTACATAATTACTATTGTTCTGCAATATTTGTGGAGATGACGAGATATCAAAAATGGGTTTAGGTAAAGGGTTTGTTGGGGCTGGAAGCTACCGGACCATGCTGTGTACCATATTTGAAAGTTTGCGTTTGCTCTGAGACAGGGGCATCCAAACTTTTAGCAAAAAGGGCCAGGTGAGAGGCAAAGAGAGTGGTGAGAGGAAAATGTATGAGGACCAAGTATTTGGTCTGACATTCTTCGAACTATTTTTATAACATTAAACTACAATGAACTATTTGTTAATCATTTTATTGCAATGGCATAGGCTACTATCCTGTGTTCACATTGAAAACAAATACTTCTAAATACATCTTTATCAAAATCACTGTCAATTTTTGCACCGTTCATTCCCAGTTAGCTTGTCGTAGAAAGCATGTCTTGGCTGGTTGTCTCTCAAATTGAACTTCTTGAAAACAGCCACAGTCTCTTGACCTTTTAAGCAGACCTGTCATGATCTGAACAGGGCGGACCCAGGTGCTGCAACCCAGAAGGAAGAGGCAGTTAGGTGAATGGTAAGGAATTGGTTTTATTTTGAAAGAGCCAGCGGATCCAGGAACAGGACGGGGCGTGGAGCTTGACAAGGATTCCTCGACTAACGGCGAGTGCGGGAACTTTACTGTGGCGTGACTGGAGCTCTTGACTGCGGCGTGAATGGAGTGCCTGAGACTGCGACGTGGCTGGAGTAAAAGGCTGAGGCGTGGCAGGAGGACTTGGCGGTGGCGTGGCTGGAGTTCTTGAGGAGCGTGGAGGGTTTCAGCTTCTGCTCGGGGTGGAATGCGGACTCGGGTTTCTCTCGTGGAAAAAGGCAGACCTGAAGCACAGCAAAAACAAGGTAAGCGAGGCAAAAACTTGGCATAGAGGGCCAGACGTGGCATGAGGTGAGGTAAGCACCATCAGGTTTAACGGACTGGCAAAGACTGCTTGTGGAGGTCCTCTTTAAATGGCAGGTGAGATGATGAGATGAGAAGAAACAGCTGTGAGTCAGGAGCAGAGCTGGGAGGGGGAGGAGTCTGACAGGCCACCATGACAGTACCCCCCCCTCAACGACCACCTCCAGGTGGTCCGGGACGCCGATCCGGGTGGGCACGGTAGAAATCGGCGATGAGGGAAGGGTCGAGGATGAGGGAACGGGAGACCCACGAGCGTTCCTCAGGCCCGTACCCTTCCCAATCCACCAGGTACTGAAAGCCACGGCCACGGCGGCGAACATCCAAAACCTTGGAGACAGTAAATGCCGGAGCGCCGTCGATGATACGGGCGGGTGGTGGGGAGACGGAAGGCGGGCACAAAGGGCTGTCCAGAAAGGGTTTAATTTGAGAAACATGAAAAGAGGGATGAACCTTAAGCGCCGCGGGCAGCTTGAGGCGAACACAGGCGGGATTGATTATCTTGTCTATGACATAGGGCCCGATGAACCGGGGCGATAGTTTGCGTGATGAGGATTGTATGGGGATATTCCTGGACGACAGCCACACCTTCTGTCCTACCTGGTACACGGGACCCTCCACCCTGTGCCGGTTAGCTATGCGGCAGTTAGCCTCCTTAGTCCGTAGGAGAGCCTCACGGGTCTGAGTCCAGATGCGCTGGCAGCGCTGGAGGTGTTCCTGGACGGAGGGGACCGCAAGGTCGAGCTCCTGAGAGGGAAAAAGAGGGGGAGAGTAGCCCAGCGAGGCTTCAAAAGGAGACAACCCCGTAGCAGTGGAAGGATGGGTGTTGTGGGCATACTCGATCCAGATAAGGTATTCTGACCAGTCGGATTGGTTCTGGGCAGCGAGACAACGGAGGCCGGCTTCGAGTTCTTGGTTAGCTCGTTCTGCCTGTCCGTTGGACTGCGGGTGGTAACCTGAGGACAGGCTGACAGTAGCACCAAGCGCAGTACAGAATGCCTTCCATACCTGTGATACGAATTGAGGTCCTCTATCAGAGACTATGTCAGCAGGGATGCCATGATGACGGAAAACCTGGTCAACTAGGGTCTTGGCGGTCTCGGTGGCAGAGGGAAGCTGGGGAAGGGGAATGAAGTGCACAGCTTTAGAGAACCTGTCGATCACAGTGAGGATAACTGTATTACCCTGAGAGGGGGGTAACCCCGTGACGAAGTCGACAGCAAGGTGGGACCAGGGCCGATGAGGAGTGGGCAAAGGGTGGAGCAAACCAGCAGATGGAGAGTTACCGGATTTGGACCGGGCGCAGACAGTGCAGGCACTAATAAACTCACGAACATCTTTGTCCATGTGAGGCCAAAAAAATCTCTTGCGGAGGAGGGAGAGGGTTCTGTGAACTCCTCCGTGGCAGGCGATTTGAGAGCTGTGTCCCCAGGCAATGACGTCAGGCCTAAGGGACGTGGGAACAAAGAGAGTGCCATCAGGACATGGGGTATTACAGGTCTCCTCACCTTGGGCATTTCTGACGCGGGTTTCGATGTCCCAGGTTAGATTGCCCACGATGCAGGTAGTGGGGATGATGGGAGCAGGAGGCGAAGCATCGTCAGAGCTGTACTGTCTGGAGAGAGCATCGGGCTTGGTATTGCGGCTTCCGGGTCTGTAAGTAATAACGAAGTCAAAGCGATCAAAAAATAGGCACCACCGAGCTTGGCGAGAGTTCAGTCTTTTGGCTGTGCGTAGGTAAGCTAAATTCTTATGGTCCGTCCAAACTATAAATGGGTGAGTAGCTCCCTCCAGCCAGTGACGCCACTCCTCCAGTGCCAATTTAATGGCTAGCAGTTCCCGATTTCCCACGTCATAGTTGCGTTCGGCCGGTGACAATTTGCGGGAGAAGAAGGCGCAAGGTTTCATTTTGCTGGAGGATTCTTCCCTTTGGGAGAGTACGGCTCCAACCCCAGTGTCCGAAGCGTCGACTTCGACTATGAATTGCTTCGTGGTGTCCGGTTGAATAAGAATAGGGGCAGAAATGAAAAGAGCCTTTAAAGTGTCGAAAGCTTCCTGGGCCTGAGGGGTCCAGATAAATGGCTTAGAGACTGAGGTGAGCTGGGTGAGAGGGGCGGCTATGGAGCTATAGCTACGAATAAACCGGCGGTAGAAATTTGCGAACCCTAAAAATTGTTGAAGTTTTTTGCGGGTAGTGGGAGGTTCCCACTGGGCAACGGCTTCCAGCTTGGCAGGATCGGGGCGTACCTGGCCGGCTTCGAAAATATAACCTAAGAACTGAATGGAGTTAGTGTGGAATTGACACTTTTCAGCCTTAACATATAATTGATTTTCGAGGAGCCTGGACAAAACAAGACGGACATGATTTTTGTGCTGGATGGGATCACGGGAGTAAATGAGTATGTCATCGAGGTAAACAAACACAAACCGGTTGAGAAAATCACGGAGCACATCGTTGACTAGTCTTTGAAAGACAGCGGGAGCATTGGTAAGACCGAACGGCATAACAAGGTATTCGTAGTGGCCGAGAGGTGTGTTAAAAGCCGTCTTCCACTCGTCGCCTTCTTTAATGCGTACGAGGTGATAGGCGTTGCGAAGATCTAATTTAGAAAAGATCTGGGCTCCCTGGACTGAGTCAAAAACGGAACTGATGAGCGGAAGCGAATATTTGTCTTTTACGGTTATTAGATTAAGTTCACGATAATCGATGCAGGGACGAAGGGTCTTATCCTTCTTTTCAACGAAAAAGAAGCCAGCGCCTACAGGGGACGAAGAAGGACGAATTTGACCGGAAGAAAGAGCCTCGTGAACATAAGTTTCCATGGCGGTCTTCTCAGGGCCGGAGAGGTTGTATAGGTGGCCTTTGGGAAGCGTAGCGCCAGGAAGGAGCTCTATGGCACAATCGTAGGGGCGATGCTGGGGTAAAGAACCAGCCTTACTTTTACTGAAGACGGCTTTGAACTCGTGGTAACAAGAAGGGACGGAAGATAGGTCGATGTTTTCAAGCATAGGAGTATTAGTAGGAGAAATAGGGGGAATAGCCGATTGAAGACAATTGGCCAAACAAAACCCACTCCAATTAGTAATGCGTTGCCTGGCCCAGTCAAACTGAGGGTTGTGGATCTTAAGCCAGGAGTAACCTAGAACTACAGGGTTATGAGGAGAAGAGGTGACATAAAACTGAATAAACTCGTGATGGTTACCAGAGGTGATGAGTAACAGGGGTTTAGTGCGATGGGTTATGAGAGAGAGATGTTGACCCCCCAATCCAGCGGCATTGATAGGATTGTCGAGGGTTTCTATGGGGAGAGAGAGAAGGGAAACCAGAGAATGATCAATGAGGCTTTGTTCGGCACCAGAGTCAACAAGAGCATGGGTATCGGAACACTTAGACTGGAAACATAGCTTGACAGGAATATAACAGAAGTCTTTATGGGTAGATAAGACCGACTGATCCCCCCGCGGCCTGTCTTTAAACGGGGTTCGGGAGTTCAAACGAAGAGAACACTGAGAAACTTGGTGTCCTTGACCACCACAGTAAAAACATAGTCCTTCCTTACGACGCTTGCAACGTTCTTCAGCAGATAGACGTGAGAGACCAATCTGCATGGGCTCGTCCAGGCTTTTACATTGAAAATTCTGTAGTGGAGGTTCCAGTATGGATGGTTGAGCAGAATTGGTCAAGGTGATTTTACGTATAGGGAGTGGACGTTCATGTTGGCGTTCTCTTAGTCTGATATCAGAGCGTAGAGCAGCGGCCACGAGTTCCTCAAAAGAGGGGGCTTCAGGCTGAGTACATAAATGATCCTTTATAGTTTCGTTGAGTGACTGGTAGAAAACACCTCGCAGAGCAGGATCTGTCCAACCTGCCTCCACCGCCAGGATGCGAAAATCCACCACATGATCCCTGACTGAACGGTTGCGTTGTTTCAGATTAAGAAGTCGCCTGGTGGCTTCTTCTTGTTTACGTGGTTGGTCGAAAACGAGTCTAAACTCACCGATGAAGCGTTCGAACAGCAAGTGGGAGATGGGGTTAGCAGCAAGGAAGGCTTGAGCCCACTGGAGCGCCTTACTCCTTAGGGAGTTAACGATCATTGCAATTTTGCTATGATCCGTGCGATAGTATCTGGGAGCCTGTTGGAACAAAAGCTGGCATTGGAGTAGAAAACCCCCACAATTTTCTACATCCCCAAAAAATGGCTCTGGCTGGAGACGGTAGTTTTCCAGGTTAACAGAAGGTGGAGCAGGATCCGGCACTGTAGAACCAGAAAATTGTCCAGTTAGTTCTGATAAAGTTTGTGTCAAACCATCGAGGCGGCAAAAAAGGTCTTGTTGAGCTGAAGCCATTTTAGAAAGGGCGTCGGCTTGGCATCCTAGCATGATGCCCTGTTGGTTTACAGCAAGACGGAGACCTTCTGGGTCAGCTGGGTCGGGGTTTTGGCCAGTCCGTTCTGTCATGATCTGAACAGGGCGGACCCAGGTGCTGCAACCCAGAAGGAAGAGGCAGTTAGGTGAATGGTAAGGAATTGGTTTTATTTTGAAAGAGCCAGCGGATCCAGGAACAGGACGGGGCGTGGAGCTTGACAAGGATTCCTCGACTAACGGCGAGTGCGGGAACTTTACTGTGGCGTGACTGGAGCTCTTGACTGCGGCGTGAATGGAGTGCCTGAGACTGCGACGTGGCTGGAGTAAAAGGCTGAGGCGTGGCAGGAGGACTTGGCGGTGGCGTGGCTGGAGTTCTTGAGGAGCGTGGAGGGTTTCAGCTTCTGCTCGGGGTGGAATGCGGACTCGGGTTTCTCTCGTGGAAAAAGGCAGACCTGAAGCACAGCAAAAACAAGGTAAGCGAGGCAAAAACTTGGCATAGAGGGCCAGACGTGGCATGAGGTGAGGTAAGCACCATCAGGTTTAACGGACTGGCAAAGACTGCTTGTGGAGGTCCTCTTTAAATGGCAGGTGAGATGATGAGATGAGAAGAAACAGCTGTGAGTCAGGAGCAGAGCTGGGAGGGGGAGGAGTCTGACAGGCCACCATGACAAGACCGTTGACATTTCATTGAAAAAATATGCCAATTTCCACCTATCCAGAAAATGATGGCCCTCACTGTCAACTTTATTTTTTTTATTTTAAGTTGACATTATAGAGATGAACTAGAAAGTGTTGCCACCAGTTTACCATGATTTAAGACGTAATTTAGCCAAACACAATCAAGAAATTGTATACACAGCTCAGAAAATGCTGGAGGGCGCAAATTATTAATTATAGGACAATCCAGATCCGGGATCTGCAACTTTCAACACTAAAAAAAAACAATTCTGTCTTGTTTCTCTGCAACCAAAACCCAGTAGGAGCCACAAGACCTAAAACACTGGTTTGTATCTCTGTCATTACTAATATGAAATATATAAATTACGGTAGCTATTTTTTGCGTGAATAAAAAAAGTAGAAAGATAGTTTGTTTTTCTCTATTTTTGATATTGGGTTTTATTTTTGACAAAGACATATACGAGTACCCATTAAAATGAGGCATCCTGTCCAACATACATAGGACCATTCTGCTGCTGCAAAAGTCTGCTTTTGTAGTTTCATACTTACTGTACTAATGCTGTTAGCCCAGTATAAACAGTGCTTGAATTGTCTAAGAGCAAATAAAGTATAAATATATAATCTTTAGTCCCACTTCTCTGGACAACAACTAAATATTGTTGTGCCACACAAATAACATGTGCTTTGAGTTTTTATCTTTAATAATAATCTGAGCTTTTACAAGATCAGACATTTTACCAAAATTCTGTGTAGTTTCAGTACTTGAAATGTGTTCAGTCTGTATAGATAAGTGAGGATTGTGCACCTTAGTTTGTTTTTTTCTGTGATAGATTTCTTGGTTTTGGTCAGGTTCTGTTCTGAGCTGTCTCTCTGTCACAGTCACAGATAGTTCAAGCAAATTAAGGAGCACAACACTCACAAGTATTGGTAGATCAAGACACCGCGATTAAGTGGGTTGTCAGCAATGTCTTTGCAGGATAAAATCACCTCAGCTTTAAATTCATAAATCTAATTACAACCAAGTAACCCTCGTTACACAGATTTTCTTTAGCCAAAGAGCCTCAATAGATGGGCAAAAGTTTGAGGTTATGGACCTCTCTCCCAGAGATTTCCTTACTGTTTTCTGTCTCATGGTCATGTTTGTTTAGAGTTTATTTTTTTCTATTGCTCATAGTAAAAAGAACTTTCATCATTACTTTGGTTAACAAATGCCCAACATTTGATTTTAATTGTGAGACTGAAGGAGACTTGTAAGAATTTTTGTCATGTGGTAACTGCTCTAAGACTGTGGAGCAGGAGCATACAGCCCCTGCGACAAAGTGATGAAGTATTGCTGGCGCTAATCCATTCTGAGTGTTGGAGGTTTATCCCGTAAGTTCATCTGCCCCTGCCAACTGTCACATCGCAGCACCACAGTTTACCCGAGGTCAACCTACCAACTTCTAAATCAGCAGTCTTCATTCAATGAGGACTGGACATAGTCTAAGCTAATTCTACAGCAAACCTCATGCTTGTACCAGTTAATGAAGTTAAATATTTTCACTTCACAATATCGTGCTTTAATGTGGCCCCTTTGTAGCTGTTCACACCTGTGCTGCTGGAGACCTCCACGCTAATCTGATTACTCTGCTGACAGTTTTGTGGAGCGACCTCTGTTCAGCATCAATGTAATCTGATTACTCGGCTGACAGTCTGTGTCTCTTAGAGCCAAGATCCACATCCTCACAACTTCCTATCATTATTAACGGTCTGATGGAGCTAAGCCTCATCATGAATCATGGTCCACAGGGACGAACTGTTGTGTGCTTGTTATTGTAGGTCAGGCATCTCTTGCTGTTTTGGACCTTTAATATATTTAAGAAACAAATCGATTATTTATATCAGTTTTGTTTTGCTTCATTATCATTTTCACTAATCAATAATTCAGGATTCAATGGGCTTTCCCAAAGGAGCAATTAGACTGGCAGCGGGACACTGTCACTCAGCAAGTGCTGCTTGGGACTCACTATCTGTGGCCATGCAGAAGGTCACCAGGTGACACACAGCATTTTGCTTTATCACTGGAAATGGAGCTTCAACACAGAAGAAGAGGAACAGAACCAGAGAAAGTTATGATTTCAATGAAATAGGACCTGATGCATAAATATGTGACAAGAGAAGATAGACTCCATGTAGACAGATGATCCCCTCTGGTGTTCCATAGTAGCAGTCATCTATAATGGCCACGAGGCACAGATATGTGTTACATATGGAACTTTATTTCATTATTGGGTTTGCTGTTTACATTTTGTAAACGTGCTGTTCAGCCTTTCTGCCTGTCATGCCTTAGTCAAATGCTCCAGTATGAGTGCTGCGAGTTTTTGGGTTGTCCGGGCCAATGGGGGGTTGCAGATAGGTGCAGTCGCATCTTGAGGTGAACTCAGATGTGTCTTACAGTTTCCTTGGGGCTTGTGGGGCCACCTTAGGGAGGTAGTGCAAATGGGAAATTCCAATGTTGTGTGAATGGTAAGTGCACTGTGAAGCATTCGTAAGGATAATGTCAGTTACACGTCTATGACATCAAGTGATGCTGTCGTACGGTATCCTTATGCACACTCTGGTTATTATTAAGATACATGTACTGAATTTTTACTGTGTGCATCCAAATGCTGCACACACAGGGTGTGCAGATGATTTGTAAGATCCCGTTGGATGTCCACACAAGCTATACTGTGATCCACTTATTTGCTCATTTCTGTCTTGCTGCATGTGAGGAGCATACATTGAACACTTGAACAGCATTACCAGGCTCCTTGCAGGCCACAGGCAGTAGGGGAATTGACCTCTGATCAGAAAATTGCAGGTTCGATCCCCGCCTTGTCTTCCTATAAGTTGAAGTGTCCTTGGGAAAGACACTGAACCCCACCATTTTTCACCCACAGAGCCCTTATCCACCTGTAAGGGCAGTTGTGACCAAGGCATTTCATGTTTAGTCAGCCTTACGGTTTTTCTCTTTCAGAGTTTCACATAATTATTCATGTTTAGTGTTTAGATGTTGTTATTCTAAGTTTTAGAAGCATAACCTTGTATTTTAACGCAGCATAAGTTGATTCTGAATAAACAGTGGAAACATTCCTAACTCTGTTGGGTTCTGGTGGACTCCAGTAAAGTCATTCAACTACACAACATAATCAACATTTAACAGTCTAAGAGTTTTGTCAAAAACAAGAAAAACAGAAATATTATAAATAAGAAACATGAAAAGTCTCAAATCAGCAGGAATATTATTTGTCAAATGCACATTAGAGAGAGTTTCAGGTGATTTGGCTCATTGACTCACCAGAGTGCAAAACCTCTCTGGTGGGTTTCCACAGGTGATCCCTGGCGGGTCAACTCTGATCTGCATGAACTCTTTCATGTTCATTTGGGGGGGCTGACATGGATATAGCTCCCATCCGGGCACTGCCCCCAAGTTGGAGCGGCACACGTCATACTGGCCACTGAACTGAGACCGACTCAGCGGAGACGAGAGGACGAGGATGAGGGCTAGGAGACGGTGGGACTGGCAGCAAAGAGTCATTTTAGACATTCAGATGTCTCCTTCATCTCACTTTTACTTTCACCAAACCTTCTGCAAACAAGTGGCTGCCATGGTTACCAGTTTTTAAGTGGGTGGTTGTCATGACAACCAGGTGTAAATCTGTGAAATGTCCTGCCCACTTCCAATCTGTAAAAAAAAATAGAAAAGAAAAATCTGACTTAGCAGTCAGCAGAAAATCGCAACAGAGCCAGATCACTACACTACTGCACAGACCAAATCAGCTGTTTGTATCAGTTCCCTACATGTTTGGTGATGACGGGGGCTATAAAATACATTTTGTTTTAGACCTTTCCGACCAAAGTACAAAAATATACCAATGTTTTTTCTGTATTTGTTTAGAGCTACAGTTACTTTGTTCTCTTTTAAATAATCTGAAGGCACTTCTGTGCTTTTTCTCCAGCAAATGATAAATAACTGATTCTCCAAACTCAAGTTAAAAAGTTAGAAAAAGCTTTAAAACTCTTAATAAAGTAAATCCTGTACTATTGGTTGACTAAAATTTCGGCAAGGGGACAGTTTAAAATACATGTAAACTTTTAATGCCTTCCATTATTTGTTTACCAAATAAATTGAGTATTTCTTGTTTTATTAAACTACTATTATTTGCATCTTTATCTGTGAAAAATTAAGAATTTCAATCATTTATTGGTTATAAATATTGATAAAGATAATTAAATGTCAGCTTTGCTGAGAATTAAGAGTTTGCTGTTCTACTGTTATTAAATTTTGCAAAGACACTAATTAAAAGGTTGTCTATTTAAGTGTACTTTAAAAAAGTGAGGCAGTATACTTGAAGTTTACTTTTCATAAAACATCTACTGTATATAATGTAAACCTCAAACGTTGCAATTAAGTCTGAAGAAGTATTTTGTCAGTATACTTCCTAAACTAGTCACACTTTGTGGATAGCATACTTGCTATGCTAATACTTAATAAAATAAACCTAAGGTGAACTACTTTATGCTAAAGGACACCCACATTTATGCTGACCTTTGCATCAGTCTCTGTCTCATCCAGGTCTCAGCTACTCACTTGCTTGTCCCCCGTAGAGTCCTGAATAAAGGTTAATTAATTACTCTTTCTTCTTTTGTTTGCCTTCTTCTCCAGCTTTTATCGCTTCTGTTGTCCTCCGTTTCTTTCTCCCTCTAATCTCCGTCTACCTTTAATCCGCTCACTCCTCCTCTTCTCAGCGAATTAGAGAGAAATGTCCTGACAGCTGAAACTTAACTGAATCCTCAATGTAAGTCAAATCTCCTTCCACCCCCTGGTACTCCCCCATCTCTCTCTATAAACCCTACCTTTTTTTCACCTCTCTCTTCTCTTCACATCTCTTGGTGTCTACCTACATTCATTCATGAACTATTTATATCAGCGTAACATGACAATATCCCTCTCTCACACCTTGAAAGGTAGAAGCAGAGGTAAAACAAATGCAAGTCTTCTTATGAACACATAAAGTCTATATATATTCACATGGATGGCAATGGTTTTCTTCAACAAAAATGCAACAAGGCACGCTCCATAAAGCAGAACTGATCCTTGAAAGATCCAGCTTGTAGACCACACCATGGACTGTATATGACAACTGAACTGAATGAGTGTGACGTTACACATAGAAAATTGATCATTTCTGGCTCCGCAGCAAAATGAAGTCAATTCAGTCGCCATTTTTTCACAAGACACCATGTTCGAGCCAGTTGACGTCGGTAAGCAATGATTGGTCCAAACAGTCTGAGTCAGCATTTCTATGGCAACTACTCTCGTCAGTCAAGGGTGAACTTGTTAGAAGACCCCTGCCACTAAAAGCGGGCTTGGTAGAATCTGTCAATCATAAAAGTATGACGTGAGACTACATACTTTTGTGAAGGCATCTGATTAACTTGAGTAACTACAGAAGAAATATCATAAAAAATTAGGAATATCAAGAACATGATAAAATAAAAGTATCCGAGCAAAAATGGGTATTCTGGGAAATATAGTGACTATTAGCTGTTTATTTCTCAATGGAAGTCTATGAGATTCTACCTTCTATGAGCCAGCGGGTACTGCCTTTCTGGATTGAGAGGGGGCGAGGTCACTCAGTCCAGTTCTCTTATCCAGTAAATGGATTTGGACAACACGCTTGGCGTCCTTTAAAAACATGTTTTTCAGGTGGACATATCATGAATTTGGTGGCCCTCTCTCAATTTATTCCCATATTGCCCAACTCTTCTTTAATTTTGCCAGCAATAAACATTAGTCCGTTTGTTTATTGGTCTAGTTTATGAGTCATTCCGAAAGTTTTGCTTATTAAAATATATTGTTCTCCTTTTGAATTCAGGATCTTGTCCAATTGGTCATGATCCAAAGCTAAAAGTGTTAAAATCCTCCAGTAAATCATCAGCTTTGCTTTTTAGCTCAGCTTTACTACAACACATCAATGCAAGGTTGCATTTTCTGCTATCGCCGCAAATACATCTGATGGAAACCTGATTGTTAAAGACCCAATCTGTCGCTTTCTAGGGCTGTGTCCAAATTCCCACCCTAACCCCTAACTACTGAAAAATTATATAGTGCGGGACTATTTATTGCCCTGGAAAAAGTAATTTGAACACCATGCTCACTAACTTTTTTTTTCTTTTCTTTTTTTTCTTTTAACGGCGGATACGAAATCATTGATTTTAATGAAGTTAAAATCTAATTAATATGACGAGTCATTTAGACCTTAGTGAATATAGTGCTCAGGTTCAACTGGGTTTTTAAAAGTGTAATATACCCTCATTATTAACATTTAACTGCAATGTTGTGGTTCTCTTGCCTCCAGAATTTTTTTTTTTTTTTATGAATCCACTGTCTTCTGAAGATAAAAACATTGATGGTTTATTAAAATACATTTAAATAAATTTTTTTGACAAAAATTGTTCAGACGCAATGCATTGTGGTCTATATTCGCTAATCTAGTGAGCATCGATGCACACTGGATCTTCGCAGAGACTTCTGGTTCTAGGGCACTGGATTTTGTAGTTGTAGATTCAGACAGCACAACAAAATGGCGAACGCACTATATAGTGAAAATGAAATGATATTAGAGATTATACAGGTAACCAGTTTAAACAGGTCGCCACTGATTTAAAGAAGTAATCACTGGAGGATGGAAAAGCTTCCTAAAAAGGAAGTAACAGGTCTGCAAAGGACAGAATTCTTGCTCGTTTGTATGCAATAAATGTTTGGTTTTTGCTCTATTATACGATTTTAAGAAAACTTTTAATGGTTTTCAAATGTCTTAATGGTCTTTTGCCTTCTTATTTATCAGATCTTTTAGTCAAATATGAACCCTTGTGGACTTTGAGATCCTCTGGCACTGGTCTTCTCTCCATTCCAGCTGTAAAAACCAAAACTTCGTTTTAACCAGGCTTTTAACTAATTTTACCCCATTTAAATCGTTTTTATTTATTTTGTATTTATTAATTTATCCACTTTATCATATTTTGTGATTTTACACGCGGGACTATTCATTTTATTTTAATATTCCTCATTTAACATTTTATTGTTTATTATTTATGTCTTTTACCAATTATGGTTAATTTTTCTTGTCCCTTTTATTTTTGTTTTTATTTCCGGAGCTTCCTCAGAAGGATCCTCTCCCTCTGAGTCAGCTCTAGATGGGAACCTGCATCGCCACCTTGCTGTGGTGTTGCTGGGTCCCCCGCCTCTGATTCTGCATCTGGCTGTCTATGCAGCTTTTCACAGAGGGAGGTTCCAAATATCAATTTTTTACAGTAGCAAACTTTTTTTGTGCTCAGCTTCTTTCCTAAATGTTTATCTCCATCATTTAAAGTGTGGGAGGCATGAATGGGATTAGGGGTTCTGTGTGGATTGGGGATGGGAATGGGGGGTTTTATTTTAATTTATATATTGTTGTGCTTCTTTTATGTTTTTGTTCTGGTGTTAAGCACTTTGTGTTATGTTCTATATGAAAAGTGCTATATAAATAAAGTTGGATTTGATTTGACAATAAATACTTTAATAAATCAAACAATAGGATTTCCTGGGTTCTTTTTTTACATTCTGTCTCTCACAGTTGAAGTGTATCCATGATAAACAGTACAGAGCAAACTCATCTGTTTACTCACCATACATTACCAAATTTTTAGAAACATCGCAATGCATTACAATAATTCCATTAAAAAGGCAAGGAAAGACTATTTCTCAAAGTTCATCACAGAAAATCAGTCAAAGCCAAAAATCCTCTTTGCCACAATAGACAAAATAATAAACCCAACCTCTGGCCCACCATCCACCTTTGACAGTAAAACCTGTGAGGAGTTTGCAGTCCACTTCACCGCATTAGATCATCTATCTTACAGGGGAGGGATCAACAATCCCCCGTTGACCTGTCCACTGTACGTCCTCCTATCAGTGAGAAAACGCTAGACAGTTTTGTCTTGATTGACGCTGCAGCACTCAGAGAAGTGATGTCCCAAATGAAACCAAAAACGTGTTCTCTTGATCCCATCCCCACCTCACTTTTTAAGTCAGTTTTTACATCATGTGAGGAAGAGTTACTAAACATTTTGAATTGCTCTCTTCAGACTGGAGTCTTCCCTGCATCCCTAAAGACTGCTTTGGTGAGACCCATTCTGAAGAAGAGTGGTTTAGATGTGTCCAATTTAAATAACTACCACACGGTATGCAACCTGTCATCATTTTTAAGTAAAATTTTAGAAAAACTTGTTTTTACTCAGCTGAATGATTTTATTAATGAAAATGACATTTTAGAAAAGTTTCAGTCTGGTTTTAGATCTCATCACTCAACAGAGATGGCACTTGTCAGGGTTTTAAATGATCTCAGGTCCAATGCTGACATGAGGAAAGTATCTGTACTAGTTTTACTGGACCTGAGTTCAGCCTTTGACACAGTTGACCACTCTATCCTTTTAAACAGACTTCATGACATGACATTTAGACACTACGGGCCTCGTCTGTGGAATAGTCTACCTGAGGATGTGAGGGCCTCATCTACTGTGGAGGTTTTTAAAAAGAAATTAAAGACACACCTTTTTAATTTAGCTTTCAATTAGATTTGATGTCGTTTTATGTTTTATGATGTTTTACTACATACTTTTAGCATTTTACTTGTTTAATCTATATATGTATATATATATATATTTTTTTACTTTTATATTTTATGATATTTTATATATATATATATTTATTCTTCAATCTTTTTATGTTTTATGATGTTTTATCACATCATTTTATCATTTTATTTGCTTAATCTAGAATTTTTATTCTTGTATTTTATGACATTTTATCATATACATATCTGTTTAATCTAGAATTTGTACTTGTATACTTTTTATGATATTGTAACACATGTTTATTTTATTAGACTGTTTACGAGTGTTTTCTCACCCTTGGCTGGGGTGTTTGGGTTTTATACTGACACCCCTGCCAATAGGAGGACAGGGCAGACGGCGCCTTCTGGTTTCTCTGGTTTATCTTTATTTATTTATTTGTTTATTTATTTTCCACTGGTGTTTGTCTTTGTGTCTTTTACTGTGCGGGGCTAATTTAATGTATCTTATTGTATTTTATTGCATTTGATTTTGTTTTTATGTACAGCACCTTGAGCTGTCTTTGTTGTCATGAAAGGTGCTATATAAATAAAATTAATTTGAATTTTAATTTGTTTAGGTGGGACAGCTTGCAGGATCATTGAATGCCAAAAAAGTTTCACCGCGCTGTATGCGATGCTTCCTGTCTGCGAGCAGGTGTCGCTGCAGTGCATCATTGTAACTTTAGTGCATTGTGAGTTTGAGCACATTGAGACAGAAAAAGGAAGAAGAGAAGGAGGAAGGAAGGCAGAAGGCAGAGGCCAAAACGACTGAAATTGGAAGAGTTGTGCTAAAACTCTGAATTTCATCTAATTTGTCGGCTGTCTACCTGTGGACATGTCCTCCCGCTCCGACAGCAGACCAGGTGAGACTGCTTTTTTGTCTCTCAATGCCAATCCACCACTTTCTCAAAATATCTGGCTTTGTCTCCTTACTGAGATTAATAACCTTACTTTTTTTAGTAAGGATTTCTTTTTGTTAATTTTTTACAAACTCATCAAAAATGTTTTCTGCTACAGCCTCACAGTTGGTGAATCTAACTACTAAGTTGATGGGGAGACTTCATACTCAGTGGATAAAGCGGCCAGAGCACATCAAACACATTTCATCTGAAAGTATAAAACCGTCGGAAGATGACCTACAGCAGAACCAGGTACCAATACACAAACATTTATACAAACGCTACACATCCACACATTTGTGTAATTGGTTTGCCCTATCTGAGCTTCCTTACTTTATTGTCATACAGTACATACTGGTCTTTAGAACTGTAGTTGAGTCAATATATGACTTTGGCATTGGTGGTTTCATCTCTGGTGTTACACCAGGGCTCTGACTTTAAGCCAGGTTCTGTTTGAACAAGAAAGCAGCTCTGAGTCCTTACCGAGCAATACAAAGATGAAACGGAACCAACCATTTTTAGTCCAGAGGGACAGAAACAGGAACCATCTACTCCTTGCACCATATCACTGCCTGCATTTACTTTTTGGAAGTTTTGATCCCACAATGGCAACAATGGCTCAAGATCTGTTGGTTAGTTCGAGATGGATGCAAATCTTAGTGCCATGGGCAGAAAAGTTAATCATGATTGGCTGCTTGGTCTGTCCATTGGCATATTTTTTGGCATCATGGAATGAAACTAAACCTCTGAGATGTTATGGCCTGTGGTTTGGGTCACTTCAACCAAAGAGCTTATCTAACTCAAAGATCGGTTACCCATGTAAACACCTGATGAGATGGCTTTACCTTACCAGATCTTTAAAGACCCACTCCGTGTTTTTGGTGTTTTTAACAAGTTCTTGCAGCATTTTTGTCATTGATACATACATAAAGAAGATTTAGACTAAAACTGTGCTTCTGAGTATTGCTTTAATCAGAAGTAGAGAAAAAAAATGCTAGTTGAAAAAGTTTGTTGTTGTTGTTGCATACAAACTACAATCGACCAGCCACAAGCTCCCTGCTCTGCTCTATTCTGAAACTTCTACTTGTAGACAAATATATCCATGTAATTCTTTGTTTTCCTCATCTGAGCTGGCATCCAGCCCAAAACTGTACATCTGGATAGTTCCAGTACTTCTCACCATTTTTTGCACCACCAATGTTAGGTTGGGTTTATGAAGGGCGGTAAGCTAGTGGGAGATAAGAGGGCTGGTTTAATCCAGTCCCGCCCACAATTTTGTTGAATTTCTAATGAACTAGAAACAATGTCCTAGAAAACAAAGCAGTTTTTCAAAACAAAGTTAAACAACACAATTATAATTAAAATAACACTGGGAATGCATTTAGAATAGATTAAAAGATGATTGAGTGGGACTTCTATGGAGTGCTGGGTGTAGTGTGACATCATCATCGGTGTACAGGCTGATGGGAATGCGTGTGTTTGTGTGTTGAGTCTGTTGGTGTGTTAGCAGGCCAACAGCAGGCTGTCATCAGCTCTCTGCAGTATTTCAAAGCTCTGGTGGACAAACTGGGTGTAGAAAAATCTGGAGGGGACAAAAGGTATCTGGACCATTCAGTAGTGGGTGGCCTCCTGGGTGGGGCATCTAGTCGAGTCCTGGAGGCAGTTCAAGTTCTGGCCCAGCTGGACCCACATCTGCATGACAAGTATGTCCAACTATGTTGCTAGTCATTTTTAATGTCCGTGTCTGCTGTGACCTCATTTCTTGACTGTTTTCTGCAGTAAGTCGATCTCTGGCTGTCTCATTCGTCTCAATCACTCTCTTGCTAAACTGATTCAATGGGTGGATCAGGTGATGTTGCAGAGTTTCTCCTGCAACAACAAAGACTCCACAGAGAGTGTTACCACTGTGATCAGGGCTGTGCTGGACAGTGTAAAGGTGAGGGCAAATGATTACTTCCAACCTTGTTGAGGTGACACTGACAGCAGACAGCACAAACAATTAGCAAGCTTTCAAGCTGTCTACTTCATATTGCTACCCTATTGACTGCATATGAAAACTGGACTGTGTGACCCCTCCCCCCTGGAGTTACAAACAGGAAGTACCTGCTGGCTCCAAGAGGCCAAATTAACATAGACTTCAATAGAGAAACAGCTATTACTCAGTCATTCTATTTGTCAGAATAACCCTTCTGGCTCTGCTACTTTTTTTTTAAAACACTTTCTTGCAAATCAAAATTTTTTATTAAATATGTTTTTTGCAGTGCAAATTATTCAAACTAAAACCAATCAGGTGCCTTAATAAAAGCATGTGGTGACCCCCGCGTTGGATGTCTGAAACATTTGATTGAAAGATTCTTCCAAGCCCGCTTTCTGTAGCCAGGGTGTGACCTCCCACCAAGCTTGGCGAGAATAATTGCCATAGAAACGTTGACTCAGACAAATTTGGACCAATCACTGCTTACAGATGTTGATTTGATTTGATTTATGGATTTATTTCAAGCATTGTAGTCAAAGCAATAAAGAATTTACACATATTTATCAAACTCATTGCAGAAATGTTGAAATGCATTGATTAAAAAGAGAGAAAATAAAACAAAACAAAAAAGTCACTTAAATCCCATTTGCTTAATTAAATATAGGGATCATTAACTAAAGTCAAGTAAAGCTTCATTTATTGCTTGAAAAGGAGTGTGAAGAAGCAAATTTATATAATCCCACCACTACTGAGTTCATTCATTTTATAGTTTTACAGTTTTTGTAAGCCGGTTCTGATCCGATAGATTCTTTTCAAGTAACAAAGTCCAGTGCCTAGTAATGATTGATGATCTTCAGAATACATTCATTCATGATTTCAGTAAACAGTAACCGTAACCATTATGTAATAATCATTGATTATCATTAGAACACCTTTACACAATAAACCATTAATTATTGCTACACATTGCAGGTCAAGTAAAGAAAATCAATAGCTTTTTAATTGTAATTTAAACATTTCCGCAATTATTATTGCACATTACAATGTAACACTCATTGGTTGTAATTAAAAGAGCTTTGATTATTTCACCACAATCAAGTTCACACATATATTTGGAATCATTCAAACACCTGTTGATCCTCTACTCCTCTTATCCTAATATTGGGAAATCAGAGTTTCTTTATACCTTTTTTTGAATATTTTGATATTTGAAGATTTTTTTAAGCTCATGACTTAACCCGTTCCAAAGTTTAGTGCCACACACAGACACTTTTCTTTGTGGTTCTTATCAATTTGATGTTGAAGTTCCTACATCCTCTCAGTTTGTAGCCTCCTTCATTTTCTAAAAACTGTTTTTGAATATTGAATGGTAACGATATCCCACTGACTGTATAAAAGTTGTGTAAAAAGCCACAAGGTCATACAGTTTTAAAAGTCTAGATTGATAAAATAGAATAAAATAAAGATGTGATTTAATTATGTCATTCTCGAACATAATTCATATCTTCTGCTATGCTGTCATTTAACCTCTGTGCAATCTTTAGGAACTGGTCAAATTGGCATGCAGTAAGACTAGAAGGTTCTGCCCCAATCTCCCCAGTCCAATCAGAATCAAAATGGCTGGATGATAAGGACAAATCAGACCTCAAATTGACCTGCAAGAGTCCTGCAGTGCATGATGGGATTTCTAAAATGGAAATAAGAAAGGAGGAGGAACATCTTGCTTTAGCTCCTCCTAAACCACCCATGCCTATCCTCCATGCGGTTGCACCAGAACTAAAGAGGTGAGTTTTTTTTTACTAACTGAGCTGAGAGGTGTAATATAATTGTTATTGTGAGATATGTAGCTCAGTCAGCTTGATTTTTCTGAGTTTGTCTGATTCTGCTACAGAGATGACCACTATCAGTGTCTCTAAACTACTCTGAGTCAGTTTGACCACTCCAGTTCATCCAATAAAGAATTCTCTGGGCCAGTCTGGTTTAAAAGTTGGGTCAGTCTAGATTTTCCACATCAACTTTAACCAGTCTGGCCACCAAAAAAGTCTGGTTTTAGACCAGGTTTCAGTCTGACCCATTCATGATCTTCTTTGGGATTTACTGTAAGACAAAAACATCCTAAGGAGAATTATGAGAATAAATGTGACCACGCACAGAACAACATGTGAAACAGAAAGAAGAACACATCACAACAGCCACAATTTCCTGCCTCTAAAACTGTTGCAACTGACGACGTACAAGAAGAAGTGGGAGAGAAGAAAATAGACAGAAAACAACAGAAGGTTTCGGTCATTATCAGCATTTCTTTTTTAGAGCTTGTTTCGCCAGCAGTGAATGATCTGTTTACCAGCTGCTGACATGAAAACACAATTTCAACTAATTCAGGTTGTGAAACTGCCAATAATGTAAGGCTGAGCTTTTTTTTTTTTTTAGAGCAATGTGACAAATATTTGTCATGCCTCAGATTCTACAGAGGTCTTAGACATTTTAAAACAAAAGAAAAAAAATTGCTCCTGAGTGTTTTAAGAGAAGCTTTAGCTTGGATATATCCCAAGGCATTTTTTTAAACAGAAAAAACTCAGTTTTGTGTATTTTTTGTCTTCCATAGTCCACCAGCTCTCCCGCCTAAAAAGCGTCAGACATCGACAGTGCCTTGCCCATCTCCATGCAGGGTAGCTGTAGTGGCACCAATGAGACGAGAGACTGATGCAGCATTGGAGCAGGTACGAAAGCTGGTTTTCAGCCCTTTTTTCATTGCATCGCCGTAATCATCAGAGCGGACGCAGCTGAATTATTTGGATCAATTATTTTAATCTTATTTTCTTTATATATGTCCCCCATCATGAGAAAAATTCCACATGAACATGTAAAAAACATCAAAAAGACCATTTTCATTGGAGTGAGTCTAAAGAAACATAAAGCTTTTACATCTGACGACATGGTAAATCTATGTCGAAGCATAAGATAAAACTATGAAATTATATTTTTTATATTTTATTTTGTTGAACTTAACTTCTTTTGCTATGTTTTTGTGGGACTTTTATTTTTCTTTTCAAGAAATTCTGCAGTCCTGTATCTGATTTTATTGTCGGTTTGATAAAAACCAATATTTGGAGAAACAGATCCTTTAACAACTGCAAGAAGTCAAACCCACAACAGCTGAAAAAGATAAAATCCTATTTTCACACCATGTCTTATTGACTAGAACCTCAGCTGTCGTCACACTGCAGATTGCTCTGAAAAACCTCAAAAGGACAAGTCACAAAAAAAACCCACAAACCTCACAGTAGATGACATAATCTTTGGTTTAAGGGCTGTTTCAAAATCCAAAAAAAAAAAAAAACACATCTAGAGACAATAAGAAAGCTTCACAATGATCTCTGAGCTGTAATGAGGAGCTTCTGTAGAAAAACCTGAAACAAACACAACCAGAACAGCACCAACACAATGCAGGCTCTCACTGTAGAAAAGATATGTGGGACAGTAAAAAAAAAAAAAAAACAAGGACACAGGAACTCATTGGTCATCTTAACATTAGAGAATTTATTTACAAAGACAGGGAACTATCCCTGAACATTAAAAACCAATGTAAATATGCCAGATTTGAGCTATTAGCTGATTTCCATCTGCAGTCCCCTATAGCAGGTTTATGCAATAAAAAAATACAACAGATTCTAAGAGGAAGAGCTAAATTCAAATTCAAATTAATTTTATTTATATAGCACCTTTCATGACAAGAAAGACAGCTCAAGGTGCTGTACATAAAGACAAAAACAAATGCAGAGAAACACCAACTACTATCCGTACAATAAAATACATTAAATTAGCCCCGCACAGTAAAAGACACAAAGACAAACACCAGTGAAAACGAAACACAAAAAAAGAAAAACAGAGAGAGAGAAATCAGAAGGCGCCGTCTGCCCTGTCCTCCTATCGGCAGGGGTGTCATTATAGACCCAAACACCCCAACCAAGGGTGAGAAAACACTCGTAAACAGTCTCATTTAAAATAAAATAAACATGTTAAAATATCATAAAAATTATACAAGTAAAATTCTAGATTAAACAGATATGTATACGATAAAATGTCATAAAATACATGAAGAAAAATTCTAGATTAAGCAAATAAAATAATAAAATGATGTGATAAAACATCATAAAACGTAAAAAGAACAAAGAATAAATATATATGTGATAAAATTTAAAATATAAGAGTAAAAAATAGTAGATTAAACAAGTAAAATGCTAAAATAATGTAATAAAACATAAAAAGACATCAAATCTAATTAAAAGCTAATCTAAAAAGGTGTGTCTTTAATTTCTTTTTAAAAACCTCCACAGTAGATGAGGCCCTCACATCCTCAGGTAGACTATTCCACAGACGAGGCCCGTAGTGTCTAAATGAGGCCTCGCCGTGGCTTTTTGTCCTGACCCTGGGGACCTTCAGCAGGCCTGCACCTGAGGACCTAAGGGCTCTAGGAGGTTCATATGTTAAAAGCAAGTCGGATATAAAAGAAGGACTAAGACCATGGACACTCTTAAAAACTATTAAAAGAATTTTAAAATCAACCCTGAAGCTGACAGGGAGCCAGTGCAGAGATTTTAAGATCAGTGTAATGTGCTCTCTCTTCCTAGTTCTTGTTAAAAGGCGTGCAGCAGAGTTCTGGACTAGCTGCACGCGATAAGAAAGATAAGAATATAAAAAAATGCAAAACACAATAGAAATGCAGTACTAAACTAAACCACATATAACATTTTAACATCAGTGTCTGTTAAGTCATGAAATATTCTGATCTTAATACTCTGGACACTACAATAAACATAGAGTTCAGCCATGAGGAAGAAACAAAACACACCATAACCTTCATGGGCATGACGATAGCAAAAAAATAATAATAGAAAAGCCAGACACACAGACCAGGACTTGGTATGATCACCTGCACAACACACTGTCAGTTTTTAGCATCGTTTTACGTAAACCCAAAAGCCTGTACAATTACATATAATTAAAATAAATTCACACAGTACGTAAAAAGTACATAAAATTGCAACAAAAGTGAAGGACGGCAAAGAAGACTGACTTGGAGCAGCACTTATGTTAGAATAAAAACATGGAGGTTTCTTATCCTATCTTATCCTCTTGTCACATTAGAACAATGAAGCTAGGGTTTGCAGGCTGAAAGATTCTTTCCACAGAGGTGGCTCGAAAGTCGGTTTGAGTTGGACGTCCTTCAGGGTTCAGCAGACCCAAATGATCCTCCTCAGGCCAATGAGTTAAAAGAGATCCGTCCAGATAGCGCAGGAACAGTGCCACTGCAAAAACTGAATCTTAAGACGGTAAAAATGTTTTATTTTCTGTATTGCAGGAAAAAAAAGTCATATCAAGAACTTTTTCTATTGCAAAATAATCTTAGTTTAAGAAAACGCATCTTAGTGAATAGAACTAAAATGAGATTAGTAGGACCAAAATCTCTTTTGAACTCTACTCACAGGCAGTTGGAGTGGTGCATTCGGCTTTGGAGGTGCAGCCAAAGCCAAAACAATGTACTCACAAAACTTTTTTAAAATTAAAAATTCTAGAAATATTTAAAGGTAGCTTGTGATTATTATCAAATGTTTTTAAAAGTAAAATGCAATGGGTTTGTTAAGATGTTAAATAAATGATAGAGGTAAAACAAAAATAAATGTCTGTGTATCAAAGTAAAACTTTTTGTTGTTTTTCTTTCACAGCGCACAGAAAAACCACAGTTGTCTTGTAAAAATCTTCTGAATCATAAGTTCTCTCATTGATCAATGAGCAATCTGTCATGACATTACCTGGAACGATGCCTGTGAATGGGTAGTATATGATTATGACAGTCATCATCAGATTTGTAAAATGGAGAAGATTGGCAGATCCTGTCAATATGGGCCGTCTGCTGCAATAACTGCACCTATTTATACTTTTGAGGAAGCAGCACAAGGAAATGGTTCTGCAAAGATAGAAGAATGTTGGAAAGCTACTGTGACATCCCAGATGTGGAAAATAGTAACTTGAAGCAACAAAAAAACACCACATTGACAGGAAACCTTCTATTTATACTTAAACATATTCATAGACTGGGGTTATATTAAGCCTAACTCACAATTTGGGGATTATACTGTGAAATTTTCAGAAATGGAAAATTTTCATTAAAGATGTATTTATTTCCCTCTTTGTGAGTTTGACAGATCAGCACATTTTTAGAGAGAAGTTCATTTTTGCTCACAAACACAGTCTGGGGGCCGTGAGTTTCCATCAGCCTGTCCTCAGCTTCATTTTGGTATCCTTTCATTACTCTTTTTGTATAAATTACGTTTCCTGACATAAATGAGACAAATTTGAAAAGGTCATTGGTTTACATTTAGGCATACAAGTGATCAGGGTCAGGAAGTGTGCCCCATCCAACTGACTTACTGTTAAACTGGTCTGCAAATACATCAGTCTGATAAGTATTAAAAGATTCTGACAAAACAAGTGGTCACATGACTCACTGGTTTCTGTTGAGCAACTTTGGAACCAGGGTTTTGGCTCCACGATCTTCAAAGGTTTAGATAGCACTAAAACCATATGTCTGCCTCCAACAGTTGGTAGATGTTTCGTGGGAAATGTACAAATCTTGCAAATCTGGCTTCAGGCTTTTTCTTTCACAGCTCTATTCCGATACATGAAAGACTTGGTGTCTTTGGTAACTTGGCCTGGGTTTGAGCTCACGACCTTCCAGTTACAGGGCGGACACTCTGACTACAATAGCAAAGTTCAAATGGCTAAATTTTCAACTTTTCAACGTTTAATGGACGTGCGTTTTGTATAGAGCCCGTTAAACTGTAGTGGAAGCTTGTGTGGCTTGAGAAATTTGAACGCAAAAGCTTGGCATCCGCGTCTAGACATGTTTTCATAGACTTTTCATTAGAAGTGGTAGCTTATACACTTATTACGATGCCGTTGTGTACGAAACTTAAGGCTTATGAATTCAACAGAAACATGTTCATAACAAATGGCGCACTTGCTTGAGCACAGTTATTAAATGCTCTGCAAAAACGGAATCTTCAGAAAGTAAGAACTCTTATTTCAAGAAGACTGCCTTTCACGAAAACTAATTTAATACAAAGGTTTTTCTTTACCAAAAATAATTTTAGATTTGAGAAAACATTTTTTAGTAACCTGAATGTTTTTCTTAAAAGAATAATTCTCAGTTCTTACCCCACTGGAATTTTTTTTCTTATTAATTTTAAGAATTTTCAGCTTATTTTTAGGGATCCTGTTTTTGCAGTTTATAAAGCAAAACACTGAGGTAATATCGAAATCACCGTACAAACAAAAGCAAAAGAAGAAAATAGAAGCATCGTTTTAACAACGAAAACAAACTCCAACAAACGCCGTGATGATGATCAACTCTGATCTGACATGTGTTGCAGGATGACAGCTGCCTGAAACGCCTCTCTTCCTCTGCAAACTCTGGTGTGTGGAACTCACTGTGGTAACACACACTCACAGGCACACGAAAAGACCTACATGTTAGCAGCAGGGGAGGAGTGAGGTCATTTCCTGCTCCAACTTCCTGTCTGCTTCAAGATGTTGCTCATAGGTTCCCCCTGCTGGACTGCCTTTCACAAACATCTTCACCTTACAAGAACACAATAAGAGCAAGGTGTGAAGACAGCTTCATCATTCCAGTCAGGCTGGTCCTCATAGCTAAAGAAGTCTTACACTCATCCATGTGGAATTTCGAGAGTTTAAGTTAAATTTAACATTATATATTCTTCTTGCATGCTTGGAGCTTCTCAAACACTGGAACGGAGTTTTGACTGTTGTGGGTTCAGGTTTCTGATTCAGTCTATAGCTCAAACCAGGCCTTGACCTTCACTGTCTTGACTTCAGATGACGACCCTGATTACGAGTTTCTCCACACGGATCTGTCCCTCTCTGAGCAACTTCCCAATCTTCCTCTGGCTACCTTGTGTCCTGCCCTTCCAGAAAAGAGGCACCAGAGCAGTACAGGTGAGAAAACACCTGTTAGTGCTTCTCATCTGTTTCTGTCTTTGGTCATTGGTTCTCTTCTGGATTTGGCTGCACACCCTGTACCCCTGTTCCAGGTCCTGAGGAACTAGAGTCTTCCCCTCTGTCCTCCACTAAGACCCCCCCGCCCCTTCCTGAGAAGAAACATCATAGTGAGTATACAGACAAAGCTAGTGTAGTTTCCTTTGTTTTTTAAGAAGTCATCTATTCAACTGTCTGTCTTTTTCTGCTTTCAGTCCATCAGTACCTGCAGCTCTGTCTACCCTACAGCGATGACTCTGCGGCCATGTTCTATCAGAGACACAACAGCAGGCAGCCAGACATGGACACTACCCAACAGCTGTGCAATGACTCTACACCCCAAGTCCAACCCCTCCCTGCTCCTGCACTGCCACCAAAGAAGAAGCAGCAGGAGGTAAAGCAACATGTTCTGTGCGCTCATGCTTTTTGGCCACTCGTATTGATCACTTCTATGATTTTCCTTTCCAGGATTCTTCTGATACAGAGAGTGAAGACAATAGGAGCAGACTCATGTGAGATGCTTCATGCGTGTACAAACACCCACACAGATCTAATTATCCTCAGCCACGCTACAACACTGGAGATGTTGATGCTCAGAGCCTCAGAACTTCTCTTTGCTTTACAGTGAAGAAAGGTGTAGTGCAGGAGGTTGAGCTCCGTCCCCAGAGCAGTGAGGGAGAACAGGTGGAGGAGATGCTCCTGACCAATCAGGAAAAGATCAACTGTAGGATCACAATGAAAAACGAGGTACATTTTAACCCTTTTTGTATTTCTCTTGTGTTATGGTGGCCTAACTGCATCTTTCACCTCTTCAGGATGAAGATGGACCAGAGGTGAAGGCTGCCTCTCCTGAAATATTGTTGGTCTACGCCTCAGAGCTCAGCAGCAGCGGTCAGTTCCAACAACAAATTACAACTATCTCAGGGTTTTTACCGAAGACTAGCATTGTTTAGCTAGATGGTAAAAATGGAAGACACCAAGTCATGCAGACATTAAGAACACAAGAAGCAGACTTAAATATATTTCTGTAATGCTGTGCATGACCTTTAACCCCATTATTTAACCCCATGTTGCTAATTTTCAATGTACCATTAAAGGACCTATATCCTGCAAAATCAACTTTTTGGAGCTTTTAGGGGCATTATGTTACCGCCTCACAAAAACAATCCCAAAGCGGTATTTTAAACCATTTCTGAGTATTCCTTTAAAAACCTGGCTCTGAGCACCAGCCCCTCCTAATCCACAAAAACAAGTAGTTCCTCACATTGAGACAAAGATAAGTGAGGTACAGTCCCTTCCAAGAAGAGTCTGCGCTGCTAGAGCCAATGCCAGTCCTCAGAGATCAAGTTGTCCTACTTCTGAGTAGGAAAATGAGCTGCAAAAACAACTCATATTTGATTTTAAAAAGTGTTTTTTAGTGTGCCAAAGGTAATAGATTATCATATATATGGATATAGTTTACTCTGAAAGGCTTAAGAATAGCATGACATTGGTCCTTTAAATCTTGTGCTCCCCTCATGCATTGAACACTGAAGATATACACAATTGGCATTTTTAAATTGGAAACAACATCAGGCATAAGGGGGTCAAACATGGTCAAAAGTCCAATGATAAAGGACTTTGTTTCTGAATGAAACAACGCAATAATTTTCACTACTTTCCCACCTCTCTAATGACCTCTACTCCACAATATCAGGGAAATAACAGCAGAAAAGTGGCACCCAATGCAAAGCTGACTTTGTTCTTGTTGTTTTTGACCCATTTAAACATTCCTGGTTCCATCCGTTGAACCTTTTGCTGCTTGGAGAAAAACAAGCTGCTTTTGAACCAGCACAAACAGTATTACTAGCACCAAGCAGACAGAATGTGGAGCTACAGAGTAGTTTCACAAATCTGGCTTTGGTGCTTTAAAACAGTCTACTTTGACGATGGAATAGAAAATGCAAGAAAGACATGAAAAACAACTTCACATCTCAGGAGTCACAAAATTCAAGTCTTGAGTTCTTAAGATTGGGTTGGACTGCACTGCATTTAAATGATTTTTCATTAAAAAAAAAAAAAGTAGGTTTTTCTCCAATAATTTATCCAACTTTTCATCATCAGAACCCCGTGGATTCATAAATAGTCTTCATAAAATGTTCATATTGATAAGGATTTTACTAAGAGAAATCAATGATGTCCTTTTTAGGATTTAAAAAAAAAAGGTCCCAGGTTATAATTTATTGGTAGATAGGAAATGAGGGAACAGATTATGTCTCAAGTTCAAGTCTCCACTTCTAAATTTATACAAAATTAAGCCAGGATCAGCACCAAATGGCTCTACCTCTGCAGTCAACTTCTGATCTGCAGGTTTGTAATTTTGTTCTGTCTGCCTATTTGTGTCCTTGGGCAAGACGCTGCCCGCACAGCTTCCTGGAGCCTGTTTGGTGCCTTGCATTGCAGCAAGCAGCTGTGTGTGTGAGGAGGGTGAAGGAAGTGTGATTTGCAAAGCACTGTAGTTGGTGAAATGGTTTTGTAAGAACAGGCCGCTTGCAACGATGAACAGAACTATGAATAAATAGAACGGGTGAGAATTCTGAGAACAGTAAGGAAAGAACAGCTCCTTGAAGATCGATCCCGGACTATTTGACTGTGACCAGCCCGTAACCCGATAAAGTGCTTCTAAACATCTATGTCTTTTCAGAGGACGAGCTTTTTTGCGAGGCCTTCCTCTGCACTTACCGAAGCTTCATCAGTCCTGACAAAGTCATCCGCAAACTGCAGCACAGATATCCTTAAGCAGTGACTCATGCTCTTCTGTTACTTTACACACAAATCTGAGAGTTTGTGTTTGTTTTCGCGTCTTGAAACTGCAATTGTCGGTCCAAATGAATTGCTGTGAACCCTTAACTTGAAGCACATACAAACACCTTTGTCAGGAAGAGGAGCCTGGAAACGGGGAGGCGGCTAAAAACACTTTCCATCTGCTGGTCAGAGTGGTAGATGAACTCAGGTGAGACACTCACATGCACCTCTGAACCCATCAGAAGCTTTTGTTTTGTTAGCTTGTTGATTACAGCGAGACAATGGGTGGCTGTGGCTCGGAATAGTCGTTCCCAGGTTTATTCCTGGCTTCTATTGTCTCATGTGGAAGTGTCTTTGGACAAAACCCTGAACCCTTCCTTTCACGGCTCTAAGGGATGGCACTATTCATCACTACCAAATCCGATTCCCTGATTGGTCAAAATTCAACCTGGTTCAATTTCAATGCGTGTTCAATGGATGTTTTGTACCTAGAGCCCAAAAACTGTCCTAAAATGTGTGTAGTGACATGTGAACACCAGAGTTTTGAACGCGTAAGCCCAAAACGTGCCTTTACTTGCATTTACATAGACTTTTTATTAGAAGTAGTAACTTAAAAGCGCGTTGTAAAGGGCGACGTAAATGTAGCATTAGAAGACAAGCGTGGATATGTACCTTTTACAATTATTCCAAGGTCAGAGAAGGTTCTCATTCATTCCAGGTGACGTTTATCTTAAAGTTGCGTTATGGTAACTGGACTTAAAGTCTTGGCAACGTTTTTAAGTAGGAAATTTAAATCCAGTTGCTATGAAAACTAGACTAATGAAAAAAAGTGAACCTTCTGGACAACTACTTATACAGTATGAGGTAAGAGCATCAAAGGGGAACCAAATTCCATTCTGAATAATTGTTGAAATCCCAAACTTTCATGAGACCAGTTGAACATATTGGAACATAGAAATCAGATTCCAAAAAAAAATATGCTGAAAAGACAATTTAAATAAACTTTTTGGAAAAAGTCAATACTCAAACACCAGACGAGCAGACGGCTAAATCTCCCTCCATTCAGACATCTGCTCTTGACTGTCTGGTTTAATGCCTATAGAAGACAAAAGAACAATAAAGTTGAAGCTGTCTGAGCTTCGGTTTCATAAATAACACTGTGTCTGTCCAGTCCTGTAGAACTCGAGCCTGATTTGCTGCTTCTCTTGGTGGACCTGGTGTTCAGCCTTCTAACGGATGGAAAGCTGGACTTGGCTCACCTCCTGCACTCCAAATTCCTGTCCATAATAGACAAGCGTTGGAAGCTAACTGGTTCTCCTCGTTCCTTCTGCCCCCTCGCTTCCAAAGGTGTTGCTGCCAGGTAAGAAGTCTCTCCTGATCGGACGTCAGTAGGAAATGTTGGGCTGTCGTCGGTCAGATCACCTCGTCCATGTTCCTGTTCCACAGACCTGGAACGCTGTTGGACTACAGGAGTCAGGATTTAGCCGAGCAGCTGACTCTGCTGGACTCTCAGCTCTTCTTCAGGATCGAGGTTTACACCATTCTTTGTCTATCTCACCTCTATGGTTGTCACCTGCCCGTCACCTGCTTGTCTGTTCTGTCCAGCTTCCAGAAGTATTGCTGTGGTCCAAAGAGCAGAATGAGGAGAAGAGTCCCAACCTGACAAAGTTTACTCAACACTTCAACAATGTCTCCTTCTGGTAAAAAAAAAAGGACAAGTCCACTATTTCCTTCTGCTCTCTAAACTACCGAACTCTGATCCAGGGGTCTGCAACCTTTCACATCTGAAGCGCCACTCGGGTTGATTTCTTACTGACTACAACCTACTAAGAGCCTCGAAGTCTTACTTCACCCTTTAGAAAAAAAGAAACTGATTTGTATTTATGTTACTGTTACCATTATGATAAATATAAATGAACTATGTTTTGGCATAAAGAAATCATAAAAACAAAATAGCTCTTATTTCTAAATATGAAATGGTTTACATGACTTCCTTTCAAAATAAAAGACACCCTGTGCTACATAGCATCATCTCAATGCAGCAAATTTAGCAATAAGGTAGTTTGAAGTCAGCAGTGAAAAGACAATACGCACAATTTGTTTTGCTGTTGTTGGTGCATCTCAGCTAAAAAATCATAAATCGGAACTAATTAAGTGACCCTTACAGTATTTTTCAGACAATGAGACACATTTAAATTCTTGAGTTTTTCCAACAATCCGCCTTAGTATCCCGGTGCATCTTATGCAGTAATTCTGCCTGTGCTCACTGATCTCCAATTGATTTTCAGTGGTACACAGCACTCCAAAATCTGTCTAAATGTTTTATTATGAGTTTGGTAAACTACAATGCTGCACCAGTTGATGGAATGTTGGAACATTATGGGTACTGCAGTCAGGAGCTTCACGGAGTGACAAGCCCAATCCTTCAACTGTTTGCAAATAAGTTATATAAGTGACCTACCTGGCTGATTTATTTACCTTGATGTGGCTTGTAGTCCCAAAAGCACTTTTCTTTTTTTTAATTGAAAACATTTTTATTTTTCTTTAACCAAAGAGCCACAAAAAAGAGCCAGCCTGCGGTTGCAGGTTGCAGACCCCTGTTCTAAACTATCAGTTGGAAAACTTGTTGTCAGACAAGAAGCATATGATTTAGATTTGAAGTATAGTAATCTGGTTATGGATGTATGTATTGATGTTAAATGATGTGTGCCTTAAAGGGTTCGTTCAGTCATCATCCTTCAAGAAAAAGCTCAGGACAGAGAGAAGCTGCTGCTAAAGTTCCTGAAGATCATGAAGGTAACCTCCATTCAAATGGGATTTTCCAATATCGATACAATCAATTTGTTTCATTTTGAAACAATTTCCTAGTGGTATAGCTCGATTCAATTAACAACTTGCCTCAAACAGTTCAATCTGGTTGAAATGTAGTAATATAACAAATTTATCGCTGGAGTTTTTCAATCATTTCCTCCCTAATTTCTTCTAATGTGACATTGAATTAGAGCTGTTTGAATTGCTTACTTAAGGCTGTTAAATTGTATGCCTTTCCTTCAGCACTTGAGGAAACTGAATAATTTCAACTCATACTTGGCCATCTTATCCGCACTGGACTCTGCTCCCCTGAGACGTCTTGACTGGCAGAAAAATACCACAGAGGTCCATTTAAGATTGTTATTATTTTCTTTTTTTGTTGTTGTTCTCCAAATGACTTTTCATCATTAATTTTTTTGTGTTTGTTTTATCCCAGAGCCTGGAGGAGTTGAGCTCCTTGATTGACAGCTCGTCTTCTTTTAGGGTCTACCGAGCAGCTCTAGCTGAGGTGGAACCTCCCTGCATACCTTACCTGTAGGTTTATACCCCTCGCTTTAACAGGCTTTTTCTTTTTTTTAAACAAAGTCCTTAACTTCAAAGCCTGTATGGGTGTGGTGCTGTCACCTCACCTGTCTCTGTGTGCAGAGGGCTGATTCTTCAGGACTTGACCTTTGTTCACCTGGGGAACCCGGATAATGTGACGACATCTCAAGGTTCAAAAGTGAACTTTTGTAAACGCTGGCAGCAGTTCAACATCCTCGACACTCTCAGAAGCTACCAGCAAGTGTAAGATTTCTGTTGGAGTTGTACTTTTATGCTTGTTTGGAGTATTCCTGAGTACTGAATGTGTATCTTCCTGTCCAGGGCCTACTCCCTGCAGCCTGACAATGACATCATTTCATTTTTCAATGACTTTAATGACCACCTGGCAGAGGAAGCTCTGTGGGAACTGTCCCTCAGGATCCGCCCCAGAAATACTCCTCGGACCAACCAGAGATGAGTAGTCGTGATCTGGAACCCTGATGTTCTGCTATCGACCAATCCAAGGGGAAGCGGGAATTAACCACACTGTCAAACTGGTTTACACGGACAGTCATCATCGATAACAACAGATTGTAAAAAAAAAAAAAAGATAGAAACGAATTCTGCCTCGTGCTACCCTGAACTCTACTGAACTCTACTTGCTCCTGACTAAAGCCTTAGTCACAAGTGCCCTTAGGGGTGGACACTGGCTTTCTGCAGGTGAAAAATGAGCAAATCTGGACAAGTCACACAGGTGGCCTGCACAAAACATCAAGGTTGTAGACTGCTCAGTGAGCCCATGGAGCCAAAATCTTCATCCACATTTTTTTCCACGAGCATACTGCGGGTATCAAGTAGAAGCAAACGTTTAAACAACAAGCAAGTGTAAAGTAAAGCTACCTTCACACGCTCCTCGGCAACGCACGTGGAAGCAACCACTTCCAATGAAAAGCTTATGTAAACGCCTGTACATGTGCACGTTTCGGGCTTCCGCACTCAAAACTCCCATTTTCACTCGTAGCTATGCAAGTTTTTACAGTCGTTTTCAGCTTCTACATACAAAATGTGGGACCATTGAACACATGCTGAACCAGGCTGAACTTTGACCAATCAGGGACTCGGGCTTGGTAGTGATGTATGGATGGTGCCCTGTTTAAGTCACGGGAGTGCCAACTGTTTGAAAGTTGATCATGGAGGGGAAATTAATTATGTGTTTTGTACCCGGCTGGAATTGTAAGACACCAAGTCTTTTATATATCATAGTAGAGCTGTGAAGGACAAAGCCTGTGGGCATGATTCATCAGATTTGCACTGTTTTGACATTTTGCACCAAGCCTTTTCCAGCTGTGAGTTCGTGCACTATGGGGTAGCAGCAGTTGAGCGTGAACACCGAATGCTTAAATAACCCGCGTTCCGTGCATTTTTGAACACTCATTACATGCTCATTGTGTTTGTAGCATATGAAGTAGGGATGACGCAGGCAGGCCATATGAACTTTTCATTTTTTCAAATCCTGCAGACTGCACAAGTGCTGTTCATCTCACAAGTGCAGCCTGACTGTTAGAGATGAGGAAATTAGACAATTAGAGCGTAGTTTGTGTGGTAATATGGGTGTCCTACTGGTAGTCATGGACCCAGACATCCCAAAAACCTGCAGTAGCCGTACAGGTCAGCCTCCCATGTGGGTGCATGTGACTATGGCTTAAACTGGTCAATATCTGACACAAAGAATATGAGAGCAACAAATATTGTGACTTCTGATGTGTTTTTTTATGGTGCAATATCATGATTACTATTTGTATTTAATAGAAATCACAGGTTAGCTTAAAGCTGGCCAGAAGTATTGAGGAGCCAGGTGGTGTTCAACAGGTTTTTGCATGATGTGCCTTTATTATGAAAAATGTGCAAAACAAGATGTAAAATAAACAAAAACAGTTGTCTGTTTTTGTAAAGTAACTAGAAGATGTTTCAAAGAGAATGGCCTAAAAGAAAAATGACATCTTTAAAGTCCCACACAGATAAATCTTTGTATCTATTTTAAAATCGTTCCCAGTGGTCTTTTAATTATAATTATGCTGATTTAAGCCAAAAAAAAAAAAACTGTCATCGTCTAGTAGACGTAGTTTCTGCAAATCGGCAGGAGTTCATTCGAAATTCACTTCTGCATTGTTGGCAGGTCCTCCCCCATTACTGATAACTGTTTACTAGTCACAAAGCAGAATATTTAAGTGAGCCTGACTCAAGGTGCTCAGGGATGCAGACTAGGCATCAAATGTTACAGACAAACGCAGCACATTCCTCTCACAGAGGAAACCTATCTGTATGTATAGAAAACAAGAAAATAGTCCTGTTACACCGTCCACTTTTGAGGCAGAATATATATTTATAGCGTCAGGAATGCATTTCAAGTCACCTCAGAAATGAACGTGACAGCCAACTGTAGTACCTACGGACCTCCAGAAGAGGGCGCTGTTATAACGAATTTGAATTGAAGCTGCAGTAACAAACAATAGCAAAAGAAGAAACGAAAGGGGGGAAAAAGAAGGGAGAATTTGGAACCGAGCTACACATTCAGGAAACAATCATCATATTGGACATAAATCATTCGTGACGACAGATTTTATTCTCCGGTACGGTTCGTGGCGGTAGCCTCCCGCTAAACTTGAAGGGGTGAACCGAATCGAAGAGGGCGGATCGAGGAGAAAGACAGCAGGTGAGTCGTAGCATGCAGAAAGAAAGAAAAGACTCCTGTGTTCTGTAGAACTTTATGTAAACGGTTTCCAGAACAAACAAACAGTGCGCATGCGCAGATGTCACGCGCACAGGTACGCGTACTGCTGCTGCAGGTCCGAATTGCTGTGAAGTTATTCCTAACTCATTACAAGAATTTTTTAAGGTAAATCTTTATTTAAGAAAAAGAACAATAAACTGTTCATCAATTGTACATGATATAAAATAAATAAATACAAGGAAATTATGTTAATCCATGGAAGCTTAAAAAAGATGATAGATTTTAACTGCTTTTTCATTAGTACTGGATTAAACAGGTCTGTTGTATTATTTATGTATACTCTGGATTAAACAGAGTATAAAATATCTCTGATTTTTTGTTTTTAAATGTTTTATGAATAGGATATTTTTCAACAAGATCAAGAGATTTATCAAATAGAATTGTGAATATGACTTATTTCCATAACCAATAAACCAAATAGGGTGTTTATTTAATATCCAAAAGAAATGTGGATTATTATCTGACTATTTGGTCCGAACTAATTCAGCAAGTTTACAGGTCTAAAATATATCAATTAACATATAGTTTTTATTGAGATCTTTTGAACCATTGCATGAATGAATTTGTTGGATGAAATCTATGTACGATACAATGATAGATTTCGCTGACAGCTCCTGATTGAACCTTCATATGTATGGAAGCATTTGTGGAGCATAATTAAAAAGAAAAGGCAAAACCAGAAATGCTTTTTCATTTTCAAAATGAAGCTGCATTTTTTGACTCAAAATTAAAATGAAAAAGCAATCCACCAAAATGCTTTTTAATTTCCTTCCTCAACACAGCTTATTCTGTCACTTAATTAAAATTAAAATGAAAATGGTATTTGACATTTCATTTTCAAATTGTTCTCTGGTAAATGTGTAGCATAATTCATTCAGAAATGTCTAATTTGACATTTAAAATGGATTAACAGAAATGCTTTTTCATTTTCAAAATGAAGCTGCATTTTTTGACTCAAAATTAAAAAGAAAAAGCAATACTTCAAAATGCTTTTTAATTTCCTTCCTCAACACAGCTTATTATTAAGTTCACAACCAACTCAAAGCCGTCTTCTCTGCCGCTAACACAGTCTCCTCGTGGTGTGTTTGTGTGTGTCTCTCAACGGCCGGACACACACGACGAAAGCAGTGACGTCATCGCCCCGCCTCCCCTCTGCTAATGCTCAGTGAGAAAGAATTTTGCAACAAGTCTCCCAGGGTGGATGTGAAAATGCAAATGCAATCCCCTCTTTGCATTTTCGTTTTAATTATGACACAGAATAAGCGGTTTTAAGTATAAAATGAAAAAGCATTTTGAAGTGTTGCTTTTTCATTTTAATTTTGAGTCATTTGATGCAGCTACATTTTGAAAATTAAAAAGCATTTCTGTTAATCCATTTTAATTGTCAAATTAGACATTTCTAAATGAATTTTGCTACACATTTACCAGATAACTTTTTGAAAATTAAATGTCAAATACCATTTTCATTATCATTTTAATTAAGTGACAGAAAAAGCTGTGTTGAATTATAAAATGAAAAAGCATTTTGAAGTATTGCTTTTTCTTTTTAATTTTGAGTCAAAAAATGCAGCTTCATTTTGAAAATGAAAAAGCATTTCTGTTAATCCATTTTAAATGTCAAATTAGACATTTCTGAATGAATTATGCTACACATTTACCAGAGAACAATTTGAAAATGAAATGTCAAATACCATTTTCATTTTAAATTTAATTAAGTGACAGAATAAGCTGTGTTGAGGAAGGAAATTAAAAAGCATTTTGGTGGATTGCTTTTTCATTTTAATTTTGAGTCAAAAAATGCAGCTTCATTTTGAAAATGAAAAAGCATTTCTGGTTTTGCCTTTTCTTTTTAATTATGCTCCACAAATGCTTCCATACATATGGGGGTCATGTGACTCCAGTCGTAGAAGTGGAATAACATTATCAAGAAAAGACTGAAAACGAAATAATTTGTTTATCTTCCAAGACATAAAAAGACAAGCACTGTCTGTGATGACCAAGACATTCGTCTAAAAGTACTTCATGTAGTTTGTGACCTGTTTTTTTATTTTATTTTCTTGCTCGTTTTGTTTGTTATTTTTAAATAAAAGCGCCTGCAGAAAAACTAACTCCAGAATACATTACAGATTACTTGCAGTTGTTATTTGGAAGTAATCCCTGCTTTACACTATTACTATCTTAGTACTGTGATGCATTACATAAATCCTGTTCTAAGTTAATTTCTTTTATAATTCTTATGAAAGTACGACACAACATCTGATGGGACACAAGAAGAACAACTTGAGAACTCTCCATTTAGGTCAGTTGAGTCTGTAAAAATGAAATCAAAGAAGAGGAACTGAACTAGAGAAGCTGAAGTCTGTGTGCCAGCACATTTGGATTAGAAATTAAAAAAAAAAAAGTTACATTTATAAAAGGTTTCAAGTGGCCACCAACAGAAAGAAAAAAGGTAGTTTGTGGCATTTCTTTTTTTATGCCTCATCACAATGTTCAGATTCATTTTTGGTGGTTTTTCTGTTATAATAAACACATTACTGACCGTGTAATAAGGACAGGGATCGGCTGGAGCAACCCCATAACTCCGATAGGGATTCAGCGGATGGGTTGATTCCTTAAAGCAGGGGTGTCAAACTCATTTTCACCGAGGGCCACATCAGCATAGTGTTTGTCCTCAAAGGGCCAGATATAACTTACACATGTAACTAAATGTAATGACAAATAAATGTAACTACTCCTTAATATTAACTAATTCATTATTTATTTACTATAAATTTTTAAAGTGACAATTACAGTTGCATAGAAAACATATGTTTGCTTGTTCCTCTAGCATAAATCATTTTACATTTGATTCTATCAGGTTAGGTTATATGGACAATGTTTAAATCCTAATGTATAGTTGCCAAATCCGATATTTCAAGTCTTTTTCCCCCAAGATATGAATAAATACACACCAATTTTTTTATTTTATTTTAAGAAATTAAAAACTTTTTTGCTCTTGCGGGCCACATGAAATGACATGGGGGGCTGCATTTGGCCCCCGGGCCTTGAGTTTGACACATGTGCCTTAAAGAAATGCTAGGTTTCCTGGTTTGCTTTTAGAAATGAGATCATATCCATCCCTCCATTCATTTTCTTAGCCTGCTGTATCTTTTTTGGAGTCGGTGGGTTGCAGGAACCTGTTACGGTTACTGCTACTGTTGGGCGAAGGCGCGCTACACCCTGGACAGCACGCCGGTCTGTGCCAGGGCCACACATACGCACTCTCACACATGCACACTTAGGAACATTTTAGAGTGACCAGTAGACCTGTAAAGCATGTTTTTGGACTGTGGGAGGAAACCGGAGCGCCTGGAAAAAAAACCCCACACATGTAAGGGGAGAACATGCAAACTCCACACAGAAAGATCCCAGCCAGGATCTGAACCAGGTGAGGTAACCACAGCGCCACCGTGCTGCCCCGTGAGGTCATTAAAATATTTAAATCCTTTGACGACAAGAAAATTAACCCAGGTCCCTCAGATCCGATTGGTCACTTTTTGCAGAGGAGCTGTTATTCCTGGGTTTTCTGGAGAATGAAGTTTTTCCTTCAGACTGTTGTTAGTGTAAAGCTGGTTTTAAGAAGAGGAAGCTTCCGTCCGTCCACGTGTCCACACAGCCTGCAGCAGTCGCAGGAGAGGAAAGCATCTCTGCTCAGCCGAGACAGACTTTACCGCTCTCAGACTCAATTCAATTCAGTTTTATTTGTTACAGCACAGTCGTCTCAACTTCACTAATTGTACTTAGGAACTAAATCGCAGCATTTGGTCAAAAACTATACAAATGCAGACCAAAGCAAACATGTTTTAGTTGGAGTCCATCTTTATTTGCTCTGTTGTGTTCCTCCTTGTTGTTTTCTCTCTCAGCCGCTTCCAGAGATGCTGCAGCTCCCCCTTGTGGTCACAGTTCAGGTGGACCTGGTTCTGGTTCTGATCAGCTCGCTGGCCCTCCTGACTCGACTCAGCTGCCTGAGCTACCCCAACGCGGTGGTGTGAGTGTTTGTTTTCTTTGAGCCGTGCTGCAGCAAACGCCACCAGGTTCTGACTGCATCTGTCCAAACTGTCCGTGCAGGTTCGATGAAGTGTATTATGGCCAGTTTGTGTCTCTGTACATGAAAAGGATTTTTTTCATCGATGACAGCGGACCCCCCCTCGGACACCTCCTTCTGGCTCTTGGAGGTGAATCGAGCGACATCTTTTCTGACTCTCCAGCTGGCTTGTTCCTTCATCTGCTGTGTTCTGACTCTTCCAGCCTACCTGGGAGGATTCGACGGCAACTTTGTGTGGAATCGGATCGGAGCAGGTATCGGCTGCAATCTTCTTTAATCCAGTTTAAAATGGAACCGATCCGTTTCTTTCAGATCAACACACCAGTGAGACTGGAGAGTTTTGATGGTTAAGAGTAGCTTGAAATTTAACAGTTGTTCATTGAATGAATCCCCGTGTGTGTTTTTGTGTGCAGAGTACCCCATGGGCATGAACGTGTGGAGTTTGCGGCTGCTGCCAGCTCTCTGCGGGGCGCTCTGTGTTCCTCTGGGTTACCTGCTGGCTCTGGAGCTGAAGTTCTCTCACGTTTCGGCTCTCGGAGCCGCGGTGCTGCTCCTGCTGGGTGAGACACAAACACACCAACATGATTAAACCTGGGATTTGGAGCATTCAAGGACTCGTTTGAGTTTGGGGCAATTTAATGTTCTGTTTTAAAATCAAGCCTAGGATTTTAGAGAGAGTGTTTGCTCCTTGAACCAACAGAACCAGTCAGCCTGTGGTTCTGGAGAACTGGCACTACTTGAGGGTTTTTCGTTTCTTCTGTGTTTGGCGTCAGAGAACTCCTTGATCGTCCAGTCCCGGTTCCTGTTGCTGGAGTCGGTCCTCATCTTCTTTGTGCTGTTGGCTCTCCTGTCATACCTCCGTTTCCAGAACTCCACCAGCAGGTGAGGCTCTTTGAGTTTGTTGTGCCGCGCTTAAAAAAAGCACGTCTGGTTGAATATGTGATCATTTATTTTGTGAAGCCTTTCTGAACAAAATGTTCCCTGAGAAGATCTTAATCAAACAAAGATTCCTGACTAGAGCGGTACAATATAAGGAAAACTTGTGATGTGCGATGATAGTGATCAATATTGTTTTTGCAATACATGAACAAGTAGCGGGAAAAAAAAACACAACTAGCACATCATTTCCATTTCACTGCAGTAGTTTTGTTTGTAACCCTTGTGCTATCCTAGAAAAAACCCCGCCAGATTTCTTAAAGGTAAAATAATCTACATATTTTTATGATCATGAAAGTTATTTTCTTTCGAACAGAGAGTGGTCGCTGCAGCCGCGCGCGTATAAGCTCACTGTTGTGGCATAGAGTTCCAGCTGGAAGCGCTGCGCATAGGTTCCTCCCTACATGACAAATGCATTTGATCAATGAAATAACGCTGGAACACAGAATGAGAGGCCAGACAGAGAGAGTGAAAGAGAGATCTGGATGATAAGCACTCGCTTCATTACGCGGAGAAATACTGCAGCCGCCGCGGTGCGCGTTTGCCTTTTCAGTTCTCCTGTCTGAAGTTTATCCTTGACTTCTTGCTGCTCCATATCAGGGATCCCTAAACAAAATAGATGCGGGCTTGTGGAGGGAAGATTGCATTCACGACACGTGCGCAGAGCTGCGGGTGGCCGGCGCCCCCCTCTTTCTGCCAGTTGCTGGACCACAGTGTATGTCAATCAACGGTGGGCTGGCGACTGGGGGGAGGGGGCGGGATCTACCTGTGTGTGTGTGTGTGTGTGTGTGTGGGTTTGGTGAACGTTCTCCGTCTGAGTAAGAAGCTGGCTGTGCCTTTCGGTTCGTGCGGTAACCGTTCTGACATACAGAATTAATAAAGAGCTGTTTGACAAGGAATTTCAGGTCGGGTCGGGTCGGGCTTCAGATCTTACCTCTACTCTGTTTACACAAAGTCCTGTTATTTTACTGCCCCTCACAGTCCCAACCTAACATTAGCTGTGCAACCAGCCGTACAGTTCTGATCCAGATTCCAGCTCAGATGAGGTAAACAAAGACCTACATGGATCTATCTGTCTGACAGTGGGACCTTGCGACCCGCCCATTGTATAATCGACGTCACAAATTACAATTTTTTGTATGATCCTGATTTAAAACAATTTGGATAAAGAAATACTCAGAAATGTAATTTTAAGCTTACTTTCTTTAAACATATATTCCATTATCAGAAAAATGCCTCAAGAACATGTTAAAAACACCAGAATGGTTCTTAAACGACCGCTGATCCGCTCACAGGTGCCCCCACAAACATCTTCAACATTTGTTTTAGCCATACGGAACCTGTGGGCTTCAATAAAATAATAATAATAATAGATTAGATTAGATTTATCTGCTCTTTTCCAGACGCTCAAAGCGCCTTCATAGTGTCCATTATACATTCACTCCTCATTCATGCTTGGTGATGACAGAGGCCATCACCGGGACATTCATGCACATTCACACACCAGTGGATCCACACTGGAGGCAAGGAAGGGTGAGGTGTCTTGCCCAAGGGCACAACGTCAATTGACTGGGTGAGCGGGGATCGAACCCCCGACCTGCTCAACCGCCTGAACCACTGCTGCCCTTAAGATGAACTCCACCTCCTCTGCACTGACTTACTTCACACCGGAGAGTTTTCAGTCCCCCTCCCTGCTGCTCTGACCTGCACCTCCCCTCTGATTCCTCCTCTTCAGCTCCTGGTCCAGATATGGCTGGCTGCTCCTCTGTGGCGTCTCCTGTGCTGCCGCTGTCGGGTGAGCCCTAATCGGAGGTTTCCTGTCTGTGCGTGTTGTCTGGCGGACGCCTCAGCTTCAGTTTGACGTGTGTCTCTAGGGTGAAGTACATGGGGCTGTTCTCTTATCTGCTGCTGCTGGGCGTGGCTTCTGTGGACACGTGGAATGTGATTGGAGATCGAGCTGCTAGTCATGTAAGTTCCACAAAACACTAAAAAACTGGGTTATTGAGGATTTATCTAGTTTTAGCCTGTAGACGACTAGTATTTACCTGTGAAGGTGTGTCTGTTGGTGCGTTCAGGGACCTCTCAGCATGTGTGTTTGTCCTCATCAGGCTGACTGTGCTCATGAACATCTAATTTTAGTGTGGTCTGAATGTGTGTGTCTTGTGTAGCTGAGTGTGTGCGTGCAGTGTTTTTGTCGATTCATGTGCCTCCTGGTTGTTCCTGCACTGCTCTACATCTTCTGGTTCTACATTCACCTGAGTGTCCTGAATCACAGTGGACCGCACGACCAGCTGATGAGCTCCGCCTTTCAGGCCAGTCTGAAGGTAGCCACACCCTCTTAGTGAACTTTATATGTATGTGTTGCTTTGCCTTATTGTGTTTGAACATACTGTTTGTTGAAGACGGAAGCAAAAACAACAGAACATCTTCCAGTCGCACTCTTTCAGGTGTCAGTAGCAAAGGTATATATACCTGCCACAGGCTTCTTCTTGCTCTGATGAAGCTGAGAACCCACAACCTCCTGTCCACCTAAAAAAAAAAAAACTTCTGACTTGTGTTCTTGTCACAACAGGGGGTTGAGGGAGGGAGTACCCAGGAGAGAGAAGAGGCAGGAGGTTCCAGGTGAACAAGAACTTCAATAAACAAAAACAAAAAACCAATTATACCATGGTCCGGGTGAATACTCGATTCTGATTGGCTGCTGGGTGTACATTAAAAAATGATAACCGTGCGGTGAAAAAAGAAGTTCTGGACACCTAGCTTAAATGTTTTGTATCACTGCGCCGGCTTCTTTAAAACAACCTTTTGCTTCATCATTTGGACAAAAACAAGCGGTAAGACGTGAACTTTCCCTTTGAACTGATGCTTTATTCAATCCATCGGGACGATCAGCATATATATATCGCAGAATCTTGACTGCAGCGGTGGTGCGGCGCGACGCGGACTATATGTTACGCTGCACCACGTAACAAATAGCCTGCTTTTTGTGAGAAAAGTAATCCAAATTGGGAAAAAAACAATAATTAAGGACTAAAAACTGGTTACTATGTATTGCTTTTGTAAGTGACCATGGTATAAGCAGGTTAATGGCCTTTGAAGTCTGCATTATTACTTACGTAATAAAGCAGACTTCGTCGGCCATTAACCCTTACATAACTTCTGCAGAGCAGGCAAGACAAACTAGAAACTAGAAACTCTAAAAACACAAGAACTGGGGAAAATTAAACAAACATGAGACTACATCAGCCTACAACAGACTATGGACCAGCACAGGAGGAAGGGAAGGCCAGGACTTAAATCCAGACAAACGAGACACATGTGACAAAAATGAGGGCAGATGGGGACCAAAGTAAAACTCGATACAACAACAAAACGGGAAACCTTTCTAATTAAAACAGGAAACCAAAACTCAAAACATGATAGAACAAAAGCAAAGAAACGTAAACCGTAACAGTTCTGGGTTTGTTGGCAACAAAAACTTCCAACCGTAGATACAAGTATTCAGCCAGCAGGCTAAAAGGCATCACCAGGTCATGATGAAGGTATCTAGAAGGTTTTTGGTTGGCGATTCATGTGAATCACGAGGCAAATTCACCTCCTCCGCCTCTGTTTGACACTGGCCTATCCAAAAGTGCTTTCAGAACCTAAATCCAAAAAAGCCTCATGGTATTGCAGATAAATAGATCATAACGTTTATTTTGGTTGAGGTATTTTTTTCTGTTCACATTCACATTGAATGGTGTTTTTAATTCCTCTCATGATATATAAATATGAGTTTAAGCTGGGCTGAACCGACTGATTTGTGATGAATCTGTTCATGGATTGTGTGTGTCAGGGCGGTCTCTCTAGAATCACGAAGGGCCAGCCTTTGGAAGTGGCTTTTGGGAGTCAAGTTACCTTGAGAAGCTCCGCCTCCCACCCAGTCCCGTGTTGGCTCCACTCACACAAAGCTAACTATCCAGTCAGGTGCTGTCGGCTCACTCCAAAACCTGAAACTTTGAGGTCTAGACTTTAACTTGGTGGACTTGAAGTTTGTTTGTTGCTGCGTTCAGGTATGAAAATGGGAGGGGCAGCTCCCACCAGCAGCAGGTCACCTGTTATCCTTTTAAGGATGTCAACAACTGGTGGATCATCAAAGACCCCAACAGGTTTGTCTCCTGCCTGATCTGTGACCTACTGGGATGCCGTCTCTGCCTAACAGATGTCTCTTCTTTGTAGACAAGACTTGGTGGTTGACACACCTCCTAAACCTGTCCATCATGGTGATGTCATCCAGCTAGTTCACGGGATGACGTCTCGCTTCCTCAACAGGTAAGTTGAACACCTGGCAGTCCACCACATGTGTGTTCTTCATGATGAGGGCAGCAGTGGTTTTTGTGTTTTTCATCCAGTCAGATGGTGAGGTATCAGCACAGAGGGAGTCAAACGGCTTCAACACCTTCATCTGTTGGCCTGAATTTGACAAGAATCCTCCTCTTTTGTGTCTGACCTAATGGAGAAACTTTAGTTCCCAAGGATGCCACTCAACAGTCTTCATTTCTCTGCAGGATTTGTAGTAATCACATAGGCCTGGGCGATAAATCGATTGCATGAATTAATTCAAATTTTTTGTTTCGGGCGATTTCAAAAATAACTAAATCGAGTTTTTATGTGGCGCATTTTTGGCTCCCCAGAGCTTCCGTAGTGTTAGTTTCACACGGCACGCGACAAACAACACACGAAACAGCACGCAACAGCATGGCTACCGGTGAGAGTGGGAAGTTTGTTCCCAAGAAAGGAATAAACTCATCTGTTGTGTGGAACTGGTGTGGGTTTGCTGCCACAGACGTGGAGGAGGAGACCCCCCCCCACGCTGCAACATTTGTCTAAAGCCCATTGGAGTCAAAGGCTCTCACGCGCGCTAACACACACACACACTCATTGTACAACACCTGTATAGTTTGTTCATTAGTTAGTTGTTAGTTGTTATTTGTTAACCGCGACTCCTGCTGCTTCATCATCTCCATGGAGAAGACGGGGTTTATTTATTTATTTAAAACCTTAGACCCCAGATACGAGCTGTATTGTTAATCCTTTAGAAAATGCTGCCACTCTCAGGTGAATGTTTGTCTCATTTTAGTCTAGACTACAAAGTGTGACTGAAAATACAGCTGGGACTTTAAGGAAGTAACCTTTTTATGGTGGACAAGTGAAAACAAGTGTAGAATAACAAAATAAGACAAAAGCAAGACAAAATTATATAAAACAAGAAAAAATTATATAAATACAAGTCCAAAAGGGAGTAAGAAGAAGAAAAATGTTATACTTAACTTTGATTCCAAGAGTGTGTTCATTTATTTATTATTCATCCCAGAAATGGGGGTTACATTTGTTTTGCGTTTGATTAAATAAAAGCAACATTTGCTTTAAGTTGTCTGCCCGTTTGTACTTATTGCTTTCCTTAAGTAGGGGAAAAAAATCGGGAAAAACCAGAAATCGAAAAAAAATAAATAAAATCGGAGATTTTATTTTTAGGCCATATCACCCAGCCCTATAATCACCCTGCAAAAAAGGTAGCAGTAGCAGATATTTGAATCATCACCTCTAATGTTGTCGTCTACAGCATGATGCAGGGTGGCACAGTGGATGGCACTCCTGCCCCACAGGGGGAAGACCCTGCTATGCATCTCAGCTGGGACCTTTTCTGTGTGGAGTTAGCAGTGCATCCTCCTTGTGCTGTTGTATTTACGACTGCTTTGTAAATGTGGCTTTCCTTCAGTAGCGGAATGAGCTAATCTGTCATCCCGCTGTTTGTTTGTTTCAGTCATGATGTGGCAGCTCCCATGAGCCCTCACGCTCAGGAGGTGTCCGGGTACATCGACTTCAACGTCTCCATGCCTGCTCAGAACCTGTGGAGGGTGGTGAGTTCATCTGGTTTCTAAAGGTTTACCTGAGAAAGGTGAACGAGCACTTCCCACGTTTCATGTGAGATGTTTACACCCGATTAGATCAGTCACTATGCCTTTATGTCCAACTCCAACTGCTCAGAACCCCCTCCTTCCGTCATATCACCCCGGTTCTCCACCAGCTGCACTGGCTTCCCATAACCTCCAGAATTAAATTCAAACTCCTCCTGTTCACCTTTAAGGCCCTCCATAACCTGGCTCCTCCTTATCTCTCTGACCTGCTGACCTCCATAACATAGACTCTACCAACTTTCAAATGTAAACTCCAAACTCATCTGCTTATTTCTGCCTTCCCTTATGATGTGACTGTGACATCACTGTGGACACTCACACTGCTCTTGGTCCTGTCAGTACTCTTCACTAAATTAGCTAACCTTTTCTTTCTGTGATGGTAGCTCAAGTAAACCAGGAGAGGTTATTCCTGATTGGCTGTTCCATCTAATCTTAAGTAACTTCAAAAAACACCCACAAATAATGTTGTAAATGTGCAGATTATTTTTTTGGTTTGATGTTGATTAAAATAAAGGCAGAAAGGTTTGGACACCTTTGTATCTCAATTAATGAAATTGTTGTTTACAAGCTACCATTTTGTACCATGTTTGTTTCTGTGAACTTAGGACATCTCTAACAGAGAGACAAAGTCGGAAGTGTGGAAGACGATCGTGTCTGATGTGCGACTGGTCCATGTCAACACGTCTGCTGTTCTCAAGGTGCTCGCAGGAAGAGACTCATCAGACCTCATCCTTGTGTTTCCATGCTAACGTGTGTTTGCATGTGTGCAGCTGAGTGGCGTGTCTCTTCCAGAGTGGGGCTTCCGACAGTTGGAGGTGGTGGCAGAGAAAGCGTTCAAAGTTCACAGCAGCAGTTTGGGATGGACGGTGGAGGAACACAGATATGGAACCAGTACGACTCTGATCGCCGCCGTCTTCTTGTCTTTTCAATTACAGACATCACACACTGGAAAGGTTTAACTCTGAGTGACTTCGTCCCTTCTGAGGGGTCCCACACCTTCACACATACACCCTCACGCCTAGAAGATGTAGCCATGACAGTTTGGCGGCCTCACCCAGAGAAAAGCGCATTGCGGCAATCAACTGCTGACGTTTTTTGTTCCCGTGATGCTTCATTTTCTCAGGTCAGGAGCAGAAGGACCGGGAGGTGGAGCTTCACTCTCCCACTCACATTGATGTTGACAGAAAAATGTCTTTCTGGGCAAAGTTTGTGGAGCTGCAGGTGCGTTTAGAGTGAAGGTGGTTCTGTCAAAACCCAATAGGATTGACGTAACGCGTCCCGGACGCTCACACTGATGAACTCCTGCTGTGATTGGGTTGCAGTGGAAGATGCTGACTCTGAAACAAGAGGAGTCTGAGCACAAATACAGCTCCAGCCCTGCGGAGTGGATCACCATGAAGACGAACATTGCATACTGGCTGCACACTTCCACCAATGTAACACACACTCTAGCACACCAACACAAAAACACTGTCTATTGCTTTTTTTCAGTGAATGGCTGTCACTTTTTTTTTTTTAGGCTCAAATCCATCTTATTGGAAACCTGGTGTCCTGGGGCGTGGCTCACCTGAGCATGCTGGCCTATCAGCTTCTGGCTGTGATTTACCTGCTGAGGAGGAGGCGGGGTTTCAAAGACATTTCTGATGGTATGTAGTGATGAGTCTATGTCCAGGTGTCTCCCCCCTGAAGTGGTACTGATGATGTTATTTCCATGTGCGTGGGGGGTGTTCTCAGGTGCGTGGGAGCAGTTTGTGCGTCTTGGCTGTGTGTGTGTCGGCAGCTGGCTGGTGAACTTCGTGCCCTTCCTGCTGATGGAAAAAACGATTTTCCTGTACCACTACCTGCCTGCCCTGTGCTACCTCCACCTGCTGAGCCCCACCCTGCTGGAGCACGTGCACACTCACCTGCTCAGGTACAGAGGCGAATTTCTAATGAACTCCTGCCGCTCTGCAGAGGCTATGTCCTAGAATACGACACAGGTTTTCTGATTTTGTCAAAAAAAAAAAAAAAAAAGCATAATCTTGATTAAATGACCGCTGGGAACATTTTGACAATAGATCAGAAGATGATCAGAGTGGGACTTTAAAATAAAGTTACTACTCTGAAATATTAACTCCCTCCACCGCAGTTTGAATCTTTGAGCAACTTTTGTCTTCTTTATGTGTTTTCACGACCATAGGGCGCACTGGATTAAAAAGGCACAGTTTCAGTTTTGGGTGCTTTTTTTTTGTATTTAACACATAAAAAATGCGCACCGGGTTTTAAGGAGCGGGCACGTTGAAACATACTGGTAAAACATGCCAGCTAGTGTGTGTTTTTAAAAACGCAGCGGGAGCAAAACTGAGTTGGTTGTGATTTATTTTTTATTTTTTCAATCATCAATCAGCATCTAAAAATCCATCCTTTGAACGCCCTGTTCACACCGATGTCCATGGGTTGGAGTTCCATCGTCAAGCCTCCCGGAATGACAGGAAGCTCCCATGCTGTCCTCTCCTATGTCCGAAATCAAACAACAGCACATTAGGCGCACCATAGGGCGCTCCGTACGTTTTGGACAAAATGTAAGACTTTTAAGTGCGCCTTATGGTTGTGAAAATACGGTATATCCGTGTGTTGGGATAGTAAAGCCGTATACACGCATTACAACCATTGGTCTGTACATACTGCAGGAAACTTTCACAGTTAACACTAACTTCTACTAAAAGATGATCAAAATCTAGTCTAGTCTCTGGAGCAATTTCCCAACACGGATCTTGATTTTCTCTACAAATATGAGCAAACAAGCGGTCTTACTACTTTTTACCATTTGTGAAGTGAAATTCATTCTTACTGTTCAATCTGTGCCAAACTTGTGATTGTTTCTCCTCCTGCAGCAGCCCCACTCACTGCCGCCTGCTTCATGTGTGCGGGATAGGTGTGCTCCTGTACGTCTTCTTGTGCTTCTGGACCTTCTGCCCTCTGACCTACGGCACCCCGGAGCTCTCAGCCAGTCAGCTGCAGAGGTTAAAGTGGAGGGACAGCTGGGACATCCTGTACCGCAGGCAGTGAGACATTTCAACGAGGGCTTGCACCTCATTGAACCGTCAGGAGAATCTCAGACTGAGATGTGAAGATGCAGACCTCGGACCGTGGTCTGTTACCTGCTAGTACGTCTGTGCCAAGCAGTTTGTTATGAAGCAAAGCTAGAACCCTGAGCTGCTCCTTGACTGAGCTACAACATTAGACCAGGTTCAAAAAGTCCTGAACTTATGTTCTGGTTTAGTGAGTCCATGAGTCATAGCTGCCAGATAAGCCATGCAGGAGTGTTTATGACAAAGACCTGCAATCCAGACCTGATCCTGAGGTTGTCCGTCTTCTAAACATCAAGGTCCCCAGGGTGGAGTCAGCATGAGTGCAAACAGGAGCGACAGCATCGGGTTAGATTGAAACGGACTCTGTCTGTCTGTTTTGGAGCCCTTTTCCCAGAAAAAGGGGTTTTATAATGACCTGTTTCATACCAGAACCATAAAAAGTAAAGATTTAGAAAAACATCATTCAAGGATTCAATTCAATTTCCATGCGGGAACCTCCCAAATGGATAAATAAAGTTGTCTATCTATCTATCTATTCAATTACCTGTTATTGTTTTTATGTAGAGTTAGAGTTAATGTTGGAGTACTTTTTGTGTGTTAAAATAAAAGTAAAACATTTCTAAAAGACAAACATCAGAAAGGAATAATGAAACAAGTTGGCAGTGAAACCAGGTCAAACCAATCAATCCTAAATTCAGTCTACATCCATCTGTAGCACAAATATCTGCAGTCGTCAAGATTCAGTTCGTTAAAATTTCAACAAAGTCTTTTAGAATTTTAAACAACTCCATTTTGAAACAAATACACATTAACTCAGAGGAGAAAGTGATGATAACTGTCTTCTCTGTTATCATCAATGCGTCCAAATTAAACCCACTCTGCAAGGTTTCTCATGTTCTACTGGATTGAACTGCAGTAGGTGAGGAGAAGCAACAGCCAAGAGTGTAAACGTCTCTTCTTTTACATGTCTGACATAGAGCTCCTGACTGTTGCTACCCCCCCGTCAGATCCTCCTCCTCCCTTCGACCGGCTCCTCCTTGATCACGTCTCATTTCCCTGGGGAGGGGGCAGAGCATTCAGCAGCTCTGGAACTCCCTCCCCTCTGATCTAGAAAATATGGACTCACTGTCTTAGTTCTCCAAACATCTCAAAGCTTACCCTTTCCATCATGCATTCAGGACATAATATTTAACCCTCCTGTTATGTTACGGGTCAAATTGACCCATCTAAAAGTTTGAACATCTAGGAAAAATAGTTAAAGTATTTTTTCAGTATAAAACTTCTTCTACTTGCCTTAACTATTGTAATCAACATATATTATGAAAATGGTTTGTCTCGCATATATGCAACCCCCCCCCCCTTCCCCCCTGCATGTTTATATCACATAGATACTGTTCGGGTCAATTTTACCCAGCAGTCAAACTGAGTCCTCACAAATGAACATAACAGGAGGGTTAAGATGCTGTTTTAACTGTTAACTTATTTGTGTTTATTGTTGTTGTGTTTTTATGCTTTTACTTATCTTTTGTACTGTGAGGCGACCTTGAGTGTCCAGTAAGGTGCCATATAAATAAAATCTATTATTATTATTTATTATTAAATGTACATTTTTGTTGAACTTGCAGCACCGGTGATGCCATAGGCAATCTGTAAAAATTAGGAATAGAAAACTGATTCCTGAAATACTTCATATTGGTTAAACTCAGGTGTGAACATAGATTTTTGTTTATGACGGTATGATAACAAATTTCTTCAACGTAAATCTTTTAAATACAGTGAAGGCAGATTAGGGGTTTAAAGATTATATTTATATTGATGAAGTAATTTATCCAACCAGATTGATCTGTCTGATGCAATTTGTTAGTTGAATCAAATCAAACTACACCCTTATAAAATAATTTCCAAAATGACATAAACCGATTATAATCGATATTGGAAAATACCATTCGGATTGAGACACAGTAGGTCTATTTTACCGTAAAAAAATAACCAAGTGCAACACAGACAATGATGTCACGTGATGGCAGCAAAAAAAAACAAAACTGATCAGTCCATCATTCCAGTCCAGTGTGTGGAAACACTTTGAATTTAGCAAAGACATGATCACACAGTGCTGGAATGTTCTATGAATGTTCCCTCTGGATTCTTTGGATGTGGAAAAACAACAGTGGACTGAACTTTAGGAAACTAGTGATCATCAATAGATTGTAGACATCTGCATTTGTTTGCGTGACATCTAGTGATTTAACCTTGTTGCCACACTTCATAAAAATAACTTTAAACATCCATCAGCGGTCTGGCCTGAAGGAGCTACTTAGGTGAAACTTCTTCTAGATCAGGGGTGGGCAAACTTTTCGACTTGTGGGCCACAAACGGTTCTAAAATTTGATAAAAGGGCCGAACCAGGAGCAGATGCGTGGAATGCTTTGGTAATCCACCTAATATGAGAAAGAAATAACATTGAATCTGGGCAAAAACATTTTGAGGAATAATATATATATGTTTTAAAACAGAACATGCTTGAGTTTTTATTTCAAAACTGTGGCTTTTGTTCTAATTTTAGAGGCATTTGATGTACCTCGTGTAAAACCCAAACTTAGAGACATGCTGCATTGGTTGATCTGGAATCTAGATCAACCGTTAAGGATCAGAATAACATGCACTGGATAACGTGTTTTCCATGGGCATACTGCACTGGCTGTCAAGTCACTTAGTACTTTTACCTCACATCTGAACCCAATCCATATTATACCAGATGCTTTACAACTAACACAGGAAGCAATAAAAACACATTAACTAAAATGAACAGCAGAAAGGACCACCATAGTGCTTAAGTTCATCTTTCAGAGTCTTATTTAATGGAACAGAAACAGGGGTGACGATCTGCTGTTTGGGAGCAGCAAACTGACAAAAAGTCAGTTGCCCACAAGCTTTAGTCTGATCCCTGAACTAATCAGGAACTTTTCGTTAGCAGACCAACATGAATAGACTGTTCCAGTCTCTAAAATCCAGTGCGTAAAAGAGCCAAATGAAGTAAGAGTTTAAAAACAACAACAACAAAAGTACAACCAAGTTTTAAATGTATAGGTCAGATGCAGGGATGGGGCTGATGTGGTCTTTCTGTGTGAAAGCATTCAGTATATCAACAAGCTGCAAACATTAGAGATGCCCCATGGGATTAAGGTAAAGGGAATTCAGTAATTTACAACAAGGAAATGTAAAGACACTTTTTTTTTTAAATTTACATGTTTTTGATGTTCCAGAGCAGAAATCATGATTTATTTATTTTTTTAACTTCTCCTGTCCAACAGCTGAACAGACAGATAAGAGCTTAATTCCTCTTGTGTTGGACATATTTCGCTTTTACAACAGGGAGTTCTGGATCCTCAGACACACAAGGTGTATATTTGTATAAACACCCTTTTGTAATTTAGGCTAAACTTTATATGTATTGATTACATTTGTATCCTTTTTTTTTTGTTGGACCGGACAGAAAAGAAGAAGAGGAAAGAAGGGAGGGATGCTAGAGACGGGATAAGAAGAAAGGGGGGAAAGAAGGGGAGTTAAGAAAATCTGGAGGATGATTACAGAGGTGGGGAGGATACAATCATTACGCAACAAGATGCTGGAGGATTATCATTACTGTTTGGTGTACATAGTAGTCAAAATGGGCGGTGCCTGTCCACACACATACTCCAGAGTTACAAACATACCTGTTGGCTCCAAAAATCTTCACATACAATCATGTCAACACGTACTCAACACAACTACAGTTCATAAACACATAGGCACACAAACTAGTAAAGCATTTTCATTCTGTCACACATATTTGGGCAAAGATGACACCTGTGCTCAGGTGGGTGTTAATGCTCTGTTGAGGTGGATGATGGAATGCCAAGGGAGGGAGAGTGCCCGGCCTCCAGGCCGTCCCCACACCGAGACGTTCGCCGAAGCAGGACCTCCACATGGGCCCCAAACGCCAAAGAGCAGGGAGGCATAGGAGCACGGAGAGTGCGGTCCCCAGCCCAGCCAGGAGGATGGCCCTCTGCCAGGGGACCCAACACGGGACCCCACCCCTGGAGAGTCCCCCTAGCCACAGACCCCACAAACGAGCCATGGCCCCCGAAGGTAGACTCTCCCCATACTCCAGGTAACCACCCTCCTGACCCGTGGGAGGTTAGGAAGAGAGCAAGGATGGCCAAGGAAGGTGTCCCCTGGAGCAACCACCGGCCCCAATAGGGTTGTTCCTTCCCGTCCCAGGGCCAGAGAAGGAGTGCTCTTAGACCCCAGGTGCAGATGGGCATCCCATCCGGCATAAGGCAGCTAGTCTTTTTGTCTGAACAGACTAGAAGAGACCTCACTGTGTTTGAAAGGCAGGTTTAGCCTGCAGTGAACCTGATTAGAAATTCTGTGTAGAACCATGAAGTCATAGTTGACGGTTTATCTGTCAATCCCCAAATAATCCCAGAATAATTGCATTTTTTTGTGTTAAAAATATTGAAATGATTGACCATTTGTTTTTTGATGGTATGTAGTTTTAGGGATGAATAACATTTCTGGTGTTCTAAATTCTCTCTTCTCATGAAATAAAAACAAAACAAAACGCACAAAAAACATACTTTTTGCAGGAAGTTCACATAACAGCATGTTTGATTTAGTTTATAATGTTTTGATGATATGGGCAAGTTTTATATTCACAAAAGTATTTTTATTAAACCAGTGCCTTTTTTAATGTATTTCATAAAGAAACTCGTTCTTAATTTAATTAATCGAAATTCATGTGAAATAAAAGATCAAGAAAATTGCTCATCTTTGTAGAGGAGATTAATTCATAAGAAAACCATTAGCACTTGTGTTTTATTTTATTATGTTTTCCTTTTTTTTTTTTTGTTGTCTTCTTTTGTAACTAATTTATTTATTCCAACTGTTTTATATATACGTGTGTAGATGTTCTTGCGTTAGTGTTCGATAAAAAAAAAAGAGTCATAATAATCACGTGACATTTTGAAGGCGGAAGAAGAGAACCGGAAGTCAAGCAAATAAATAAAAAAGAAATATTTTTGCTGTGAATAGTGGTTTCATGTTTCCCATGTAAAAACTAAAAGATGAACAGTATGCTATGTTAACCCACATTTGTTTCAATTTTGAGATGTATTATCGGAATAGAGTCTAAAAAAAACGAAAGATCGCAGGAACATTTGTTCTCTCGCACAGCCTGATGGGTAGTATGCTAACGTCGAAGCTGCGTTGAGGGGAGCCGCGCCACTCCAGCGGCAGGAAAGTTCATACCGGGGAAAACAAACAACCTGCAGGTAAGAGGAGGGTTGCATGTACGCACTGCCGTGTATGTGAGGAGAAATGTACATAAGATTGATTAAATTATAAGTTTATTGTGTAGTTTTACGCCAGCAGTATTTTACACTCCTCTGCAGCAGGTTGAGGTATAGTATTGAGTGACTCAGGAGCTGAAACTATGTAGAGGCATGATTTGCTTTACGAGTTTCCTTATTTAAAATAACTTAAAAACATGCTGGCCCTGAGACATGTATTCATGTCAATGCACACTAATCCTTCTGTCTGCTGGTGGTCCTGTATTTCTTCCACAGCCATGTCTGCCTCCCTGATGGCAGAGCGGGACAGGCTCCAGGAGGAGGTGGAGAAGATGGAGCGTGCCCTGTGCGTGACCCCTGCAGAGGTGGTTCTACTGAGCAGTGACTCAGGTACATGTCTACCCACCTACCTATCTGTCCATACTGTCCCGTAGCTTGTCTTTCATGGATTTTGTTTGTCTATCATTAGAGGATTCAGATGATGATGAGGCAGAGGAGGACGAGGCGGGACAGGTAACATAAGAAAAGACACCTGCAGTACATGCAGTCAACCAGATCCCCATAGTGACACAACTGTCTGTGTTTTAGTCTGCAGCAGGTCTTCTAGCTCAGAGGGAGAAGGTTCAGAGGGAGATCCAGGACCTGGAGGACATGCTTGGAACTCACAGTCCCATCATTGTGTCAGGTACCTTTATTTTGGTTCTCAAGCTCACTAAAGACTATTGACCTGTTGGGTTATAGGAAGAATAGTCAATCCGGTATTGTTGTTGGTGCACTTTTTGCTACTGCAGTTACACATTAAAGTTCCACTCCAATCATCTTTTGATTTTTTTTCAAAACATTCCCAGTGGACAGTTTTTGCAGAGCAGCAGGAGCTTATTCGAAATTTACGTTTGAGTTTTGGTGGGACCGTTGGTGCAGAGTAAGCCCACCCCTTCTTCCCATCATCCATTTGTTTGTATTCTTTCTCACTACCTTATAGCCCCCTATACCCCCAACCTAACATTAGAAGCAATATTGGGGCTATCCAGGCATACAGTTTTAAGACAGATGCCAGCTCAGACGAGGAAGACAGAGACCTGGTGGCCCGGTGGTGTTGTAGGTTCTGCATCACACCAACACTCTTTTTCCAACAACATTTGTTCGTCTGCTCCTGATTCACAACCGTTTGAATAAGAAACACTCAGAAATGCAATTTGAAGCTTATTTTCTTTATATATCTCCTCCATCATCAGAAAAATGTCACAAATACATGTTAAAACACAATTTTCATCAGAGTGGGTCTTTAAAGTTTTTTTTGAAGTGATGGGTGATACAACTCTTTTAAGTTTCGGTAGTATAACATTCTAAAATCACTTTCTCATGGGAGCTGTGTGGCTGCTAAATCAAATCAAATCAAATCAACTTTATTTATAAAGCACTTTTCATATAAAAATATAACACAAAGTGCTAAGAGTAAAGCACACAACTTGCGGCTCCTCTGGTCATGTGACGGACAGTTTAATATTCTGTGAGTGTTTCAGCACAAAACACTGGAGTATCTCTCCTAATAACCAAAACTATCTAGACATGACCTTTTGAGCGTCAAGCACAGCACGTCAGGCCGGAGGGGAAACAAATTCTATATTGGAACAACACCGGTTTCATTCATCATTCATTAATCCAGATAATAAGTATTCTCCAGGATTACCTTCTTCCACATATCAGGATGTTTTCTGGCCGCTTCTGGGTCAGCTGATGCCATTTCTCCATGCAGGGGCACAAACTGTGGTAGCCATTCCGGAACCAGTGGAAATAGCTGTGAAATATTCCTTAGCAGCCGCTAAGAGCCAGTGTGCTCTTCATCTCTGCTCCCCTCCTTCCCCGCAGCACCTCCTTCAGAGGTCCTCAAAGAGGAAAAAGAATTCAGGAATACGTGAAACTGCAAATATTAAAATGCGAATGCGAGGGGGAACACTGTAGTCTATACCAAAATTGGAAATGTACAGGTATTTATATTTCAATATCCTGGTATGGATACTCCCATCACTATTTTTTTTGAGAAATCTTATAGCAGTATCATTGACTGTAAATCAGAACTGAACTGAGCGATCCCTCCCCTCTGACGATCCAAACAGGAAGTACCCGCTGGTTTCAAGAATCCAAAATCCTATAGACTTCAATGTAGAAATAAACAGCTATTACTCAGTCATTCTGTTTGTCAGAATAACTATTCTTGCTCTGATACCTTTATTGAACCTGTTCTAGCTCATCATAATTTTTGAAAATGATATTTTTCTGTAACTATTCAAGTTATAAACCGACCAATCAGATGCCTCAATAAATGTATGTGGTCTCATGTTGAGCATTCGTAACGTTAGATTGACAGATTCTTCAGAGCCTGCATCCAAGCGGGAGGGGTGTGGCCTTCCAACAAGCTCACTCATGATAGGTGAATGCGGTTGCCATAGAAACGTTGACTTAGACCAGTGCTTCTCAATTATTTTTTGCAAGGCCCCCCTAGGAAAAAGAAAATGTTCTGCCTGGGGGGCCCCACTATTTGAGAAACACTGACTTAGACCAATGAACTTGGACCAGTCACTGCTTACTGACGTATTTTGGTGGCATCCATATCGCAAAAAAAAGTTGACTGAATTGACTTAATTTGGTTGACGTCACACTCACTCAGTCCAGTTCTCTTATACAGTCAATGAGCAGGACTCACTTTCAATGGGTTGGGTTGGTTAAAAAGAGATGGATGGATGGATGGATGGATAGATAGATGGATAGATAGATGGATAGATGGATAGATAGATGGATAGATAGATGGATAGATAGATGGATAGATAGATGGATAGATAGATAGATAGATAGATAGATAGATAGATAGATCTTTATTAGTCTTTGTCACATGTACAACAAAATTAAATGCGCCTCCTGGTCAGCACAACTTTCATACCTTAAAAAGATCTTACTACTGAAAAATAATAATTACCGGTAATACATAAAAATACATAAAACGTGCTTCAATATGTGTTCAAATTGTTTAAAAAAAAACAGCGAAATAATTATAATGAAAAGAATTAAAATTAAGTAAAAAAGCTCCCACAGTATCAGTTTACAAGAAGAGGTCCAGGTTTATTGTTTCCTGGCCACGTTGAACTTGTTTATGGCAGTTAGGTTAAAAACTGTTCTGTTTAAGCAAATGGGTAAATTGTGTTATAATACTCCAGTAGTAGAAAAGTACTATACTGGTGAAGACCATCATGATGTTTCACCATCTTTTTTTTTTTGCAGATGAAGACAGCAGCAGCTCCAGTGATGAGGTTAGTTCCTTCACTCAGTGCTGACAGAGTTCTCTTTAACTTCTGGTCTCATCTTTTGTTTTTTTGTTGTTGTTTTTTTGTGTTTTGTTGCAGAGTGACCTCGGTCTGACCCAGTCAGTGGATTCATGTCTGCAGTTGAACCTTGTCTACCAGCAGGTTATGCAAGAGACTCTGAATCAACTGGAGGTTCTGCTACTAACCAACCAGAAACAGCAGGTGAGCAGAGACACACAACCACTGACACACAGCAGGAGGCACAACCAGAGACAGATGTTAAAATTTCAGACCTCACGCTCTTCCCTGCAGGAGGAGCTCATAGCTCAGATGAGTGGGCCATTCAAAGAATCTTCTAGAGGCCAACTTTCTCGCTCGACCTATCAGCAGCCAGTCAGGATGTTCTTGGGCCGCTTCCTGAAACCCTACTTCAAAGACAAACTGACTGGACTAGTAAGACAGATAAACACTCATCCTTTTTGTTTCTAAAAGAGACCAATAAAGTATTTTGTCTCATTTGTCTAGGGTCCTCCAGCAAACGAGGAAACAAAGCAGAAGGCCCTCAGAATGGCAGTATACCTGGATGACAGGAAGCTGAAACAGAAACGATGTAGGGATAAAGAGATAGCAGTGTATCTTCTTGTGTGAAATGAACTTATGAACTTGTGTCTCAGGATGAAATCCACCCGTCTAAATGTGATCCATCACTGCTTTCATCCTCAGTCTTTCAGTGTCTGTTGTCTGTGTTCAGGGGAAACCTGGCAGAAAACTTTGCTGATCCACTCTGTTGCTCGAGATGGCTTGAAGAGACTCATCCAGCCCAAACTCTCAAAGTACGAGGAGCTGCTTTCAGTGTTTCTGTCATTGGTGTCGGAGGTTTCTGATCTGATCTGTGTGATCCTCAGGGTGGACTACTTGTCACAGAAGTTGTCGGGGGCAAAGGAAGCAGATAAACAGTCACTGAGAGAGCAGATACTCAACTTGGAGGACGAGATCGAGCAGCTCAGGTAATGGCTGGGAGCCTTTTGAAGTTAAAAAAAAGTCTTTTATTTTTTTTTATTTAGGACATGAAAATTTTAAGTAAAAGTTAATCACATAGTCTTTAAAAGTTGACATACATGATCTGTCTATAAAGATCATCGTAACTGCATAAATGTTTAAACTATGGAACGTGCCATTCTTTAAATGATTTTATTTGACTGATCAGGGAAAAGAAGGAGGATGAGCTGATTGGTTTGCGGTATGAAGAACATGACTGGCAGAAAATCTCAAATATCGACGTAAGTCTTGATGTTGGTTGGTTGATTGATTGATTGATTGGTCAAATGACAGTGCGTGAACACTACAAGCTCTTAGATCTCCCCTTTTGGATTAGTTTGAAGGGACAAAAGACCCAGAAGACATCCGTCTTTTCTGGCAAAACTTTCTTCATCCGTCTATCAATAAGAAAACGTGGAGTAAAGAGGAGGTGCAACAACTGAAGGAGGTCAGCGGGAGATACAACAACAGACACTGGGAGACCATTGCTCAGGAGCTTGGGGTGAGGAGGAGAAAGGACTTCTCCTATCTTCTTGATGTCTTTGTTTTGAGTGGAAGTGGAGTGCTGAGATCTCGAGAACATGAGAACATCTAGCAGCTTTTTTTAAAGTGAGCAATAAACTACAAAAAGACAGACTGATGCCTCTACAGTCACCTGACTAACAGTTGTTGATTATACTGGAGATGGACAATAGACTAAGGGCAACAGAGGACTGTTGGACCACTTTTTGTGATGCGGTAAATGGTAAGTGTCGTGTTGCGCTTTTCTACCTTCCTTGAAGGCCCAAAGGGCTTTACAGTCACACATTCCCACACTGATGGCCACTCTGCTGCCTAACACCGGTCCCAACCTACGTATAACCGCCAGGAGCAATGTGGGGTTCACTATCTTCCCCTAGGACACTTTGACACATGGGCAGGCGATGTGAGAACCAAACCTGGGATCCTCCAATCAAAGATCAATAAGAGTCGCCCTAGTGCTGCAGAGGTGATGCATGAACATGTGAAATCCTATTTCTATCATGGTAGAAGCAGTAGAGGTGGCGTGGAGGAGTGTGGCGTTAACTGTAACAACAGGCTGGAGTGTTTTCAAAAGAAGACAGAGCAGATTGTACCTTTTGAGGTTGCTTACGTTCTTTAATCATCTTCTGGGCTGGCAGCAGCATCAGAGCACATGACGTACAGAGGCTGAACGAACTGATAAGACGTCCGGTTCTGTTCAGGGTTCTGCTCTGGAGCCTCTAGAGCTGATTGTTCAAACATAGATGCTTTGTAAGAAGAAAACCTTGATACATACTCTTCATGACACAATAGTAACTCTTCAGGCTTGATACAGCACAGGATACACCACAGGAGGAGATCCTTCCTGCCCATACCACCTACAGTGACTCAGAAGAATGTCAGAACATTAGTTTCTACATTTTCCCCTTTTTTCTGAATTTCCTCTCGGACAGACAATGTCTTTTTGAATGGAAGTGTGCTCTGTTAGTGTAACAGTGTTGATCACTGAAGAGAACACCAGGATGTAAATCCAAATGATGTGTTATGTTTATTAAAAAACACTCAAGTACGTAGAAAAATGCTGAACGGACCACAGGCTTCCTGCTCTGCTCCATTCTGATGCATCCACTGTCAGATAAATTGATCCATGAACGTCTTTGTGTTCCTCGTCTGAGCTGGAATCTGGATCAGAACTGTATGGCTGGATAGCTCCAACATCGCTCATCTTTTTTGTTGCACCGCTAATGTTAGGTTAGACGTGTGGGGGAGTTTGAGCTAGCTGGAGTGTAAACAGAGAGCTCTCAGCAATGGGGAGGAGAAGGAGGACACGGCTACTCCATGCTAATGGTTCCACCCACAACTCAGAGGTGAATTTGGAATGAACTACTGCAGAAGCTAGGGCCGTCCATGGCGCAGCATTAAAGTGGTCGACCCATGAGATTGCAGGTTCAATTCCTGCCTTGCACGCCCATGTGTCGAAGTGTCCTTGGGCAAGACACCGAACCCCACCCTGCCTCTGGTGGGAGGTTGGCACCAGTGTGTGACTGGCTGAATGAGACTGTGACTGTAAAGCGCCATGGGACTTGAAGTAGGTAGAAAGGGCTATATAAGTATACGCCATTTACCATGTCCTAGAAAACAACACAGTTTTTTTGATTTTGACTAAAAACTGATCATCTTGATTGAAAGACCACTGAGAAAGCTTTGAAAATGGATCAGATGATCAGAGGAGAAGTTTAGAAACTGGATTTCAGAGGTGTAAAATCGTGTTTGTTTGAGAAGCGATAAGAGCAGAGGAGTTACATTTTGTTTTTAGGACCTTGACACAAATATACATCCTTTCAATTCGCCTGTTTAAAACTCTAAATGGTATAAATTTTGCATAAACCTAAAAACGTGATATTTAAGTTCTTTAAATGTTGGGTAGTTTTCTTTTTATCTTTGTTGAAGGCAATTGTTTTTAACTTCGTCTCTTTAAAGGCAGTAGTGTTTGATTGATATTGGATGTTTTTTTTTTTTTTTTTTTTTTTCTCACTTAAAGCAATTTTATTTCAAACATTTTTCCTTCTCAGTCGGGAAGGACGGCCTTCATGTGCCTCCAGGTGTTCCAGCGCTTCGTGTCTCGGTCTCTGAAGCGAGGCAGCTGGACTCCAGAGGAGGACGCGCTGTTAAAAGAGCTGGTGAACAAAATGAGGATTGGAAACTTCATCCCTTACACACAGAGTAAAGAAATGCCACTCATGCCAAGCCTCCGCGGGTCTCCTGCAGTATCTTGTGATTCTTCTGCTTTGGTCTGTCTTAGTCAGTTACTTCATTGAGGGTCGGGATCCAACGCAGCTCCTCAACAGATGGACCCTGAATTTGGACCCGAGCTTGAAGAAAGGCGCTTGGACCAAAGAGGAAGACAAAGTACATAAACATCAATAGTTGCAGCTTACTTGTGCTTAGCTGATCTCCTTTAACTGTTTGGATGACACTGAAGCCTCCATCTGTTGGTCTTCCAGCTTTTACTGCGGGCGGTTTCCCGCCTTGGAGAAAGCTGGTGGAAGGTGCGGTTGGAGGTCCCTGGACGCAGCATCATGGCCTGTAGGGAGAGGTAAGAGCTCCCCGGGCGTGCAAACAGTGGGCTTCTCCGTGTGCCAGTGAAGAAGAAACCCGTGTTTTTGTGCAGATATCACGACTGCCTGAAGGCGGGGTTGAAGAAAGGACCATTCAACAGGAAGGAGAGAGAGCTGCTCCTGAAGCTGGTTGACAAACATGGAGTCGGTAAGATGGACACTCAGCAGGTGCAGTGGAGCCTCTGTGGCTCTCCTGTTGGCAGAACTAAAACCTGTGGACGCACTGACAAGAGCAGAAACATGAATAAAATCTGGCTACCATTATAAGCACCTGTTGTCCAGGGTGAACTCCCTTCAGACAACAGTAGCTTGATGGATTCCAGCAACCCTGCGACTCTGAAAAGAGAAACTGGGTCTAGAACAGGGGTCTGCAACCTGTGGCTCCAGAGCCACATGTGGCTCCTTTACTCCTCCATTAAGGTTTCCCAATGGAGGTTACAGAAAAATAGTTTTAAAGAAAAAAAGTAACTGTAACATACAAATTATAATTTATAAAAATGTCACTGCATGAGGCTCCTGACAAAAGACCCATAGATCTCCAACATTCCATCAAAGGATGCAGCTTCATAGTTTACCAAAGTCAAACTAAAACATTTTGACTGGTTTATGATGCCGTTTACCACAGAAAAGAAATTGGAGGACAGTAAGCACAACCAGAATTTATGCTTAAGGCACAATGGATTATAAGGCGGATTTTCACCCTTATGGTTAACAAAAAAAATTTAAAGTCATTTAATTAGCTCTGATCAAATTTTGGTTTATACATTTCTGGCAGAGATCCACCACTAATGGTAAAATAAACTTTTTTTTTTATTGCTGCTGACATTACTCTACCTACTACTATATTTGCTGCATTGAGATGTTTTTAATTTTCAAAGGAAGTCATAGGAACATTTTCAAAAGTTATAAATGATTTCATATTTAGAAAAAGGATATTTCTGTTTTATTTTTTAAAAAAGTTCATTTAAATTGATCATAATATTGTCAATAATATAAATCCGTGTTTTGTTTTTCTAAAGAGAGAAATACGACTTTGTGGCTCCTTTTGGCTTTTCAACAGGAAAAATTAACCCGATCGGCTCTTTACGTGTTAAAGGTTGCAAACCCCTGGATTTGAAAATGGATGGATGGATGGATGGATGGATGCACTAAATTTTTACGTTTTTAAAACCAACTCACACTTTTTCTGGCGACTCCAAATTTACTCCAATTTTCAAAATACTGTTTTTGACTCAACTGTAGAAAAATTAAGAATTAGACATGGTTAAAAGTCCCACTTTGATCATCTTTTGTTCTATTTTCAAAGCGCACTGGTCTTTTGATTATTATTATGATTTGATTATGATTTTTTAGCCAAAATCTAAAAAACCCGTGTCGTTTCCTAGGACATAGTTTCTGCAGAGCAGCAGGAGTTCATTGGAAATTCACCTCTGCGTTTGCTAAGGGGCTCTCTCTCTACACACTCTTCCTTTAGCCTACAACCCTTCACCTCCTCCACCCAAGCATTATTGGTAGAAACAAAAATGGCGAGCAATATCACAGTTATCCAGCCGTTCAGTTTAGATTGGGATTCCAGCTCAGACGAGGAAGACAAAGACATTCATGGATCTATTTGTCTGACAGTGGATGCATCGGAATAGAACAGAGCAGAGAGCTTGTGGTCCGCCCAGCGTATTTTGCTCCTAAATCAAAATGATTTGAATAAATAAATACTCAAACGTTCAATTTTGAGCTTAATTTTTTTTTTTTTATGTCCTCCTTTGTGAAAAAAATTCCACAAGAACAAGTTAAAAAACACAGAAAACATTATTTTATTCAGTCAGGGCCTTTAATTCAAAAAGGCTTTAGGAGTCAAAAATGTGTTTGCCCTGCATTTGCTGCAGAGTCACAGATGACTGTCCAGAGAGACTGTAGATATTTCAATCACCTTCAGTGAATTCTTCTTTGATAACGTTTACAGCAGCGACAATACAACTGAACTTTGCACTTGCTCCTCTTTGGAGATGTAAAGTCTTTGGATTCCTTTTGCTGAAGCTTATAATGTGTCACACATGTTTGTCAGTGAGATGTTACTGCTGAACACAAATCTGACTATCCTGACATTTTGGAACAGATTGAATGCACTTAACCGTTACCGCAGTCCACAGCTGGGAGGTTTTGTAGGCTTTTGTACCTGGGTTATGAGCCCCCTACTGTTTTCCAGGTCACCTTTTGTAAAAAAGGTTTTAACTTCTGAGTTTTATCAGGTGAAATGACAGAAAGTAATTCACATTTTTCTTTTACTTACCTGATGGCGTCCAGGTCGTTGGGCGAAGATCGCTGCAGAGATTCCTAATCGTTTGGACAGTCAATGTCTGAGAGAGTGGAGAAAGCTGACCAAGTCTCCTTCTCAGGTAAACCCGGTTGACCTCCTTGTTAAAGGGGCTGCCCCATTTATTGATGGGATTTGAACTTTAGAGTACAGCCTAACTTAACACATTGTTTGTCCTGACATTGAATACATTTGTCAAATGTCTTTGCTTCAGGGCTTTCTTAATAAGTGGAGCCATGAACCTAATTCACTTACAGATTTAGACAAAAGTTTACCAAGATAAAAACATTGGAAAGACTCTTTTATTCAGCAAACTCCATGAAGGCAAAAGTCATGAGTGATGCTATAATGCACTGAAATCTACTGTGCCCCTTCCAATGCCTATCGCCTTTGCTAAAAAAGGATTTGCCTCTAAAAATAGTCAGAGTAAAGTTGCCATGTCTCATAGGTCAAACACCTTCACACTCTCTTCTGGTATTCCCCAGGGCTCTGTCCTAGGTCCCCTTCTCTTCATCATTTACATCCTCCCTCTTGGTTCTGTCTTCCATAAACACAACATTAATTTACATTGCTATGTGGATGACACCCAGCTCTACATTTCTGCTAAACCCTCCTCATCATTTCCTCCTTCCTCCCTTACCCTCTGCCTGCAAGAAATCCATTCCTGGTTCTCTTTCAATTTTCTCCAACTCAACAGTTCCAAAACCGAAGTCCTCCTTGTAGGCACTTCATCTACTATTTCCAAATCCAGTACCCTCTCCTATCAACCACTTCACTGTCCTTCCCTCCCCTTAGGTAAAGAGTCTGGGTGTCATCCTCGACAGCTCACTTTCTTTCCAATCTCATATTAATAACATCACCCGTTCTGCTTACTTTCATCTCCACAATATATCTCATCTCCGCCCTTCTCTCACTCCTCATACGACTGCTGTCCTTGTTCATAGTCTTGTCACTTCTCGAATCGATTACTGTAATTCCCTCCTGTTTGGTTTGCCCAATAAATCTCTCAAGAAACTGCAGCTTCTCCAAAACTCTGCAGCCCGCATCATCACCAGGACCCCGTTATCCCACCACATCACACCAGTTTTCCAAAACCTACAATGGCTTCCCATAAAACAAAGGATTAGTTTCAAGATTCTCCTCATAACCTTCAAAGCACTCCATAACCTGGCCCCACCCTACATCTCTGACCTTCTTCACTTTTCCATTCCCTCCCGGTCTCTCCGCTCCTCTTCCTCTCTCCAACTCCATGTACCACCTGCCCGTCTTGCCACCATGTGGGGCAGAGGTTTCAGTTGCTCCGCCCCCCCAGCTTTGGAATTCTTTTCCTCCAGATCTATGCAATACCGACTCCCTGCCACTATTCAAATCCAAACTCAAGCCTCATCTCTTCAAACAAACAAACAGTTAATCCATTCAGTTAACACAACTTCATTTGTCTGTTTTTCTATCCTGTTTTATTATGTTTTATTTATTTTATCTTTATGTTTATTCATGTATTACTCTGCTTATTTCTTAGTAATGTTTATTATGTTTTTCTTATTTTAACCTTGTACAGCGACCTTGGGTGACCTGAAAGGCGCTTGAAATAAAATGTATTATTATTATTATTATGTCACTTTATGGCTCACTTGAAAACATCTGGATAAGATGATTAAATGATTGCACTGACATGGAAGTGGTTTATTTAGGATATAAATCTTTTTGGAAGAAAATAGAAATATTTACATGTGTGCAAATCTAGCTGTAAATGATCACCTTTTATTCTGAGAAGAAAAACATTTAAGATATACTGAAGATAAAAAATACAAAATATTATATTGTGCATAACTGGAGAGAAAGAATGTACGCGATGACTGCTGGTCAGACACTCTTTTGCAACAATCAGGGCTAGAAAAACCTCATAAATAGGTGCTATTTAAAGCAGTTGTGTACCTAAGCTGATGATGTGACGCTCTCTTTCGCTCTTGCAGCGTCATCCGAGAGGGAATGGACCATCCAGGAGAGCCAAGGAAAGAAAAGCGGGACAGAAAACAGCGGCTTCCAAAGCGAAGAAAGGCATCAGAAGACGACTTGTTCGAGTGAAGGAGGAGGAACTGACAGAGGAAGAGGATGAAGATGAGGATTGTGTGATACCGTACATGGACAGTGACGGCGAGATGGAGAAGAAGGAACGTGAAGAGATGGAGAGAGTGGAAGAAAAGCCGTATGTCATCCCTCCCATGAAGGAGTGGGTTCCCACAGAGAAGGCCGCGACATTCTCCCACCTGTGCTCCTCTCTGGTGGTTTTACCACCAATGTCTGATGCTGCTACAGGAAAACTAACCAGATCAACCATCCTGGGAAAACGTGGGCGCTCTGTGATCCTAGGACCATGTCCAAGAGAATTACCCTGGGAAGAGAGACACAAAAGGAATGCCATGATTATGTTGACGCCTAAGCAGCTCCAAGTCTACTTGACCAAATGGGCTCACAAGCTAAATGGTTCAGGCTCCCGCCAAAAAGCCCGCTCCGGCAAACGGAAACCCAAAGAGACCAATCGGGAGATCGGCCAAGAGCTGCAAGCGGCTGTGGCGCCATGGATCGGCAACCTGCTGATTGCAACAACATCCAAAGTCACGGCTGTTGATATCCTGAGAGAGAACGCAGAGCAGAGCGGCTACTCCTCCACCTCCTTCTTCCTGCTCCTGCTCCAAGCGGAGAATGTGGATGTCATCGGCTGCAAGGATATCATTGAGAAAAGGAAGAACAAGGTGGTGATTAAAACTCCTACCCCAAGCCCCTCGCCCGTCCAGGCTCCAAAGACTATCGCACAAATCCTTGAGCAGAGGGAGAGGCAGGTGCAGCAACAGGATGTGGAGGTGGACCAGCACAGCTGCATCATGCCAGAAAATAAGGGGCTGCAGTCTCCTCCTCCTCAGTCCTCCTCCATGCAGCTTCACGCCCAACCCCACCACCTTCTCCATAGGCCTCCACAGACCCCCCATGGTGCTTTTTCTCAAATTGTTCGTAGTCGTCCTCCAATCCTACACAATAATTCTTCCCTCAACTTCACGCCCTTCCCTTCTACGAGCACGGCTCTTCCTGCTCCTAAAACATTTAGTCCTGCAGCTTCACGGGTTTTTCAGAGCCCTACAGTCCCATTACTCTGCAATATCAAACCAAATGCTGCAGCCTCCTCCAAAAATCCAGCTATGTCCTCCAGCTCAGTCTTGACTGGAAATCAAGATGCTCAGTCCAATCCTAGTCCCATTATTGCTGCTCCCAGCTCCACCATCAGCTCATCTGGAGTCATGGAGCAGATGGAGGCGGAGCCAACTGCAGCAGGCAGCAGTTCCTCTGCTACGTCGTTTGCACGAGTGGAAGAGATGGATAATGGCACTAAACGGGACAAAATAAAGATTCAAGAGCTGACTCAGGAACCCGAGGTGAGTTTGATTGAGGAGGGTGGGGTCTTTTTAGAGACTCCAGTTTCCTGATGTCCTGCTAGACGTATTTCATCCTTTTGTGAAATATCACAAAATATCTCTTATTTTGAGTACTTTCTGAGGTATGTCTGCATCAAAGTGGACCACCTTGCCAATCAACTTAAAACAGATCACTGTTGTCAAAGAGAACAAACAGTGGGTATCCTGAGAGCTCCACACGAGCAGCAGAGGGAGCACTGTCTCTAAAGCAGTGTTTCCCCACCCTGCTCCTTAGGGCACTCTGTCCTGATGTTTTCCATGTTGCCATGCTTATGCACATCTGATTCACCTCATCATCAGGATCTACAGAAGGTGCTTCAGAAGGTTTGGACTGAAAAACGGCAGGACATTGTTCCCTCAAGGACCAGGGTTGGGAAGTACTACTCTAAACTAACAACATGGCTGCTCTCACCACAGTCTGCTTTCTGCTTTTCTTTCATGCTACGTTCACACCCGACATGTGATGCGCACTCAAGAACGTGCTGATCACACATTCTTCTGTTTCAGCAAATGTGTTCACACTGGACATGCAGAGAGAGGATTCTTCCTGTTTTTTTAATCTACTGTTATGTCCGCCACCTACAGTTGCAAGAGGCTTGGTGCAAAATGTTCCAGCGGTGTCATAGAATCAAGGCACAAACCGGGATTATTCATTTCTCCTCAATGATCAACTTTAAAACGGTTGGCAGTTCGGTTAATCAGGAGACGCCATTCATACGTCGCTATCAAAGCTGAGTCCCTGAAGGGTTCAAGTTCGACTTGGTTTACCGCTTTTAACGCGCGTGCAATTGCCATGTGTTTTGTGTGTAGAGCCCAAAAATGGTCATAGAATTTGTGTTGTTGCACGTGAACATGACGGTTTTGAACGCAAAACCTTGAAACGCACCTAAAATAGACTTTTCATGGTAGTGTTCGCCTGGACACGCGTTGCCCAGGGCAGTGTGAATGTAGAACCTCCCTCTACTGTCTTCTAGCATTGACTGTAAATGAGAACTGGAGCGAGTGAGTGTGATGTGACCAGTAGGAAAAGGTTGACTTCAAGCTTCAACAAAATCAAGTCAGTTCAATTAAGCACTTACATTATTTTTTATCAGACACTGGGTTTGTTTTGTGTAAAACGTACCGACACGTTTCGGCGGAATGCCTTCCGCCTTCGTCAGGGTCGTCATCAGATGGTGGTGTGTGACAGTCTTTAAAAGCAGCTGATTGTGACTGAGGTGGAGTCACCTGTCAAACTTTGACAAGTGACTCCGCCCCTTGATTATTCACAACAGGCAGTACAAGAAAATATGAAATCAGCCATAACAGATCACTGCAAATAAGAAAACCACATCATGGACTGGGAAAAGGCCAAAGTCCTCCGCATGGAAGACAACAGACACCGCAGATGGATCATGGAGGCGGTGGAGATAAGAAAGCGAGCCCACACTTCCATGAACCGGGATGAGGGGGTCTTCATGCTCTCTCACACCTGGAGCAACATCCTCCAGAAAAAGACGGACATCAAGTATATATATATATATATATATATATATATATACTTGAAGAACCTTGCCTCTGAACAACATCCACACTATTGTGAGAGACACATTTATTTCAGTTACTGTATGTTAATCACACAAACTTAAACCATCGACATAAACATTGAACAAAATTAACTGGAAAAGGTGTTGGGTGAAGCCAGAGCTTGGTATCCTGATTGATAGACCTTAAAAAAAAAAAAAAGAAACACCTCATAAAATTACTTCACATCCACAAGAGTCTCTCAGTCCAGGAGGTATTTTTAATATATTTTACATTTATAAATTTTGTAAACGGATATATGGAGTTTGCATTTTTCAGATCGTCAGATAATAAATTCCACATGTTGACCCCCTGAACAAAAATACTATTCTTTACTGCATTAGCGCTTTGAGATTTTACCCTAAATGTAAAGCTCATTCTAATCATTAGTTCTGACCCCTTTGTTTTTAAGCATATCTTTACCCCGAAAATCATAATTATTAACTTTAATTTTAAAAAAAAAACCTCCGTATTTTGGCAGGTACACATTGTTTTTAATTTTAAACATAAAATTCCAGTACTAAGATCAACTAAATTCAAAAATGTAAGTGCCCTTAATTTTGGAAATATTTGTTTTGTGGATTGATTGTATGAAGAGTGATTTACAATTCTACAATTGCTTTTTTTTTTTGCAGAAATAAAATAGGTTCTGTATTTAACTTGTAATTATGCCCCCAGATTTCTAAACAATAGGTCAAAAAAGGCATTATGAGGGAACAATATAGAATACACAATGTAGCTGTGTTTAAAAAATTCTTGACTTTCTATAATTGGCTATGATTTGGACAATTTAGAGGGTTATGTGTGGGAAATCAAGGTCAAGGTCAGAATATGGGCTTTAATTTTATTCTGACAGAAAATGTAACATTTCACTGTCATTATGCTTGTTTGTTAAAAATCTAAACAAATTAAACCAAAACAAAAAAAAACATTATTTGTGTAAATCATTAGCATTTTTCTTTCAAACCAAAGAGCCACAGTGGGGGACATGTGGCTCTGGAGCCTCAGGTTACAGACCCCCGTATACATTTGATGCTTTGTTACCAAGCTTTTCCTCTGAACACATTCCGGATCGTCTTCATTTCACCATCATCAAGTACCCTCCTCCACGACTCCCGGATCTCTTTAGCTGTCACTCTTTGCTGTCTGGAGGTAAAACCCTCTAGAATAGGATCCCACCAGGCTTTGCAATCGCTTAAAGACCCACTCTGATGAAAACTGGTTCTTGTGGCATTTGTCTCATGGTGGAGGACACATAATACGAAAATTAACCTCAAACTTGCATGTCTGAGTTTTTCCTTATACAAATTGTTGTGAATCAGGTACAGATGTCCCGGAAAACAACACAGGGTTTTTGCCTTAAAGCGGCATAATCATAATTAAAAGACTGCTGGAAACGCTTTGACAGTTGATCAAAAGATGATTGGAATAAAGGACTTAGAGGAGAAGCAGCATGGTTTGGCGGTGTACTTAAGAGAATCATGCCCGGAACTCTCTAGAAGTTCTATGCTGCTGTCTGTCCATGTGGTTTTTCTGGACCATCTAACTTTGTGCGTCTTTTTCTTTCCAGACCTTCAGACTTTCCAACCAGACGTCCTCGAATGCTGACAGCCTAACTTCTTCCCCTCCTCCCATCTCAGCTAGCATTGAATCCTCAGCTCCCCGATCATCTCTGCTCGCTGATCATAACTACACCAACCTTAGCCATTACCAAACCTCCGTTCCCCTTAACCAGATCAACACCTCCGCTGATAAACCCCTGAAACGTCCAGTCAGAGGAAGGAAAAGGCAGATGGAGGTTGAGCAGCTGGATGGGGAGAGAGTGGGTGATGCTGGTGCAGAAGAGACCCAGGCAGGGAAGAGGCGTCGCCAGCTGAGTGAGAAGGGCAAAGCTCACCAGGCGGCTTTGCAGGCCAAGGTAAGAAGGCAGAGGAAATGCAAAAAAAAAGAGATGTCCTCAGAACGGGCAAAAATTAGGCCAGCCTTTATAAATATGAATTATAATAATAATAACAACCCTAGATAGGTCCGAGGCAGCATCACTCAAGGTGTGGTCCAGACCAACCTTCAGTATAAGCTTTAGCTATAGTATAGCCCTAAAAATAAAACCAAAGCCTGGAGAATCAAAGATGAGAAATCTTTCTTTTTTTAATCTTTAATGCTTGACTTATTTTTCAATGAAGGTTTGAACTTTGAGAGTTTAAAAAAAAGAGAGAAAAGTGTAAAAATGATGTGTGTAGGTGAGGGGTTTTACAGCATTAAAACCTCAATATTCCTACTTTGAGGATTTGACCTATTGCGGGTGACGTAATACGTATGGAACAATGAGCGAACGCTGAATACGAGGCTCTTCACCACCGGACAGACTCCAGTCTAAGAGTCTCATTTCAGCATGCTCTCAAAAACTTATTTTCAAATCAACATGGCTTTATTATGTTAAATGAGGATTTCCCTTCATTAAATCATTTGTAATGTTTTTATCTTAACAAAATATAATTTTGCTTTTGTCTGTGACCCAGTAAATGGCATTAGGGGTAATAATTTAAATGGATCAACACTTAGACCAGGTCGACCCATGATCGTAAGATTGCAGGTTTGATTCCCGCCTTGCACGCCCATGTGTCGAAGTGTCCTTGGGCAAGGCACTGAACCCCACCTTGCCTCTGGTGGCAGGCAGGCGCCTGTGTTTGGCAGCGGAGCCGCCACCAGTGTGGTAAATTGTGAGAGAAAAGATCATTGGGAGTCAAAAAAAAAGTGTTCTTCAGTATGAGACTGTAACAGAGAATTGAATCTTTGTTGTGATTTTTTTGGGGGAGTTGAGTAACATCGTGGGTCGTGCTTGACCCCCCTAACCTGAGTGTCAGCATCTTTCCAAAATGTCGCAAGGCTGATTCATGTGATCAAGTGTCTCAAAACAGAGTTTTCCCTGGTAGGGCTTTGTTCCTTTTTCTTCTTGTTGAGTCACTAAAAGTCTGCGCAAACTGGCTCAACGCTTCAGCTGCCTGCTGGAAGGGGATGTTTGCCTCTTTTTGTTGAGTGTTCTTGTATTTTACTTTCTGAGTTTGACTGTTCTCTGCCTTCTGTTTCTAGATGGAAACAAAACAGAAGAAGCCCCCCTCCCGTAGCAAGAAGTCTCCTTCAAAGGGTAAAGTCCGCGTTCAGGCCTCTTTGGAGGCTCAACCAGCCAGGGTGTGCTTGTTACCCACTCAGGCCATGTGGGTCATGACCCCAGCCGGACTGGTTCCGATGACTCAACCAAAGGCTGTGCCGCTGACGATACTCAAAGGCCCCCCCTGCCTCCCTCCCCAAAGCAGTTTAGGCTCTCCTCTGCCTCCAACCGCCCCAACAGCTCAAAGCCCTCAGTCTGCTGGACTGAAGGCTTCTGCACCTCTCTCCACCCTTGAACCCATTCAGCCTTCACCTGCCCCGCCCACCTCTATCGTAAAGCCACTTCCACAGCCACTTGTTCTGCCTCTTAATCAGAGGTCCTCCCCCCTGTCACAGTCTTCTCCCAACCTTGCAGGTTGTGAGGGTGTGATAAAAAGGCAATCGGGTGAGACTTCTCCCCTCAGAAACAAGGGAATCGGCTTTGACACCTCCCTGATGTTCCAAGAGCCTCAAGAAAATGTTCACGATTGGCTGAGTGGGAGAGGGGGGGTGCCTGCTGGGAGTGTAGCTTTGCCATACCTGCCACCCTTTGTCAGCACTCTAAACATGATGACTGCTCTGCTGCGGGCTAAGAAGTCCCTGACACAGTCCTCACTGGACCTGCTCCCTGAAGGCCCCAAACCCAGACCGCCCCAAGCCCAACCCAGATCTAAAGCTGCGAACTGCTCCGCCCGCCCTCCACCCAATCGGCCAGGTTCCCCCTCAGACTGTAGCGGAGCCAGCAACCAGCCTGTGGGGCATGGAGCTGCAGGTTTGTCAGCTGACTGCATCATTAGAGGTCAGTAGAAGCGACTTTAAGTGCTCAGTTCTGTTTCTTGCCTCTGTGCAGCTGCCGCCGCTGGTACCGATGAGCAGCGGAAAGAAGAGCAGGTAGAGGAGGAGCAGGTGAGGACAGTGCGTCGGATGGTGGCGGAGCGCTTTTCCACTAACCCCGCCTACCAGCTGCTCAAGGCCCGCTTCCTGTCCTCCTTCACTCTTCCTGCCCTCCTGGCAACGATGCCGCAAGTCACAAAGGAGGAAATGATCCAGGAGGTGGAGGGTGAGGAGCAACCGTTTGTAAAGAAGAGGAGAGGTCAGGTCAGTACAGCTGAACAGTTTTCCAACAAATACAAACTGTTTGAGCCGAAGACAACACCTTTGGTTCCTCCAGAACTCTTCTTTAAGTGGCTAGAATCTTGTGTTCCTCCAGGATTTACTGTTGTTGTGAATCAGTATTCATTTAAATTGTAAAATGGACTGTGCTGTTCTCCGACGGTCAACTTCTAGGTTCCATACTTCTCAATGAAAACATCACAGTCTGGTGTTATGCAGATGACAAGCCTCTCTTAACAGCTGTCTCACAATAATCTAAAATTCACCTGGATAGGGCAGTGGATCGTTACTTAGGTTTCAATTTGTTTCACAAATCCAGCTCAATGATTGACAGATCGAACCACAATTCTTACTATTTAATATATTTATGTCTGAATAGTTTCTATACGTCAGTCTTTTTACTGGATGAATGAAAATTAAACTAATATGTATTTAATCGCCATCATTTAAAACTAAACTAAACATAACAGATAAAAACGCAAAGATTTTAAAAGAAGGAAACAAACTCTAAAGGTTTTCTGTCAATTTCCTGGTTAACATCAGTAGTAAACAAAACATAAACATCACTTTTGCTTCTTGTCATTTTACCACAAATGCTAAAAATGTTCTGCACAAGTTTTCCATTCTCATAGTTTTTCTGACTATAGTTACAGTCAATTGATAAGAAGATTGCAAATGGCGACAAAGAAACACCTAAATTAAAGGCTGTAACATCTTGAAAACACTCAGAGTTAAACTCAGTCAGGGTTTCATCTTATGGTTCCAGACCCAAGTCAAGCCATTGCTGTTTTGGTGAGCATATCCTTGCTGCATGACTATCATCTTTGATTAATTTAATCAAACAGAAGCAGTTGAGACTAATTATCAACCACCGTTGCATACAAACGAACCCTGTCAATGTCACTGAATTGATTTAAGGATACGCAGTGAGTAAAGGGTGTTCCTTCAGTGTTTTCATCATATGAGAACAGTTTTGTGTGTTCAAGTAAGAGCGTTTGGTTTTTTATTTAGGAGGATGTCCTACATTTACTATTGTACAAACTTATATTAAAAATTTGTTTGATAACTGAATGTGAAAGAAAGTGTGACTGGTGCACAGTTGAGGTTAGAAGCCTTTTTTTTTTTAAAATAATTATAGAAATATAAAACACTAAACTGCACATTTTACAAACTAGCCGTTGTGCTTGGCATGACAGTTTGCCAGAAGAGAGCCGTTCAAAATAACATATTTTTAAATATTTGCATGTTTTTAAGGAGGAACTTTTTCCTGCTTCCATGAAAAGTGTCAGAACCAACAGGGAGATGCAGAGACATCAGAAGGAAGGGATCTGATCGGCCTGTTTTTCCTCTGCAGAGATCAATGCTGCTGTCCGAGGACTCTGACGTCTCTGCCAGTCACTTCTCAGGGATCAGCACCACCAGCAAGCCCCGCCTCTCCGATTGAAGCTGAACGGCACCGATGGAAAACCGGTCCATGTGTTCAAATGTTATAAATTTAGGTTCTATGAAGAAGAAACAAAGTGAGATTGAACAGGTCTTCTTCTTCATGTTGTTTTAGTATTTTCTGACCAAATTCAGTTATTTTTCTATTGTATAAAGTTTTTAATGCTAAATGAGATTTCTTTTGCACATGTGTTGAGGAGCAGTCAATAATCTGACCTCCTTACGCTTTTGGTTCTGAGTCTGCCCGGCTCAGATTTTTGCTGCTCCTCTTTTTCAAAGTTCAAAATTCAAATAAAGTATATATTTTATAATGTTAAAAGAAATGTTAGGGTTGTTATGGAGCTCCACAGTTTGTTCCAAAGCTCCAGTGTTAAGTGTTGTTAGTTTGTTGCTTCTGACAATTTTCATTTTCTCTACAGAAAGTTTTATTTTCTAATAAAAAGATTAAATCAAATAGTTATGTGGGTTTGTACTGACACACCTCAATATATATCATAATTTGTGGTTGATGATACGATTCATAGTCGACATTTGTTCATTTTAAACGATCTGATTCACTGACCTAAAAAAATCCAGGACACCTTTAGCCAAAACTTCAACCAGTGTGACTCCGAGATAAATACCTGGTGCTGAACAGTGCAGGTGAAATTTCCAAGATTCCTTTTATTTCTTGCAAGATAATCAACTGTAGATTAATATATGTCCAAACAAACAAGTAAACAAGAATGAATGTCAAATCCATTCACATTTTAGTTTCCTAAATTTCAGCCCACTGTTGTTTTTCCACGTCAAAATCATCAAAAAGGGAACATTATAGGAACATTCTAGCTCACTGTATGGTCACATGTCTTTGCTAAATTCAAAGTGTTCCCACTCATTGGACTGGAATGATGGACTGATCCAGACGGTATTTCCCAATATCAATATAATCAACTGATGTCATTTTCAGAGTGGATTTTAGAATGGTATAGTTCGATTTAATTAGCAACTTGCCTCAGACATATGGATCTTGTTGCAGCGTAGGAATCGATGAAGTTGATTAATTGTTAAACCCCTAGCTGTTACCTATTCAGTTACTCTACTGTATTTAGCACTATAGGTTAATTTAAACCTCCAGGAATGTGCTCGATAGGGACCAGAAGTCTACGTAATAGCACACATTCATGTTTATGCTTTCATAGTTTAAGCTAAAGTGAGTCTGTGACGATGAACTGAGCCGACTCGGATGCGGGCAGCAAGGTTGGTCCATGAGGACACCGGAATATCAAAACATATTGTGTCCACACTTCCGCATGTTTTGTCAGTAAAAGTCATTGTTCAGTCAGCTGATGCTTCCTGCTCGTTGCTACAATGTCATGCCACAACTTCCCTTAATCTTTTACCTCTTCCTCTTTCTGTTTGTATAACCATATCTGATGGCATTTAAACAAAACAAAAAAGGAAAAGTGTGCGAGCTATCCCACACCTGAAGTGTCCGAAAAAGGGGAGCTGGATTTGCATACTCAGTATCCATTTGTATCCATACTCGGTGTCATTTGTTTTTGAACTGTTGGAGGTAGTTATTGGCAAGGTTGTGTAAACATGCACTACTGGTGAGAGTGAGTTAGAACCTTGGTTGGGTGGAGCTTAAATCAAGAAGTGACACCAACAGCTGGAGGATTAGGATACCAGGGAGAAGCAGCACAGACTGAATACTGGTTTTATAGGGTATAGTACTTTATGTACTGTGCCTTCCTGCAGCATTTACCTGAAAAACTGGAACGGCTCGTCCAAATGGACCAAGTATGTGAGGATGATCTCTGTTGGCTTCAGCTTGATGACTTCAGGATGCTACTGATCAAAAACATCGACCCATCCAGGATCACACCTTACCTCCGCCAGTGTCAGGTGCTCTTCCTCTATCTACCTTCTTTGTGTGTAGTGTTTCTCTTCCTGTCTCTTTCTGATCCTTCTCCCAGATTTGGCATTTTTGTTGTTATGGTATCATTTCTGTCAGGTGATCAGCGCTGAGGACGAAGAGCAGCTCTTCAATGATCCAACCCTTGTCCTCAGGAGACGAAAAGTTGGTACGTTGTTAAAAAGGGCAGAATGATAATGTCAAAGGTTGTGGATATCATATTGCTGATGTAACTAGTGTTTTGCCAGAAACAGCTGGAGTGTAGAACAGCCCCATCACCTGAGTTAGAGGCACAGCGTCATAGTGGACACTTTGACCAACAATAATTCTTTAATATGAAAATACAAAATATGGGTGGTAATCTAACCAGGGCATACCCCTACCTAAACCCAGACATAAAATAGTTGTATGACCCTACAAAGCGCTGATACTATTATTTTACGCATTTACAAAAATACTTAGAGTCTTTATGAAGTTTTGGGATTTTTTTGTTTCCAGAAACAACAAATACCCTAAACAACCTGGAAAAGAGGTTGATTTTTTTATTTTCTCATAAAAGTTCTGAAATTTGTTCACTCCAAATATTCTTTGTAGTCAAAATATTTAAAGTTACATGTCATTCCTTTTCTGATGTACGATGAGCAATATGTGAGTTGTCTGTAAAAAAACAACAACATAGCTAGCTGTTGTGTGAAGTTTCAGTTGTGACAGCAATGACGATGTTCCATCTGTCCGAAAGTTAGCCCTCTCTAGAAACAGGAAGTCAGGTGAAAAAAAACAAAGTCTTTTGCGATTTCCCTAATCTACATGATACTCATTTGTTTTGATCAGCACTAATTCTAATTTAGTAACACATCCAGACAGATTCCAGGATTCAGGAGTCTTATCAGATAACTTCAGTGACCACTGTATCATATATTGGACCTGGAAAATTAAAACTCCAAATCTTCCTCCAAAATTGGTTAAAGTTCGGCAAAAAAAAAAAAAAACTTGAATACTAACAACTTTATTAATGATTTGCTTAACATTTGTTTTCCTTTGGCTGCTCTTTTAAACCTTTCTTTTAACACGTCGGAAGTTCCCTTGGCTTGGAAGCGTGCAAAAGTTATACTTCTTCACAAATGAGGGAATCCCAATGATATGAGCAACTATAGACCGATCTCAATCAATGACAATCAATGACTGACAGTTTTGTCAAAGTATAAGAAAGAATTATCTTCAATCAACTTTCGGAATACGTAGCAATTAATAATATTTTATCTCCATTCCAATCCGGTTTTAGAAAGCATTTCTCTACTACTTCAGCCTTGTTAGAAATTATCAATATTTTCTCTGGTTTTGATGGTAACATGTTTACTGGCACCTTATTTATCGACCTTACCAAAGCTTTTGACATGGTAGATCACTATCTCTTATTGGACAAATCTTATTCTATTGGCCTTGATAGATCTTCTCTCTTTCGGTTCAACTTATACCTTCATCATCGTCGACAGTGTGTTTTTTTTAAAGGCAGCTATTCCAATTTTCTATCCATAGACAAAGGCATTCCACCCGGTTCCTCACTTGGTCCCCTTTTATTTTCAATTTTTATCAATGACTTCCCAACTAAATGCATTGAGAGTAAGATTCAACTCTATGCTGATGATACTGTGATTTACTCATCTAAATCTAATATTATTGACATTCAGTACTAAATTCAACATGATTTTAAATCTTCAATTGTGGTTACAATCTAATAAGCTTTTACTCATCAAATCAAAATCAAATTTTTATTGTTGTTTCAAAGAAGATTGCGTCCTGTAGCTGCTACTGAAATAAATGTAACTTATATGGACATGTCACCTATTTCAGCAATAGAAGACCTTGGTTTGTGGCTTGACTCCTCATTGTCCTTTGGCGCTCGTTTACAGTCCATCGTCCATACAATTTCTTATTGTTTAGAATTACTTTATCTATCAATCCTTTGTTTTAGTTTCTTAGTCAGGAAGAAAATTATCTCACAACTGATTATCCCGACTTTAGACTATGGTGACATCAAAACACCACTCTCACTAACCTCCGACCACTGAATGTTATTTATAACAGCTTGTGTAGGTTTATTCTCCGTTGTCCGCTTAGAACTCACCACTGTCTAATGTATCAGCAACTGTCCTGGCTTCCCCCATCCTCCCGACGTAAACTTCACTGGCTATTATAAATCTTCAAATGTATCAACCTCGGTTACCCAGAATATCTCCCAAACGATATCTAATTCCTTTTTAGTCTTCTTATAATTTGCACCATGCAGATCACATTTTTGTTGTTGTTCCAAGAGTCGAAAAAGAAATCGGAAAATATTAATTTTACTACGCAGCACCCTCTGACTGTAACAATCTTCCTGCATCCATTCGCTCTTTAACCTCATTCTTTGCATTTAAAAATGCCTGTTTAGAACATCTTCAACACTCATGTAACTGTTTTTGATTGAATTTGATATCACTCCCTGCCTTTTTATTCCCTTCCCCTTGAACTAACTGCTAAGAGGTGTAATAAATGTCTGTGTGTTTGTGTGTGTGTGTGTTCATTATCTTGTACATTTTAAGTTCTTCATTGGGTCTTTGATATATTTAAAGTTTGCTCAACTGTACCTGTCGGAATTTGCTTGTTTTGTTGTCTTTGAGGACCCCCTTGAAATCGAGATGACACATCTCAAAGGGCTTATCCTCCAAACAAATAAATGTGAAATGTGATCCTTGCTTTGATTCTTGAAGACTATAACTCATCCTACTGTCCCATTGAGAACATTTTTGTCTCATACGTTGTTCGTCCTGATTGGATAGATTCCAGGAAACATCTAAATCTCTGAAAAAGTTAAGGATCTGTGTACGAAAATGAAACATATTTCTTTTTCATCATGGATCAAAAGTCTATCCAGACAGTGTTGAGATTCTTTTATCTATTTACAACAGAAGTCTAGCCATCTGATGTCGTAAGTTTCTATCACATTGTCAAGCTTAAGGGGTTGTTGACAAAAAGTCAGAACAGAATTCATGACCTTCATTGTAGCTCCTGGTTGCATTGAATTTACTGATGATTGTTTGTCTCTCCTCTGTATTCCACCAGCAAAGGAAGTTCTTGCCGGAAAAATAAAGTAACTATTTGATTTGATTGGTCTGACCTGCAGGGTTCCTGCTGGACATCCTGCAGAAGACAGGTGTGAAAGGCTACACTGCCTTTCTGGAGAGTCTTGAGCTGGATTATCCCAAACTTTACAGTCGCATTACTGGAAAAGAGCCCAACAAGACCTTCAGCATCCTCATCGGTTGTCTGCTTGTCCATCGGCCTGTTTTCTTCTGTTGCTTCCACTCTTGACACTTTAGTTCTCTGTTTAGATACAGCAGGTGAATCTGGGTTGACTCAGTTCTTGATGTCGGAGCTTAGCCACTTACAGAGAGCACTGCAGGAGGAGAGGAGGCGCCGCCAGCAGGCCTGCTCAGCTGCAAAGGACCAGGTTGGCAGAAGACCCAGGTTGGGAAACACTCATATGGAGGTCATAAGCTTTTTAAATGTTCCTTATCTTATGTAGGAGGTGTGGTCTTACAACCAGCAGCTAAAAGATCGTGAGCTCATGAAGTTGACTGAAAGTCTCCGGAAGATGCAAAGTGAACGGGAGTACCTCACTGAGGAGGTGAAGCACCTTCGGGATCACAACTACAGCCTGATGACCAACATCAACGCCCTGAACCAGGAGAAGAGCAACGCCTTACTGGCTAACAGAGATCTGCAAATAGAGGTCAGCTATCGCCTGACACTGATACCCCTAAACACTGACCTGGATGGTCTGAGCTTTGACCTGTGGTTGCAGGTGGAACGTCTGAGGCACACGGTGATGAGAGTGGAAAATCAGACCCAAATGCTGAAGCGAAGGACACTGAGAACTCTGCCAGAGGTGAAGACACAACCCACATACTTCAACCTATTTTTTGGACCTTTGCTGCTTGAAGAGCTAATACATCAACATCTAGTTTTAATGCCAAACTTACAATAGAAAGGAAATGATTTGATAGTACTACAGAGGTACTTTCAGGTATCAGGTGCTTAGACTTAATCTAAATAATAAACATGGTAAAAAAAAAGTCTTTGTAAATCTAGATGGGGTGCAGAGGTGTCGAACTTCAGGCTTCAAGGCTCCACATCCTGCTGTTTTTTTAGAAACCCGACCCTGCTTGCTGCTAATTACGTTTTGTGCCAAAATTTGTGTGGAGAAAAAGTATTTTGCACTTTAACTCAAAAATATTCTCTCTCTCTTCTGTGCTAGAAACAGAACAGGGCACCACATTGCAAATGTGTCGCCAAAGCCAGTCAGCCACAGAAATTGATATGAAGATTGATGTCTGCTCTGTTTCGAATGCAGAAGAGAGAAAAATAGACTTTGTTAGGACATATTTTTAAGATTCAAGTACCGGTACATTTTTCTGTTGCAAGGAAGACATTTAAAAACTTTATTTTAGAAACTACATTTACGAACTGTAAAATAAAGCACATGATGCTTTTACTCTTGCATTGCTTGCATGGTCTGAGACATGACCCCTCCCACATGCAGGCACATCATGTCTGCGGATGGTTTTAGCTTCATACAAGTTCACTAATTTACTCGAAAGATATTGTCACTTATATAAGGGTAAATTCAATATAAAATAAAATGATTTTTATTCTTGTGTATGCCTGACCAGAATTATTATTTGTCACTTTTACCAAACATAAAACTTACTTCCTTTATGGTTGAGTTCTGAATTTGGTAGTATCCAGTTTGTGATACTAGTATCCCATAAAGATCCCCCAAAGCTGGCTCTAACTAATGCACAGCTTTCACACAGCTGTGAAATATCATATAGGGTTGATGAAAAAGTTCTTTAATCAGTTGATGTGCACTATAACTTATTGAGCTAATGCTTGCAGCATATTGATTGAATTTGAGATTTGAAGACTTTGTTTTTTTAGGAATCCCTGACACTTGCTGCCAATTACTATTATTCATGTGTGTTTGTCTGCAAGAGGCTGCAGTCAGTTAGAAAGCAAGCATGACACCGCCCTCAAATGTGGTCTAAAGGGATTCATAAAGTTAAGATCAGAGAAAAGTCTGGTCATTTGGTGATCTTGATTGCAGATCTTTTAGAAAAGGAGAAGGCATCCTCTGGACCTGCAGGCTTTAAAACCCCAAAAGTTTGTGAACATGCTTAAGAGATAGTGCTTTTACATGAAAATATCCTTATTAAAAGACACTATGATGCAGTAACTGACACACGTTAACACACTGATGTATTTCAGAGCCCGTCAATGCCCAATGAGCCCATGTTACAGCCTAAGGAAGAACCAAAGGAGGAAAAGCCAAAGGAAACTCGTGCTCTGAAGCTGGAGAACACGGCTCCTATGAACCTCATCACCACAGTGTTCAGACTGAGGAGGGAGCTGAACAGGGCAGAGGAGCACAAAGCCAGGGTGAGTCACAGAAGGAGCAGGAGAGTATTTTCACAAGATTTAAAGAAAAAAATGAAAAGATGAAAAGTTTTATTGTTTGACAAGAAAAAATACATTTAGAAATAAAGTACAGCAAATTACAGTCCCAAAACAGGAATCAAGAAATGGTAAAAACTTGTCGCTGTCTCCTTTAATCCCTTCGAGTTTAATATGTTATAGTTTACTCTCTCTGGCCACTTATAGGCATACCTGCCCAACCGCTTCTTTACGCAAATCAGCCAATCACATGGCACCAACGCATCAATGCATTTAGGCACCATCTGCTTCAGTTCAAACCGAGCATCAGAATGGGGAAGAAAGGCTATTTAAGTTATTTTGAACGTGGCTCCCCCGTGAACTGCCACCTTAACGTGGTGGGGGAGTTTGAGAACTCGGGTGATCCCAGGAGCTAAGCTGTCTGGGGCTTAAGCCCCTGGTAGGATCTCCCATGGCAGACAGGTCCTGGGTGACGAGCCAGACAAAGAGCGGTTCAGAACCCCCTGATGATAAGAGACAACATGGACCCGATTACGTCGCCCGGATTGGCGTCACCGGGGCACCGCTCTGGAGCCAGGCCCAGGGTCGGGGCTCGCAGGCGAGTGCCTGGTGGCCGGGGCTCTTCCCACGGGCCCCGGTCGGGCACAGCCCGAAGGAGCGACGTGGGACCACTCTCCCATGGGCCCACCACCCGTAGGAGACCTCAAAAGGGGCCGGTGCAATGTGGTTTGGGTGGCAGTCGAGGGCAGGTGCCTCGGCGGCCCAAACCCCAATCATGGAACCTGGCTTTTGGGACATGGAATGTCACCTCTCTGGGAGGGAAGGAGCCTGAGCTGGTGCGAGAGGTTGAGAGATACCGTCTAGATATAGTCGGGCTCACCTCCACACATAGCCTGGGCTCTGAAACTCAGTCCTTAGAGAGGGGTTGGACTCTCTACCACTCTGGAGTTGCCCAAGGTGAGAGGCGGCGGGCTGGCGTGGGCTTACTCGTGAGTCCCCAGCTCAGCCGCCAAGTGTTGGAGTTCACCCCGGTGGACAAGAGGGTCATGTCCCTCCGCCTCCGGGTGGGGGACAGGTCTCTAACTGTGGTTTCGGCTTACGGTCCGAACAACAGTTCGGAGTACCAGGCCTTCTTGGTGTCTCTCAAAGGGGTACTGGAAAGTGCCCCAACGGGGGACTCCATTGTCTTCCTGGGGGACTTCAATGCCCACGTGGGCAACGACAGTGGCACCTGGAGGGGTGTGATTGGTAGGAACGCCCCCCCTGATCTGAACCCGAGTGGTGTTTTGTTACTGGACTTCTGTGCTCGTCATAGTTTGTCCATAACGAACACCATGTTCGAGCACAAGGGTGTCCATCAATACACCTGGCATCAGGACACCCTAGGCAGGAGGTCAATGATCGACTTTGTAGTTGTTTCAGGCGACCTTCTGCCCTGTGTCTTGGACACTCGGGTGAAGAGAGGGGTGGAGCTGTCCACCGATCACTACCTGGTGGTGAGTTGGATTCGCTGGCGGGGAAGGAGGCCGGAAAGACTTGGAAGACCCAAACGTACTGTGAGGGTCTGCTGGGAACGTCTGGCTGAGCCCTCCGTCAGGGAAGTCTTTAACTCCCACATTCAGGAGAACTTCAAACAGGTACCGAGGGAGGTTGGGGACATTGAGTCCGAGTGGACCATGTTTTCCACCTCCATTGTCTCTGCTGCTGCTCGGAGCTGTGGTCGCAAGGTCTCTGGTGCCTGTCGTGGCGGTAACCCCCAAACCCGGTGGTGGACACCGGAAGTAAGGGATGCCGTCAAGCTGAAGAAGGAGTCCTACCAGGCCTGGCTGGCCTGCAGGATTCCAGAGGCAGCTGACAGGTACCAGCAGTCTAAGCGAGCTGCGGCCCGGACTGTTGCGGAGGCAAAAACTCAGTCCTGGGAGGAGTTCGGTGAGGCCATGGAGAAGGACTATCGGTTGGCCTCGAAGAAATTCTGGCAAACCATCCGACGACTCAGGAGGGGAAAGCAGTTCTCCACAGGCACCGTTTTCAGTGCAGGTGGGGAGCTGTTGACTTCAACTGGGGACATTGTCGTGCGGTGGAAGGAGTACTTCGAGGATCTCCTCAATCCCACTGACATGCCTTCTTTTGAAGAAGTGGAGAGTGAGGACTTTGGGGTGGGGCTGTCTATTACCCGGGCTGAAGTCACCGAGGTAGTCAACGAGCTCCTCGGTGGCAAGGCCCCGGGGGTGGATGAAGTCCGCCCTGAGCACCTCAAGTCTCTGGATGCTGTGGGAGTGTCTTGGCTGACACATCTCTGCAGCATCGCGTGGCGGTCGGGAACCATACCACTGGACTGGCAGACAAGGGTGGTGGTTTCCCTCTTAAAGAAGGGGGACCGGAGGGTGTGTTCCAACCATAGGGGAATTACACTCCTCAGCCTCCCTGGGAAAGTCTATGCCAGGGTACTGGAGAGGAGAGTCCGTCCGATAGTCGAACCTTGGATTCAGGAATAACAGTGAGGTTTCCGTCCTGGTCGTGGAACAGTGGACCAGCTCTACACCCTATCTAGGGTGCTGGAGGGATTGTGGGAGTTCGCTCATCCAGTCCATATGTGTTTTGTGGATTTGGAGAAGGCGTTCGACCGCGTCCCCCGTGGCATCCTGTGGGGGGTGCTCTGGGAGTATGGGGTCCGGGGAGTCTTACTGAGGGCTGTCCGGTCTCTGTATGACCGGAGTAGGAGCTTGGTTCGCATAGCCGGCAGTAAGTCAGAACTGTTCCCGGTCCACGTTGGACTCCGGCAGGGCTGCCCTTTATCACCGGTTCTGTTCATAGTTTTTATGGACAGAATTTCTAGGCGCAGCCAGGGGCCGGAAGGGATCTGGTTTGGGGACCACAGGATTTCCTCTCTGCTTTTTGCAGATGATGTTGTCCTGTTGGCTTCCTCGGACCGGGACCTCCAGCGTGCATTGGGGCGGTTTGCGGCCGAGTGTGAAGCGGCTGGGATGAGGGTCAGCACCGCTAAATCTGAGGCCAGGGTCCTTGACCGGAGAAAGGTAGTTTGCCATCTCTCGGTGGGTGGAGTGTCCTTGCCCCAGGTGGAGGAGTTTAAATACCTTGGGGTCTTGTTCACGAGTGAGGGAAGATCGGAGCGTGAGATTGACAGGCGGATCGGAGCGGCGTCCGTAGTTATGCGGTCGCTCTATCGGTCCGTCGTGGTGAAGAGAGAGCTGAGTCGAAAAGCAAAGCTCTCAATTTACTGGTCGATCTACGTTCCAGTACTCACCTATGGTCATGAGCTATGGGTCATGACCGAAAGAACGAGGTCCCGAATACAAGCGACTGAAATGACCTTCCTCCGTAGGGTGGCTGGGCGCTCCCTTAGAGATAAGGTGAGAAGCTCGGTCACCCGCGGAGAGCTCGGAGTAGAACCGCTTCTCCTCTACATCGAAAGGAGCCAGCTGAGGTGGCTCGGGCATCTAGTCCGGATGCCCCCTGGACGCCTCCCTGGAGAGGTGTTCCGGGCATGTCCCACTGGGCGGAGGCCCCGGGGAAGACCCAGGACACGCTGGAGAGACTACGTCTCTCGGCTGGCCTGGGAACACCTCGGGGTCCCCCCAGAGGAGCTGGAGGAAGTGGCTGGGGTGAGGGAAGTCTGGGCATCTCTGCTTAGACTGCTGCCCCCGCGACCCGGTCCCGGATAAGCGGAGGAAGATGGATGGATGGATAGATGAACGTGGCATGGTTGCTGATGAAAAATGGAATGGAATGAGTATTAAAAAAACTGCTGATCAACTGGAATTTTCACCTACAACTGTCTCAAGGATTTAGAGAGAATTGTCCCAAAAAGCGAAAATATCCAGTGAGCGGCAGTTCTGTAGGTGGAAATGCCTTGTTGATGCCAAAAGGTCAGGTAAGAGTGCCAGACTGGTTCCGGCTGATAGAAAGGCAACAGCAACTCAAAGAACCACTGGTTGCAGACGAGCATCTCTGAACGCACAACACGTCCAACCTGGAGGCAGATGGGCTACTGCAGCAGAAGACCACACCGGGTGAGACTCCTGTCAGCTAAGAACAGCTAAGAACTGGGATGTTTCCAGCACCTTTTTTAATTTATGCTACGAAGGATTAAGGCAGTTCAAAGGGAAAAAGGGGTCCAACCCATTATTAGCAAGGTGTACCTAATAAAGTGGCCAGTAAGTGTATATATACAGTATCTCTATCAATGTCCAAAACATCAACATTTCCACAATCTTCTAAACAAGAAATAACACAAAAACTTCTTGCAATGTGTTTCTATTGCCCAACTGAAGTTAATTTTTCATCTTAAATGATATACATACAAGATTCACTAATGGGATTTTTATTTAAATACACTGTATGTACATGTATTCAAACTGTATGTGGATGTATATTCTGACGGTTTTTACAAGTGGACTTTTACCTTGTGGTTCTATTCAGTGTGGTGTACGGGTGAGAACAGCCTCTGTTTTCTGCTTATACCATAAGCTTTTTTTTTTTAGAGTCTTGAAGAAAAGGAGGAACTACAGCTGCTTTGTGCTCAGCTGGAAGGAGATGTCAAGATGTACTGTCAACAGAGCAAGCAAACTCTGCGACAACTGGAGGAAGTGATCCAAGAGAGAGACAAGGTGAAGAAGGGGTCCTGAAAGATAGATGACATTGTCATCAGTGTATATATCAATACCTGTCTGTCATTTCAGGCTCTGGCTTTGCAGGTGCAACAGCATGAAGAGGTGAGGTGTCTCATGCAGGAGAAAGATCAGTATAGGTCGCGTGTCCGAGAGCTCACAGAAAAATCGGACAAGCTGGAGCTTGTCTTGCTTAGGTCAAAGGGAGAAGAGCTAAAACTGAGGACGCGCCTACGCAAGATTACGCTCAACTCTCACCAGGTGAAGGGATACATGAGGAAGGGAAATGTTGTGGAGATGGTGATGTAATAAAAAAAGACTGTTTCCCATAGAGTGAAAAGAGTGCAAGCAGCGAGGAATCGGAGGAGCCCAGAGAAAGGAGTCCTAAAGGTCAGAAATCTGGGCCTGGTGGAAAGCTTGTATGGCTTGTCTATTCCAAACACCTTAAATCGTCACAGTGCGTTATATGTAAAGCCAAACTAGAGGATGTGACACCATTCCAAATTTTTGTCAAGAAACTCACAAACATGATAGCAAAGAATGTATTTAGTCTGCAGCTGATCTTGAGTATATGCTAGACCTTACATAGAGCACAATCATACATAGCAGCATTTTTGTTACAATTGGCTAAATGTGTCATGTCTCACAATGACAGTAGGAGTAAAATTTACCCTACTTTCCTGACTTAAGTAGAAAATGTACCAGCCCACAAATAGCAAAGTAGTATTTAGACTGCAGCTAGGAATGGCGAGCATCCAACCCCTTGTCTACAGTATTATGGCCCAATTCAATTCAATGTGCAGCAAGTTACCCTGTTAACAACTTGAGTGGAGATGCAACCAAAGTGGAAAATTTGCACAGCATATAGGGAAGGGTAGAACTACAATTTTATGGGATGTTTTGTATGTACATAAACTTCTTCTACAGTCCAAGTAAAGCAGGTTGTGGTTCTTGTTGCTCAGACAGCAGTGAAGTTCATGACACAACCTCGCAGAAGGTGTACAGTTCTGCTGTGGGAGGATCTAAAGAGAGTGAGCAAAGGCCTAACAGTGCGGCATTATGGGTAAAATATTCTGTTTGTGCTTTGTGTATTTCTATCTGTTATTTTGACTGTGTAAATTTGGTTTTAACAAATTGTCAGTTGCTTTGTGTGCTGACTTTACCTATGACCGTTCCAACAGTCTTTCTTCTTGACACTTTGTCATGTTTTTCAATGTGTGTTGCTGTATGTCCATCTGACTGACTGTTGGATTGTTCTTTCTGACTATTCTTTTTTCTTTTGTTGGAAATTTGGTTCTCCGTGTTGACTTGAAGACTTAGCTTGATGAATGATGACAGTGATCCACATGAGGTTTAACCATTGACTGTGTATGAGAACTGGACCTCGTGAGTCTGGCGCTGCCCATAAAAAGGACTTGTTTATGCCTGTAACGAAATTAAGTCAATTCAGTCGCCATTTTTCACGGTGTGGACATTGCCACGTTGGAGTCAGATGACATCAGTGGGCAGTGATTGGTTCGAGTCGGTCTGAGTCATCATTTCTATGGCAATTACTCTTGCCAAGTGGGCTCGGCAGGGTCTCTCAATCAAATGTTAAACGTTCGACCTTAGACCACATATTTTTATTAAAGCATCTGATTGGTCAGCCTAAAACAGGAATAACTTGCACTACACATAAATTTTCTGCAATTAAAGCTTGCTCGCATGGGCCTCAGACATTAGGGAACGATCAAGGAACTTCCTGAGAATGAGTTTTTGTTTGTAGCTGGTACTAAGGTGTTTTTTTTTTTTAAATTCAAGATAGGTGCCTCTTCCCAAGATCAAGGGTCAATAAAACTTTAGGCGTTGTTATACACTTAAGATGGTGGCATGTGTGTAAAATTTGCTAAAATTACTTGAACAAAAGTTTCCTTTTCCCATACTGTGGAAAAACGTGAAAATCACCAAATCTCAGATTTTGCCACAAAATGGCCACCAAGCCGTTGGTCGTGTGGCTATCCCATAATTTCAAAACTCCTTTGGATAACCTCAACACATGTGTATTGGATTTGCTAGTGGATTGTATGTTTTTTTTGTCCCCCAAAGCCCTATTATCTTGACGGCTTGGTCTGCTATGATGTCATCAGTTTGGGGTCGTTTGCAATGCCCAAACCTGCAGCGGTTGTTTCTGTCTTTATTTTCACTGCATTCCAAGCGCTCTTCCTCCCCTTATCACAAATATGACATCGTCCTGTCTTCCCGCAGGAGAAGAAGACAGACAATTGTCCCACCCATAATGGTCGTGACAACTTTTTTCATCGCAGGTGACACTTGACTGTAACTGTTTTCTTTGAAACCTTCTTGTAGCTAAATATATTTATTGGTGCTTTTGTTTCTCGACAGTAGGAAGCGAGCCCTGAGATCAAAGTTCAACGAGTTTGCCCCCGGGAAGCTTGACGACAGCAGCAGTAGCAGCAGCGACATCACCGAGTCAGATTGAGATCTTATGATAAATGATAGTTTGGACAGCATACTTGTAGCTTTTCATACTGTACTGATGCTGAAGCTGACCTGAATTCAAATAAACATCATGAAAAGCTCTCAATCACTGTGAAACCTGACGCTAGAACCTCCAGTTTGCACTCTCTAAAATGCTGGAAATCTGTTTAAGATGCAAGAAAAACGAAAATAAGTTTTTAGAGTCTGTGTAGAATCGCTTTTTAGTTAAATTCCAATATTGAATGCTGTTTGCCGCACAATTTCCGTATATAGAAAGGGAAATAAAATAAAAAACATGGTGGCTTCTTTCAAAAAAACAAAAACTTCCATGTCTCATCAAAATGTGAAAAAATCTGTCTGTTTAAGGAAACAAAAGCTTTGGAAATTGTTAACTATCTGCAGATTAAGGCTTAAAATTTGCTGAATAAGATTAAAAGGTTAAAGAAATTAGGAGGTGTGAGTCAAAGTCCGATTAGTTGTCATGTCCTTAGGTGTGGAAAAAATGTTCTCTGCGTGCAGACCCATCGTCTGGGGGAGCGGTGAGCTGCAAACACTGCTGCGCTCTGTTTGGTGATTTAACCCCACAATTCAACCCCCTAATGTTAAATGTCAAGCAGGAGGCATTGGGTCCCTTTTTTAGAGTCTTTGGTATGACCCCGCCTGGATTTTAGCTCACGCCCTTCCAGTCTCTGGGCGGACACTTTATTACAAGGCCTCGTCCTTGGAGAGAGACAAGGAGCAAAATTTTTCCATTTCCATGAAATGATCCTGCAATTTTCCTTTTCTTTTCATACATCTCAAAGATGTCCCTAATGTATGTATAATCTTACAATATGGACATGGATTTAGCATTGCTTAGCCACTAAAAGGATCTACTTTTTCTTTTTCTCAAACATTATTGCACATTTTTCAATTTACAGAAATTCACATTCAGTTGCACAAGAAAGAAACAATTACTAATATCAAACACACATAAAAGACCAAACTCTAAAATGATCTACATGCACATGTGAAAAAATAAAAGCTCTAAAGTATTAACAATGAAGACTCAATTTCATTTGGTTTTCGCTTTCAGGATTGCTAACAAGCTGTCAGGTCCAAAAATGTCATTACCTAAGTATTGAAACTCAGACAAAGAAAAGAGAAAAACTGCTGTGCAAAGGCTCACACTCAAAGCCATTTTTTAGATGATGAAAAAAAACAACACATGAAATAATGAATGTAACATTAAAATTTTCAATTCCTTCCTAGTAAGATTAAAAAAATGTTTACTATACTTTTAGCACTTACGGAGAAAGATAAATGGCGTATCCTTAACTTGGCGTATACCAAGGACAATTCGACACATGGGCGTGCAAGGCGGGAATCGAACCTGCAATCTTACGATCATGAGGCGACCGCCCTATCGCTGCACCACGGCCGGGAAGAATTGGACTTTCCATTATTTCTATTTACAGGTGCAATTCTGAATTGGGATGACACAAAACGACAACAACAATGACTAGCTTTGAGGAAAATGAACGATTTTATTGGAAGGACCGCGAACGCCTCACCGGGGCCGCCTGTCAAACTTCGCGACACGTTGTCACGGCAACGGAAACGCCGCAGATGACACCAAGCAAAGGCAGCAGGAAGGAACGGACGGCGAAGAACCGCTTTGCAACGCCACAGCAAGGCGAAGAAAGTGCAGTCCGCCGAACCGAGCCCGTTCGAGAGGATGTGTGACGGCGGGCCGGAGGTGCGTTCAAGTTCAACTGGGTCCCGAGGATCCAGGAAGCAACAAAAACGTATAATTGTTGGTGGGCTACTCCAGTGTAGAGGTAAGATCTTAAGCCCGAGCCCGAGTCAGAACCCGACCCGACCCGAATTTCGGGTCGGGTCGGGTTCTAAATGACAGTCATTACGTTCGGGTCGGGTCGGGCGGGCTTCTCTCTCGCTGACTTTTTTAATAAATATATTGTAATGTCTGCAAAGAAGCTCCTCAGGCGGCGGTTGTCAAACAGCTCTTTATTAATCCTGTACGTCAGAACGGTTACCGCACGAACTGAAAGGCACAGCCAGCTTCTGACTCAGAGGGAGAACGTTCCCTTAGCGCACACACCCACACACACACACAGGTAGACCCCGCCCCCTCCCACCAGTCACCAGCCCACCGTTGATTGACATACACTGTGGTCCAGCAACTGGCAGAACGAGGGGGGCGCCGGCCACCCGCAGCTCTGCGAGCGTGTCATGAACGTAATCTCCCCTCCGTAAGCCCGTATCTATTTTGTTTAGGTATCCCCGATATGGAGCAGCAGGAAGTCAAGGATAAACTTCAGACAGGGGAGCTGAAAAGGCAAACGCGCACCGCTGCGCCTGCAGCATTTCCCGCGTAATGAAGCGAGTGCGCATCAAGATCTCTCTGTCACTCTCTCTGTCTGGCCTCTTATTCTGTGTTCCAGCGTTATTTCATTGATCAAACGCATTTATCATGTAGGGAGGAACCTTTGCGCAGCGATTTCAGCGGAACTCTATGCCACAACAGCAGCTTATACGCGCGCGGCTGCAGCGACCACTTTCTGTTTGAAAGACCATAACTTTCATGATCATAAAAATATATAGATTATTTTACCTTAAAGAAATTGGCGATTTTTTCTGCAAAATCCTATGGGTTAAATTGTCGGTTGCTTCGGCTGGTCCTGCAATCAATTAATGGTCGGGTTCGTCCTTGGCTTAATGCCGCGGGCCATCGGTCGGCCGGATTTTTAGCCGACTACTCCAGTGTACCACAGCTGCTATCAATGAACTTTTAAAGACGTCAGGTTAACACAGGGCTACTTCATTATTCATTTAGTTCCATTTAAAAATCATTGCTTGTTTTTATTTTCCAACTGGCTGGGTAACAATGCAGGATCTTCATCTTTTTGCAAAAGAACATGCAGGAAGGGAAAAGTCATTTGTGTTTTCTACAGTATTGCATCAGCAAACGGTGGTTATTATGTGGCATCTCAACTTGGTCTTGCATGGAGATAAAATCTAATGTGTTTCAGGATCAGCCGTCTACATGCAGAGACATGAGGACACAACATCTGTCTGTTGAGGAGGACACCGCATGCAGCAGCAATAACAGGTGGACTCTCACAGTGAAGAGCCCACTCCAATGAAAATATAGTTTCAACATGTATTTGAAGCATTTTTCTGAGGATGGAGGACATATGTAAAAGTAAATTAAGCTCATAATCGTATTTCTTTATCCAAATTGTTGCAAATCAGATGAAAAAATGCATTTGGAAGCTAAAACTGTACAGCTGGATAGCTCCAAAGTTGCTCGCCATTTTTGTTGCACCGCTACAGTGGGAGGAAACATAAACAGATGGGGAATTGTTCTGTGCCAACAACTTGAAGCCACATTTCTGATGAACTACTCCCACTCTGCTGAAACTATATTGTAAAAAAAAACAATGCAGGGTTTTTGAATTTGGCTAAAAGACTGCAAAGTCATGATCAAAAGACCACTGGGAACGGTTTGAAAGTAGATCATGATTGGTGATTTAAAGTAAAAAGAAGTAGCAGACCTTCTCATCCTCTTCTCTTTCTTACTTGAATATTAATCTCTTTGTCTCAGGTCTTGTCTCACCTTTAGCAGGGAGCATCCCTTGCTTTATAAACCTGAGGAAGACATTGATGAAGTCACCAGACTTCCTGACTCCGTGGGTTCGTATCGGCACTTGAGGGTCTAAATATTTTTTTTACTTTTTGGCTTAGTGATCCCTCACATAGACGGTAACAGCCGTGTCTCTTCTTTCCTCCTCTTCTCAGTGGTTCAGTGTCCATCTTCTAACATCGTTGATCGAAATAGAAAGAAAAACTCTGAAAAACACGAAGCGGCGTTGGAACAGATGGAGACGCAGCTGAGAAAGCTGTCCCAGGTGCACAAAAGATACCACACTCTGCTTACTGCATACTTTAGATACCACAATTGGTAAATGAGGCTATAATCCACAATGGTCATGGAATAAAAAACGTGAAGTAATTAGTAATACATATACATTTACTGAAAAGCAAACCATAAAAAGTAGACATTATTTCAGAATTATTATATATTGTATACGGATCTCAATGAGTTACTGATTTTGTTTTCTTCCCCCGATGATGTTTCAGGAGTGTGAAATCCAGGTGATAAACCTCTGTAAGCAAACGTCGTCCTCTTTGGAGGGGTTGGACCTCAGACTGGACATCCTAAAGGACAGAATGGACAAGCTGAAAGACCTCAGTTTGAAGGTTCACATGGACATAGGAACCCACAACAGATTTAGCAGGAGCAAACGCTCGTGCATTTGTTTGACAAGAAAGGGAGCCTGACACGACAGGACAAAATCTGTGCATTGGTCTTGCAGACATCAGAGCTGGAAAAGCTCATTTAGTTCAGTTTGTGAAGGAAGCAAGTAGATATGTATATGAAGATAAACATGAATTTATAGATGTGTTTGGTGAAAATGTCTGCTTTTAGAGATTGAAACTGCAATTAACATTAATTTATGTACATTTCAAATATGTGTGTGCATCAGGAGGTGTACGCTCTCTGGGATGAAGTAGCAGAAGAGGTGACGATAAAGAAGGCCGTGATCTCAGAGCTGAACCTCAGACTGAGAGAGGTCGAAAAACGACGCAGCAAAGAGGTCAGACTGACTCACAGCTCCCTAACATTAGTACAACCAGAAACACAAGCAGATTTATTAAACCAGGTCCTGAGCTTTGATTTATAACTGATGAAGTCCAAACTGATGATGATGATGATGATGAAGCCACCATCTTAGGAAGGCTTTCCTAACAGGTTTTTACTTTGGTTGTTTTACTTTTATTTTGTAAAGTGTCCTTGGGTTTCTTGAAAGGCCTTTTTTTAATAAATGAACTGTTATTATCAATTCCTTTCTCATTTATGGCTCGGATAGGCTCCAGCATCATCAAAAGAGATTTTTTTTTGTTTCAAAATGGATGGATGTTTTAGATTATAACCTTTTAAATGAGGAAAATCCTGTTTATTAGTCAACTATGTTTTGTCGTTCAAAGAATTGTAGCAGTTCAAAATAAAGCTATTCTATTTTATAGAACTCTGAAATGTAGTATATTTGACCTTAGAGCAAAGTGCTGTGTCCTCTAACTACTCTAAGTATTTTGTGTTTTTTTCTCCTAGATCCAAGCTCTTCTCAGACTTCACTGCCACATGGTAGAGAGGATCGGCTTCCTGACGCCTCCCGCTGTGCACAGACTGTTTCATGCTGAAGCCACGGTAACACCCCCACACCTTTGGTGCGTTTCCCCTTAGCACACTAATGTTCACTCTTTCCCTCCCCGTGCTTCAGGAATTAAACCTCGCCTTGGTAGCCAACCGTCGCTGTGCTGCTCGTGTTGAACTTGACCTAAAGAAGCAGACTCTGCAGCAAGAAGCTGTACTCCATCAGCAGTGGGAGGCCGCTCTGACCTCCTGGAGGAGAAGCAGGGAGAAAGAAATTGTAGACCAATTCAGGTGAGTTCACCAGGGCAAATGGCATTTTTGCCCTTCTGGAATTAATAAAGGGTTTTTATTGACAGCTTTAGCTTTTGCTGTCTGCAGTTTTTAGGGATCAGTTCTGTTTCCTTGCACTGCTGCAGGATCATCAAGAGTTTGTGTTGCAGGAATCTTTGCCGTCGAGAGGAGAACCAACCGCTGGTCCCAGATCAGCAGATGAAACAAACCCAACGAGCTTTGACAGAACAACGCTGTGCCATCATCTGCAAGATCTGGTAACAGAAGCAGCAAAAAACAGTCCTAACAGAAACGTACAGCTTTTTTGTGTGGTGACACATCGTCTCGTTGTTTCAGCTCTTTGGTCCCCCCCACCTGCTCCTCGGCTTTAGTTTCAGATTGGTTCGAGGAACTGACATCTTTGAATTCACAGTTAGGTAACTGTCACGGCCCACGTTTGGAGCTACATTCATGAGCCAGGAGACATCGTCTGTGTCTGCATCCTCAGATCGTCTTCACTCGGACTTCCTGAATCACTGTCGTTGTTGTAAAGAACAGTCATGGGACGATCTGCTGGCAGAAGTGGAGCGCTGCAAGGTAAAGAACCGACTTGAGACCCGCTCAGGTGATTTGAGATGTTGGTGGAAAATGCCTCGCATTCCTCAACAGATGACAAAACCATTGTTTACTGTGCATTCTAGACCCACTCCCATCACCTTCTGATCCATTGTAAAAGCGTTCCCAGTAGTCCTTTAATAACGATTATGCCATTTGTAGCTAAAAGCAAAAAGTCCTTTTCTAGGAAATAGACGCACATGGATCCAGTCGTCCACAAATGGATGCATCCGATGGAGCAGAGCGGGGAGCTTGTGGTCCGCCCAGGATATTTTCTACATCACAAACACGATCTTTAGCAAACTGTATTTTCTCATCTTCACCTGATTCTTAACGGTTTGAATAAGGAAATACTCATAAATGCAATTTTAATCATAATGTAGTTAATGTAGTTCCTCCATCATCAGAAAAATGCTACAAGAACATGTTAATAACACCCAAAATACAAATGTGGGCCTTTGCCATCTATGCTAGGAGGAGAATCATCACTGAAACTGTATTGAGGCGCAAACATGTTTCTGTCTTAACCTCCAGGAAGCGTTCTCAGCCCTGCAGGTATCAGAGGAGCAAGTGAATGAGATTGTGACTTCTCAGCTTCTCCCTCTGATCAGACAGCGCCAGAGTCAGGATGAGGAGCGACTGGCTGCTCTGGAAGTGAGTCACACCAACCTGCCTGTGATTCTTTCATATGAACTGAAACATGTACTCTCTGTGCAGACGTGTTACGACGCCGTGGCCCAGCATGCGCTCAAACTAAGCGGGCATGCGTTGGCTGTGGTGAAAGCTGCGGCCTTACGTTGGGAGGAACATGTTATCAGATCGGAGAGGATAAAAGAGAAGCTGGAGCAACACCTGGATGACCTCAAATGTTCTCTGCTACAGCGCACAGAGGTGAGTCCCACTTTAGCCAATACTCGTGAGCACAGATCATTCAAATCAACCCTACACACAGACATAAAGACTCGATTAAGAGGTGTGTGGTTTGCTGTTTTTAGCTGCTGATATTCCTAATGCTTTAGTCGCGTTGACCCGTATGAGGGGTTGATCCGTGCGGGTGCTGCAGGTTTTTGGGTTATCCGGGCCCGCGGAAGGTCGTCGAGAGGAGTGGCTCCGTCTTAAGGGAAACGCAGGTGTTTCTTGCAGTTCCCTATAGGCTTGTCCAGCCACCTTGAGGGACGTCATGAAAATGAAACCTGTCAGTATTGTGCGTGTGGTGTGTATATTGTGAAGTATTTATGAGGATTTTGTAAGTTACTAGCACTTATGATGCGCAGGTGATGCTATCGTATGGTGTCCTTTACGCAGAAATCCACAGCAAAGTGTTAGAATGTCAGTGTTGGAGTGTTAAAAATTCAAAGTCAGTTCAACCTTTTGAGCTTTTAAGTGTCTTATAGTGTTAATTCCTCACGAAAAACAACCCCAAAGCGGTATTTTGAGCCATTTGCTCATTTCTGAGTATTTCTCTTAAAACCTGCTCTCTGAGCTCTCTGAGCTCCCGATCCACAAAAACGAGGGGGCCCTCACATTGTGACGTAGATAAGTGGGAACAGCCCCTTCCAAGAAGAGTCTGCGCTGCCAGCTCCGCCCCCAGGCTGCCACACACGCCCACTTTCTCAGTAGAGCTAGCGCTGATCGGTTAAAACGAAAAAACAATATGCACATCCATCTTTCCAAAAGTTCGGATGCTGTTTGTTTTCATGGGACACCCTGCTGAGGCCGGCTCTAGGATGACGTCATGAAATGGGCGACACCCATAGGGAGAGAAAGGCGGAGCCTAAGAGAACCAGTCAGTTTACGCCCCGGTAGGAAAATGAGCTGTGAAAAAGAAATCATATTTCATTAAAGAAATGGTTCTATAGTGTGCCAAAGGTAATATCTTATCATCTATATGGGTACAGTTTACGCTGAAAGGCTTTAGAAAAGCAGGATATATAGACCCTTCACGTGTCAGGGAGCGAGTCCTCCTCAGGAGTTGGTGTTTATCCTGAGAGTTGAATTTAAGCAACTCCATTCAGCTTTTAATATTGACACTTTTTATTTTCCTTATTTTGCACCCATAAAGCTGTGAGAACAAGGTGATTGAAATGTAGATCTGCTTTAATTTCCCGTTTTGCCATTCAGGAAATACCTGTAGCTTTATGATAGACTGTATGGCAAGAAACTTTCTAATAATGTGTGTAAAAAAGCATACATCGTACTACTTTGTTATATTATGTAGCGTTTGTTTTGGTTTTTGCCAGACAGTTGTTATTTTTGATGTGGTGCTTGTTTTTGGTTCAAGCAGCAGCTTGTTTGTCTTTATTCCTCTTCACTGCATTTTTCAGACAAAGAAGGAAAACTTGGACAACCTGGTCCAGAGACTTCGGCAGGCAAGCAGCGAGGACGATATGAAATCCCTTCTAGAGAAAAGTGAAAGGCTCCTGCAAGATATCGAGAAAAGGTGCAGTGAGAAAAGAATAGAATACAATAGAATAGAATAGAATAGAATAGAATAAAACCTTGTTGAGCCCGCAGAGAGAAAATTAACTTGTTACCATAGCTCTATTAAAAACAGCGAATGAATAATAAATAACACTGAAAAGTTAATTTTTAAAAGGAAGAATTCTGTTTCTTTTTTACTGTTGAAATTTCATCATGTTGGAAAGACATATTCTTGATGCCAAAGATTTAGGAAAATGTTGAAATCCCCATTTTGCACCCTCTCTCATTGATGTGCACACAACATGCGAAGTTCAGCATGAGCAGAAATGTTTAGAGCAAAGAATGTTATGTTGCAATATAAAAAATTGCTACAAATTAAAAAAAAAAAAAAAAAGGCTGTAGAAGACGGGAATAATTTTACTTCCATTGAACATCTTAGGCAGATTCAAACTGTTGCTTGAGTGCAGCTCTGCAAGAACTGTCCTCAGTTTCCCAAGCACCATGTTTGTGTGTCTGTGTGTGTCTGTGTGTGTTACTGTGCAGCTGCACAGAATGTGTCTCTGAACAGTGGGAGGATATCAGTCGTCTTCCTGCTCTCCTCATGGAGGAACTCACCTACTACAGTAAAAGCCTCAGCTCCCTCTTCCATCTCACCCAAGCATACCAACCGGTAACCATGACAACCACAACCTGGCACACCTACTGTACCTTCCCAGCAGCAGCCCTTTCACACAATGCAACACATATTGCATATTAGTAAATGTTATATGGTCCTTATAACTGCTTTGTTTCTGTTCTCAGCTGAATCCACTGTTGTTCTCTCCTTTTCAGGGTTTGGAAGAACTGCAGAAGCTCCACCTGTCATCCTCTAGCAGTGCCAGGCTGATGTCAGGTCCACCTGTCTGCCAGTCAAAGACCCAACTGGACGGCTCAACAAAGACACAACTTCAGAGCAATGCAGACACAACTCACAACTCTCACAACTGTTTGACTGAGGTGACTAATAAACAGGAAAAATACTGTTTTTTCCTTTTTAATTAAAAAATCTGATGAAATCGAGCTATTAGTTGTGATTTTTTCATTCTTAACATTCCATCAATGATTTCCTTCTTTTTACATTATGGCTTTTGTTTTGCATTTCCTGGTGTAATGCACCAGGTCATCTAGTTAGGAATTGCTGTTTTATGTATGTTTTTAACAAGCACGGGGACCAAAACGTCTGGATTTCAGCTTTACAGGGTAAGGGTGTGTAACTGTTATGCTCAAATATGAAGTTTTCTGTTTTCCAGATGGAGTCTTCTCTGCTGGAAATCTGTGATATTCATCTCTACGCCAGCTTCACGTCAACAAGAGGTGTGACCTATGCTGGTCCTACATTCAGATGTTTTCCCCCCAACCTGCCCAACAATCTGCAGCAGGACCTGAGAGCTTTACCTGTGGAGCTACTCACAGACACTCTGACCAGGTACCTACAGATCCTTTCTGTCTGTGAGGAGACTCCTTCTGTTGAGACTGTGGGTGTGTTTGTTTGAGCAGGTTCCGAACTCTGTTTCTGAACCACGTGGAGCTACATTTCAGTGACGTATTGAGTTCAGCTGTTGCGATGGTATCAGAGAGGAAGGACGCCGTCCGCCTTGAGCTGGAGCTCCAGCTGCTGCAGCTGAACCCAGAACACCTCCAGACCCACATATGCCAGCCTCGCCGGGGTAACACACACAGACACACACATGTGTTGCTATAACAGTGTGAATTCGGCCTTCCAGCCATCGTTAATGTCATGTCTGTTCTTGTCGTGTGTCTGTGTCTGTGTTGGCAGCTGAACTGCAGCTCCACCGGGAGATTGTGGACAACTTCTGTGAGGAAATGCTGCAAGTGTTTGGCACCTGCAGGATGGAGCTGCAAAAGCTCCAGAGCACCATCAGCAAGAAGAATGAAGAGTTCACGGCTACCCTGTCCAATACCCAATCCAGTATCCAGATGGTCTGCAGCAGCCGACGGTAAAACTCATCAAAGAGCATGAGGGTGCACAGCAAAAGCAGACTGCTTAGAGATGAGTCCGAAATTCGAATCCCACTGGCAGATTTTCTTTAAGCAAAAACAATCTGTTCATGGGTTAAGGAAAGTGGTCCTACCAAAAAATTCTTATTTTAAGAAAATATTCTAGTCACTAAGACATGTTTTCTCAAACTAAGAATTTTTTGCTAATGAAAAACTTTTTTGATATATTTTTTTTTCCTGCAAGTCAGACCATTTTTCTTGAAGCAAGAGTCTTTTTACTGTCTTGAGATTCAGTTTTTTGCCGCGTGGAACTCTAGTTTTCTCCATTTGTATTGATCTTTTTTTAGACATTACAACTTTAGCAATAGTAGGCAGATAGGATTCACTTTTTATGAATTGATGAGACGTTTGATTGTCTGTAGACTCTTGGTTGGATGCAGAACCAACATGTGAATCAACTGAATAGGTCAAGGTGGATGTTAGGTATTAGATTATAAATGTGAAGATGAAAAGTGCATGCCTGTGTGTGTGTGTGTGTGTGTGTGTGTGTGTGTGTGTATGTGTGTGTGTTTGTGCAGTCTGGAGGCCATATTTTTAGACTTCCAAGACAGTTTGGATCGGCATACTGAAGAAACGAAACACCATCAGACTGTCTTCAGGCAAACACTTTGTATGAGACTGGAAAAGTCCAGAAGTAAAGCGTCTATATTTCTGAACTCCATGAGGTAACATCACCGGCTGTAGGTGGAGCAACTTCAGGACAACGGCTGCTAACGGGAGATTTTCCCTTCTACAGGGTGTTCAGCGAAGGAGGAGATTTTGCTCCTGAGGAGCTGAAGACGATTCAGATGAGAATGAAGAAGGAAACCAAGATGATCAGGCTGACTGAGAAGTCCATTCTCACAGAGCTGGAGTCTTTTGAGTCCAGGAATTTCCAGCAGGTTTGTTTTATTTGGTTTTGGGTCCACAGCACAGAGTTGGTACTTCACAGGAAAACCAAGTCTGGTACCTACTTCGCTGTGTTTTCACACAGCAGCTGAATAATCCATTTGCTGTGGAACTGTGTCATCTTTTGGAACTTGAACCTGTTGAACTGGGACAGTTGTTCAGGAAATAAAGCCCAAATGCTACAGATTGTGAAAAAGTGGGTCGTAAAAAAAAAAAAAAAAGATATGCAGATAACACAGAAAAGCGCCGCGCAGAAAGGATAGGAAAAAGCGGAGCATTCCAATTTAATTTAAACACTAAAATGCTGACCTGAAAGCAACACAGAACCAAGATGGCACCCAAAAAAAGTGCTTAGATCCTGACACAACCAACATAATGTTCACATGTATACTCAAAATAGTCCTGTTAAGCTCTGTAAATAACTGAAGGGTCCTTATCTGCAGCCAGTTGCATTTTATTTTCTCTTTTCTTAGGTTTAAAGCGAATTTTATAATAATTATTTATGTTTTTAATCTTTGCACTGTTTTGTATTGTGATTTTAATGCATTTTCCTGTTTTCTGAAGCACTTTGAATTACTATGTGTGCAAATTTTGCTATACAAACAAACTTGCCTTTTGGTATAAATGACTCAACTCACCAAGTATTGCTTTGCTGTTTCCTGTCTGTAATCAGCTGAGATCTCATTGCAGATAAAAGAATTGTCGACTCCCTTACAAGAGAAACTCTCCTCCTTGACGTCTGAAGTGAAATTTGCAGAAAGGGTCAGGAAAATTCTCAGCAGCGCTCAACTTCAGATCCAAACAGAGGTAACTCTTTGTTTGCCTGTTCCTCCACCCACATGCTTTTTATTGAACACATTTCTTGCTTTTTTGACTCATCACTGTTTTGAACATGTTCTTGTGGCATTTTTTTCTCATGATGGAGGACAAGAAAATTAAGATTAAGCTCATAATTGCATTTTTGAGTATTTCTTTAGTTAAATCGTTGTGAATCTGGAGCAGATGAAGAAAATGCTATTTAGATAAAATCTTATTTGTGACAAAGACATTATGATGGGCGAGCTGATGCATTCATTCTGATGCATGAACTTGTAGATACCTAGATTCATATACATCTTCATTTTCCTTCATTTTTGGGAAAAATCCTAATAATCTTTATGAAAAGGTTTATATGTAAAAATGACCATGGAGTTGCTTTTTTACAGCAGCACATGGAAAATACCTCAGTTGGGATCCGACCAAATATGTTTAGCATATTCTTTTTTAGATATAAGTTTAGTTTAGTTTACATTTTTAAATAAGTAATCTATTAAAAAAACAAAACAGTTAAAATAACCTTTTAGTTGTGATAAATGAAAATGGAAACACATTTAACATGACAAAGAAACAACAAATCTACACTTAACAAGACACAGACATGATGAGCCACAGCAGAAAAGAATCCTAAAGGTTAGACCGTCTGAGGGATAAGAAACTGAAACAGAAAGAGCAGCGGTTAAAAGTTCTGGTGTGATGACGGCAATGCACAAAAACAGAAAGTAAATCTTAAAACATGATAACATAATATAAGTACACAATGTTACTGAAAGCAGAAGACAGAAACTGAGAGAGATCCAGGAGACAGTAAAGTGGATCTAACCAACCAAAATAAATATTTGCAGATGTAGAACAAAATACCAGAACATAAAGTTGACATGAATGGAAGCAGCATAAAAGAATACACACAAAATGAACTGACACTGAGCATCCAGAGATGTCTCCTTGAAGGGTTCAGACAGCTGTGAGTGACAGCTCCATGGAAACCATCAGGAGTCTGGACCGCAGCTGTTCTGCACAAAAACAAATTAAAATCCCAAAAATCAAGATGTGAACCACAGCAGACGAACCAGCCAGAGGGACAAACCTAAAGACTTAATGTGCTTATTTATTATTTTCTGCATCACTGTTTCAAAGATAGGAGCTCTAAAATATGAATATCTGAAGTTGGTTCCTCTAGAGGGATTTATCAAAGCAAAACTTTTCATTCGTAACTGAAAAGTTTCCAGATGAAAACTTAAAGAAAACTTTTTGTGTGAGTGTTTTGGCAAATTTTGGACTTACAGTCAGAGAAAAGTTAGCCTAATTAGAATACATTTTGCATGAATCTTTTGTCTGATTTGAATGTTTTTATACTGAATGAATTTTGCACTGTTGTCCTTGTTTTTTCTTCTGAAAGGTACCTTATTGTTGTTTTTGTTCTTGCATCCTGCAGGCAGCTGGCAGCAACCTGCAGCAGACTTCAATCAACAGCAGCTTGGAAAAGCTTAGATCATTGGAAAAGAGCACAAAGGTAAAACAGGGGTAGCCAGAGTTAATATCCCTCCTCTGTGCATAACTTAAAAAGAGAATAAAAATAAGTCTTTAAAAAGCAAAATCGATTCATCAAATCCGTTAATGGATTTTCTTTTAAAGCTATTTTTTGATGTATGTTTTAAAGGTTTTTATGTATTCACACACTGGTTGACCTTTAGAGGGTAAATCACCAACATGAGTGAGCCAGGCATTTTTCTGTAGTAATGTTTCAAAAGAACACCTCAAGGCCCATCTGGATGTACTGTGTGTTGCTCCAGAGCAACAAACAGGCAAAACCTTAGCGTTTGTGGATTTTTTGCATACTGGTTATAACTGCACACCTGACTCCCAATTATCCTTTAAAATCTCTCCCTTTTTTTAAAAAATCCTGCCCATGAGTTGTTTTGTTTTTTTAGATGTTTTTGTCAAATAGGTAACAGTGACGACTCAAAAGTCAATCTTTTGTGGTTTGTTTTTCCCTTACACCTTCACACAAGCATCAAATTAAAAGAGGGAAGATTTACTGCTGTCCACTCCTGCAGACTTCATATTGATCATTGCAATAACTGATAAAAAGTTTGGTTGAAACACTTGTTATTGCCAAAAAAGCTCACATGGTTGTCTACCCTCCTGTGCGTGTTGAGACTCCCTCCTTCCAGTAAAAGACAAGTCTTTTTATAGCTCAAAACAGTGTGATGCCCTCATTCAGTTCATCCATTTGTCTGCAGGAGTCTCCAAAGGATGTTTGTTCTTTGCTGTCATCGGTCGAAGAAGAAGTCAAGAAGCGCTGTCTGTATCTGGATTTCAATGTGGTAGGCTACGTTTACGCGATCTGGACTTTTCCTGTTTTAGCTTAGTAAGATTCAGTCAACCTAACCCTTTATTCACCATACATAAGACAATAGTCTTATTTCACACACAAAAAAATAGCATCACACATCACTCTGCTTTGACAAATAACAGGCACACGTATACACAAAATGCCCCAATACAATGTACAAAACAATTTTATAAATGTCAACGAAAGCGCAAAAATAGAAGCAAGTCAGATTCCTTTGGTCAGATTTAAGGGTTTCCATCTTGTTTTAGGTCATTTTAAATATGTGTGTGTGGAGATTAGCTGCTCCGCTTTCAGCATTATCTTGTCGTTTATTCCTAATGAGAGCTGATCCTTTAATCGATTGTTTTAGTTTGTGTTTAAGCGTGATAGTATTGTTTGGACACCCAGCCGGTAAAAAAAACATTTGAGATTTACATTGCTATGCAAACGGGAAAAAGTGACTCTAGAGGCCGATTTAACTGCATTTAATAAAATGCAAACAATATTATTCATTACTGTTCCTCGCAGTGCTACTCAAGATTGTTTGTTATTGCCTGTTTGGAAGTGTATTTTAAAAATGGGACAAACATAGTTTTTAGTCCCCTCTCCGGTGAAAGAAGCTACCTAATGGGGTGTGCCATACCATCTGCCTACACAAGGTCTTCATGATAGAAAAGTCTTTAGAAAGCTTATGTGTCAACTGAAATAATAGAGGAAATTTGATTGCATGCTTCGTCTAGTGTGAGGTTGGCAAATTCTAGTAATTTATGTCTCGTTTTTTATTTTTTCCTTTTGAATTTTTTTTTAATGAACTCCTTTATTTTCATTCATTTTCTACCATCCTTTTTCTTTTAAAGCTTCTTGGGTTGAAAAACTGACACAGAACAGTTAAGTGTGTTCTGGTCGTGCACCTCCACAGGAATTTTGTCTTACGGTCAATAAATGCCTTGCAAATGAGAAGATACTGAACCCTGGATCTAATAATGTGCCGCAGGGAATGCTGGGCCTGATGGGTCGACCAAAATCCTTGAAGCCGGTTCAGCCCGTCTTGTCTTTTCAACATCTGAGCAGCCCAAGTGGGGAGCGTCTCCAAGACCCCATTTTTGGAATCATCAAGTTCCTGAACAGGTCAGTGTTGTAGATAATGGTGGCATTCAGCATAAAGTAAATCCTCTGTCCGTTTTACCTTTAGTCCTGTGTGTCAGTAAAGATCTTTTGGTTAGCGCTCTTGCTTTACAGTGAGAAGGTCCTGGTTCAAATCCTGCCTGGGTCGTCTCTGTGTAGAGTTTGTATGTTCTTCCTGTCCATGTATGGGTTTTTTTCCAGGCACTCCAGCTTCCTCCCACAGTCCAAAAACGTGCCTCAGAGGTTAATTGGCATCTCTAAATTGCCTCTAGGTGTGTATGTGTGTGTAGCCCTCCAACAGACTGACGATCTGTTCAGTCGCTGGGTTGGCTCCAACAGCCCTGTGACCAAGAAAGGGATTCTGTTGGTTCTGAAAATGGAAGGATGGATAACATAAAATAAATGAAAAGGACCTAATCATACCAGTTATTTATACTGAGGTGGTTTGGTAAACATCTAGATTAAAGGAGCAACCAATGATAAATGGTGTGTTTCAGTTTCACACACGGGCAGCAACCAAACCCGCAATCAACAGTTGGCCGCTCTTCATATTAACAGCAATGTAGAATGCATAGTCACCAGTGGTAAACTTGTTAGTTTATAAAAAAGTTGTGTTGTCTTTACACCTTCTGTAAAAGTGTCTGCCTCAACATTGGAACCAGATCCCTTTTGCTTAAAGACCCACTCCAATGACAATTGTGTTTTTGGTGTTTTTAACATCTCCTTGTGGCATTTTTCTCATGATTGTGGACATATATAAAAAAAAAATAAGATTGCATTTCTAAATTTTTCTCTATTCAAATCATTGAAGAAACTTGAACAAGAAAGAAACTTGATGAAGAAACTATGTCCAAGAAAACATTACAGATTTTTTTAAATGTTGGGTGAAAAAGGCATACTATCGTAATCCCACTTAAACAATAAAGTATGTTTTTGGACTGTGGAAGAAAATCAGAGTGCCCGAAGAAAACTCACACAATGTCGTGGAGAACATACACACAGAAAGAACCCAGCTGGGATTTGAATCGGGATCTTCTCGCTGCGACACATTTATCTGCTCCATCTTAAGGCCTCAAAACGGTGGATCTGTGTTTTTCACTTGATACGTTTTGTTGTTGAAGATGAGGTGATGCTTCGTTTCTTTTGTTCAACCATTGCAGCAGTTTGAGTCGACAGGATTCTGCAGGTGAAGACCAGCTGCGAGGAAAAAGAGCAGCAGCTGGTAAAGGGGAAAAAAAAAAGATTTTTGATTCAGATGGCATTGATTTTTGATTATATTAGATTAGCAAAGTAAAATAAATTGCCACAAATATGAAAGTAAAAAAAAACTGAGAAAATATTTCTAACTAGCTTTTGTCATTCTTTGTGCTTATTTTAGAATGGATGAATCATGATTTTCTTGTTTTTTTTCCTTCTAAATCACTTGGAGGCAGCTTTGATTTAAGTGTCTGCTGAATATTTGCAAATGTGATTGTAGTCAAAACATGAAAAGATCAAACTTTTAGCCATTACCATTCACTGAGTTTAAACAGCATTACGCTAGAGAGCATGTGCAGCATCTGTTGTAGTGATTGACCGTCCTTTGTTTCCAAAGGTCAAAGTCCCATTCATCATCAGAAACTAACAGCAGTGAATGTCAGACCAGTCAGGTAAATACACACACATTTGATTGAAGCTTTCAGAAAAGCATGAATGACTGTCTCACATTTTGAATTGACGGTCTGAAGTCTACATCCACATGCAAACAGAACTGCAGTCAATGCTCTTCAATTCCATCCATCCATCCATCCATCCATCCATCCATCCATCCATCCATCCATCCATCCATCCATCCATCCATCCATCCATCCATCTTCTGCTTATCTAAGATTTGTTGTGGGGGTAGCAGCACATGCAGCTACCATGTGATTGGCTGATTAGAGATTTAAGTTAACTAGCATTTGGACAGGTGTGCCTAATAAAATGGCCAGTGAGTGTTTGTACTTACAGTAACCTGTGGCCATGAGCTTTGGGTCACGAGAGAAAGAATAAGATCCTGAGTAGAAGAGATTGAAGAAGATTCCCTGGCTGGGCACTTCCTTTGAGATGGTGTAAAGCAGTTTTTTTTTTTCTACCGTTCTTGAGCCAAGGATCACTGCAAAATCCAAAAATGTGAAAAAAGGAGAATCCATAGTCTGTACAGTCCCTCCAAGTGTTTTGGAAGTGTCCCGGGATTCCCCTGGCAAAACTGGAGGACTTTTTTGTTAAGAAGGGATGTGCGTCTTTCATTAGACTTCTGCTCCCTTCCGGCCCCAGATAAGCATAAGTAGAAGATGGATGGATGGATGGATGGATGGATGGATGGATGAACACACCATAGCTTAAGGTAAACCAAAGAGGTTTAACAAAGAATTAAAGGGACAGAAAGACTTCATATGTCTCCATATCTGTACAAATATACCTGTACAAGTATACAGTGGAGAAAAAAAGGTATTTAGTCAGCCACCAACTGCTCAGGTTCTCCCACTTAAAAAGATAGGAGAGGTCTGTAGTTTTGATCATAGGTATACCTCAACTATGAGAGCCAAAATGAGAAAAAAAATCCAGAAAATCACATTGTTTGATTTCCAAAGAATTTATTTTTAAATTATGGTGAAAAAAAAAGGGTATTAATAAGTAGGGTATATTTACATAATTAGATGTCAATTTGAATGTAGATCTTTTTCTTTTCAAATTAAAGCTTCTACACTAAGCTGAGATCCTCATTTTTTTCAGTCTCAAATGTTTTTGTTTGGATGTGTTTCAGTAAAAGCTCCAGATCAATCAGGAATATTAAAAGATTCCAGATTTTTGGATCTAAGCTGGAAGAGGAGCAGAGCAAATCGTAAGTCGTGATTTATGAATTCTGTCTATTTGATTCCTCTAGCGAAGGCATTAATGGCCATCAGTAGGACTGAGCAGCTGCCAAGTGTGCAGTACAAAGGCCTTCGGAGGCTCCTGCCTCAGGGTCCTTGACACAGAAACAGTATGTCCCCCGTATGTCACAGACCATCATCAAAGCCATAGTTGGTTGGATTTTTTCCAGAAGCATCTCAGTCCCTCCACTGGCTCTCCACTCTCATTTGAGTTGAATGCATTACATTGATTCATAGCGCACAAACCAGAGTATACAATCCGATTTAAAACCTGCTGTTTGCACCTGTTAATTACCGGATTATCTTTCTTAGTAAAGTGTTAGGAAACCTCAAACAAAAGGCACTGGTAATCTAAGTATTTGTGTTCTTTTTAGGGCCCTTAGAAAAAGCTCACTGTGTAAAAGAGCATTGGTGAGCTCCTTTCAGCTGTATGTTGTATGTTTTTGATGTTTTTCAGATCCTTCCCATCTGTGCTGCAGGCTGTGCTGTGGAAAACAAATGAGCTTCTCATACAGGGTGCAGCGGTAACAATGGGGGCAGATTCACAGCTCCACTCTTTGTATCAGAGCGAAATATTTCAATAGTTTAAGACTGTACATAATATAAGAGTTGTTTTCTGAGGTTGACGCCAGAAACTAAGATTATATCCTCTGTCTCGTCCTTTAGGACTTCTACAGCAGTAAGTCTGGCAGCAGTGTCCTTCTTCTTCCTGACTCTTTGGAAAAGGGGGCTGAAAACATGATGCAGTTGCTGCTGGAATACCAGAAACAAGCCAACAGTTTTTTAATTAAGAGCAGAGAAGGTACACACTGAAAACCCACACAACAAAATGCCTTTACTCCTGAAGCTGAGCTTATGGTTCAAAAATAAACCAAGCTGTCCGTATTTCTGTCTGCATTACTGTTAGAACTGGTGAAGCAACTGTTTGTGCTGAAGGAGCTGCTCAGTTCATTACCTGCAGTTATAATGAACAAGCATGAGCAGCAGCACACGCTGTGGCTTAAGGAACAGCTGGCTGGAATCATGAAGAAGCTGGAGGAAACGCTGGCAGCTAGTGAGAAGGAGAAGGTGAAATGCTCAGATGCCGATCAACGTGACACACTCCTGGTCCTGACTGTGAAACACGTCTTTGGTTGTCAGATCTCCAACTTCAGGGAGCTGCGAGTGTCCATGAGTAAGGACATGTTGGACACGGTTAACAGCAGGGAGGAGCTCAGGCAGCGTACACTGCATAGCACCATCTGTTGTGCTCACCTACAGCTGCAAGTAGGACCACTTTAAACACAAGGGACGCTTGTCATACAAGCCATCTTGACTGTTTATTAATTGTATGAATACAGGAGTGCTTGCAGTCCAGACGGCAGGAGTTTGTGGCATCACTGACATCGCTGTCAGAGACGCTGCTTCATCAGACCGGGGACCTGTTCTCAGTGGCAGGTAAGCCACGTCTCTACAACTAACGCTACACGTTATGTTAGATTAACAAAACTTGTAGTTCCCAACCTTGTTGGCAACATGTTAAATAACAGAAGTTGTTGGGACAAGGGAAACCCAGTCTTGAGCCCCCTTTGTGGCCACCTAGTTAGGCAATACGCTGAATTTAACTCATGGAAACGAACCCAGTCCTGCATGCAACCAACTTCAGCCGCTAAGGTCAAAAAACAGACTGATAGCACTAAACGTACTGTGACAACGGTAACTCCCAACCTAACACGTAAAAAAACACAGTCTAACACTGCTGTACGTTAGCTTTGTTAGTGTATTCACAATAACACCTGGCCTCGTTTGCAACTCATTAATAAAACAGAGAAACCTCTCAAAATCTCTTTGACATCTATAAACACAACCAGAATGAATCCGGATCATAAGGCACGCTGTCGTCTTTTTGCCGGCCTTTCAAGTGCACCATTAACAGTGCGCAAAGTATGGTGCACCTGTCAAAATAAAATTCCTTGACTATAACACACAATGTGTCTCTAAAGAAAAGCCTGACTGCAAACAGAATACCTTCACAACCTCTGAAGGTTCTTGAAGGTAGAAGGGAATTCCTTACTGTAAAAAGACCAGTTGCAAAACTTTAAATACATATATATATATATATAAACGAATGAGTTTTCCAAAGGGACCAATTCAGAAGTGTCAACAAAAGGAGCTAAACTGGATTGATGAGATCACGGGTAGATCCTAAGTAATGAAGGATCACAAACGTTTTAGCTAATGAAACAGAAAATGAGGGATGGAATTCTGGGTCATCTGATGATGTTTTGCATTTACATTTTTGCAGACTTGCTTTAATGCTATACTTCCATGCTTTGATAGTGATGGAAAATGAAAGTGTGTTCTTCATAGCACACCAGGCAACCTTGACTTTTGTTTGTGCAATTATAACAGCATTGAATGCATCGTTAACCACCCAGCACAGTGACGACACGGCTCTTACCAAAGACGCAGGAGCTGAAACAAGAGAGGAAATCAGGTGAGCTCTGCTGAAAGCTGAATGCAGGTTCAGTTCCTGCTCTTTCATTTACTACTGTTGGGATTCTAAATATTTCTTCCTGACTGAGAAAATAAAACAATTGATTGATAGATAAAGTAATTTTAAACGATAAGAAATTGTATGGACGATGGACTGTATATGAGTGCTAAAAGAGAGTGAGGAGTCAAGCCACAAACCAAGGTATTTGAATTTTTCTGTTGCTGAAATGGGTGACATGTCCATGTAAGTTACATTTATTTCATTTGCAGCTACAGGACGTAATCTTTTTTGAAACAACATAAAATAGGATTTTGATTTGTTGAGCAGAAGCTTATTAGATTGTAACCACAATTGAACAGAATTAAAATCACGTTCAATCCAGTGCTGAATGTCAATAATATTAGATTTAGATTCTCCCAACTTTACATTCCCTGCAGCTTTATTCTGCTTTTTGTCTGTTCATTTTGTGATTTTACCACAATGTGTTGAATTTCTGGACCATCCACCAACATCCGTTCAGGGCTGCTGTTTTCTCATTACTTACATGGCAGTTGTTCCAATTTGGCAGCCATTTTGGATCCTCCGTGACATATTCCCTCCCTACTACCTACCTAATAAAAAAATCTGGATTTTAAAAGCAATTCAGACACCGTCCTCACTACTTTTTATTTTTTTAACGGCAAATACGATGACACCGATTTCCCAAATAACAATTTTACAAAGACTATTTATAATTCAAATGTGTTCAAATTCTAGAAATGTCAATAACAACAAAAATTGCGATTACACTGTTTCCATTCAATCCTAATTATGTGCATAAACCCAAACCAACTCACACAATAAGTCATTCAAAAACATGGTTTTGGATGTGAACAATACTCTGACTTACAGCAGATACAGTGGTGGACAAAATTGTTGGTACCCCTCAGTTAAAGAAAGAAAGTCCACAATGCTCACTGAAATGACTTGAAACATTCAAAAGTACCAATAAAAAATAATAAAAATAAATAAATGAAATTAAATAATCAAAATCAGCCATTACTTTTCAGTTGTTGATTAACAGAATTATTTAAAAAGCCAAACTAATGAAATAGGGCTGGACAAAAATGATGATCTCTAAGCAGTTTGAAGTTCCTGTGACCACAGTGGCACATATTATTCAGAGGTTTAAGACCCACGGGACAGTAGCCAACCTCCCTGGACGTGGCTGTAAGAGGAACATTGATGACAACTTGAGGAGACGGATAGTTGGAACTGGATCCAAAGAGCCCAGAACAACCTCCAAAGACATAAAAGGTGAACTCCTAGATCAAGGTACATCAGTGTCAGATCACACCATTCGTGGTTGTTTGAGCCAGAGTGGACTTCATGGGAGACGACCAAGGAGGACAGCACTGTTGAAAGGAATTCATAAAAAAGCCAGATTGGAATTTGCAAAAATGCATGTTGACAAGCCACAAAGCTTCTGCGAAAATGATGAGACCAAACTGGAGCTTTCTGGTAAGGCACATCAGCTCTATGTTGGTAGACTCAAAAATGAAGCATCCAACCAAAAGAACACTGTCCCTACTGTGAAACATGGAGGAGGCTCAGGTCTGTTTTGGTGCATCTGCCACAGGGTGTCTGGAAGTTGTACAAGGTCAAATCAAATCTCTAGATGATCAAGGCATTCTGGGTAGAAATGTGCTGCCTATAGTGTCAGAAAGCTTGGTCTCAGTCGCAGGTCATGGGTCTTCCAACAGGACAACGATCCAAAACACACAGCCAGAACCCCCCAAGAATGGCTCAGAGAAAAGCATTGGACTATTCTGAAGTGGGTTCTATGAGCCCAGATCTGAATCCCATTGAACATCTGTGGAAGGAGCTGAAACATGCCATTTGGAGAAGACACCATCAAACCTGAGACAACTGGAGCAGTTTGCTCATGAGGAGGGGGCCAGAATACCTGTGGACAGGTGCAGAAGGCTCATTGACAAATACAGAAACCGTTTATTGCAGTGATTTGCCTCAAAAGGTTGTGCAACAAAATATTACGTTATGGGTGCCATCATTTTTGTCCAGCCCTACTTCAATAGTTTGTTTTTTTTAATAATTCTGTTAATCAACAACTGAAAAGTAATGGCTGATTCTGATTATTTAATTTTCAATAAATTTTAATTTATTGTTACTTTTGAACGTTTCAAGTCATTTCAGTGAGCATTGTGGACTTTCTTTCTTTAACTGAGGGCTACCAACAATTTTGTCCACCACTGTACATTCAAATGTCTGCCACGGCACTAGCGCTCCTCATCATCTATCAAATCAAAGGAGACGTCTGCGTCTTCTTCAGGCCATGGAGCTCCTTACACGTGGGAGTGGCGACGGATGAAGCCATTTTGGGAAATGGTGGTTGGTGATCTTATAGAGAAGCTGTGGATCCAACAACTTTGCATGACACGCTCAACTTTTGATGAGCTGTGTGACGCTGTGGGAACTCTTGCGGTGCCCGCCGTGCAGTGACCAAGGCAGCCAGTTCCTAAGAAGCGCATTGCTACATGTGGTCATTGGACTTATTTGATTCTAAAACAGTCTTTTCAATTGCAGTTTTGCGAAATATGTCAATTTTGATATGCCTCAGAAATCACCTCTTCCATTGCAAAAACCTTTTTCTGATAAATGCGAGTTTCCTCTTAAGTTGACGTGTTTCCATTTGAATCGCCAATTCGGTCAGTGCAATTTCATAGTCAATGGAACCTCTGCTGCAGTGTCAGGCTTTGGCGTGTGATCGTACTTCTGTTTCTGCTCACTACAAGGCCATCGTCCTCCACTGCAGACACACACACCAAGACACAGGAGGGGGTCATCGAGCACAGAGATGCTGCCCTGAGGGTACGTGCACACAAACGTAAACACACTAACAGTAAATTGCATTGTAACAGTTTGTGTGTGTGTTTGTGCCTGTGTGTGTGTCAGCGGTTTGAAGAGCTGTTACAGCAGGAGTTGTCGGGCTTAGACGATGACGAAAGAAGACGCCTGAACCAAGAAGACCAATGGAACACGTACTGGAGAGGAGAAATACAGGCTTTGAAAAACATCCGTGAAAACCTCTCCTGATGAAAAGGAGACAACAGCAAGTGTTTGGTTAAGTTTTCTGATTTCGATTACAGTTGTTCTTTAGATATTACGACTTTCCTGGCTTGAGTGTCGTGTCACATTATCCCACCACGAATTGTCGCACTTAAACCCTCATGTCAGTTTAAGGCAAATGGATTTTTTAAAACAGGTTTTAAATAAAACTTGTCATCGTTTCTTTGATATCAGTGTTTCATTACATTTTTTCAGCAATTTTGATTTAACTGCTAACAATATTCTATTGTATCAGCTAATGATTCAATGTTACCATCTTTGTTGATCTTACAGGCTAAATTCCAAACCTCATAACTGCTAAAAAAAACAACACATTGTTGAAAATAAATTGTGTTTTTATCATCAAACCATGTGTTTTCCTTTAACTTTTTTGATTTCATGCTGTTAACATCAAGCTAAGCTGAAGCGTAAGTAAAGTTATTTATCAGAGAAAAACACGAGTAAAATGCATTTGGGGTTGGCCAGCCTTTAAAGCTTTTCACGTTTTTCTAAAATCCAGTTGTTCTATGTAATGTAACTCAATTGTAAATAAAGTTCTTGGTTAAAAAAAAAAAGTTTGTTGTTCTGTTGTATTGGATCTCTTTCCATGGGGATTTGATATATTAAGTCAGAATTGCAGGCGTCCCCCTTCTGTCAGTTGCTGGACCAATCAGTGGTGACTGGTGGGATGGAGAGGGCGGGGTTGACCTGCACATGTCTTTTTATGTGAGTTTTTTGTCCTGCTGAGCAGAAGCCATTACTCCATTACACTTGTGCTGTACTCGCTCCGACGCAGAAGCCTCATGAAGATCTGTTGGACAACCGCCTGACTACAGAGCTTCCTTGTGGCCATTAAAATTTATATTTTTTTCATTGAACTGTTAGCTGAAAGAAAAAGTTGAACCTTGTAATTAATAGGTTATTATTGCTGAATCATTTTGAGTTTGACCTTTGATTGTACTTTTCTTTTTCTTTCTTGGTGACACTGACTTGTTTGCTGGGAAACAATGACTAAGAAAGAGTTCAGAGAAACTTAACTTAAAGTTTAATAGTCTGTGATAAAAGAGATCTAAATTTAAAATTCTGATGTAACTGAGTTACTTCAGGAACTAAACTTGAACTTCTACCAATTAGAATTAAACTATAACACAAAACAAACTATAATTCAGACTCAAACTAGAGACTGAAGGAACTATCTGAAAAGATAACTAGGTTGAAATCAAATCTGTTTAATCCAAACAACTGGATAAACTGGAATTAAGATTTGATGTCATTTGGTTTAAAGTAGATGTCCATTACATTGTTTTGTACGTCTTTTAAATTATAAGCCCGTAAATATAAAATTGTTCTGTGGTCTTCTCATATATTTCATAGGTTCTCAAATAATGTCACAGCTGAACCAACTCCTGGTCCTGTTTGTGCTGTAGCCTTCCTCCTAGGTGTTACAATAACATGAAAGATAAAAGGCAAAATGATGACTTCAATAATAAATACTGCCTTTCAAACAGCAAATGTTGGATTTTATAGTGAATTTATGTAGCAATTATTTGAATTATTACAGATAATATTTCATGGTGTACACCCATCTTCAAATTTGTACGTAAAATATTGTTTTGACTATTTATATATTTATATAATCAAAAATTAGCTTTTGGGGCTTTTAGTGTATTATAATATTTCCTGACAAAAACAACCCCAAAGCGGTGTTTTGGTTGTTCAACTATTGTATTTTACCACAAAGTGAACTATAGAATACATTTCTGATATTTTTCTGTCACACTGATGTCACCATGGGTTCTTCTGGGTTAACCCTTGTGCTATCCTATGACCCCACCCTTCCATTGACGTGTTCTCCTACCATGAAAAAGGTGGATAAAGGTGGAGAGGATTTCATGTAATCCATGGACACCAGTGAAGATCACAAATCATTGAAGAAAAAAGTTCAGTGAACTGTCTAGTGGGTCTAGATCAGTGTTTTTCAACCAGTGTGCCGTGGGAAATTGCCCTCATTAACTGATCTAAAAACATTTACCATCTCCAGGATATCAGCTCTAAAATAATTTTTTCTTTGTGTTTATTTGATTCTATTAAAGACATTTTGATAAGAATGACTGTACCACGATTTAGCTACAACTAAAGTGATTTGCTGAGAAGTCCCGCCCCTTTAACTGTCTCTGCCAATCATTCTTGAAGGCTTAATCACATGTCATCAGTCTGACCAATCAGAAGTGGTTAAAGTCTCAACTTCCTTGTTCCAATTTAGCTCAAAAAGTCGCTCAGTTCTGACAAAAATACCAGCTAAAGCTCGTCTTTAGTGGTGTAGCTTTCCACAGAATCTGGTATCAGACCGTGGAACAAGTGAACAAAACAACGAAGCTCAGAGGCGCTAATCTTTCTGCCCTTTAGCGTCAGATTTTACACTACATCCCCCATGATGCATTGGCTGAAAGGGACAGCATCTCAGCGTACAATGAGTCGTCCTTGTTAAACGTCTTGAAACCACAAAGAACACGCATCAAACAGATTTGTAATTTTCTAACTGAACTTTATTTTATTTTTTAGAAAAAACAGCTGCAACTTCCATCTTTTTCACAGACGGAGCTGTTGCTTTTCTTTTTTCTTTTTTTTTTGGATTCTGGTGTGCCGCGGGGGTTTTGGTCAAGGTTAAAGTGTGCCGTGGCTCAAAAAAGGTTGAAAAACACTGGTCTAGGTGACCCAACTCCCAATATTGAAGTGCCTAGGCTAGCACAAGACTTTAAGGCTCTATTTTCAGAATCAACTTTTTCTCTTAGGCATTGTGAGGGCTAGCCAAAGTGTTCACCAGGGCAGCTGACGCGCTGCATTATGGGATATGTAGTGAATTATTTCTCTGGGTAGCTGAAGCGCTGCATTATGGGTTATGTAGTTAACGAGAGGCATACCTGCTGCCCTTTTTTTTGGACTATTTTCCACCATTTCTGCGTCTGAAATGATCTGGAGATGCATTGCTCACACGATCAGCTGTTGTCACCTTGTCATCTATTCTTTAATAAACAAGCCTGAACACGCATGCACACTTTGTTTTATTGATGTTTTGTGACTCGCTGAATGGCCTCATGGCTCTTTCATGGTTGTTCCTCTGCAGGTTCCAGCTGCTGTGCTCTGGATCAGCTGATGTTGGGAGTCCTCACCACTGCCTGCAGTCCATCTCTGATCCATCCTGCTGGGGTTTCATCAGCTGTCAAGTCTGTGCTGCAGTGAGCTGAGGACCTGCCAGGGTTTCCTTTCCTTTTTTTTTTTATTTTCAGTCTGTAGATTTCCTCATTTTAGAGTGAACTATTTTGCTTTTTCTCATTTTTTTGCCCGTAAATCTGACTTTTTCCTTCATTATATGAGCAACTTTTGTTATTTTTTTTTATTATTAAATTCTCTTTCTATTAACTTTTTTTTTTAGATGTTATTTCAATCATTATAATAGTAATAATATATATATTTATCATTTCTTTAATCTGATTTATTTCATAACCTGTGGTTTACATGTAGTCGCTGGTTCCACGCCCCAGATGAGTAGAAGAATAGAACTTTTAGGAGTTAGGTTTCCACTTTTCTTTGTCAGAGGTCTTTTTGTTCTCTACTTTTTCTTAGTTTCTCTTTATTTGTTTGACACCATTTCAAGTGTTGAGTTTACAGCATTTTTGTAACATTTGTTGAAGTTTCAAACCAAAAATGCTCAACTTTATCTGAATTCAGCTAAAGTCAAGTCAGTCCCACTTGTTCCAGAGGTGTGACGGTTCTAAACTAGTGTATGTTTGACTGCAGCTCCGTGAAAAGCAGCAGCATAGAAATGTTCATTTACCTGATCTGATCTAGAACACATGGATCACATTTTACACCAGCTCCCTCTGAATCTAGAATGGATTTGTCCATTTATTAACAAATAAAAACACCTAAAGTGACAGAGAACAACAATATCTGTCTTTCTATCTAAAATTAGCTTTAAATGTAACAAATGCAGCTTCTTGGTGCTATAAAAGCTACAATCCAACCATCTGTGCTGATGGAACCAAAACCTTTGACATCATTTCAAAATCCTGAAACTCATGTTTTTCTATCACAGATACACAGCCACTTCCATCATTAGTTACTGAGCAGAAACATTCTATTCTTGATCAAGATGACAATATTACACCTGACAAAAAGAGACAGACTCACAAGTAAGAAGTAAAAAGTCCCATTTTTATTTACTACAGAAATTCCTGATGATTTTATGGAAAGAAAAAAAAACAGAAGCAAAAATGTACAATTTTATGCCAATTTGGTTTGGTTCTCGTCATTTAGTTTTAATTAGTGACGCTTGGAGTTTCCTTAAATTAATAGTTTGTTACAACAAATTTGTGTTTTTGATACTCAAATTATTATTTGATCCTCATAAATTTGATGTTGTCTCCATAAATGAGCATTTTGTAAACACAATTTAGTATTTTGTTTTGACAATTCAGAATTTTTTGTACACAAATTAGTATTTTCTGCACAAAGTTAGGATTTTGTGCCCATTAATTACCGTTGTGTGCACAAATTGGAATTTTGTTTGTACAAATGAGCATTTTTTACCCACAAATTAGCGATATATGTGCAGAAATTAGCATTAGAATACTAGAATTAGCCACTGTTTTATAATCTGGTACTTTTGTAAAATATATAAAGTAAAATAAAAGTTCATTTTCTAATTTAAGGAGTCCAAATTGATCTATTATTACTTGTGATGGGTACTCTTTACTTCTGCTGCCCAATTGTAATTAGAACCCGGTGTGGGTTGTGCACGCTCCGCCCCCAACCCAAGCTCTCAATGAAGACGAGGTAAAACTCCCTGTGAGGCCAATTTAGGAAGAACCCTCGGGAAAGGCAGTTCAAAGAGAGATCGCCCTTCCACCGATGGCTGAGGGGTTGAAGGAGCTGCAGAAAGAATCTGGAAGACAGAAAACATGTTGTTCAACCACTGCAAGAAGTTCCTGAAATCTGGGATGTGGCTTCTTTTGCTTACTCTGTGTTGATGACATAAACTCTTCTTTGTCTTCGGGCTGGTTCCTTTAGGGGTCACCATGGCGACACATCCGTCTTTATCAGGAGCGATCCTCTGCATCCTCCTAGCTTGAAGCATCACCTTGCATCACCGTCCATGTTGCCACCAGAGGTTGGTACTGCAGGAGTGATCTTGGGCCGTATCCTTGAGGTGACTTTGTCTTTTCCATGAAGGTCCAATGACTGATGGGCTAGGTTGGTGCCGTCTTCTCCTGGTTTTTCCATCGCTGGGACAGTTAGGAGACGTGGAGACATGCTTCAGTCACAGCGCATTGATGGTTTGTTGTGTGGAGGATTCCTTACCTCATCTTCTTTTTAAGTTCTCTTGTTTGGTTTCCTGATGAAGAGGCTTCTTTATGCTTTCTGGCAGCACTGCTGGAATAAATGACAAAAACACCCACATTTGGTATCTTGTTCACGTCGCCCAGCTCTGTTTAGATGTTACTGTGATGTTGTGGATGTCTGTGTGTGTCAGATTATACCAGCCATGGATGCTGCAGCAGCTCCTTCAGCTTGGGCCGGAATGCAGGGTAAGACCTCAGACACGATTTCAAAAAACACTGGCAGTCTGAAAAAAAGGAGGATGAATAATAATGATGATGAAGGTGAGAGCTACAGTAATCCAGGTGCTGAAAGAACTTCTGGACAGAGTTTTCGTACCCAGGGACAGGTCTTTGCTGATCCTCATCGTATTCATCCCAAACATCCTGGTGTTGAAGCCCACTCCATGTAAAGCCTGGTACGCAACCACTCCAAGCTGCCACACTGTGGTTGGTTCTGCTCTGTGGCCGGAGCCAAACACAGACTCTGGAGCAGCAATACTCAATGTGCCTGAAAAACAGCAGCTTCAGATCAGTTGATGAAGATAAAGAGTCAGATTGCAGTCAATTTGCTCTGGACACCTCCTCCTGGTTCATCATTCTTATGATAAAGTCTGCAAATGTTTTTCCTTCATCAGTTTTTTGTAAGTTAGCGGCTACTTTAGGCTTTGAATGTCACACAAGATGCTGACATCCATGAGTTGTCTGTTCATTTTGCTTTGTAGGAGTAATTATCTGCATGATGGACTGAAAGATGTAATGGATTAAATTAATCTCCATCCACTGAGGAGGCCATCGATGCAGCACAAACTGCCTGTATGCATGCTGGAAGAGATTTGCTACAGGATCAGGTTTTTCTAGAGGAAAATGTAAGAAGGAGTGTGATTTGTCTACACAAAGACAAACACAAATAAAAGAGAAATGATTATAAAAAATTAAAGAAGACAAGTAACTTAAAGTACTCAATTTAAGTATCTCAGACTCATCTGGACATAGAAACACAGAAATATTCTGTTAGTTCAGATTTATAGAAGCATCTTTTGATCTAAAACATAAAATCAGATTTTACCAAACAAAGAGGGAGTTTTGTCCAAATGCTCCAACCGTTTAGGTCTTTGGAGGATTTTGTGTTTTGTTGTGTCGTAGATTTCTTACCTCATCTACATGTGACCCCGCCCTCTGATGATGCTCTTTGGTTTGGTGAAGATGTCTTGTGGTTTGCTTTGGTTTTTAATTTATTCGTTTTCTTCTTCTTGTGGTTCTGTGGCAGCACTAGTGGAATCTACAAATGACAACAACACAGTTCATTATTATCACAGACAGCAGAGGGTTAAGGAATTGATGGTTTGTTGTGTGGAGGATTCCTTACCTCATCTTCTTTTGAAGTTCTCTTGTTTGGTTTCCTGATGAAGAGGCTTCTTTATGCTTTCTGGCAGCACTGCTGGAATAAATGACAGAAACACCCAGATTTGGTATCTTGTTCACGTCGCCCAGCTCTGTTTAGATGTTACTGTGATGTTGTGGATGTCTGTGTGTTTCAGATTATACCAGCCATGGATGCTGCAGCAGCTCCTTCAGCTTGGGCCGGAATGCAGGGTAAGACCTCAGACACGATTTCAAAAAACACTGGCAGTCTGAAAAAAAGGAGGATGAATAATAATGATGATGAAGGTGAGAGCTACAGTAATCCAGGTGCTGAAAGAACTTCTGGACAGAGTTTTCTTACCCAGGGACAGGTCTTTGCTGATCCTCATCGTATTCATCCCGAACATCCTGGTGTTGAAGCCCACTCCATGTAAAGCCTGGTACGCAACCACTCCAAGCTGCCACACTGTGGTTGGTTCTGCTCTGTGGCCGGAGCCAAACACAGACTCTGGGGCAGCAATACTCAATGTGCCTGAAAAACAGCAGCTTCAGATCAGTAGATGCTCCTCAGTGGTTTCCTTCATGGCAGATGCTGATCTGTTACCTGCAAAGTCTGTGAACACGGAAGTCTCCTCGGTGAAGCAGCTCAGTCCAAAGTCGATGAGGCGAGCACGCGGGACATCGGAGCTCGTCTCAATCAGGACATTTTCAATTTTGATGTCCCGATGGAAGATGTGCCTCTCCTCCAGATCCACACATGTCTGGATCAGCTGTTTCATGAGGATCTGGAAGACATTACAAAACCCCCATGAGGAAAAGGACTGACAACTTCTAGAGCTGCTTCTCAGGAGGACAGGGTCTGTTTTACTCTAATCTTTGCAAACTTCTCAGCCTGTTTGCATCAAACACTGAACTGACATGTTCAGCCAGATTTCAGTCAATGAGCAAAACTTCAGGAAGTTTCTTCAGGAGTAGAAAGAGAACATCTGGAACATTTAGAGAATGTGAAGACATGCCTACCTTAACTTCATCTTCCTCTGCTATGCCTCCTCTGCTCTTCAGGTACACCCTCATGTTTGTGGCTGGGATCGGTCTTTCCATCACCAGGACGATCTCCTCCTGCAGGTCGTACCAGTCCAGCAGAACCACGGGGGAGGCTTTATCTGCAGACTGTAGTTCTGCGTCTTTGAGCTTCTGCATGACGGCCACCTCCGTGCAAATTGACTGTCCGTGTTCATCCTGAGGAATCACCACAAAGAGAGGATGAAGAGGAGGAGAACTGCAAAGGAACACATTCAGAGCAGAGATCTTCATCATGACTTCTGCAGCGCTGCATGACTCCCACTCACCACCACTGTGGTTAGACCGCAGCCTTTTGAAATGCGTTTGATGGCCACCTGCAAGACACAAACACATGTGGTCAGAAAGTCTGAAGGTGAAACATCCGACAGACGACAAACTCAGACATTTCAGATGACACCTTCAACTAACATGGACCAGATGAAGCCAAACCATCCATGTTTTCAAGAGTTTTCCAATGAAAGTCTGAAGCTGGTTCACTGCAGCTGCATGACAAACACTTACCTGCAGGTTGTCTGATCTGCGGAAGCCGCTAAAAACACGTCCAAAGCCTCCTTCACCCAACTGCTCCAACTGCACGTATGTCGCTTCAAAGTCATCTGAAAACAGAAATGTTAGTTCAGGTGTGATGGAGGGAACTTTTTCTAAAAACTAAAATCAGATTTTACTAAGAAACTACTATTTGATTAAAAAAAACTGGATCAGACTGGATGTAGCTGGTGTTTCTTTAAAGAACCTACCTTTGCTGGTTTTGACCGAGGAGGTGTTGGCTGGACTGAGAAAGGTGCTCTTTTCCACGAGCCTTTTCAGTTTCTCCAGAAACTCTTTCTTATTCTTTATTCTCTTTCCTCCGGTGGGCTTCATGGGCTCTGCAGGCTCCGATGGTTCCACTTTTCTCTTCTTGGTTTCACCATCTTCATCGGAGCAGGCCTTTCTTTTGGCCGGTGACGTCCTGCCATCCTCTCTAGACTGGCTGCTGCTTGTTTTATCCTCATCTTCAAGAAACAAAAACAAACAAAAATCACAGTTAAAGGGAAAAATCATTTGAAATTCATAATATATTTCTATCATTTTAGATCACGAATCTTCATCATCTTCAGCAGTTTGATGATAAAAACCTTTATTTACAACTTTTGACCCATCAAACTCTCATGTTTCTGCAGAACTTTGTTCACATAGCAAAGTACATTTAAATACAACGGTAATCACATTTTCTCAAAGAATATATTAGGAAGAAAATGAATTTAACCTTTTTTTTTTAAATAAAATATATAAATAGTTTAATAGATCAAATTAAAGAAAGGTAAAACTTGGTATAGAAATAATAACTGGTAAATGTTTTTGGAATAACTCTGTCAAACATCTTTGGAATCGATAATAACACAACAATTGCAGATAAAAAAGAAATAATATAACAGAACAATTGCAGATAAAAAAGAAATAATCTCTGAAAACAAATAAAAATGATTCCAATCTTAGGGTGCTGCTGCACTTTATAACAAAACATTGTACAAAACTTTCTCTAACCAGGATGATGTTTCATATCCGCCTCAGGATCATGCTTCATATTCATTTCTTTCTCCATCATCTTCAGTAGTTCGATGATAAAAACCTTTCTTTACAACTTTCAAATTGTACAACCTGACTCGATCGCACAGAGTTGTAAGTGATTCTGAATCTCCAACTGAAGATTTTTATATGTGTTGTTTTCATTACCAAGCAACCAATGTGACATCACTAACTGATGGATAAGAACTGTTGATTTTCAAAATGTGTCAAGTTCTTCATATTGATGCTCAGTGAACTTTTTCTAAACTTTATGTCCTTTTTAGGCAAAGATTACAAAAACAAAAGAAAAAAACCCCATAATTTTAGGGAGTGGACTTACACAGACATGCCAGAAGCAGAAAAAGCGCAATAATAAATTGATGTGTTTACAATTTGTTTTCATCAACAAAATTATTGATCGACCTCATGACAGAAATAAAGGATTGGAAAATGTGAATAAATGCGATGAATGGTATTATGATATAATAATGAACGTCCATACTTTGGTTTTATCACTTCATTCGGATAGCTCAAACCTATATTATTAAAAAGTTTATGTTTTTATTTCATTAATTTATCAATCGGCCTTGCGACAGACTGGCGACCTGTCCAGGTGACCTCCACCTTCGCCCAACAGTACATGATTTACACAGACGGCCCAGTGACCCCGAAAAGCAGACAGCGGCTAAAGGATGGATGGATGGATGGATGAATGGATGGATGAATGGATGGATGGATGGATGGATGGATGGAGGGATAGATGGATGGATGGATGGATGGATGGATAAATCATATGCCTTGCTTGTTATCAAAACCCAGACAAGAATTCTATCAAATGAATATAAAAAAGAGGAAATCCGAGGTAGAGGACTAGTTCAGATGAGTTGGTGTCTTTCTGGGTTGTCGGTAAGAACTCGCTGAAGCCTGAATGCAGTTTCCACAGTTGAATGCAGATTTATTTTAATGTGTTCACATCCATTTAAATAAGGTCCAGAACTTAGACGCACAGGTGTGCATAATTATTTATGCACAAGATCATCAACTGCGTTATGTTGAGAGTCGATGTAGCTCCAGGCTTTCAGGTCAGAAGTTCCTGTATGTCTGCCACCCGTGTACCTACAAAATCTTTAAACCGACACGATTCTGAATGGAGCCAGGTGAAGACAGTGGTTGAATCACTCCACAGCACAACACGACGAATGTCAAGGGTGATCTGGAAAGTCTTGCTAAGTGTGCTCCTATCACTGCACCACACAGCTCCAACCAAGCTATGGACAGTTGCTACTCTTGAACGTGCAAGGAGAAGACATACCTGTACCAAGCTGTCAGAAGATCTTGTGGAAGTTAGGATCATCCCAGTCTCGGTGCTTGTCCCAAAGCTGCTGAACCACACACTTTTGCACATGTTGTGTAGTGAAGTATGAACCCGTCAACGGAACTGTGGTAGAGCGGAAAAAAAGAAATGAGATGAAACAAACAAACAAAACCTAAACAGACACCCCCCCATAGTACAAAGGTGCACATATGTGCGTAATGCAGAACAAAATCGTTTTGGAAATCCTGAAAGTGCAGAGACATGATTATGAAGCACAGTTTAAACTGCAAGCTATCAGCTATGCGGAGGAACACGGGAACAGAGCAGCTGCAGTTCGGTTAAGTTAGATCAGGGGTCGGCAACCTTTTTTACTCAAAGAGCCATTTGGGACCGCCCCCTAATGAAAAAAAAAGCACCCGGAGCCACAACCCGTTTTGACATCATTATATATATTATGCATGTATATATTATATCAAGGGTGCTCATTACGTCGATCGCGATCGACCGGATCAAGGACATGAGTGTAGAGTCCAGAAAAGATTAAAAAAAAAAAAAGTACTTCTTTCTTTCCATCGTCATGTTTATTAGTTACATGTTTATTTGAACATTATTGTTTATGTACTGATGATTAAAAACTACACAGTGAGTTTACATAAAGATACTTTTGTATTAACAGATGAGGCGTTTTATTACAAAGACAGAAAACAGCGACCATCGTATTCATGCTGCTGCAATGCGGGGAGCGTGGCATATTATGAGGCATTTGGCGCTGCTGGCTCCGTACGAAGCGCGTGCCTCGCAGCTTCCTTGATGAGCTCGGATTTATCTGGGGAGAACTGCAGAGCTGATAGCAGGAGGAGACACGCGGGGCGGCTTCAATAAACACTCCGGTTGCTGGTCTTCTACCGGGGACATGATGTGCCACGGGGCAGAAAAAGACATTCTGACAGAGAGTCTGTGCTCAGTGAATTTAAACCCGCGTCTGCAGTGACGTATGTGTCAGAGGATGTCCGATTGGCCATTCTGCATGTCAATCAAGTCCCATACTTTTCGGTGAGGATTTTGATTGGCTGGTGGATTTTTGAGAAGTACTTTTTTTTTTTAATCTTCTCTGTCCCGCGATCTACACTCATGTCCTTGAAGAAACATACATCACTGCACATGCGTGTTTAAAAACACGAAGCGCAAATTCTCTGTCATTAGAGAGTTGCTCTCTGCCCCGCGGCACGTCAAGTCCCCGGCAGAAAACCACTCCGGGCCCGGCGTGTTTATTGAAGCCGCCCCGCGTGTCTCCTCCTGCTATCAGCTCTGCTGTTCTCGCCGATAAATAGGAGCTCATTCATTAAGGAAGCTGGTTTTTTATGGAGCCAGCAGCGCATTTGAAATGGCATGAAAAATGAACAAACTAAAATAAAATTGAATTTTTATAAAATACTCATTATTTTCCAAAGTCACAGGGAGCCACAACAGAAGGATGAAAGAGCCACATGTGGCCCTGGAGCCATGGGTTGCCGACCCCTGAGTTAGATCTTCACAGATTCTGACTTCCTGCTTCAATAACTCTTCAAATGTGTCAGCAAGTATCTCAATAATTTTGTATTAACACACAGAGTGAACTACAAATGCATTTCAAAAGAAAAAAGATAGTTTTTTTTGCCTTTTAATCAGCAATGTTCGCTTCAAGCTGTGAATGCAGACATGCGGCCAGTCGGCTACAATGAAAAAAAGCTGTCCATCCACCGCTCCTTTTACAGCGCCAGGCGAGTTACGCCAAACTTTTGGACTGTAGAACTTAGGTTTGGGCTGACACTTCTGCTTTCACTGTTCTTTGGAGGGTTGTGCCGATGGACGATACCATCGTCCATCATGATGGGTGACTGACATCACAATGGACGATACCATCGTCCATCGTGATGGAAGACTGACATCATGATGGAGAGGCACCATCGTGATGCCACGCCCCCGCCACGCTGCGAGTCGACACTATAAGCCGCGGTTACATGAACAAAATATCTTGATCGGATCATTGGTCGGATTAGTAAATCATTCGCACATGCGCAGTAGTGTTTTAAAAACCGGAAGAGAAGATTAGTTCCGCCGAGTTGTGAAAAAGATAGATATGGCAGCTCGGTAATATACTAGATGATCTTCTAAACGTGCTTTTATTAATGTTACGGTTATTATGAAGCGCCTGTTCGCTCATCATTTTAATTTTAATCCGTGTGGTCAGTGCTTTTTCTGTTGAACGGAGCCGGAAAGAAGCCCGTATTAGCAGTATGCTAACAACACAGGCTAACAACATTAGCATGAACATAAAATGAATCCATGCGGGAAACGCTGCAATCTGCATCTTGGCTGCACGTTAATATGTGGGAATAACATCAGCCTTTATTTTGTCGAGACACGACTGGAAACACAAATCCACGTGATTGTGTGAACGTTTTTTTTAAGGACTGAGCGACATTTCTGCTTTGAAGCTTACAGCGCTCCTCAGCCGCTGTGTGTGTGCTGGCAATCCGAGCCCCGACACACACTTTTACCGGGAGACCCAGTTCTCCTAAGTTCTGTAGCTCGTTCACGTAGAGCAGCGGGACGGATCACAGTACTAAGTCTCCCACATGTAAAGAAGCATCCCCCCCCTTCCCCTCACAGCTGTAAGTCCATCTGCTCTGCTAAAGACACGGTCGCTGCTCCACTGGTCCACCTGACTACGTAATCAAGTGCAGGAGGAGCGGACCACTTCTTTTCTATTCTGTTTGTTTTACTTATTTTAAAGTCACTTCCCTCAGTTTATACTGGATCATCGCGGATGAGTCATTATTTGGGAAATAAAATAAATAAAGTAAAATAACGAATAATAATTATATAATAACGAAAAATTATTTCCCCCCCACTACTTCACACTGCGCGCAAATCCAACCAAGGGCGCAAAGGAGAATTGACCGCGCAAGATCCCCGCTCAGTTAGACTTACAGGCCTGCATTTGTAAAATGGGGGGGGTCGCTCGGTTAGAATTGTGCCTGCGCATTTGTAAGGTTCACTCACTCAGTTCCTGAATACGCCCGCTCAGTTGTCTTTACGCCCTTTCTCTTATGGCAGCTATGAAACGCCATAGGTGTCTCTGATGTAGGGATGTCAGTGCCACAATTCAATTCTTTGAGTCACACGGCTTGGGAGCTATTGAAAAAAATGGGCAGAACTCATGTGCAAATTGCTGGATTTTTTACATAGAAATTCATATTAAATTTGTGCGTATACTATATTAGTACGTCGGAGCCTAATTCAGCATATATTTGATATCATTTGGTCACATGATTTGAAACCCTATTGGGGAAAAAAAACTAATGTTTACTTCAAACCCTCTTATCAAATATTGAGCAGCCATCTATGATTGCATAACGTCTCTTGTAAAACATTGCAAAATAAATCAGATTGTTTTGACACAAGAACATGAGGAAATGTTCATAGGAATTTATTTCTTTTTGCAAAGTATTAAGTCTGGGGGGTGATCTTAAATCTTCTCCATCTCATGCACATGTTAATTTGTTGACCCCACTGGACATCCACGCTGAATGTCTGTCGAATATCCAACCTAAAACTAACTTAAATAACTTAACTAAGTAACTTAAGCTAGCGCAGTTAGCCAGGCAGTTCAGGCTAACTGCGCTAGCTTAATTGCACAGCAGCTGAAGTTGAATTCGCGGCAGATAATGTAATTGCTTAAAATGTTTGAGGAAAACTCAAATGAATGTAAGCTTCGAATAATCCCGACTGTATTTAAATGACTGCTTTTGCTTACCTTATGCTGCTGAGGCTGCTGTCGGTCTCCAGTCCAGCGGAGTTAGTCCTCTTTTTCCGAACAAACTTCAACTGTTGCTGGGGCTTGGGGGGCTGGGGGACCGACTAACATCGTCTGAAAATTATGTCCAGGCAGTGAAAGAAATTCTCGTTTAAATGTACAAGGAGAAAACGACTTAACTAATTAATAGACAATTGTTGTTGTTTTTGTTGTTTTACCTTGCTTGTCGCTCTGAGAAGCAGTTCAGACTATGGCAGAAATACGGCCCGCCAAATTTGAATTTCATTTAGTGCGCATGCGCACATCAAACTCAACCTAATAATTCTGCTTTCACAAAATGCAAAAAATCCAATTTGGTACCCTGCTATCGTTTACATCATAGTAAAGTAAATACAAACAAAAACACATTGCATAACTTATAAAGATTGAGGTTGAGAAAGTAAATTAATTTTTTCATATTATTGCAATGAGTAGAAACGCATCAAACTTACTTTTCTCAATTCAAGATTCAAGATTCAAGATTCAAGATTGTTTATTAATCCCACGAATGGGAAATTTCCTTGTCACAGTAGCATGAAAGTTTGACACAGGTATGTACAGACAGTAATGACAAGTTAGACAGACACACATTTTGAGAGAATATATACAAGAGTAAGAATGTTCTGATAAATAAACAGGGAAAGAGATGTGCAGGTATATAGAGGTCATCTGTATATACAGTTTTGTGCAGTGAATAAAAAGAACACAAACTATGAAAAACTATTTACTTAGGCTGGTGTTGAACAGCCTGATAGCAGCTGGGATGAAGGACCTGCGATAGCGTTCCTTCTTGCATCGGGGGTGCAGCAGTCTGCCACTGAAGGAGCTGCTGAGCTCTGAAACAGTCTGATACAGTGGGTGAGAGGGGTTGTCCATGATTGATGTCAGCTTGGCTAACATCCTCTTCTCACCCACCTCCTCGATGGAGTCCAGGGAGCAGTCCAGGACAGAGCCGGCCCGTCTGACCAGCTTGTTCAGTCTCTTCCTGTCTCTCTCTGAGCTTCCACTGCCCCAGCAGACCACTGCATAGAGGATGGCTGAAGCCACCACAGAGTCGTAAAAAGTTCTTAGCAGTGACCTGCACACCCCAAAGGACCTCAGTCGTCTGAGCAGGTGGAGACGACTTTGTCCCTTCTTGTACAGGGCACTTGTGTTGTGTGTCCAGTCCAGTTTATTGTTTAGGTGAACACCCAGGTACTTATAGTCCTCCACGACCTCGATGTCCAAGCCCTGGATGTTCACCGGTGCAGTCAGATGTGGTTTCCTGCTAAAGTCAATCACCACCTCCTTCGTCTTGCTGGCGTTGATGTGCAGGTGGTTCAGAGCACACCAGTCCACAAAGTTGGTGATGACCTCCAGGTACTCCAGATCGTTTCCCTGAGATACCCGCCCGACAATGGCTGTATCATCAGAGAACTTCTGGAGGTGGCAGCTGTCAGTGTTGTGTGTGAAGTCCGGTGTATACAGGGTGAAGAGGAAAGGAGAGAGCACAGTACCCTGTGGCACCCCAGTGCTGCAGACTACCACATCAGACACACAGTCATGAAGCCTCACATACTGCGGCCTGTTGGAGAGGTAGTCGATGGTCCATGCAGCCAGGCTACTGTTGACTCCAGCTCCCTCTAGCTTCCCCCTGAGCAGTGATGGTTTGATGGTGTTGAAAGCACTGGAGAAGTCAAAGAACATGACTCTCACAGTGCTGCCAGCGTCGTCTAGGTGGGAAAAGCATCTGTGCAGCAGGTAGATGACAGCGTCTTCCACACCTATTCCTGGACAATAGGCGAACTGCAGCGGGTCCATGTTGTCGCTCACCAGATGACGGAGGTGGTCCAGGATGATCCTCTCCATGGTCTTCATGAGATGAGAAGTTAGGACTACTGGCCTGAAGTGGTTCAGCTCACTGGGACGTGCGGTCTTGGGAACTGGGACCACGCAGGATGTTTTCCACAGGGTCGGAACTCTCTCCAGACTGATGCTCATGTTGAAGATGTGCAGAAAAACCCCACAGAGTTGATCTGCGCAGTCCTTGAGGAGTCTGGAGCTGATGCCATCTGGGCCAGTAGCCCAGATGGCCAGTAGCCCAATTGAGAGAAACTCTGCTTCTGCTGACCTGGAAGGACAGCTTTCTGAAAAAGATAGAGTGTCAGGAGTTTTTTGGTCAGAAAACTGTGATAAGTTAGAAAATGAAAAGTCATCCCAAACATGACTAAAAATGTAACTACAGACCAGAAGATCAGAAAATATTATAGCTGCCTTTGGCGATTAGAGAGGTCACCCTCTTGGAGAGTTTTAAAGCTAAACTGTCCCTTCACTGCTTTGTCTTGTCTTCTGCCTAGCTGACAATTTACGATTTGTTTTAATCTTTTGTTTAACATTTGTTATCTTTTTATTATTATGTTCTTCATTGTTGTCTGATTGTTTTGATCATTTTAGCATTTTCTTATTAATTGATGTAATATTGTGTCCAGCACTTTGGGCCTCCTTGAATGGTGGTGAAAGTTGCTTTATAAATAAAATAAAAAGGAATCATAGAAAGCAATCATAAAACCCAGAGAAAGTACTAAAGTACTCAGAGGGAAACCCCAGGCTTTCACAGGCTAAGGCCAGGGGCAGACTGAGAAATAATTCCTCCCAGGAATTCAGCCGCCACTGGAACAGAGGTTCCTGGAAGCCTTTAAACCTCCCTCCCAGCCTCAGCGTATTTGTTGCTTTGCTAATGTTAGCTCAGGAGTTTGATGGGCTGTAAGCTAGCAGGAGATGATGGATGACAGGAAGTGTGGGCAGGCTGTATAAGAGCACTGGACTGGGTCTTGTTCACGAGTGGGGGAAGACCGGAGCGTGAGATTGACAGGCGGATCGGAGCAACGTCGGTAGTTATGCAGTCACTGTGCTGGTCCGTAGTGGTGAAGAGAGAACTGAGTCAGAAAGCAAGGCTCTTAATTTACCGGCCAATTTTTGTTCCAATACTCAGCTATGGTCATGAGCTCTGGGTCATGGGCAAAAGAACAAGGTCCTGAATACAAGCGGCTGAAATCTCCGTAGGGTGGCTAGGCACTTCTTTAGAGATAGAATGAAAATCACAGCAAAGTTACCCGCAAAGAGCTGTGAGTAGAACCGCCCCTCATCCACATCGACAAGGGCCGAGAGGGGCTTAGACTGCTGCCCCCGCGACCTGGTCCCAGATGAGCGGAAGAAGATGGATGGATGGATGTTAATTTGTTTGTAAGACATTTATTAGCATTGGTGGATGTTTTAGAAATGTATGATAAAGTGTCAATAAGTTGTTTGTCATGGCTCCAAGTGGTGGTGTCCGAATCACTGAAAAATGGCGACTGTACTGACTGCATTTGGTTGGAGCTGGAAGTAAGCAAATTTCTATGGGTGACATCACACTCGCCCAGTCCAGTTCTCTTATACAGTCATTGGTTTCACCTGACAAATCTTCAAGCCGGGAGTGGTCGATCTGAATGCTTCTTATAGACGACGCTGAGCAGGTAAATCCTGATAGATAAATCTTACTTCTGTTCTCTCACTATACATGTTTGTATATATTTTCATATATGTGGGGGGTGGGAATAGGTGGATGGGAGGGGTTGGGTGTTACCAGATAAAATCAGCTGTGTGTCCAAGTAGGAGATGGCTGCGATTCAGGACTCAAAGTCATGGGCTTTTCACAGAGAATGAGACATTAGAGCGCCTTTAGCAAAGGAGAACACCCAGGCCACAGGGTCACTACACACCAGACGCAGGTCAATCTTCTCAGAAGGTTTGGTTTCAAATTTGGACCCAGCAGTACCTGAAGCTTCCGGTATCTGTCAATTCTTCCAGTGGACCACTTCAGAGACACGAGCAGCTGGTCGGCTCCTGTCTGCAGGCTGTGCTGAACCTCCTATTGAAAACACACATAGATAAACTCACAAACACACACACACCGTCTGATCTGGCAATGCCTTCTCACTGGACTCTCCCACAGAGCGTAGAGATGCTGCCATGCCATTCCTGCCACATGTGGCGTTCGGACACGGGCACATGACAGCAGCAGACAGAGCTCGCCACTCACCATTTCAAATCCAGAACCGATGCAGCCTCACTGATATCTTCTTGGTATATGAATTAGGACTGAACAAATTATGACTTATTAACTTTATTTCATTTCTTTTGTTGGTAACACTTTAGAATAAGATTCCTTAATAATTCTACAAAGCTTTTAATAAGCTTAGTGAGATTTATTTACAAACTATTTATAAAGAGTTAACAGGCATTGTTGATTGTCGTCTCTGTGGGGTGGAGCGTTGCACCTGGCTCGCCGCAGGGGCGGCCTTCCGGGAGGCCATGGTGGCCGTCCCTGTGCAGTGGAGCATTGAACTGCGCTTGTCACAGGTGCGGACTTCTTTGTTAATGAATCTATTGCTGGAGTGTTACAACTTCAATATACATGATCAAAAATACATTTTACATCAAATATTGACAGATGGGTGTGTAAAATTATATATTTCCTGTAAGGTCAGTCATTATATATTTCTCCAGGTCAGCAGAAGCAGAGTTTCTCTCAATTGAAAAAAGTAAGTTTGATGCGTTTCTACTCATTGCAATAATATGAAAAAATTAATTTACTTTCTCAACCTCAATCTTTATAAGTTATGCAATGTGTTTTTGTTTGTATTTACTTTACTATGATGTAAACGATAGCAGGGTACCAAATTGGATTTTTTGCGTTTTGTGAAAGCACAATTATTAGGTTGAGTTTGATGTGCGCATGCGCACTAAATGAAATTCAAATTTGGCGGGCCGTATTTCTGCCATAGTCTGAACTGCTTCTCAGAGCGACAAGCAAGGTAAAACAATAAAAACAGCAACAATTGTCTATTAATTAGTTAAGTCGTTTTCTCCTTGTACATTTAAACGAGAATTTCTTTCACTGCCTGGACATAATTTTCAGACGATGTTGGTCGGTCCCCCAGCCCCCCAAGCCCCAGCAACAGTTAGTTTGTTCGGAAAAAGAGGACTAACTCCGCTGGACTGGAGACCGACAGCAGCCTCAGCAGCATAAGGTAAGCAAAATCAGTCATTTAAATACAGTCGGGGTTTTCCGAAGCTTACATTTATTTGAGTTTTCCTCAAACATTTTAAGCAATTACATTATATCTGCCGCGAATTCAACTTCAGCTGCTGTGCAATTAAGCTAGCGCAGTTAGCCTGAACTGCCTGGCTAACTGCGCTAGCTTAAGTTACTTAGTTAAGTTATTTAAGTTAGTTTTAGGTTGGATATTCGACAGACATTCAGCGTGGATGTCCAGTGGGGTCAACAAATTAACATGTGCATGAGATGGAGAAGATTTAAGATCACCCCCCAGACTTAATACTTTGCAAAAAGAAATAAATTACTATGAACATTTCCTCATGTTCTTGTGTCAAAACAATCTGATTTATTTTGCAATGTTTTACAAGAGACGTTATGCAATCATAGATGGCTGCTCAATATTTGATAAGAGGGTTTGAAGTAAACATTAGTTTTTTTTTCCCAATAGGGTTTCAAATCATGTGACCAAATGATATCAAATATTTGCTGAATTAGGCTCCGACGTACTAATATAGTATACACACAAATTTAATATGAATTTCTATGTAAAAAATCCAGCAATTTGCACATGAGTTCTGCCCATTTTTTTCAATAGCTCCCAAGCCGTGTGACTCAAAGAATTGAATTGTGGCACTGACATCCCTACATCAGACACACCTATGGCGTTTCATAGCTGCCATAAGAGAAAGGGCGTAAAGACAACTGAGCGGGCGTATTCAGGAACTGAGTGAGTGAACCTTACAAATGCGCAGGCACAATTCTAACCGAGCGACCCCCCCATTTTACAAATGTAGGCCTGTAAGTCTAACTGAGCGGGGATCTTGCGCGGTCAATTCTCCTTTGCGCCCTTGCTTGGATTTGCGCGCAGTGTGAAGTAGTGGGGGGGAAATAATTTTTCGTTATTATATAATTATTATTCGTTATTTTACTTTATTTATTTTATTTCCCAAATAATGACTCATCCGCGATGATCCAGTATAAACTGAGGGAAGTGACTTTAAAATAAGTAAAACAAACAGAATAGAAAAGAAGTGGTCCGCTCCTCCTGCACTTGATTACGTAGTCAGGTGGACCAGTGGAGCAGCGACCGTGTCTTTAGCAGAGCAGATGGACTTTCAGCTGTGAGGGGAAGGGGGGGGATGCTTCTTTACATGTGGGAGACTTAGTACTGTGATCCGTCCCGCCGCTCTACGTGAACGAGCTACAGAACTTAGGAGGACTGGGTCTCCCGGTAAAGGTGTGTGTCGGGGCTCGGATTGCCAGCACACACACAGCGGCAGAGGAGCGCTGTAAGCTTCAAAGCAGAAATGTCGCTCAGTCCTTAAAAAAAACGTTCACACAATAACGTGGATTTGTGTTTCCAGTCGTGTCTCGACAAAATAAAGGCTGATGTTATTCCCACATATTAACGTGCAGCCAAGATGCAGATTGCAGCGTTTCCCGCATGGATACATTTTATGTTCATGCTAATGCTGTTAGCCTGTGTTGTTAGCATACTGCTAATACGGGCTTCTTTCCGGCTCCATTCAACAGAAAAAGCACTGACCACACGGATTAAAATTAAAATGATGAGCGAACAGGCGCTTAATAATAACCGTTACATTAATAAAAGCACGTTTAGAAGATCATCTAGTATATTACCGAGCTGCCATATCTATCTATGCCACAACTCGGCGGAACTAATCTTCTCTTCCGGTTTTTAAAACACTACTGCGCATGTGCGAATGATTTACTAATCCGACCAATGATCCGATCAAGATATTTTGTTCATGCAACCGCGGCTTATGGTGTCGACTCGCAGCGTGGCGGGGGCGTGGCATCACGATGGTGCCTCTCCATCGTGATGTCAGTCATCCATCCCGATGGACGATGGTATCGTCCATCCTACCCAACCCTAGTGTGAGAAAAACTTACAGCACAGAAAAACCCGGTGCACTTTCTTACCTTGGTTTTGGGTCGTTGGTTAACGTTTTAATCCACGTTACGTCCGCCGTTTTTTTCTATTAAAGCCTCTAACACAAACAGGGGTGGCAAACAAGTTTGACACAAAAGAGCAGAAATTCTTTACTGTGAGAGTCAAAGAGCCACACCACACACTGACCTGCCAGACATACACACATAAACACGCAATTAAAGCCATATTATTTCCCATAACACACTCCTCTCCTTACAATACAACAGCACTGGAGTAACTGGCGCCGTTTCAGTTATGGATGGTTTTTTTCTGTATTTAACGTTAACACATACAGGTAAAACATGCATGCTGGTGTGTGTTTTAACCCTTGTGCTATGCTAGGCACTTTACCGTTGGGAGTTGGGTCATCTAGACCCACTAGACAGTGTGCTGAACCTTTTTTCTTCAATGATTTGTGATCTTCACTGGTGTCCATGGATTACATGAAATCCTCTCCACCTTTATTCACCTTTGTCATGGTAGGGAGAACACGTCAATGGAAGGGTGGGTTCATCTAAGATAACACAAGGGTTAAAAAGGCAGCGAGCGCAAAACTGAGTCGGTTGTGATTTATAATTTATTTTTTCAGTCATCAATCAGCATCCAAATTGCTGTGTGGCTCCAAAGAACAGTGAAAGCAGAAGTGTCAGCCCAAACCTAAGTTCTACAGTCCAAAAGTGTGGCGTAACTCGCCTGGCGCTGTAAAAGGAGCGGTGGATGGACAGCTTTTTTTCATTGTAGTCGACTGGCCGCATGTCTGCATTCACAGCTTGAAGCGAACATTACTGATTAAAAGGCAAAAAAAAACTATCTTTTTTCTTTTGAAATGCATTTGTAGTTCACTCTGTGTGTTAATGTGTTAATACAAAATTATTGAGATACTTGCTGACACATTTGAACGTTTATCTGAAGAGTTATTGAAGCAGGAAGTCAGAATCTGTGAAGATCTAACTCAGGGGTCGGCAACCCATGGCTCCAGGGCCACATGTGGCTCTTTCATCCTTCTGTTGTGGCTCCCTGTGACTTTGGAAAATAATGAGTATTTTATAAAAATTGGATTTTATTTTAGTTTGTTCATTTTTCATGCCATTTCAAATGCGCTGCTGGCTCCATAAAAAAACAGCTTCCTTAATGAATGAGCTCCTATTTATCGGGCGAGAACAGCAGAGCTGATAGCAGGAGGAGACACGCGGGGCGGCTTCAATAAACACGCCGGGTCCGGAGTGGTTTTCTGCCGGGGACTTGACGTGCCGCGGGGCAGAGAGCAACTCTCTAATGACAGAGAATTTGCGCTTCGTGTTTTTAAACACGCATGTGCAGTGATGTATGTTTCTTCAAAGACATGAGTGTAGATCGCGGGACAGAGAAGATTTTAAAAAAAAAGTACTTCTCAAAAATACACCAGCCAATCAAAATCCTCACCGAAAAGTATGGGACTTGATTGACATGCAGAATGGCCAATCGGACATCCTCTGACACATACGTCACTGCAGACGCGGGTTTAAATTCACTCAGCGCAAACTCTCTGTCAGAATGTCTTTTTCTGCCCCGTGGCACATCATGTCCCCGGTAGAAGACCAGCAACCGGAGTGTTTATTGAAGCCGCCCCGCGTGTCTCCTCCTGCTATCAGCTCTGCAGTTCTCCCCAGATAAATCCGAACTCATCAAGGAAGCTGCGAGGCACGCGCTTCGTATGGAGCCAGCAGCGCCAAATGCCTCATAATATTCCACGCTCCCCGCATTGCAGCAGCATGAATACGATGGTCGCTGCTTTCTGTCTTTGTAATAAAACGCCTCATCTGTTAATACAAAAGTATCTTTATGTAAACTTACTGTGTAGTTTTTAATCATCAGTACATAAACAATAATGTTCAAATAAACATGTAACTAACAAACATGACGATGGAAAGAAAGAAGTACTTTTTTATTTAAATCTTTTCTGGCCCGCGATCTACACTCTCATTCTGTCCTTGAAGATCGATCGCGATCGACGTAATGAGCACCCTTGATATAATATATACATGCATAATATATATAATGATGTCAAAACGGGTTGTGGCTCCGGGTGCTTTTTTTTTCATTAGGGGCGGTCCCAAATGGCTCTTTGAGTAAAAAAGGTTGCCTACCCCTGATCTAACTTAACCGAACTGCAGCTGCTCTGTTCCCGTGTTCCTCCGCATAGCTGATAGCTTGCAGTTTAAACTGTAATTCATAATCATGTCTCTGCACTTTCAGGGTTTCCAAAACGATTTTGTTCTGCATTACGCACATATGTGCACCTTTGTACTATGGGGGGGGTGTCTGTTTAGGTTTTGTTTGTTTGTTTCATCTCATTTCTTTTTTTCCGCTCTACCACAGTTCCGTTGACGGGTTCATACTTCACTACACAACATGTGCAAAAGTGTGTGGTTCAGCAGCTTTGGGACAAGCACCGAGACTGGGATGATCCTAACTTCCACAAGATCTTCTGACAGCTTGGTACAGGTATGTCTTCTCCTTGCACGTTCAAGAGTAGCAACTGTCCATAGCTTGGTTGGAGCTGTGTGGTGCAGTGATAGGAGCACACTTAGCAAGACTTTCCAGATCACCCTTGACATTCGTCGTGTTGTGCTGTGGAGTGATTCAACCACTGTCTTCACCTGGCTCCATTCAGAATCGTGTCGGTTTAAAGATTTTGTAGGTACACGGGTGGCAGACGTACAGGAACTTCTGACCTGAAAGCTTGGAGCTACATCGACTCTCAACATAACGCAGTTGATGATCTTGTGCATAAATAATTATGCACACCTGTGCGTCTAAGTTCTGGACCTTATTTAAATGGATGTGAACACATTAAAATAAATCTGCATTCAACTGTGGAAACTGCATTCAGGCTTCAGCGAGTTCTTACCGACAACCCAGAAAGACACCAACTCATCTGAACTAGTCCTCTACCTCGGATTTCCTCTTTTTTATATTCATTTGATAGAATTCTTGTCTGGGTTTTGATAACAAGCAAGGCATATGATTTATCCATCCATCCATCCATCCATCCATCCATCCATCCATCCATCCATCCATCCATCCATCCATCCATCCATCCATCCATCCATCCATCCATCCATCCATCCATCCATCCATCCATCCATCCATCCTTTAGCCGCTGTCTGCTTTTCGGGGTCACTGGGCCATCTGTGTAAATCATGTACTGTTGGGCGAAGGCGGAGGTCACCTGGACAGGTCGCCAGTCTGTCGCAAGGCCGATTGATAAATTAATGAATTAAAAACATCAACTTTTTAATAATATAGGTTTGAGCTATCCGAATGAAGTGATAAAACCAAAGTATGGACGTTCATTATTATATCATAATACCATTCATCGCATTTATTCACATTTTCCAATCCTTTATTTCTGCTGTCATGAGGTCGATCAATAATTTTGTTGATGAAAACAAATTGTAAACACATCAATTTATTATTGCGCTTTTTCTGCTTCTGGCATGTCTGTGTAAGTCCACTCCCTAAAATTCTGGGTTTTTTTCTTTTTTTTTTGTAATCTTTGCCTAAAAATGACATAAAGTTTAGAAAAAGTTCACTGAGCATCAATATGAAGAACTTGACACATTTTGAAAATCAACAGTTCTTATCCATCAGTTAGTGATGTCACATTGGTTGCTTGGTAATGAAAACAACACATATAAAAATCTTCAGTTGGAGATTCAGAATCACTTGCAACTTTGTGCGATTGAGTCAGGTTGTACAATTTGAAAGTTGTAAAGAAAGGTTTTTATCATCGAACTACTGAAGATGATGGAGAAAGAAATGAATATGAAGCCTGATCCTGAGGCGGATATGAAACATCATCCTGGTTAGAGAAAGTTTTGTACAATGTTTTGTTATAAAGTGCAGCAGCACCCTAAGATTGGAATCATTTTTATTTGTTTTCAGAGATTATTTCTATCTGCAATTGTTCTGTTATATTATTTCTTTTTTATCTGCAATTGTTGTGTTATTATCGATTCCAAAGATGTTTGACAGAGTTATTCCAAAAACATTTACCAGTTATTATTATACTATACCAAGTTTGACCTTTCTTTAATTTGATCTATTAAAATATTCCTATATTTTATTTAAAAAAAAAGGTTAAATTCATTTTCTTCCTAATATATTCCTTGAGAAAATGTGATTACTGTTGTATTTAAATGTACTTTGCTATGTGAACAAAGTTCTGCAGAAACATGAGAGTTTGATGGGTCAAAAGTTGTAAATAAAGGTTTTTATCATCAAACTGCTGAAGATGATGGAGATTCGTGATCTAAAATGATAGAAATATATTATGAATTTCAAATGATTTTTCCCTTTAACTGTGATTTTTGTTTGTTTTTGTTTCTTGAAGATGAGGAAAAAACAAGCAGCAGCCAGTCTAGAGAGGATGGCAGGACGTCACCGGCCAAAAGAAAGGCCTGCTCTGATGAAGATGGTGAAACCAAAAGAGAAAAGTGGAACCATCGGAGCCTGCAGAGCCCATGAAGCCCACCGGAGGAAAGACAATAAAGAATAAGACAAAGTTTCTGGAGAAACTGAAAAAGCTCGTGGAAAAGAGCACCTTTCTCAGTCCAGCCAACACCTCCTCGGTCAAAACCAGCAAAGGTAGGTTCTTTAAAGAAACACCAGCTACATCCAGTCTGATCCAGTTTTTTTTAATCAAATAGTAGTTTCTTAGTAAAATCTGATTTTAGTTTTTAGAAAAAGTTCCCTCCATCACACCTGAACTAACATTTCTGTTTTCAGATGACTTTGAAGCGACATACGTGCAGTTGGAGCAGTTGGGTGAAGGAGGCTTTGGACGTGTTTTTAGCGGCTTCCGCAGATCAGACAACCTGCAGGTAAGTGTTTGTCATGCAGCTGCAGTGAACCAGCTTCAGGCTTTCATTGGAAAACACTTGAAAACATGGATGGTTTGGCTTCATCTGGTCCATGTTAGTTGAAGGTGTCATCTGAAATGTCTGAGTTTGTCGTCTGTCGGATGTTTCACCTTCAGACTTTCTGACCACATGTGTTTGTGTCTTGCAGGTGGCCATCAAACGCATTTCAAAAGGCTGCGGTCTAACCACAGTGGTGGTGAGTGGGAGTCATGCAGCGCTGCAGAAGTCATGATGAAGATCTCTGCTCTGAATGTGTTCCTTTGCAGTTCTCCTCCTCTTCATCCTCTCTTTGTGGTGATTCCTCAGGATGAACACGGACAGTCAGTTTGCACGGAGGTGGCCGTCATGCAGAAGCTCAAAGACGCACAGCTACAGTCTGCAGATAAAGCCTCCCCCGTGGTTCTGCTGGACTGGTACGACCTGCAGGAGGAGATCGTCCTGGTGATGGAAAGACCGATCCCAGCCACAAACATGAGGGTGTACCTGAAGAGCAGAGGAGGCATAGCAGAGGAAGATGAAGTTAAGGTAGGCATGTCTTCACATTCTCTAATTCAGTGTTTTTCAACCTTTTTTGAGCCACGGCGCACTTTAACCTTGAAAAAAATCCTGCGGCACACCGGCCTCCAAAAATTAAAAAAAAAAAAAAGGAAAAGAAAAAAAACCCGGAAAAGCTCATAGTCTGTTTTGATCTACAGTCCCTTCAGTGACGTGCGGTGAGGTCAGTGGCTGGTGAGGCACTAAATCCTCTGGAGTCAGATTTACAATGAAAGAACTAAATATTTCAAATATTTTGAACATTTCATATACTGTAAACAAATTGAAGTATACAGATGTGTTCAGCGCACATTTGACACTCAGTAACTATTTCTGGTAATTTTCCAACTTCTAATTCTAATCAGTTAATATCAAATGTTGTCTGAGAATGATCATAAAATTAAAATAAATGATTTCACTTACATTTTTCCACTTGCTCCCAAGTTATATTTAAAAAACAAACATTGAAAAACATGTTTGTCCTTACTTTTTGAGTCCATGTGTTGATCCTTCTCCACAAAAAGCTCTATAAACTGTTTCCAAGCATTTGTCATTTTCCTTTAGTTTATGAGTTTCTCCTCTCAATGGAGAAAGACGTTCCTAGTCTTTTTCTACGGCACCAGTGTAGCTCCAAAGCAGCTGTCAGCTCACGTCTGCCCCCTGCTGGTGAGGCATGCCTCACCTGAAGCCTATTATGTTGGCCTATAGCAGTTCTTTTCAGCGCACGTCTGTGTAACATTGAGCCCTACCGTCAGAAGTGAGGCACAGCGCTGCCGAGCCTCACCCGCAGATTCAGCTCCGTCTGTGATCGTGAAACACTCCAATTCGTCGATTTTAACCTCAGAAACTGTGGAAAATGTGTTGAGTTGACTGAAAAATTATATTTAACACAGATCAGTGGAAAATGATATTTACTGAAGTTACCTTTTTCTGTTTTATCACAATTATGGTCAGGTGATTATTATTATAATCACCTGACCGCACGTCACTGAGTCCCTCCAAAATCTCACGTGCATTTTTGTGATAATTGTGGCAGAAAAAGCTAGAAGCTGCAGCTGTTTTTTCTAAAAGATGTAATAAAAGTTAAGTTAAAAGATTTAAAAAATGTTTGATGTGTGTTCGTTGTTGTTTTAAGACGTTTAGAGGAGAGACTCATTGTGTTGTCACTTTAAAGCAATGCATCATGGGAGATGTAGTGCAAAACTCTGCCGATCACGGACAGACTCTCTTCTCTGAGCTTCATTGTTTTGTTCACTTGTTCCACGGTCTGACACCGGATTCTGTGGAAAGCTACACCGCTAAAGACGAGCTTTAGCTGGTATTTTTGTTAGAACTGATCGACTATTTGAGCAGAATCTGAACGAGGAAGTGAAGACTTTAACCACTTCTGATTGGTCAGACTGATGACGTGTGATTAAGCCTTCAAGAATGATTGGTGGAGACGGTTAAAGGGGCGGGACTTTTCCAAAAACAGAGCTTAAGCTACGGCTAAATCGCGGTACCGTCATTCTTATCAAAATGTCTTCAATAGAATCAAGTAAACACAAAGTATTTTAGGATCTTTCATACTACTAACTTCTCAGTGATTTATCAGGGTTTGTTTGGATGAACACAGAGCGGAAATCCTGGAGATGGGAAATGTTGTTAGATCAGTTAATGACGGCAATTTCCCGCGGCACACCGGTTGAAAAACACTGCTCTAATTGTTCCAGATGTTCTCCTTCTACTCCTGAAGAAACTTCCTGAAGTTTTGCTCATTGACTGAAATCTGGCTGAACATGTTAGTTCAGTGTTTGATGCAAACAGGCTGAGAAGTTTGCAAAGATTAGAGTAAAACAGACCCTGTCCTCCTGAGAAGCAGCTCTAGAAGTTGTCAGTCCTTTTCCTCATGGGGGTTTTGTAATGTCTTCCAGATCCTCATGAAACAGCTGATCCAGACATGTGTGGATCTGGAGGAGAGGCACATCTTCCATCGGGACATCAAAATTGAAAATGTCCTGATTGAGACGAGCTCCGATGTCCCGCGTGCTCGCCTCATCGACTTTGGACTGAGTTGCTTCACCGAGGAGACTTCTGTGTTCACAGACTTTGCAGGTAACAGATCAGCATCTGCCATGAAGGAAACCACTGAGGAGCATCAACTGATCTGAAGCTGCTGTTTTTCAGGCACATTGAGTATTGCTGCTCCAGAGTCTGTGTTTGGCTCCGGCCACAGAGCAGAACCAACCACAGTGTGGCAGCTTGGAGTGGTTGCGTACCAGGCTTTACATGGAGTGGGCTTCAACACCAGGATGTTCGGGATGAATACGATGAGGATCAGCAAAGACCTGTCCCTGGGTAAGAAAACTCTGTCCAGAAGTTCTTTCAGCACCTGGATTACTGTAGCTCTCACCTTCATCATTATTATTATTCATCCTCCTTTTTTTCAGACTGCCAGTGTTTTTTGAAATCGTGTCTGAGGTCTTACCCTGCATTCCGGCCCAAGCTGAAGGAGCTGCTGCAGCATCCATGGCTGGTATAATCTGACACACACAGACATCCACAACATCACAGTAACATCTAAACAGAGCTGGGCGACGTGAACAAGATACCAAATCTGGGTGTTTTTGTCATTTATTCCAGCAGTGCTGCCAGAAAGCATAAAGAAGCCTCTTCATCAGGAAACCAAACAAGAGAACTTCAAAAGAGGATGAGGTAAGGAATCCTCCACACAACAAACCATCAATTCCTTAACTCTCTGCTGTCTGTGATAATAATGAACTGTGTTGTTGTCATTTGTAGATTCCACTAGTGCTGCCACAGAACCACAAGAAGAAGAAAACGAATAAATTAAAAACCAAAGCAAACCACAAGACATCTTCACCAAACCAAAGAGCATCATCAGAGGGCGGGGTCACATGTAGATGAGGTAAGAAATCTACGACACAACAAAACACAAAATCCTCCAAAGACCTAAACGGTTGGAGCATTTGGACAAAACTCCCTTTTTGTTTGGTAAAATCTGATTTTATGTTTTAGATCAAAAGTTGCTTCCATTAATCTGAACTAACTGAATATTTCTGTGTTTCTATGTCCAGATGAGTCTGAGATACTTAAATTGAGTAATTTAAGTTACTTCTCTTCTTTAAGTTTTTATAATCATTTCTCTTTTATTTGTGTTTGTCTTTGTGTAGACAAATCACACTCCTTCTTACATTTTCCTCTAGAAAAACCTGATCCTGTAGCAAATCTCTTCCAGCACGCATACAGGCAGTTTGTGCTGCATCGATGGCCTCCTCAGTGGATGGAGATTAATTTAATCCATTACATCTTTCAGTCCATCATGCAGATGATGTCTTATTCCAACAAAGCAAAATGAACAGACAACTCATGGATGTCAGCATCTTGTGTGACATTCAAAGCCTAAAGTAGCCACTAACTTACAAAAAACTGATGAAGGAAAAACATTTGCAGACTTTATCATAAGAATGATGAACCAGGAGGAGGTGTCCAGAGCAAATTGACTGCAATCTGACTCTTTATCTTCATCTACTGATCTGAAGCTGCTGTTTTTCAGGCACATTGAGTATTGCTGCCCCAGAGTCTGTGTTTGGCTCCGGCCACAGAGCAGAACCAACCACAGTGTGGCAGCTTGGAGTGGTTGCGTACCAGGCTTTACATGGAGTGGGCTTCAACACCAGGATGTTCGGGATGAATACGATGAGGATCAGCAAAGACCTGTCCCTGGGTACGAAAACTCTGTCCAGAAGTTCTTTCAGCACCTGGATTACTGTAGCTCTCACCTTCATCATCATTATTATTCATCCTCCTTTTTTTCAGACTGCCAGTGTTTTTTGAAATCGTGTCTGAGGTCTTACCCTGCATTCCGGCCCAAGCTGAAGGAGCTGCTGCAGCATCCATGGCTGGTATAATCTGACACACACAGACATCCACAACATCACAGTAACATCTAAACAGAGCTGGGCGACATGAACAAGATACCAAATCTGGGTGTTTTTGTCATTTATTCCAGCAGTGCTGCCAGAAAGCATAAAGAAGCCTCTTCATCAGGAAACCAAACAAGAGAACTTCAAAAGAAGATGAGGTAAGGAATCCTCCACACAGCAAACCATCAATGCGCTGTGACTGAAGCATGTCTCCACGTCTCCTAACTGTCCCAGCGATGGAAAAACCAGGAGAAGACGGCACCAACCTAGCCCATCAGTCATTGGACCTTCATGGAAAAGACAAAGTCACCTCAAGGATACGGCCCAAGATCACTCCTGCAGTACCAACCTCTGGTGGCAACATGGACGGTGATGCAAGGTGATGCTTCAAGCTAGGAGGATGCAGAGGATCGCTCCTGATAAAGACGGATGTGTCGCCATGGTGACCCCTAAAGGAACCAGCCCGAAGACAAAGAAGAGTTTATGTCATCAACACAGAGTAAGCAAAAGAAGCCACATCCCAGATTTCAGGAACTTCTTGCAGTGGTTGAACAACATGTTTTCTGTCTTCCAGATTCTTTCTGCAGCTCCTTCAACCCCTCAGCCATCGGTGGAAGGGCGATCTCTCTTTGAACTGCCTTTCCCGAGGGTTCTTCCTAAATTGGCCTCACAGGGAGTTTTACCTCGTCTTCATTGAGAGCTTGGGTTGGGGGCGGAGCGTGCACAACCCACACCGGGTTCTAATTACAATTGGGCAGCAGAAGTAAAGAGTACCCATCACAAGTAATAATGGATCAATTTGGACTCCTTAAATTAGAAAATGAACTTTTATTTTACTTTATATATTTTACAGAAGTAACAGATTATAAAACAGTGGCTAATTCTAGTATTCTAATGCTAATTTCTGCACATATATCGCTAATTTGTGGGTAAAAAATGCTCATTTGTACAAACAAAATTCCAATTTGTGCACACAATGGTAATTAATGGGCACAAAATCTTAACTTTGTGCAGAAAATACTAATTTGTGTACAAAAAATTCTGAATTGTCCAAACAAAATACTAAATTGTGTTTACAAAATGCTCATTTATGGAGACAACATCAAATTTATGAGGATCAAATACTAATTTGAGTATCAAAAACACAAATTTGTTGCCACAAACTATTAATTTAAGGAAACTCCATGCGTCACTAATTAAAACTAAATGACGAGAACCAAACCAAATTGGCATAAAATTGTACATTTTTGCTTCTGTTTTTTTTTTCTTTCCATAAAATCCTCAGGAATTTCTGTAGTAAATAAAAATGGGACTTTTTACTTCTTACTTGTGAGTCTGTCTCTTTTTGTCAGGTGTAATATTGTCATCTTGATCAAGAATAGAATGTTTCTGCTCAGTAACTAATGATGGAAGTGGCTGTGTATCTGTGATAGAAAAACATGAGTTTCAGGATTTTGAAATGATGTCAAAGGTTTTGGTTCCATCAGCACAGATGGTTGGATTGTAGCTTTTATAGCACCAAGAAGCTGCATTTGTTACATTTAAAGCTAATTTTAGATAGAAAGACAGATATTGTTGTTCTCTGTCACTTTAGGTGTTTTTATTTGTTAATAAATGGACAAATCCATTCTAGATTCAGAGGGAGCTGGTGTAAAATGTGATCCATGTGTTCTAGATCAGATCAGGTAAATGAACATTTCTATGCTGCTGCTTTTCACGGAGCTGCAGTCAAACATACACTAGTTTAGAACCGTCACACCTCTGGAACAAGTGGGACTGACTTGACTTTAGCTGAATTCAGATAAAGTTAAACATTTTTGGTTTGAAACTTCAACAAATGTTACAAAAATGCTGTAAACTAAACACTTGAAATAGTGTCAAACAAATAAAGAGAAACTAAGAAAAAGTAGAGAACAAAAAGACCTCTGACAAAGAAAAGTGGAACCCTAACTCCTAAAAGTTCTATTCTACTCATCTGGGGCGTGGAACCAGCGACTACATGTAAACCACAGGTTATGAAAAAAATCAGATTAAAGAAATGATAAATATATATATCATTACTATTTAATGATTAAAATAACATCTTAAAAAAAAGTTAATAGAAAGAGAATTTAATAATAAAAAAAACAAAACAAAAGTTGCTCATATAATGAAGGAAACAGTCAGATTTACGGGCAAAAAAATGAGAAAAAGCAAAATAGTTCATTCTAAAATGAGGAAATCTACAGACTGAAAATAAAAAAAAGAGGAAAGGAAACCCTGGCAGGTCCTCAGCTCACTGCAGCACAGACTTGACAGCTGATGAAACCCCAGCAGGATGGATCAGAGATGGACTGCAGGCAGTGGTGAGGACTCCCAACATCAGCTGATCCAGAGCACAGCAGCTGGAACCTGCAGAGGAACAACCATGAAAGAGCCATGAGGGCATTCAGCGAGTCACAAAACATCAATAAAACAAAGTGTGCATGCGGGTTCAGGCCTGTTTATTAAAGAATAGATGACAAGGTGACAACAGCTGATCGTGTGAGCAATGCATCTCCAGATCATTTCAGACGCAGAAATGGTGGAAAATAGTCCAAAAAAAGGGCAGCAGGTATGCCTCTCGTTAACTACATAACCCATAATGCAGCGCTTCAGCTACCCAGAGAAATAATTCACTACATATCCCATAATGCCGTGCGTCAGCTGCCCTGGTGAACACTTTCGCTAGCCCTCACAATGCCTAAGAGAAAAAGTTGATTCTGAAAATAGAGCCTTAAAGTCTTGTGCTAGCCTAGGCACTTTAATATTGGGAGTTGGGTCACCTAGACCAGTGTTTTTCAACCTTTTTTGAGCCACGGCACACTTTAACCTTGGCCAAAATCCTGCGGCACACCAGCATCCAAAAAAAAAAAGAAAAAAAAAAGCAACAGCTCCGTCTGTATTGATCGACAGCCCGCCCCACACACACATACGCAATCTCACGTGCATTTTCGTGATAATTGTGGCAGAAAAAGATGGAAGTTGCAGCTGTTTTTTCTAAAAGATCAAATAAAAGTTCAGTTAGAAAATTAAAAATCTGTTTGATGCGTGTTCTTTGTGGTTTCAAGACGTTTAGCAAGGACGACTCATTGTACGCTGAGACGCTGTCCCTTTCAGCCAATGCATCATGGGGGATGTAGTGTGAAATCTGACGCTAAAGGGCAGAAAGACTAGCGCCTCTGCGCTTCGTTGTTTTGTTCACTTGTTCCACGGTCTGATACCGGATTCTGTGGAAAGCTACACCGCTAAAGACGAGCTTTGGCTGGTATTTTCGTCAGAACTGAGCGACTTTTTGAGCTAAATTGGAACAAGGAAGTTGAGACTTTAACCACTTCTGATTGGTCAGACTGATGACATGTGATTAAGCCTTCAAGAATGATTGGCGGAGACAGTTAAAGGGGAGGGACTTTTCCGCAAACAGCTTTAGTTGCAGGGAAGTCACGGTACAGTCATTCTTATCAAAATGTCTTTAATAGAATCAAATAAACACAAAGAAAAAATTATTTTATGATCTTTCACATTCCTAATTTCTCAGTGTTTTATCAGGGCCTTTTTGGATGAACAAAGAGCTGATTTCCTGGAGATGGTAAATGTTTTTAGATCAGTTAATGAGGGCAATTTCCCACGGCACACTGGTTGAAAAACACTGATCTAGACCCACTAGACAGTTCACTGAACCTTTTTTCTTCAATGATTTGTGATCTTCACTGGTGTCCATGGATTACATGAAATCCTCTCCACCTTTATCCACCTTTGTCATGGTAGGGAGAACACGTCAATGGAAGGGTGGGGTCATAGGATAGCACAAGGGTTAACCCAGAAGAACCCATGGTGACATCAGTGTGACAGAAAAATATCAGAAATGTATTCTATGTTCACTTTGTGGTAAAATACAATAGTTGAACAACCAAAATACCGCTTTGGGGTTGTTTTTGTCAGGAAATATTATAATACACTAAAAGCCCCAAAAGCTGATTTTTGATTATATAAATATATAAATGGTCAAAACAATATTTTACTTACAAATTTGAAGATGGGTGTATACCATGAAATATTATCTGTAATAATTCAAATAATTGCTACATAAAGTTCACTATAAAATCCAACATTTGCTGTTTGAAAGGCAGTATTTATTATTGAAGTCATCATTTTGCCTTTTATCTTTCATGTTATTGTAACACCTAGGAGGAAGGCTACAGCACAAACAGGACCAGGACTTGGTTCAGCTGTGACATTATTTGAGAATCTATGAAATATAAGAGAAGACCACAGAATAATTTTATATTTACGGGCTTATAATTTAAAAGACGTACAAAACAATGTAATGGACATCTACTTTAAACCTAATGACATCAAATCTTAATTCCAGTTTATCCAGTTGTTTGGATTAAACAGTTTTGATTTCAACCTAGTTATCTTTTCAGATAGTTCCTTCAGTCTCTAGTTTAAGTCTGAATTATAGTTTGTTTTATGTTATAGTTTAATTATAATTGGTAGAAGTTCAAGTTTAGTTCCTGAAGTAACTCAGTTACATCAGAATTTTAAATTTAGATCTCTTCTATCACAGACTATTAAACTTTAAGTTAAGTTTCTCTGAACTCGTTCTTAGTCATTGTTTCCCAACAAACAAGTCAGTGTCACCAAGAAAAGAAAAAGAAAAGTACAATCAAAGGTCAAACTCAAAATGATTCAGCAATAATAACCTATTAATTACAAGGTTCAACTTTTTCTTTTAGCCAACAGTTCAATGAAAAAAATATAAATTTTAATGGCCACAAGGAAGCTCTGTAGTCAGGCGGTTGTCCAACAGATCTTCATGAGGCTTCTGCGTCGGAGCGAGTACAGCACAAGTGTAATGGAGTAATGGCTTCTGCTCAGCAGGACAAAAAACTCACATAAAAAGACATGTGCAGGTCAACCCCGCCCTCTCCATCCCACCAGTCACCACTGATTGGTCCAGCAACTGACAGGAGGGGGACGGCCTGCAATTCTGACTTAATATATCAAATCCCCATGGAAAGAGATCCAATACAACAGAACAACAAACCTTTTTTTTTTTAACCAAGAACTTTATTTACAATTGAGTTACATTACATAGAACAACTGGATTTTAGAAAAACGTGAAAAGCTTTAAAGGCTGGCCAACCCCAAATGCATTTTACTCATGTTTTTCTCTGATAAATAACTTTACTTACGCTTCAGCTTAGCTTAAAGTTAACAGCATGAAATCAAAAAAGTTAAAGGAAAACACATGGTTTGATGATAAAAACACAATTTATTTTCAACAATGTGTTGTTTTTTTTAGCAGTTATGAGGTTTGGAATTTAGCCTGTAAGATCAACAAAGATGGTAACATTGAATCATTAGCTGATACAATAGAATATTGTTAGCAGTTAAATCAAAATTGCTGAAAAAATGTAATGAAACACTGATATCAAAGAAACGATGACAAGTTTTATTTAAAACCTGTTTTCAAAAATCCATTTGCCTTAAACTGACATGAGGGTTTAAGTGCGACAATTAAAGTCGTAATATCTAAAGAACAACTGTAATCGAAATCAGAAAACGTAACCAAACACTTGCTGTTGTCTCCTTTTCATCAGGAGAGGTTTTCACGGATGTTTTTCAAAGCCTGGATTTCTCCTCTCCAGTACGTGTTCCATTGGTCTTCTTGGTTCAGGCGTCTTCTTTCGTCATCGTCTAAGCCCGACAACTCCTGCTGTAACAGCTCTTCAAACCGCTGACACACACACAGGCACAAACACACACACAAACTGTTACAATGCAATTTACTGTTAGTGTGTTTACGTTTGTGTGCACATACCCTCAGGGCAGCATCTCTGTGCTTGATGACCCCCTCCTGTGTCTTGGTGTGTGTGTCTGCAGTGGAGGACGATGGCCTTGTAGTGAGCAGAAACAGAAGTACGATCACACGCCAAAGCCTGACACGGCAGCAGAGGTTCCATTGACTATGAAATTGCACTCATTGATTTGGCGATTCAAATGGAAACACGTCAACTTAAGAGGAAACTCGCATTTATCAGAAAAAGGTTTGTGCAATGGAAGAGGTGATTTCTGAGGCATATCAAAATTGACATATTTCGCAAAACTGCAATTGAAAAGACTGTTTTAGAAGTCAGAAAATATAGCAAGTACCTGCTTCTTCAGGGACTCCTTCCCATAGAGAAAATACTTACAGTATTCAAGAGAAAACTGACAAATCCCACATGAATTATTCTAAATTGAAGCCTATTATTAGATGGTGCGCATACTCACAAACGTATTTTACAATCCTGTCTGGTCAGAGTAGCCAGAATATTCTGAACGTGACTTGTTTATAATGTCATTTAACCAGTGAAAAGTCCAGGGAGGGGTGAAGGCTTTTTATAGGTGCGCTACACTGTTCCATGCATCAGTGTGTTTAGACTTGGACGGTGGGAAGAAGCAAAGTTATTTAATCCCACCCCTATTATGTTTTACTTCACTATTATATAGTTATCATAACAATTGATTAAAGTTTTAATACTTTTCAGTCCGTCTGTAGATTATTTATCAAAGAATAAGGATAACATTTTATTGATTATCATTGTGGTGGCTGCCTACGCTGCCACCCCATCAGGGTAGTAACCTCCTGCACCACACCCTACATATCTGTTCACTTTAGTTTTTGTGCATATATTTTTATATTTCTTTTTCAAACATAACACACACATTTGAACATAAAATGTATTAACACGTTTCAGTTTACTTTATTATGATTTGCTTTATTATGTTTTGAGTTACTAGTGCTGAGGGAACCGCTGCTGCTGCTGCTGCTGCTGCTGCTGCTGCTGCTGCTGCTGCTGCTGCTGCTGCTGGAACCATCAAGTCAGGCCTGACACAACAATGCGTCCCAGTCAGCAGAGGCCTTATATTCAGCAGGCAGTTAATTGGACTGAACCATCGCCCAGTGGACAAGGAACTCTATTTGTGTTTCTTTACTTTAGTTTCCATTTTGATGGTCCTTAGTTTCATTCATTGTGTATGTTAATTTACCATAGGATGGACTTTAGTTTAGTTTGTTTGTTGTATCTTGTCTTAGTCTTTTTAAGTTCCCCCTTGTGTGTCTAGTTGGTTTGATCAGCCACTATATATGTTCCCTTGTGTTTTCAATTAGGCTAGGTCAGTTTAATTAAGTTGGTTTGTCTGTTCAGTTGTCCTCTGTTACATTTAAAAGCTTGAGTTAGTTTTGTTACTTTGACCTCTTTTAAGGGCCCATTTTTGCCCATTTACACTTTTTAAAAAATAAATTTAAATATTTTTGATAAAATTGTTTGCTGTCCTTGCCTTCTACTGCTCGGTCCACCACAATCATCAAAACATATTGTTACATAGCTGAAGCAGCAGAAATCTTCATTGGACATTATACCTCATGTACAAACTTGAATGGTTATCGATTATGATCAAAAGATATTATTACAGTATTCCAGAAAACATTATTAAAAAAAAAAAACTTGTATTAGTAAACTATCAGTGCAAAATCCACTTTTCTAGATTACAAGATCTGAAACTAAGTAAGCGCCTGGAATGTGTTAAAAGATGTTTGTCCATTGTGTGTTGAAATAAAAAATCGGTTTGTAAGAGAAAATTAAGAGAAGCTCTGCAGAGACGAGAGATTTTCAGTCTGATCATGTATTCTGATACAAATATGCATTCGTTTTTCTATATTATCAACTAATCAATGGAAATCAGTGTTAAAAGGTCAATTTAGATATATAATTACTTATATGAAATGTTTGAATACAGAAATGATAGTATCTCTGACTTTCTTTATTTGATAAGGTCTCTTGAGATGGTGCCTTTCGGGCCGGCTCAGCCTTGAAAGAGAGATTTTATCTCTACCAGGTAAAATTATACAAGAAACAAAAGGTAAGATAACAGACAGAAGTATTAATATGATCAGGCAGTTTCTGTTTTTGAAAAGTTACATTTCCAGAGATATAGCAGTCTTTTCAACTTGTGAGATATTGCAAATCAGAAGTTCCAATTCCAGTTCCAATTCCACAGCACCTTAAACTGTCCCTTTGGGTATGGGTTCAGTCTGAGTGAGGCGAGTGTCACCCGGTGCATTCTGGGTACACTTCCCCGCCCGTGGCCGTTCTGGCCAATGAGCGAGCGCAGCGCCGTTGCGTCATCAGTCATCTGTGTTGATTACGTGGAGCTCGCCATCCAACAACACCAGCTAGCTGCTCATGCGATGCAGTGAAGAAAATTGTTCGTCGGTGGATTCTGGTGTTTATTGACGACATGGTGAAACAAACAGGCGTCAACTCTTAAACTCTACAGACGAATATTTCTACAAAGACAACAACACGGTAGGAAAAAAAGACGGCAGTAAACGAGTCTGCTAGTATCGGCGGCTAACATTTCTTCCCAGTGGGTCAACATTCAATTCTTATTGTTGGTTCGAGCTGGCTGTCAAAACACTGACTGTCATAAAACTGTTTCGTTTTTCCAAACTTCTCAGGGGTTTGTGAAAGTAGTCCTCGAAATGTGTTGTCTTGCTGTGGAAACGGTCTCTGTGAAACTCCAGACGAAACCGTTTTTAAAAGAAAAACTTCTTTGCAGTCTTCTGCTAAAGAAGCTAGCTTAAACTTAACCTAACCATGTCTAGATTTTCCAAAGAAAATGGAGTGATGAACCATTGAAGGTGGCCATGTTAGTAACCTGCGTGTCATCTGCTTAGAATTATCCAATTCATTTGGTCATTTAAACTGAATCACTGTTGATTGACAGCCACAAACATGTTTAAAAACTTTCATTAGTCACTACAGAAGCTTGCTACCAGACTATTGTTGACATACACTTTTGCCCATCTTGCTAATCCTGATATTTTATGTTTCTTTTGAAGACGTAACCAGTCTGCAGTATGAAGGACCTCTTTGGAGCCTCCTAGGAACCCTCATCAGATCAGAGAGCTGTAAACTCTATGCCTCTGTCGGCCTGTCGCTCTCCTGAAACTGCACATTTCTGTCAGTAAGAGGGACTGAAGGCAGCGACATGTTTGCCAAATTGAAGAAAAAGATTGCGGAGGAGGCGGCCACATCCCCCCGGAGCGGTGTTCGGATACCTCGCACCATCAGCAAGGAATCCATCACTTCAGTGGGGGCCGACTCGGGAGACGACTTTGTAAGTGCTTCATGACTGTTTGATAGTCTTGTTGCAAGAAGATGTTTAGCTTTTAAGACAACTGCTAAGTAAATTATTTGTTGTGACAGCTCCTTGGATGTCTTCCTACTGTTAAAAAAACAAACAAACAAATAAAACAAAAAAACATCGAGATTAATGCTAAAGGTTTTTTTTCCTGTAATAGATCTACTGTTCATGAACCACTTCTCAACTTGCCAAGAAAAAAAATCTCTTAGTTTATTAGAAGGAATTATCGCTATACTTTTGTAACAAAGTTTCTAAAACAAATTACTTTAAGGACAGGCTTGCTTTAATCCAATTCTGCGTTTTAAATAGCTACAGGTCACTTGTGTTCTTTTTTATTTATTAAAAGTAAAACATTATATGGTTCTAACTTAAAGTTCTGTTAGAAATTGAATGGTAATTTGTTTTCTTTGTATTGTCATCATGATAATACAAGTCTCTGTCTCTGTTCCCAATGGTCTTTTAACCATGATTATGCTGTTTTAGCCCATATCAAAAAATCTGTCGTTTTCTAAGACCTGATTCTGCAGAACTGTAGTTGTTCATTTTTCAATTTGTCTCGGAGTTTCTGGGTGTGCAGTTGGGATGGAGCAACCCCGCCACCCTTTCCTGTCACCCATAGCTGAGAACTATCTGCTTACACACACTCCCGCTAGCTTACAGCCCTTCGTACCCTTAACCTAACATTGCCAGTGCAACAAAAATGGCTTTCCAGCCGTACAGCTGAAGAGGTGCAAGGATCCATTGGTCAACAAGTGGGTGCATCAAAATGGAGCAGAGCAGGGAGTGTGTGGCCTGCTGATTTAAAAAAAAAAAAAAAAAAAGCTTTTGGCAGTGTCATATAACCTACAAACGACGTTTTTTCATCTGCTCCTGATTTACAAAGATTTAAATAAAGAAATACTCAGGCCATTTTTAGCGCAAGTTTCTCAGTTTGTCCTCCATCATCAGAAAAATGCCAGAAGAACATGTTAAAAAGGAATGTAGAATGTAGTACGGTAATAAGAAAATAGTGGACAGGTTTGCTGATTATCCATGACTGTGGAGGTGGGTAGTAATCAAACTAACCGGATTACACCCTAATCATGGTAAAGGTGTATTTTATTTATTTATTACCCAGAAAGGGAAGTCTCTGGCTCTGGAATCAGACAGTTGAAGCGGTGTGAAGTTAGCTGTACTTGAATGCATTTGAACCGGTCTAGTCGGGTAGATTCAGGCCATAGACTGAGGGTGTGACTGGAACAGGTCCTTTTCACAATCCCGGTCTCTTTGATGCTCCATACAGCTAAATAGTCAAAAGCTGTGTTTCCTTCTGTCAGATTGCAGGCCTTGTTGGACGTGGTTCTGCTATGGCTGTGACTCATACTATCAATTTGCTCTAAGAAAAATCTGTTTTGCTGTTTAAACCCTGTGTGCTGCAGTTCTGTTCATTTGAACAAGCAAGCATGGTGTCATATTTCACCAGGACAGACTTCCGATGGGCTTTGTCTCTTTTTCACCAACTTAAATAATTTATGAAGCTTCAGTTTGTTCCTATAGTATTTGTAACACTATCTGTGTTTACATGCATAGAGTTTTGACCCCGTTCTGTTCAAGCGTGCACAGGTTTTTCTGATTGCTTTGGGGGTTTTTAGGATGTGCAAAGTTACAATAACAATGGTATGTTTGGTGAAGAACTCAACAGTTTGCATGGCAGAAAAATCATGTTTTTAGATAATCTGGGGAAAAGTGAAGATCTTTGGTCATGATGGACAGTTACCCAACAAGTCATACTAGCTCCCCAAACTGTAAGGCTCAGACGAGACTTAATGTTTGGCTTGTTTTGAGTTACTAAGCCATGACATCTAAAACAATGGTCCCTAATCCCTGGGCTGTGGACTGGTACCAGTCTGTGGGACGGTTGGTTCCGGGCGGCAGAGAAGAATAAACATGTCCTACATATTTTCAGTCTTATTTATAATCTGATTCTAAATGGAGTTTGACGGATTCTCTCCAACTCATTCTTGATGAGTGTCAGGTTGCACTACTTTCTTAGAACACGAAAATTATTATTCTAAAGTGGCTGTGCCAATTGCTAACTTAAAGCCCCCAAGTTAGCAAAAAACAAACCTATTTGGAAAGTTTCTTTTTGGAATAAAGATTCAGTGAGGAAACCAAAGAAGAGCATTTGACTTCAAAGAAAAATCTGCATTTAACACACAGAAAGCAAAGCAGGAGTCTTTAATCCAAATGTGGATTTATTGTGTCAGTTCTTCCCACACACCAAAATTATATTATATTTAGAGAATTATATATTTGTAGTTTTCCGTCACACTTTAAAAGTTGGACTGATTGGTCTGATTTTTTTTTTAGTTTTACACTTTGACAATTCTGGTTAAAGGAAAACCTTTATCCCAATATAATGGCATTCAACCGGCCCATGCCCTGGAAAAGGGCGGGGGGACCAGTGATCTAGAATCTAGAAGGTCATTTGCTTACTAGTATGTCAGGTTGTGTCTATGACAATGAAAGCTCTGCTGAAGTGGGTCATGCAACAAGCTGATGGTCACTACCCCAAAGCAGGTTTAGAACCAAATGGATCAGTTTCTTCCCAGAACTGAGATTATTGTTTATTTATATTTTATTGAGATTTTTCATTATTTATACAAAACAACAAAAAAAATGACAAGAAGACAAAATGCAGTGGTCTGGGCAAAAAAGGGTAGATGGTTTGTGAATAGGTACAGATTGTAAGAATTACCCACAGTCACATGTGTACAGTCTCCTTATACAGACACACGTGTTGAAAAGCAGAAGGTGAGGTTAACTGAACATGTGAGAAAGTCATAGCAAGCAGATAAAACAGTCGGATAAGAACGCAATTCCGATGAACCCGAACCCCTTTGAATCCTGTCAGCCGGATACCTGGCTAAATGTTCCAGCAGACGGCGCCATAAACCCCTAAAAAATCTCATCTTTGTTCTTTAACTTGGCTCTAATTCTTTCCATTGGTAGGATTTAAAAAATGTCTGCATACCACTGAGTTACAGTGGGAGTTTAAAAAATATCCAGCTGAATAAGATGCATTTTGTGTCAGAAAAAGCAGTTTCCTAAGAAACATAGATTTATTCTTGTCTAGTTTTCTTACTTGTACTTGGTGGCGATCTGAGCAGGAACTGTACGTTTGTGTTTCAGTATGGATCTGATTTCTTTGGTGACACATAGCCAGAATTGTGAACTTTTAATGATAATGATCATAATTACTATTTAAATTTAAGGCATAAAGGTGATCTTGTTCACGAAAATAGGTTCAATAATAATAATCGCACTCTTTCAAGCAGGATGTATCATAGTGTCTTTTGCAGATCTTCTTCCCATCTCTAAATAGTAGTAATAGTAGTAATAAGGAACTCCTTTATTGATTTCTAATAGATCCTTGCTCTCTGCTTTCGCCGTTTTGACGCCGTCTATGAAATGTTTCAGTTTTGAATACGGGATGGAAATTCCTCTTATTCATGAGAGGTGTTAGATAAGAAGAAATACAGTTATTGTCAACACTTCTATTCATACCACACCAAATCTTTGAAGGGGTTTTCAATCAGTAAATTATTCATCACACGTTTCTTTGCACTCACAGAATTATTTTTAAGCAGACCATCAAATCTGGGAATTTTCTACCAAAGTAAAGTCGGAAAAGTGTTTAAATAAACAAAAACTAAACCGACGTTGTTGGTTGTTATTCTTTTTATTCAGGAGTTGTAAATGTTTGTGTTTGTATGTGAAGGCGTCTGACGGCAGCAGCTCCAGAGACGACCTCCCCGCCCAGATCCTCAGAAGAAACGATCAGATTCGAAAGCTGGAGGCCAAGCTGTCAGGTAGGACGCCCCCCCCCCAAACTACTGCTTTAAGTTTGTCTGTGTTCGTGTTAGTCTGGCATTTCGTTAGGGTCAATTCCAACATGGTTTTGCATTTCATCTTTATTGTTTAAATGTGTAAAGGAACATGTGCAGAACAGTGTTTTGCGGACTTCCTGTGAAAGCCTGTCTCCTTGGAGATACCTTCACTGCCTCAGGATGTGATTGCTGACACCTTTGAGACTGTAGATAAAGGCTATTGCACAGTATTTTTGGTCGCTCCAACAGCCTCCACACCGTGTACATGCACATGACCTGCACAGAGTACCAGGATGTACATTCACTTTGATTTATTGCCAGTGGCAGTAATCCAGGAGCTCACTGAACCACAGCGACCTTTACATCGAATGTTATCAGCCTGCTGCTCACAGCTGTCAGCTTCTGATTCAAATGTAGAAATGTGTCAGCCTCTGGTTCGTCCATCTTAATGCCAGAATAAAGAATTTCATCTAACAAATTGATTTACCAGGGGATCTACTGTGACCTTTTAATTATAATTATGCTGTTTTATGCACTCAAATAAAAAAACCTGTGTTGTTTTCTAGAAGGGGTTTGTTGGTGTGGAGTAAGCCTCTCCCCACTTCCCATCATCCCTTTGTTTACACAGCCTCCTGCTACCTCACAGCCCCTCACACCCCCAATAATGGCGTGCAATATTGGAGCTGTCCAGCCGTAGAGTTTTGAGCCAGATGCCAGCTCAGCCAAGGAAAACAAAGACGTTGATGGATCTAGTCGTCTATAGGTTGATACATCAGAATGGAGCAGAGCAGGGAGCCTTTAGGATGAAGATGGAGGTCCTACGTCACATGCAAGCTTTTTCCAGCGTCAGTTTTTTCTTTGCTCCAGATTAACAAGTATTATGAAGAAATACTTAGAAATGGATTTTTGAGTGACATTTCCTTTATATATCATCGGAAAAATACTACAAGAACCAATTAAATACATTAAAAACGTAATTTTGGGGCTTTAAAAACGGATAAAAAAAAAAAGTAATATTAACCAAAGAGGAGCACAAAATAACACTCAGATCTTGTTTACAGTTTGACCCACACATTAGTGTTAATTTGTGCACTAAATTAAAAACCTTCAAATGGGGAGACGGCATGCTGGGAAAAAATATAAAAGCATAATAACAGCCTTTTTAATAGAAACCAATACAAAAAATCCAAATCAAATTTGAATAAAAACCTCTGTCGGATATGCAGAAATTTCTATACAGCAAACCTCAAAATACCAATTTTCTAAAGTTTTGTGTCAATAGAACATCCCCTTTAGTCCCTCATTAGCAGCTCTTGGTTCCTTCAGTTGATTTGAATGACTTTGCAGTGACCGAAAACACTGGAGACGGCTCATTTTCACAAAGTCTTTACAGCTGCAGGATTTTCTCGTGGCAGAAAATCCTTAGCGAATGAATCTCCCGTTTTTTCTCAATCATGTTTTCCCTTTTTGTTTTTCTCCCACTTCTTTCTCCATTGTCCCCTCTCCCTGCCCGTCTCCGAACCCATCCGTCTGCTTCTCTATGTGCTGTGCTGTACGACTGTGGATGCCCTCCTTCACCGTTTTGTTTAATCTCATTCCACCGCCCTCCTTCCCAACATTAGATTATGCTGAGCAGCTGAGAGTTTTGCAGAAGACCAAGGACAAGCTTGAAATTGCATTAGAAAAGCATCAGGATTGTACGTACCTCTGCTCTCCTCTCCTCTCCTCTCCTCCAAAGCTGCTTCCCTCCTTTCTCACCACTCTCTTTCTGTAGATTGCTGCCATTGTTAATAATGTGGGCTTCAGAGGCTGGCTTTTCACTGTCACTCAGCTTTAAATTTAGTCTCCTTATTACATTTCAGTATGTCCAGTAACTGTGTTTTAGTCTGATCTGATGGTTTTCTGCCTAAATGAAAGCTTCTGCTTCTATCAATAACAGCGAATTGTCCTCATACCTATGGACTGTCTGTGTGCTTTCAGGTGCAGTGTTTGTAGATGTTCTCCTCCTTAAGTTGTGTTGCTCTTAGGTTCTTCAACTAGGCTTTAGGCTGGCTGGTTTAAATGACCACAAAGAGTGTTAATCAGGGAAGTAAACATTTGTAAATGTATTTGTTTTGAAATATTCTTACATTTTATAGCTTTATTTATTGTGATATTTGAATGTTTTTGTGTGAAGACTTATGATTAAGTTACTTTAGATGTCAGGAAAGCCCAATTCTACTCATTTTTAAAGATTACAATATGCATTTGTTCCTGTGCTTTATGGGTTTTGACTATAAAGTAAAGGAAATCAGCGAAAGAAAAGATGTTTACTCTCTGAGTTTTTTTTATCAAACATAAAGGATTTCATTTTCCTTTGATACGTTTAGAATTGCAGTCAAAGATTAGTGCCATGAAAACTATTTCTGAAGATTTCCTCTTATCAGGTTTCATTGTGCTTCAGAAATGTTTAGAATAATGTAATGACTCATTTATTCTAAAAGATCCTAAATAATTTCAGGTGACAAAAGAGCATGGCACTGGTTCCACCGGGATTTGAAAGACCACATAATGTCATTATGTTCCAATGACCTCTGTTTGACTGGACAGTGGAAGAAGTTGCAGTGGACATGATTGGTCAACACGATGGGTTGCAGTGGACATGATTGGTCAACACGATGGGTTGCAGTGGACATGATTGGTCAACACGATGGGTTGCAGTGTACATGATTGGTCAACACGATGGGTTGCAGTGGACATGATTGGTCAACACGATGGGTTGCAGTGGACATGATTGGTCAACACGATGGGTTGCAGTGGACATGATTGGTCAACACGATGGGTTGCAGTGTACATGATTGGTCAACACGATGGGTTGCAGTGGACATGATTGGTCAACACGATGGGTTGCAGTGGACATGATTGGTCAACACGATGGGTTGCAGTGGACATGATTGGTCAACACGATGGGTTGCAGTGTACATGATTGGTCAACACGATGGGTTGCAGTGTACATGATTGGTCAACACGATGGGTTGCAGTGGACATGATTGGTCAACACGATGGGTTGCAGTGTACATGATTGGTCAACACGATGGGTTGCAGTGGACATGATTGGTCAACACGATGGGTTGCAGTGGACATGATTGGTCAACACGATTGGTTGCAGTGGACATGATTGGTCAACATGTTTCTCTGAGGATCATCCGTTTTTCCAGACCGTTATGAGCATTCTCTTTGGTTTCAATAAGCCCGTTGTCTTGATGGACCTGTAGGAAAATGTCTACTGTGGTTTGAGTCATAATTTTCTAAATCTAGGTTCTGTTGTCGAACACAGAATTCAGCTCCACACGCCAAAGACCAACATGAGAACATATTGAGACTTAAAAATGATCATTTTGGACTTTTGGTCTTTTTTTTTTCCACATAGTGTTTTGATGTTTTCCTAACTGTGTTTTAGTTTAGTGAGCTGCCTTGCATTGCTGGTCGTTGCCTTTTTTTTTGCTGCTGGAATGAACTAAACTTTTCACCGCTACCAACAATGCTACTAATCGTGCTGCTAGGTTTTATTCTTTTTCTTTTTTTGCTCTGTTTGCATACAAATCTGGATGTGTGGTTTCCTCTCTTTCTCCTTCTCCGTCTCTCACTCTCGCTGCACAGCGTCCATAAAAAAGCTTCAAGAACAGAATGAATCTCATCAAGCCTCCAGAGCCAAAATGACAGAAGGAATGACATTAGCTTTAGAAAAGAAGGATCAGGTAAAACAAAACGGTGCCAGCAGCTTTCCAAGGGGGGATTTTTTTTAGTCTTTTTAAAACCTTTTTACTCCATGTTTTGCAGGAATGGATGGAGAAGATGGCCACTGTTGAAAAGGCAAGTATATAAGCTGCTTTATATTCTATACCCGACTTATGCTCGTATCTTCCTTCTGTAGTAACAACAGAAGTTGTTTCATTTGTAAAAACCAGCACCAAAGTTGGAGACACTCGTTTGCACCGCATCTTCCTGACTCAGACACACCCTTTCAGCCTGATGTAGCAGTTCTGAATACCTTCTAGTTTGTTTGTTTGTTATTATAAAAAAAAAAAAAAAACTCTGAGCCTTTGATGCAGAATTAATTAGCACACCCTATTATTACACTTTTAAAAATTCAGTAAGGTCATTTTAATCACCAAAACGGAGCTTTATTTTCCACATTTGTCACCCTTTCTTGGTACATATGTTGCCAAATAAATGATGCCGAATTGCTTCCCAAATAAAACTGGAACAAAACAGTTTATTTCTGATCCAAACTCCAGGAAGTGTTTCTTGTGGAGTTGTTGGGTGGAGCGGTGCATGAACAGTGCTGTAACCCGGCTGTTGTGCTTGTTTAGGAAAAGGCCGCCCTGTCAGCTCGGCTTGAGGAGATGATGGAACAAAGCTTAACGCTCTTCCAGAAAAGGGATGACCTGGACGAGCTGGAGGGCTTTCAGCAGCAAGAGCTGGCTAAAGTTAAGCATATGGTGTGTACATGCAGCGGCACTATTGGTAAACAAGTTTACGCTGAAAGAAAAACGCCATACTTCCTTTGTATAAGTGTAGTGTAGGAGTTTAAAAACGTTTTAAAGTGATTTCTATTTTAGGGTTTTTCTAATCTTTTCTTTGTAGGGATGGGTATCATTTGGATTTTATCTGATGCCAGTCAAAAACTGCTACTTTTAAAGTGGTTCAGGTGCCTAAACGATGCTTTTAACGGTGAAGGAGCACACTTGAATGTGCTCAAGATACTTTTATTTCATTCTGTCTGACGGTCTGCACTGCAGCGCTGGACCTCCGTTTTCACATACGCCGTTGTTGTTGTTCCCCTTTTGGTAACATCCCGTCAAAGGAAAGCAGCTTTCACATTTGGTTTGGCAGATGTTTTACGCCGGATGCCCTTTCTGACACAACCCTGTATCTTATTCAGACTGGGGACCTGCACAGGGGGGATCCCCTTGTGGGTACATAGTTAGGCAAGTAGCGTGAAGGGTCTCGTCTAAGGACTGACAAACACACGTGGAAGTAAACATGGTCTGTGTCCAAATTCCCACCCTAACCCCTATACAGTGCACTATATAGTGCTCTTTATAGTGCGTTCGCCACTTTGTAGTGCTGTCCGAATCTACAATTCCAAAATCGAGTTCCCTAGAAATTACCCAGATGTCTCTTCAAAAAACCAGTCTGCATTGATGCTCACTAGATCAGTGAATATAGACCACAATGCACTGCGCCGGAACAATTTTTGCCAAAAAAATGTATTTAGGTGTATTTTTGTAATAAACCATCAACATTTTTACAATGGACTCATAAATAACCGTCGCAAAACGCTCATTTATTAGATTTTAACTGTGGGAAATGGATGACGTCATAATCCACCGTTTAAAATTCAGGGCACTACATAATCCTACACTATATAGTTTTTTAGTGGTTTGGGGTTAGGGTGGGAATTCGGACATAGCCATGTGTTTCATCGCTCATCACCATGACTACGGTCTTTTTTAAAAGCATTTTACACGTCACTCTTTGCCATCAGGTCACTAACATAGAATCTTTTGAAGTGAAGTTCAGCCAAACTTTCACTTGTGCCGTCTTTTTGACTGAAGCTCCGCCCACCCCACAGCCTCACCGGTAAGGTAATAATGGTTTGCTAGAATTGTACAGCAAACTGAATAGAATGCAAGTGATTGACATGTCCAAAATGAAACGCAGACGTCTGCGTTTTTATTCAATGCCGGTTAGTACGTCGGTACCGGTACCCACTTGTTTTGGTTACCCATCCCCATTTCTCTTCCAACTGTGCTTTCTGTTCTATTACATCCATCAGTTACTGAGGAAGGAGGAGTTGCTCAGCCAGCGGGAGCAAGAGCTTCAGCTGAAGGAGGCTGAAACCCAGTCAGTGAGACGAGAGCTAACTGAAGCTCGGGGCAAACTTCAGACTCTGCAGCTGCAACATGAGGAGAGCTACAGACTCAGCTCACAGCTGGAAATTCAACGGTACCACCTTTTCTTTGAATATATGGGGATCATTTCCATTTACTTGGTTTTTTCTTGGTTTTTACATCGAAAGCATGTTTTTAATGTAGAGAGGAGCTCCAGCTGCTGAGAGAAGAGGCGGACAAGAAAATCCGTGAGCTGGAGGGTCGATGCCAAGACCTGCAGTCCATCATTCAGCAGGTTTCCGAGGATTTTCAGAGGGTTAGTTCTAACCACAAGTGGCGTTTAACCACAAAATCCTAAATTTGAGTGCTTAGAGTGCTTTCTGTGCTCTCTTTTAGTCACAGGGGATGGTGTCGGCTTTAGAGAAGTCTCTCAACAATCTACAGGCTGAGAAGGAAAACCTGAAGCTCCAGCAACAAAAGGTCTACACATAAAACAACCAGCTTAGCTTAAAGACCCATTCTGATCGTCTTTTGTAACAGTGTTCCTAGTGGTATCTTAATTATGATTATACCATTTTTAGCAACACCATCAAAAGAAAACAACCGGTGTCGTTTTCTGGGGCAAAGTTTCCCTGAATTGCGGACTGTTGGCACAGAGCAGCCCCGCCCCCCTCCCCGTCCCTTTGGCTGTGAGCTCAGAGCAGGAAGCTTGTGGCCCACCCAGCTTATTTTCTTTCTCACAAATACGATTTATTTTCAAACTGCATTTTTTTCGTCTGCTCCTGATTAACCGGGATTTGAATAAAGAAATACTCAGAAATACAATTTTAAGCTTGATTTTCTCAATATATGTCCAACTTTAACAGAAAAATGCTACAATTACAAGTTAAAAACACCCAAAATATTATTTTTATCGGAGTGGGTCTTTAAATAAATATTTAAATCTTATCTACAAAACACATATTATTCCTATGAAATCAGCAATAAAGATGTGTCTTATCAGGCTGCTGTGACAGGAGAGGACAAAGACCGGCTGGTAACGGAGCTTCAGAAAAAGGTTTCTTCTTTGGAGAGACGGTTGCAAGGGAACCTGAGCCAGAATGAGCATCTGCAGGAGCTTCTCCAGGAGGTGGACCACTCTTTTTTTCCCTTGACTATCATGGGTATTCTGGATTTTTGAGGAGAAGAGTTGCCTGCTGTGTTTTTTTTTTGTTTTTTTTTTTTGCCTCTGCATATTTTCACAACACTTTCAATGAATGTTTCAATGTTCATTTTTTTTTTTTTTTTTATGTTCTTGTTTGTAGAAGTCCTCTTTGGAGTCGAGCCTGGAAGAGACCAGAGCAGAACTACTAGCTGTTAAAACAAACCACGCTGACACTGTTGGCTCTTTGGAGGCTCAGGTGAACAAATACAGTAGATTCGACTGAAAACCTGTTGTTGAAATTGAATTTCAACAACAGGTTTTCAGCAAGAGCTCACTTTTGCATCTGTACATAGTGACTAGAGGTATTTTTCAAGTTCTAGTCAGATTACTGTGGCTTTCATTTAATACATCTTGTCAAGGGCTGCATGCGATTTCCGATATTAGTGATCAATATTACGATGACAACATAACTTGCGATGCATGAAAAAACAGCAAAACGACCCGCAACAGTTTAATGTATATTAAAATTACACTCCAAACGACCCTCGTCTACATAGGAGGCAAGCATCTAACATAAAAAAAAAGGTTCCATCCGATTGGTCAAATGCATAAAGGGATTTCTTTGACTCGTTAAATACTTCAAGCTGCCATAAGATTGTTTTTGCACCATTTATCGCACTTTTAGCTGTCTTTTGGAATATTTGCATTGTGCAACTCTATATAGCAATAATGATAAATTTGCGATTCAATGTTCTGGCCTAGTGCAGTCGAGTGTGAAGCGGCTGGGAAGAGGGTCAGCGACGCTAAATCCGAGGCCGTGGTTCTTGACCGGAGAAAGGTAGTTTGCCATCTCTCGGTGGGTGGAGTCTCCCTGCCCCAGGTGGAGGAGTTTAAATATCTGGGGGTCTTGTGCACGAGTGAGGGAAGACCGGAGCGTGAGATCGACAGGCGGATCGGAGCGGCGTCCGTAGTTATGCGGTCGCTGTACCGGTCCGTTGTGGTGAAGAGAGAGCTGAGCCGAAAAGCAAAGCTCTCAATTTACCGGTCGATCTTCGTTCCAGTACTCACCTATGGTCATGAGCTCTGAAAGAACGAGGTCCCGAATACAAGCGGCTGAAATGAGCTTCCTCCGCAGGGTGGCTGGGCGCTCCCTTAGAGATGGGGTGAGAAGCTCGGTCACCCGGGGAGAGCTCGGAGTAGAACCGCTTCTCCTCCACATCGAAAGGAGCCAGTTGAGGTGGCTCGGGCATCTAGTCCGGATGCCTCCTGGACGCCTCCCTGGAGAGGTGTTCCGGGCATGTCCCACTGGGCGGAGGCCCCGGGGAAGACCCAGGACACGCTGGAGAGACTACGTCTCTCGGCTGGCCTGGGAACGTCTCGGGGTCCCCCCAGAGGAGCTGGAGGAAGTGGCTGGAGTGAGGGAAGTTTGGGCATCTCTGCTCAGTCTGCTGCCCCCACGACCCGGTTCCGGATAAGCGGAGGAAGATGGATGGATGGATGTTCTGGCCTAATCTTGTCCTACACACACACTATTTACTACATATCTCGTGACATTACTTTTCTTTTACAAAGAGCATTGGTGAGACACGGCTATGGTTAGGACCTGCTTAGATTCTACTTTCCTAAAGGTCGAATTTAAAGCGAATTTGACAAAGTTGACCACACCCACGGCGTGAGCGTCCAGCAGTCATCCACAGACTTTGCTGCCTTCCGCCTGATCTTGTTGGCCGCGGAGGGGGCTGCATGTTGCCCAACACCAGGATCATCGCGTGCCTTTAGATTCCTCAGCTAATGCTAATAATGTCATTCTTTATGAACTATTGTAGACATTTTGATGACGTCTCTTTATTTTCCATATAAATGTATTTGTTACGTCTATCTGTGGTTTAGTTGGTGTCAGACAGACATAAAGACAGCAGGTAATGCAGGAAAACAGCTGCACTTTATGAGATCAGACATAAACCATCATTTAGAAAAAATAATCAGCACAATGTTTTTTATCTATTTCTTCAGACTAAAAACATTAAATATAATGGTGCTGCTGTGTTAATGTTTCAGATCAATTTACATTTAATATTATTTATTGATTGAATTATTTTTCTCAGCATCAAATGGTTCAGTTGGTCAAAATGTTTCTAGTTTAAATAATTTTCTTTTTCCTAGGGGGGGGGTTGGCAAAAAATAATTGAGAAGCACTGATTTAGTAGTTAGCCAACGTTTTTCTCTGTAATATTTGTGGACAAAGTTAGTTGGAAGAACAAAACAAATGGGTGATTTGGTGACGAGCACATAAATTGAACGGATCATGTCTACAACAGGGCAACTTTGTGGCTTTTTAACTTTGAAGTGCAGCTCATCTTATAGTTTTCATCAGCCAATGAAAATTGCATTTTCAGTTTCCAAAACTTTTTCAGGTTTTTCCTGACCGTAAGGGTTTTATACCGTCGGTTTTAAACCTTCACTCAAACATGCTATTCTGAAATACAGACCAAAGTTGAATTGGGACAGAAAATGTTTGCTAGATGTTTGCGTGTTAATACTCTCCGGTTTGTACACAGGTATCAAAGTCCAGCAGCACCATCAAAGAGCTGCAGACTCTGCTGCGGCACAAAGAAGACTCCTCCAGAGCTTACAAAGAGAGAACAGACGCACAAGTGAGCTGTTCGACTCCACATTCCTGCAGCCTTTCTGCAGGATTCACAACGTTGGAACATCAAATCATGAGACGTTTGTTAATCATGAAACAGGTCAGTCATTTCATGATTGTCTTCTTCCAGATTACAAACTTGGAGCAGCAACTTGTGAAGAGTAATGAGGAGCTGCAGAGAGCAGAGCAGCAGATCGCAGAAAAGCAGCAGAACATCGAGAGAGCGGTGAGCTCCAGAACATCAAATCAAGATTTATGTGGTTTCACCCCTTCTCCCTTTCAAAATAAGAAAGAGGACTACCTCAAAAATAAAATCCAAAAATGTACAAAATCTGAATTGTTTGGGAGGACACACACAGATTTTGTAGTCGTTGGTAGCAAAGTCCTGTTTGAATGAAAAATCATTTGCTATATGTTTAATGATATAGAGACGTTTGCACCCACACTTATCTGAAGCAAGGAGAGTGGAAACTCTTAAATATCTTCCCTTTAATGTTTCATTACACACATTTATAATGAAGTCAGCCTGATGGGGCTCATTTTTGGATGTAGATTTATCTTTGCACTTGTGTTCTTATAGTAAATGCCTTTGGGACAGAACTCCTAATGATTTTATCTTTTGTTAATTTAATAATAACAAAATCAGCCATAGATTTGGATTAGATTAGATTAGATGACTTTATTTATCCCAAGATGGGGAACTTCATTTATCTGTGGCAGCAACAACGACATTCAGAAATAACATAAAAAAAGGACATAAAAAATGACATTCACATGAAATAAATACATAAAGTGTAGAGCCTTTAACTGCGAAAGTGTAAAAAACATGTGATCCAGTGCAAACGTGATCAACTGTAAAAACATGTAAAACTTTTTTTTTATACAAATATAAGTCAGTAATAAAGTACACACCAAACAAACAGCCGTTTAGGAACAAAAACAATTGAAACAGCAACAACTGCAACAAAGTAAATGAATATTTATGAATATTTGGGTCCTATTTTACTCAAGTATCTCTTTCAGTTTACGTTTGGTGATTTTTTTTACTTTAAAAAATTGCATTTTCTGAAGTCATCAAGCAAATTGATCATTGACAGCAATTTTATGATGGTAAATTGTCGTTTTTATGTAATTTTCACTGACCAAATAGCCTTTTTTTCAAAATATGATACCAATGAAAAAGTATTTTTAAAGGGCCTATATCATGTTATTATGGTCTTTCAGAGTAAACTATATCCATATATATGATAAAATATTACCTTTGGCACACTAAAAAAAATATTTTTTAGTGAAGTAATATTTATTTTTGCAGCTCATTTTCCTACCAGGAAATAAGTCGACTCGATGTCTGAGGCTGGGGCGGTGCTGCAGCGCAGACTCTCCCTGGAAGGGGCTGTTCTCACTTATCTACGTCACAATGTGAGAACCGGCTGGTTTCAGTGGGTTGGGAGGAGCTGGAGCTCAGAGGTTTTTACAGGAATACTCAGAAATGTGTGAATGGATCAAAATACCACGTCGGGGTTGGGTTTTGTGAGCAATCAACATTATAATACACTTAAAAGCTTAAAAAGTTGAGTTTTCATGATATAGGTCCTTTAAAAAGATAAAAAAAACTATGAAAACTTTAATTTTAAGGAAAAGATATGAAGATGAATCATAAACCCGTTCACCTGTTTTTTATCAAGTGTTTTGCTAGTTCTAGTAAAAATAAAAGGTCGGTCTGAAGCCCTGCTGGAAACAGAAATGCAGAAAAACTCTTAGTGCTAGGTTAGAAACGAGTTTCCCTGCTAAACTGTCCATATTACACCCTGTACCTTTTGATCAAAAACCAGTAAACGTTTGTTTCTATTAAATGCATGCTCTTCTTCTGACGTTTTGCATGCTTTTGCAATTCTTTGTCTTCTGCACAGCAAGGGGAGTGGAATGCAGAAAAGGCCTTTCTGGACCAGCAGGTGTGTTTGCTGCAGCAGCAAAGTCGGGAGAAGGTCAACAGGCTGGAAGAAAGCATCGGCTCCATGCAGACAGACAGGCAGACGCTTCTGGACAGGGTGGTATGTTACGACGTGAATGAAGCCGTGTAACCGCCCGCTCAACCAGACGCTAGAGGACATATAGAAAACTGATTAAAAACATTGTGTGTGTATTATTCCCCTAAGCCAATAAGCAGCAGAAAAACCTTTTAATTCATTGTCCTGGTTGGGTAGTTAAGGGATTAATGTTGGCGACAGCAGTCTCATTTAGCATTATTTGATATCTGCCTGGCCAAAAATCCAAATCTTTCTATATGACCAAATTGAGTCGCTCTATGGTGCAGCGTCTGCAACAAATGCATCCTCTATTAAACAGAATAAAGCTATTTTTACCAACTTCTTGATGTAAATCCCTTTTTAGTTACCGGTAGGTTAAAAAAAATTATATAGGTGGAAAGTTCTCATCATCTTCTGATCTGGTGACAAACGCTTGTTGTAAAACGACCCGTTTGTTTGAAGGTCTTTGAGGTTTAATAACTTACTGAATGAGTGTTTGTGGGTTCATTTTTTTTTTTTTTTTCATGATTTCATTTTGTATTAATTTGTTCAATCCTCCATCTATTCCAAAAGACGTTTATTTCATGAGCCAGTAGGATACAACCTCTCTGTAAAAATGTGAATGAAAGCACATCACTTGTTCCGTGCTATGAAAACCAGTCCTCAAACGAACCGAGTCCAAATGCATACATGCTGTCCTCCAATCAATTTCTGCTGTGCATTTTATGTTTCCTGCTCGTCCCATCGACTTTCCAACAGGTCCTGATCTCAAGACCCAAACTCTATTCTTCCATTTTGACTCTGCGTTCAAACATTTGTCAACTATAGTGAGTAACAGGCTATGTGGTTTCTGATCTGTTAACCTTCTTTATCGTGGTCACTGTCTAACAGGCCCATCTGGAGAAAGAAGCGTCTGCAGCAAACTCCATGCTGAGACTTCAGACAGAAGAGCTGGAGCAGTGCAAGGTAAGAGGGAGAAATATGAAGAGCAGAAATGTAAATTATTAAATCCTTTGTGTGAGGCCTGAGAGCTCAGGTTTAGTTGAAAGTTGTTAATTACGGTATGCCAGACTTTTTTTTTTCTTTTAAACATTAAACTTCAACAGAGTTTCCGTCAAAAAGCAAATTTTCTTGGAGCAAAACGATTTGTTGGCCGTACACAAAACCTTCTACCAGATTTTAGGACATTTATTTTTCGACTTCACTCTCAGGCGGAGCTCAACAGCAGACAGATGGTGAGCACAGAAATCGCCAAAGCTCTGGAAGAAAGCAGACGACAGAAGGAGGATCTGCAAACACAGGTTTGTGGCTTCAGCACACACACACACACGGCGTTCTCCAGCAGCACGCCGTCTGCGCTAGATTCCCTCCTGTGGTTCTGTTTGCATAAAACATCGACATTAATGCAGACATATAGGAGTTTTTATTTAATTTAAGGAAAAAAACTTCCATCCCAGTCTTGTCAAAACTGTGTGCATGTTCTCAGGTGGGAGAGCTGAACATAACTCTGCAGAGCTCACAGAAGGAGCTGGCTGACATCACTGAGAAGCTAACTCTGAGAGAGGCGGACATCAAAGCACTTGAAAAGGGTGAAGCACACAAACAGGCAAGCTCACTTCTTCAACATGCAGAACTGTCTTTGGACTCAGCGTTCTGTGTGCGTTTGGGTTGCAGATCTGCAGAGCCGGCAGGACTTGCTGCTGCAGCTGCAGCAGGAGGTGCAGCGGCTGCAAGCTCAGCTGCAGCAGACGGAGGCGGACAGAGACTCCCAGCTGCTGAGCCTGAGGGAGGAGCTGCTGAGTCAGACGCAGCAGCTGGACAGCTGCCAGGCGCGGGTCAGCAAACGTCTCACCTGCATTCACTGCCACAAAAGACAAAACAATCTGTAGAGTTTTTTTTTATCTCCAACCTGAAATCCTGGGAGGATTTGGTATCCAGAATGGTATCCTACACCTGAGATAAAGTTTGTGTCACTACCATTGACTGCACAATATATAATTGGACGGATCGTGTGTGATGTCACCCATAGAAAATGTCTTCCTTCCAACCAAATGAAGTCAATCCAGTCGTTTTTTTTCCACAATATGTCCGTCGCCATGTTGGACCCAGACGTCCTCAGAAAGCTGTGATTGGTTTGTGTCTACATTTCTATGGCAACCGCTCTCTCCTATCAGTAGTGAGCATGTTAGAAGGCCACACCCCTTCCACTGAAAGCGGGCTCAAGAGAATCTGTCAAACGCTTTAAAAGTTCAATTTGAGGCCACCCACACTTTTGTTGAGGTGTCTGATTGGTCAGTTTATTACTTAGATAACTTGCACTACAGCAAAAATGTCATGAAAAATTAGGATTAGCAAGAAAATGTTAATAAATGGTATCAGAGGAAGAATAGTTAACTTGACAAATAGAATGACAGTAATACAGTGCCTTCGATACCCGCTTCCCCTGTCGTTGTGTCCTTGGGCAAGACACTTGTGGCTCCACTGGTGTGTGACTGTGTATAAAGGGTTAGGGGTGATGGTTAGAGGGGCTGTAGGCACAAACTGGCAGCCACGCCTCTGTCAGTCTGCCCCAGGGCAGCTGTGGACACATCAGTAGCTACCATCACCAAGTATAAATGAATAATGGACACATTGTAAGCAGTTTGGAGCTTCTGGAGAATTCTTATTATTATTATTATTCCCCCCCCCTTCAAGTCAGTATTTAGTAGATGCACGTTTGGCAGCAATCACAGCACAGAGTCTGTGCGGATAAGTCTCAATCAGTCTTGTACATCTACACACTTCAATTTCGCTCCATTTGTCTTTGCAAAACTGCTCAACTTCTGTCACGTTGCGTTGATAGCGGGCATGAACAGTCCCTTTTTTAAGTCCAGCCACTGATTCTGGATGGGATATAGGTCTGGGCTTTGACTCAGCCACTCCAGAACATTTACCTGGTACTTTTTAAACCACTTCCTGTGTAGCTTTTGCATGCTTTAGTATGCTTTGGATCGTTGCCTTGCTGGAAAATGAATCTCCTCCCAAGCCGTAGTTCTCTTGCAAACCGAAAAAGTTTGTCCTCCAAGATTCCATCTGCCCTCTATCTTTACCCGCCTTCCAGGACCTGCTGCTGAGTAACATCCCCACAGCGTGATGCTGCCACCACCATGCTTCCCAGTGGGGGTGGGGTATTTTTGATAATGTGTGGTGTTTGACTTCAGCCACGCATGTCGTCTTGATGGCCAAAAGGCTCAATTTTGGTCTCATTGGACTAAAGAATCTTCTTCCACTTGATCATGGAGTCTTCCACATGCCATTTGGAGAACTCCTGTCGAGCTCTAATATGTATTTTCTTCCACAGTGGCGTTCTCATTGCCGCTCTCCCATAAAGCTTTGACCAGTGAAGAAACCCGGGCAACAGTTGCTACATTCACGGTCTCTCCCGTCTCAGCAGCTGAAGCTTGTAACTCCTTCAAAGTGGTCGTAGGGGTCTCGGTGGCTTCTCTCACAAGTCTCCTACATGCACCGTCACTCGGTTTATGAGGGTGGCCTGATCTTCACACGTGTGCCATATTCCTTCCATTTCTTGATGACTGATTTCACTTAACTCTGGGGGGTGCTTAAGGCCCCTGACTTTTACCTGTCAACACCCCTTTCTCTGAGTTCCTTGAAGTGTTGCTCTGTCTTCATGGTAAAATGGTAGCCAGGAATACCGCTCCACCAGTCTCTGGACTCTTCGTAGACTGGTGTTTTATAGCTCAGTCAATTGGGAAACACCCACGCCACTCAGGTGATCTTCATTTCACTAGTTGTGTGACTGTTGTCACTAATTGAATGGACTTCTATTGAATTAGGCCATTACATTTAAAAGGGGGTTACCATGGAGGAAACCAGGGTTCGATTCTCGGAGGGGAATGAGCAATGGTACTGGGGGCAATTACCATATCAATGGCGAGCAATTAACATCACCCAGTGAGGGTCCTTAGGCAAGACCCTTAACGCTACCGCCTCCCGAGCGCGGTTCGGCTGCAGCTCACCGCTCCCCAAGGGGATGGGTCAAATGCGGAGAAAGAATTTCCCTTCGTGGGATAAATACAGTGTAATTAATTGTTCAAACAATGATATTTGATTGTCATATTCTTCTTCAGATTTCTTATCTGGAAGTGGAAGTGGAAACCGTGACGGAGCAGCTCCACAGCCCTGCAGTGTGTGAGGACGAGCAGAATGGCAGCGTGACCGTGGATGACCTGGACCACGTCCACAGGGTGAACCGAGATCTGGAGCAGCAGCTCAGCGACAAGAACAGGGTCGGGCCCCTTTTTCATGTGCACTATGTGCTGTTTCTGACATGCACGCAAATGCGTGTGCTTTTACGGACGCATTACAAATATGGTGCCGTTACAGACGATCAAGCAGCTGCAGCAACGACTGGCAGAGCTGAAGAGGACGCTGCAGAAAGAACTGGTGAGACTAACCACGCAGAGATTTTATCATGCAATGCTGTTGTCTTCATTTGAATGTCATTAATCAGGTGTTGAAATTGATCCACCTAGTAAATGTAAATCAACAACAACAACAACGTTTATCTTGACGTTGTTTGTGTTGTAGAAAATCAAGCCTGAAGCTGACGCTGAAGGGAAGGAGAAACCGCCAGAAAGCCGGGCTGAAAGACCGCCGGAGAGGTTGAATCAAGAGCCGCCCCCCCAATCACCCCCGCCATCGGCTCCCAGCCCCCCGACCTCCAACACTACCGTGACGAACACATCAGACCTCAACGACTCGCAAGAAATCAACTTTGAGTACCTCAAGCATGTTGTCCTGAAGTTCATGTCGTCCCGAGAGGCTGAGGTGAGTCTCCGGGGATCATTGCTCTGACCGGCTGTCAGCGGCCGACACTGAACGTGTGTGCGTGGTCCGTCAGGCGTACCAGCTGATCCGAGCCGTGTCTGTGCTGCTACACTTCACCCGAGAAGAGGAGGACATGCTGAAGCAAACTCTGGAGTACAAGGTTCTTGTTTCTTTAACTCGTTCTTTACTCTTTGGAATTATTGAAATACTGTCAAACTAAGCAGCTGCTCATTTCCCGACTCATCTGATGGCGGATCTTAAAATAAATCAATATATACGTGTTATGGCCTCATGTGAAACTCAGGTATCTGACTTTGGTTTGCTTTTACTGTTGGTCAACAGTACAACATAGGACCACCATGTGATTGGCCGATAGATCTTAAGCTACGTTCACACCGGCCATGTGACGTGCGTGTAAGAACCCACTAAAAACCTGTTCTTGAGTGTACATTTAGCCTATGGTGTTCACGCCGGACAAGCAGGGTGAGGTTTCTCCTTATTTCTCTTCGTCTACCGTTTGCTAGCGCATTTCTGCCACCTACATTTGGAAGAGTCTTGGTGCAAAATATCAAAGCAGTGCAAATCTGAAGAGTCTTACTCCTGGCTTTTTCTTTCACAGCTCCTCCTATGATAAATGAAATAGTCAAATAATTCCAGCCGGACACAAACCGCTATTATTAGCTTCACCTCCATGATCAATTTTCGAATGGTTTAATTCCGTGAATGAAAAGGGACGTCATCCATACGTCGCCGCCAAATCCGAGTGCCTGATTGATCAAAGTTCAACTGGTTAGACTCGACACACCTTCAGAGGCCGCTTGTTTTGTACCAAAATATGATCGTTCAAAATTAGCGATGCGTGAATGTCAGAGTTTTGAACGTGGAAGCTCGAAATGCACATATACACACATTGAAGTAGACTTTTTATAGCATGCGTTCAGGGCTCCAGACTGCGACCAATTGGTCGCATTTTGCGACCAAAATTTGAGAGTGTGCGACTGAATTTTACATCCAGTCGCACATGCGCGACCAGTAAATTTGCCTCCCCCACCCTTCGTATTTTTCATACATTAAACGTGGAAGGGGCACGTCAATGATCAATTAAATAATCAATGTGACGCGAGCGCACACGCACGCAGGCAGACACACACACTCGTGCACATACTCATGAAACGCGAGCACACATTCGCGTGATGCCTAGGGGGAGGGGCCTAGAGATATTCGCGCGCGCGTAAACATCTGTGGGAAGGAAACGGAGACAAATATCACAACCTATGTGCGTCTGAGCTATGAGTAAGCGAACTATTGATTCATTCTTCCGACCTGCGGCTAGTTTACCAGGGCCAGAGTCTACAGCAGGGGTCTCAAACTCGCGGCCCCCGAGATGATATTTTGCGGCCCCCGCCTTAATATGATAGTTCAATTTTAATTCGGCCAGCCAGTTTGTATGAATGACACTTTTTCATTGTCGTGCGCGGAGCTGACCAACCAATCACAGTGGGATAAATTACTCTTGGGGGCGTGACAATGACCGGGCTTGAAAGCAGGACACCTGACAGCCCCCTCCCTCCCTCCCCGGACCACATTAACGAGTTCCTTACTTTCCTTTAGAACGTATTTTTTCGCTCGTAATTTTCTAAATACATGCAGTCCGTGCTGAACTTTTCTCTAGGCCGCACAGACCCGGAGGAAGGTTTAGGGTTTTGGTTAAGCGCGTGGCGGCGTGTCACCCCCGACCACAAACGGTTTATGTACGTCTGTTAGGGCAGCACACCGCTCCTGCGGGGGTCGGATCAGCTGAGGAGAATAAATGTCCCACACGTACATGCGTGACAGCTAAGGGAGCTTGAACTTTAAATATGTGCAAGTGACAAGATTTAGTTTTAGACACACTGAAAACACGTTGGGGAAAATGCAACGATAGACGTGTTTGAGATGAACCTGCACCTCGCCTGGATCGTTGGGGAGACCAGGCGGTGGGTGGGGGGGGGGGGGGGGGGGTGAAGGCGAATGAAGGACAACAAGAAGTTGGAGTTGTCCTTACCTTAACATTCAATTTAGTTTTAATATTCCTCTCCCACTCAGTATGATCTGTGTTATTATATATTTTATGCTTATTTGAATGTGTTGTAATGTATGTAGCCTTTTTTTAATCAATTGGTATTTTATATTATTTTAATTGATCACTCAACTACAAAAACCATCAGGACACATGTCCCATAATGCATTGTTTTGTAGTCTGTAGGGCAGCTTTCAGTCAGTGCAGTACTAAATTTCCAGCTGCGTTCGCTCAGGTTGGGGCCTTGATCCCACCCCTTTCTCGTGATATTTTTGTTTTGATTGACAGGTGATGTTGGAGCAAAAACAAAAATATACGTCACACACCAGGTGATCTGCGCAGCGTTGACTCCACCTGGGTGATCTCAAACACGCTTATTGTGTCACCAAGATGAATTTCCATCCGTTTTCTTTACTATTTGTAATGTCATGACAGCGATGCTTTTGTCAGTTTAGCTGTTGTTGCATCTTCAAAAGTGCAGATTAAAATGTGACACTGAATTTGAAACAGCACATTGTAATTTCTGCATCTATTATTAAGGTATTTATAAGTAATACAGTGGAAATTAGTAGATTTGGTTAGCATGTTGATTTACGGTATGCGCCCCTAAATTTTCTGGTTGTGCCCCTAAAATTTTCAGTTAGGGGCCACTGTGCTCCTGGTGAAAAAGTTAGTCTGGAGCCCTGCATGCGTTTGCATGAACGGGCGTTGCTGAGGGCGGTGCGACTATAGCTTTACAAGCATAAGGAATTCCATTTTGTTTGGCATTTTTCTCCAGAATAAGTCTTGAAATTAAAGTGTTCGAAATTTTTTTAGATGTCAGTTTTGTATGACTTTATTTGAATAAATAGGTTTTTCCTTAAATTTATGATGATGGGAGCCTGAACTCCCCTTTTCCCTGCATCTCTCCCAGAGTGACCTCTGAGATGTGCTCACATCCATGTTTACCATAAAAAACACATGTATATACATTTTACGTGTAAATGTATCAAAGACTTTTGGTTAAAAATTGTGTAAAAACGTAGGTTTTGCTGTTGTAATGGCCATACAAACCTGGCAGGGATCCATTGGAAGATTGTTCAACAAACAGATTTAACTGTTTGAATAGTTCTTTAAAAAAAAAAAAAAAAAAGCAATCCCAGGGTTGAATTAGCAATAATTTCACTTAGATCTTGTTTGAAATCCTCTATGGGGGTAAGATTTAAGATCTGGAAATGGTGATTTAAAAAAAAAAGTGCTCAAACGAAGCCTTAAACATTTCTTTTGCTTCTTTCTTTAAATTTATTTCACTTTCAAAACGTCAGGCTTTTTTTTCTATTTGTCTTTAATTCATGTCAAGTTATTTCAGGAAATTATGTAAAGAGGTCAATTATTTTTGCTGTAGTCAAATCACATTAGATGTTTGCATTTTTCCTTTAAATTGAAAAATGTGGTTATGTTTTCTTGAAACTGGTTTGTTTTCGGTGTTTCAGATGTCCTGGTTTGGGTCCAAGCCGACCCCGAAAGGCATCATCCGGCCGTCGATCTCAGGCAGCTCGTTCCCCTGGAGCTGATGAGGAGGGAAGACGAAGAGCAGAAACAAAGCTTCTTTTATTTGTGACTGAAGTCACTCAACAAAACTTTGAAGAGCCTTTTTTAATGACTTTACCTGACAAACAGTCTGTGGGAGACGGAAACTGCGCTGCACAATATCTTAAAGGGAAATGGGGGCTTATCCAGGATCGTTTTATTCGAATATTTCCTCACTAGCTAAGGAAGATATACAACTTAAGCTGTGAGATGAAGCACGAATAACTCCTTTCCTTTAACTGATTGACAGGAAAGTGTATCAGTATCATCAAATGAGAGAAGGATTCCCTTACTGTAACTGCATGAAGTTGCATCAAATCTTCCTTTTGGTTCAAATTGTGTGCGACTGGGATGTCTGGACAGATGGGTCCCTGGGTTTGTTTCTCTTACTGGTTTAAAAAAAAAAAAAAAAAAAATAGCAGACTGCTCTTTTATGCAAATATGTCCCAATAACAGCAGGGTGGACCTGTCCAACAGTCACACTATTTACTAAAAGATGGTTCCTGACTTTGTGTGAAGACGTGGAGGTTTAAAGCTGGCTATATTTTACTTCCCATGCTCTGGATTCTGCAAAGAATCAGTGACATTTCCCAATGAATACTTGAAATATCACAGAAGAAACGTTGACGTTGGTTTTTAGGGAGGCGTTTGAAGAATCGTTTTACTGGAAACAGTCTTTTGTGTAGCATTATTTTAACAGTTAAGATTCCAACATCTGTTGACCCGTCTTTGTATAATGAGCTACAAACTGTTTAGCCTACTTTTAGAAATGCAGATATTTGAATGTGTCTGTTCACTATGAGGCTGTTTGACTGTTTCTGTCACGAATTGGCCCACCCTCTGTCAGCTGATCTAGGGTAGATGATCATCTTTGATTTACACAAACCAAAAACCAGCAGTTGTCAACCCAGTGGGTGGATGTCATTTCATGGTTATCATGCCAAACTACCGGCTAACTATTCTAGGTAATATAGCTATTATAGCTAATTAAATCAACCCTATCCAGACAATTATACTGTATGTGATGAAAAAATGAAAGCTATGATTGAGGTGGAGAATTGTCCCACTTTTAGCTGCTTTTGCTAATGTAAATAAATTTACATTCCATGTGTTTATTTATGTAAAGATGTATATACGGCAAGCTTTGAAAACTTTATAAATCATTGGATGTACAAGGGTTTGTGTGACTTATTATTTTTTTTCAACAGATATTTCCCATGGACATTATCCAATTTTATTTGAGCTGCCGTATGTCCCATGGCTGCTTTATCCACTAGGAATTTGTTTATCCACACATATTCTTGGGCAAAAATTGGTTGAGATGTTAATTTCACGTTGTTTTTCATCTAGTATCTCTGCTCATTTTGTAAGCGAGTTTAATGAAGCAAGAAATGCTGTGCTTATTGGTCAAAGTTCCCACTCTGATAAGGGTTTTGATCTCATGTGAAAGCGTTTTTTTATTTTTAATATGATTATGCTTGTTTAGCCTAATTTTTTTTAAACTGTTGTTTTCTGTAACAGAGCTTCTGCAGAGCGGCTGTAGTTCATCAGAAATTCACCTCTTGAGTTGTGGGCCCCCCTTCCCGTCACCCATAACTGAGCTATTTGTTTACATGCTCTCAGGCTAGCTTGTTGCCCCTTCCACCCCAATCTAACATTACTAGTGTAACAAAAATCGAAAATGGAGAGCAATAGTAGTAATGCATAATAATCTTTGCAGAAACCATCAAAGCCACATCATGCGGTGTGTGTTTGGGCCTCTTAGTTTGTGTCTAATGGGTCTTTTTCCTTAGTTTTTAGCTTCTTCGCATCATTTCGTTTACACAATGATACTTCTGTATGCTCGGGCCATAATTGTGTGATTAGATTCGTGTTTCATCATGAGATGACTGTGTTTAAAGCGCAGGACTGATTTGTTTTCCGCATGTGGTTGTACTCCTTACCCGCCACAAGGGGCGCTGTGTGGGTTTCACAGAGAGCGGCGCATCCTCCGGAAGCTACTTTTTTCGAGCACGCGGTGTGTCCGGCCTTTCCAACGGAGCGGCGACGAGGAACATGGTGGGTAAAGAGAGCACTCGGCCCTTAACGACATTTTTCCCCACTCAGCACGCATTTAACTCATTGTATATGCATTCTATAGGTGTATTAGGTTACGGGGTGCGAATTGGTTTACTCGACGATGGATTATTTACTACAAGAGTCTGGAAAATAGTAACATAACGTAGCGCTATGGCGGAACGACGCCTGTGCTGAGATGTTAGCTAGTCCTTAGAGAACAAATTAGCCATATCTCTTATCGCTTCGTTTGCTATATAATTCACTTTTATTAATGTAATGTCTCTGGTAGTTTCAGGAAAAAACCTAACTTGATTAATCAAAGTTGACTAATTGACAAAAGCTGCTGTTTGTTGACGCGCTGCGTTAGCTTAGCCGACTAGCGTAAAGCGTAAAATGTGTTACGGACACAAGTCGGACATGCACAGTGACCTGCTCTCGCCTCTGTCATCGTCCAGGCCAAAATCAAGGCAAGAGATCTGCGGGGCAAGAAGAAGGAAGAGCTGCTGAAGCAGCTGGACGACCTGAAGAATGAACTGTCCCAGCTGCGTGTGGCCAAAGTGACCGGAGGAGCCGCTTCCAAGCTCTCCAAAATGTAATCCCCTCCTGTGCTTTGACACGCATTACCACGAGGTTTTGAATCGTTGTATGTATTGATTGTTCCACTCCTGAAATATTACTTGAGTTTGCTTCAAGAATCCTGTGAACGAATTAGAGCTGATAACTTACAATTAAAGCTGACCTGAATCTGTTTTTAGGTCTGACGATTTGTTCTTAACATCTAGCCTTTCTCCAGTCTTCTCAAAATGTTCAAAAATGTCCAGTAATTGTCACTAGTAATTTATTAGGTCAACAAAATTACAAAAAAAAAAAGACAAACATTCTTTAACTGATTTTTTGTCTTAAAGGAAAATCGTGAATAAAAAGGTTTAAAGCAAGTGGCATAGGCCCACACTTGTTTAAAAACCCACTCTGAGCGTCTTTTGATCTATTGCAAACATATTTTAATTATGATTATGCCATTTTTAGGCTAAAAGAAAAAAACATTGTGTATTTATTTATTTTTGCAGAGCAGCAGTGCTTTATTAGATTTTGATTTGAATCAAAATTCTCCCTTTAGTTGTAGGCTGGACTGTTGGCGTGAGGCAACACCGCCGCCTTTTCCCAACACCTGTAACTGAGCTGTTTAGTGCTCTTTTGGCTTACAGCCCCTCACTTCTACAAATTAACATTAGCAGTGCAACAAAATGGCGAGCATTATTAGAGCTATTGGCCGTACAGTTTAGATCCAGATGATGTAAACAAAAGACGCACAGGGATGTAGTTGTCTGCAAGTGGATGCATCAGAATGGAGCCCAGAGGTTGTTGTCCACCCAACGTTTTATTTCAGTCAGTCACAAATTGGCTTTTTTTAATAACTAGATTTTTCATATTCTCCCAATTCACAACAATTTGAATTAAGAAATACTCAGAAATGCTATTTTAATCTTGAATTTCTGTTATAAATGTTCTGCATCATGAGAAAAGTGCCAAAAAATCATTTTCATCAGGGTGGGTCTTTAAACCGTATATAATATTATTAATGTTGATCGACTGTTTTAGTTTGAAAGTAAAATATGCCAATATTTTGCTTTCAAGTACTTTGTCTTAAACTATTAAGGTTTTAAATGGAGCTAAAAACAAATGATTTATTTGACAATCATTGTATTGAATCTTAAATGTTGTGAAACTAAATGACTACAGGTTCAGCCCAACTCAAAAGCCCAAAGTTTTTCCTTCCTAATTTAAAGTGGTAATTCTTCATAACGTCAGTCGACTGTCTTTACTAAGATGTTTTCTAAAGCATAACTTTTCATTTTCACCCTTTTTTCTTTTCTTCAAAGTCGTGTTGTGCGTAAATCCATTGCCAGAGTCCTGACTGTAATCAACCAAACACAGAAGGAGAACCTGAGGAAATTCTATAAGGTGAGATCCCCCCCCAAAACCGCTGCCAACTGTGGTCTTTGATGGTCTCTGGTGGACTCTGGTGCAGATCAGAAAGAGTGAAATGTGGTCTGGCTCAGTTTAAACCGCGTGTGAATGCGTGGAGGCTTTTGGTTAACTCACGGGGTCCATGAAGACTCGCATTCATCCAGGTTGCTTCCATCATAGTAGTAGGTTTAAAGGTTGACATCTGGACTTGGTTTTTAAAGTTGAAGACGCTGCTCCTCTTATACAAAGGGCTTTGCCGATTCTGATTTAGCTGGTAAAAAAGTGGGTTCATATGAGCTCGTGGGGGAGGAGTCAGACCTGAAACTATCCACTAATCCAGATGATTAGAAATCAGGAAACCGTTTGGTGGTTAAACGTGTTGTGTGAAGCTGCATGTTCTTGTAAATCAACGATGAAGGGCGAGCAGGACTCCCTTTCTCTTTTTATGGAGTACTGCACGACTCAGGCCGTTTTCAGACTGGACACATTTGGTTTGCTTGAAGGGAACCAGAGTTCGATAATCCAGAACAAATTTTCCGTCTGAATGCACCCAAGCGGACCCTGGTCCGGGACTGGGCAGCTCTCTCTGACCCATCTTTGGAGGTGGCCTTGGTTAGTTTCCAATCGGACAGAACTCCAGGTCGCTGTGAGATTCCTCCGTCTGAACACAATCCATCCCCCAGAGCGGAAAAACTGCACCAAAAGTAGCCGGCTGGAGCAGAGTAGGGATGAAGCAACAGATGAGCCGCGGACAAATAGAAAGCAACGATTGCCGTTCAAACAGAAAAAAGTCCAACTGTCAATTTTTGGGAATGTTTAATTTAACACAGCTAAAAATGCTTTCTTTTCTCTCGTTACGCGACGCACTTCCTACCGGCGCCGCTGTGACTTCATCCTAAAAGCTACCTAGTAGTTCCTTAACAGAATTCTCTTACAGCAATGCAACAAACTCCACAACGAGGAGACATGGCAGCTCATTGAAATGTGATTGGATGAAACAACTCTCAACGTGGTGCAACGTTTCCCGACAATCTTTTTGTTATAAACACTTATCAGCAAACCTTCTTAGCTGTCTTCTTGCCCTGACTAAAAAATTGTTAGTGTTGAGCCGGAAGATGCAGACGTTCAAAACTCGTGAGCGAATTATAAAGTTGGAATGAACTAATAGCGCAGGATTTCCAGAATTTCTGCCTCTTGCTGCTTTGCCCCGCCCTCGCACTTCCTGACCAACGAGTAAAGAAATGTTTGGTCACAATGTTTTGTGTACCAGCTTTAGTCTGGAAAAGGAAATGCAAGGTTCAGGATTTGATTGAAATTGAGCGGAATATTGTCGGAGCAACAGGTTTTAAGTCTGCGTACATCCTTAGTTTTGGTCCATCCAGACGTTTGTACCCTCCTAAGAGCGCAGTGTGCAACAAACCAAAGGAAAGTGTGAAAATGACTAGCATTCCCTGCTCCTCTATCAGAATTCACAGGACGGTCCTACTGTGAAATGAATAGAGGGGTGTACTCTCTGCACCCCCGCTGGGCTGAGTCGACAGGTTATCTTATGTTACGCAGATTCAAGCAGCCGCTTTCAGTGAAAGTCTATGGAAACACACAAATGCACGCTTTAAAGATGAAACCAGGCTAAACTTTGACAAATCGTATTAGGTAGTGATGGAGGGTATCCGGGTTAATTTTGAAAATTGATCACAGAGGAGAACATAATTGCGGTTTGTGTCCGGCTGGAATAACATAACACAGAGTCTTGATGTAGTGGAAAAGAGCTGTGAAGGAAAAAGCCTGGAGCAAGATTTCTACCGCTTCCATAGGTCACACAAAGCCTCCTCCAACTGTGAAGTGTTGGACATGCATACGTAAACATTAGAAAAAGAGAAGAACCCCTCCCTGGTTGTCTGGTGTGAACACCAAGAATGTGGGTCACATACCTGATGTGAACTGATGTGCCAAAACAGCTGGAAGGAAACGTTTACGCCTATTGACTGAAAGATCCATCATGGCTGGAGCTCACAGCACGCTGATGTTGATCTCCAGTGTCATCACATCTACTATGACGACCGTACGTTTTGGTCAGATACTGTTGTGACCCGACCGGTTCTGAGACTGGTTTTCAGGTGGACCAAGCATCCCAGTCCCACTGTGCCCTTAACGGTGCAGGTTCAGCTGCTCGGTCGTCCAAACACAGGAAGTCGGTGTCGCTTTTCCCCTTAAAGAGCTGATTTGTCCAGCAAGAGAGGAAGGCACTCAGCAGAAACCTCCAGAACAGCATCAGCTGGATGAAAGCTGCTGTGACGTCCTCATGAGTTAGAACTGGTCCCTGATCCTTCAAGTGAATCACCGGTCATCCACCCACACCCCCTGGCAGAGGGTAAATCCAGTCTGCTAAACATCACCAGTGTTTTTGTAATAAAACATTTGACAAATGTGCTCCAAATGTGTTGCGCCGATAGATTACTTTATTAATCTTTATGGAACTTCCATATTCAGCCATTTGTCCACAAAATGCACAATATAGGGATCATAAAAACTAAATTTACAAGTTATTAATAGTCATAAAAACAAAAATAATCAAACTCACTAAAACAGTAACAAGAATGAAGTGTAAGAGCAAGAAAAGTAATTGAAGTGGTAAAAGTAGACGGTGACGCTTCAGCTGAATAATTTTGCCCTCTTGAATGTTTCCCACAGGGGAAGAAGTACAAACCTCTGGATCTGAGACCCAAGAAGACCAGAGCTCTGCGCCGCCGGCTCAACAAGCATGAGGAGGGTCTGCGCACCAAGAAGCAGCAGAGGAAGGATCTCCTCTACTCCATGCGCAAATTTGCAGTCAAAGCCTAACGGCTCTTCCTGTTGACAATAAAGGCAGTTTTGAAAAGTGGCGTGCTCACGTTTCTTTACAGAACAGTGAAACAAACAGGAAACGCCTCAAGTCCATGAAATGAATTCAGCCATTACAAATAAAAAGAACATTCCTCTCAACATTGTGGTCTATATCTCCACAAAAACACAGATAAACACGTGACATTAGCTTTCTCCACCAGCTTCAACATATTAACTGATTAAATACTTAAACATTTTATTGTGGCAGGAATTCATATTTATATTTGCTTTAATCATTTGAGAAGTTTCTGGACCTGACGGTGTAACAAGATTACAACGGTGATTTTTATTTCGTCTTTCCTCCAGCTTTTGCTTCCTCGTAGTAAATCTACATTTGCTTTGGGATCTGGAAGTGCAATTCCCAAAATCGTAGGAGGTCAAAGGTCATTTGCCACCGACCATTTCACTGGTCTTTGTTGGACTTTCAGTTCCAAGCGCTGCACACCTCATTGATTATTTTTGGTTCGTGAGCAGTTCAAGGTCATTGGATTTTCCACATGTGGCATCATAACCAGGAGCTAAAGTTTCTTGTCGTGTGGGGTGTCTTCCCTCGAAAACGATTTGATATGCATCATGTCGAACCAATCAGAACAAAAGATTCAGCTAACTGTCGACACAGTCCAATTCTTTTACCTCAATGGAAACAATCTAGGTATTTATTTTTCATATGTCGTTTATAGCTATTAATGCCCACAACAGGTTGCACTGATACAATACCGTTTGTTATTTTTTTGGTTTGCTTTTTTGTTCAATCAGAAACAAAATGTCAGTTTCAGACATTAAAAACGTCAATTTTGTATCTGTTTTGTTCATTTATTGTTCAAAGTGCTGTGAAAACCAAGGGTAATCAGGTTCAGTGAACGCAGCAGACATCCCTCACTGTGGCTCACCTTCAGCGATTTCTACTGACCCCACTCGGTAGAAGCGAGCTTGTGTCTTTTTGTTTGCATCACACGTATAAAACCCAACAGGAAGAGAAACTGACAAAGTTTGACAGAAATGGATTATTTACTTTCTGACTGATTCACATCGAAGTCCTGTATTACCCACCTATTCTGGTTTCAATTAAAAAAATATGGAAAACAAAAGTAATGTCCTGAAAGCAAAATGAAATGATAAAAACTGAAACCCAGTTAGAAACTGGAAAAGGTAGGTACCATGGACGTCTCTGATTGGATGATATTTGTCCATTTTAATTGAAAGTTATTTGACATGAAGTGATGCTTCGTCCAATCAGCGAAGTCCCATAGTCGGCCTTTTCCGGTTTCTTATTGTGTTTTGTTTTTTCATGTGGACTTTGTTTAGTCTTTGTTATGTTTTGGTATCTGGAATTTTGTTTTGTTTTCTAAAAGTTTTTTTTTTTTTTTTAGTTGTCATGATCTTTAAAAGGTTTTTGTGAGTTGTTGATTTGATTTGCACTTCAGGCCTGAAAGTATGAATTCATACTCCAGCCTCAGATTACCTGCTGTCCCAGTGCAGTGACTTCATAAAACAACTGTCATGGTAAAAACAAATCCTTAAGACAATTCACACATAGTAAATTGAAGTGCCATCAAAGGCACAAATTCTTCTTTTTTAAAGCATTTCTCTCTTTTCGCTCTGTCATCGACAAAGTTTGGATTGTTTGTTCAACTCTGAACGGCTTCTAACCTCCAACCCATCATACAAGCATCATCTGAAAGAACAATCCTCCAACAAACTGTGTCAGTGTGCTCTGATGCTCAGCAAAGTACCCTGAAACTTCAGAGGCTCTGGAGTTTGAACACGGCCGTCTGGGAAACGCCTGGAACGACGGTCACTTTGGCTCTAATTACTTCTCCATCGTCACTGTGCTGTCAGCTGCTCTCAGGTCATCTCAGCCCGTCCTCTGCAGCCACCATGGGCCCCCGGGCACGGGCAGCCCTGTTTTTCCCGCTGTGGCTCTGCTCTGCCATGTCCTCCTCGTCTTCCTCCCCTGTCCCGGGATCTGAAGACGAGCCGGGCTGCTTCAAAGTCAACAGCTGCAAGTGCATCATGAAGGACGGCAGCGGAGTGATCAACCTGAAAGCCGTGGGAGATGCGGATGGTTACCTGGAGCGTTGGAGGCCCCTGCCAGCAGACCACGCGTCGGCCGGCACAGAGACCTTCCTTTCCTTCAGTCCCTGCCAGCACTTCTCAGAGCCAGAGGCCGCGACCCTCAGCGACTGCACCGCCGTAGCTGCATGCCTCATTGTCAGGTACAGATGGCAACCCACAGGGACTCATGCTGACCCTTAGACCAAAACGAGTCTATTCGAGTATATCTGCTTGAAGTTTACTTTTTAAACATGATCTATATATTGTAAACTTAAAATGTTCCGATTTAGTCTGGATGTATATGGTCTATAGTTTACTTTCTATACTTATACTTAATGAAATAAACTTCAAGTGTACGACTTTTTGCTAAGGGGAGATCTGCATTTGTGGACTTACGAGATTTCATTTACTTTGGGATGTACACATTTGGTTAAATGTCAATTTTAGAAGAGTTGTAGACAAAAAGGTGAAGAGCAGAATCTCTGCAGCCACTGACTTAACCCTATGGGGTCCAGTTGACCCGATCCTTACATTGACGTGTTCTCCCTACCATGACAAAGGTGGATAAAGGTGGAGAGATTTCATGTAATCCATGGACACCGGTGAAGATCACAAATCATTGAAGAAAAAAAGTTCAGAGCTCTGTCTAGTGGGTCTAGATGACCCAACGTTAAAGTGCATAGGATAGCACAAGAGATAAAAGGTTCTAATTGGACAAATTAAGTTTTTTTAATTAATCTTTTCTAAATCTCCATCCTTTATCCGTTCCATATCAAAAGAGATGGAGTGATGTTTGTGCAGCTTTAAACATCAACCATAGATGAAAATAGAAAAGAAAAACCAGCAGAGGAAACTGTTTTAGAGCTTCAACGGGATTCAAAGGGCCGGTGTGGGTACCGGATCGACTCGGGGTCCTTCGACCAATGCTGACATCACCCTACGGCAGCACCAGTTGGACAAACTACTTAGCAATTTTACGTTTCCTTTTGTAAAGTTTTTCACACTCATAACTAATAATGCCATTTTTAATTTTAAGGTGTCTGACATAATTGTTTGTTATGTCGGACATTATTATTTGTTACACCAAATGCAAACTGTACTTTAAAACAGAACAAAGATGTTCTGTTTATGTTTTAAAGGGAGAACCATTGGCAATACAAACTTATTTTTCCAATTTGAGCAAATGTATGACTGTATAAAAACAATATTTATTTATGGTGTGCAGTCTGGTTTAATTCTCCCAAATGTCAGTTTTTCTTTTTTTTATCTCAGAAAAAAACATTGTCACATTGACCACTATAATCAAAAGGAGCAGCCTACATTAAGCATTAATGTCCTAAGCATTAATCGAATTCCACACTATGGAATTACAGAACCTCATCGGATTTAACAGTTATGATTGCAACGTTTATATTTCCCGTTTAAAACTTGTTGAAAGCATTAAAAAACTAATTACAAAAAACAGCACACTTTTTTTTTGCACTATTTTTATTTGTTCTTCATGTTTTATCAAAACAAACAAACAACCAAAAAAAATTTCGATGTAATAGTCATCCATGTTTCTCACGAATAACGGAAAATTATAGTATTATCGTTCACCGTAACTGTAAGAGCGTGATTTGTCTGGACCAATAAATTAACCAATCACTATCGTATACGTCATCATGGCAACTTACAGCCAATCAAACAGTGTAACGTCATCATTGGTCGAAGGACCCCGACGGACCCCGAGAAGATCTGGCAGCCCGAGACAATCCGGTACCCACACCGGCATGAGCCTGCTTCTGTCCATCAAATGTTCTTTATGGTTTGATTAGGATCAGCAGGTCTGCTGCTGAACTCTGCAGAGAAAGAAGGAAGGTTTGCTAGTTTGGGGCTCTGCTGTGTGGTAACATTCATCTCAGTGAAAGCAAATAAAAGTTATTCCTAATTGGGAAACATAAACAACACAGACAAACATCTAGACATACATATTTAAACCGGAATACACACATTTATATACACTTATAAATTATGCCAATTCTAGTTATTCCTTATCCGAAAACATATTGATAATAGTTTTTGATATGATCACATGTATTCGTACAACTGATGCAACTTTCTCTATGAGAACGTAGTATTAATGTAAATGTTAATTCCCGGTCAAAGCATCTTCATGTACCATCATGTCAGCATCCAGCTGTGGTCATTTTAATCTACAAAACCCTTTAAGTGCTCAGAAAAGATTAGTTTCATAAAAAGGCAGCTATTTACACAATTTTAGTTATTTTTAATTCATCAATTCATTTTATTTTCACTTTTGTCATTTGCGTGGTGGAAATAAATGAATTTAGAAAACTAAATCGATCCTCTTCAAGTGGAGAAGGCTGCATTCAGTGTTCTGTTTTAAACACCATGAGGTTTTAAGCAGCAAATTCGTTTCTAAATATATAAGAGGATTTCATTTGAGTGCTTTGGTTTGATAAAAATCTGTTAAGATTTAAATATTTACATGTTATATGAGTTTGTTCTTGGATCAAGTTTTATTTGTATTGCAATAACTGGATTTATATGAGGAACAGTTAAAGACTAAAGAAACATTGGTGGTGATGCAGAAAGCAGAGATGGTTTCTGAATAAGGTGTTAATAAGGTGTTTGAGTTTAAAACTTTTGGCTCTTGTTTTGCTCCATAACTAATCACCCTATGTACCTGCATTTGCTTTCTTTTTATCAGCTTGTCCTATAATCTTAACCGATGTTAATGTGAATTTGTTCATACTGCATTTTTGCCCTGGTTTTTCCTTGAAAAACCGTGCAGTGTTTGAATTCTACCGCTAGAGGGCGCCTCAACACACGGACGTCTGCGGCAGTTCAATGTTGTTTGCCACAAAGTTTTCCTTTTTTTATTGGTTTGTACCTCAGTTTTACAACATCACATTAACCTTGGAAAACCCAAGAACAATTTTCCTTTTTGGCTTTTAAAGTTAATTTGACAATTGGTTAACTGTTTTTTTTTTTGGGGGGGGGGGGGGGGTATAAGCAATTAACAACAGTCCAAAACAAATAATAAAGGACTAAAAGTGAAAATATAAAAACAGAAAAAAATATAAAATTACAAAAAAAAAAAAAACCTGAAAAAAAATGCAGACAAATTTGGCCCTGTGGGTTCTCCAGGGTTAAGGCCTGAATTTAGTTTTGAGTTGAACTGGTTTTCTAAATAATGTTGTGATTGTTGTGATAATTTTTAAAATGCAGAATCTGTGAAAGAGTGAATCTTTTATCAGACTTCTTCCCCTGTAATGGTTTGCAAGGCATCAGGGGCTCAGCAGATACATCAACTATGGGACACATGAAGGCAATGAATTTCGATACAACCACACTCACCAGACGCTGTCCGTCACATACTTCGGTGAGCCAGTAAGCACAGTCTAACTGGAGTTGTGGTCATTTTCTCATAAAGTGAACCGTCCCCTCTCCTGCTCCAGCCCGCAGGCCGCAGGCAGCGACGGTGGTGCATTATCACTGCGACCCACGTCGGTCCACCTCCATCGTGCAAAAGGAGAGCCTGGTTGCAGGAGGGCCCCTGCTCGTCTGGGTGGACAGCCCCTGCGCTTGTCCTAATGCCTGTGGAAGGGGAGATCTGGGTTTGGGCACCATCTTCCTCATCCTCCTCTCCCTCAGCGCAGCTGCATACTTTGTCCTTGGTAAGGCCTGGATTTGTGCTGAGGCCAGATATGGTTTTCATTTAGTTTACATAGCTGTCCTCGTGGTTAGTCCAAACAAGCTGTGCACGGTTAAAAAGAAAAAGAAAGAAGGCTTGAGGAAGTCTCCATTTCTTTTTACATTTTTGCATTTAAGGAAGCTGCTTTGCTTTCAAATGCTCAGTTGTTTTTCTTTAGACACTGGCATTTTTATACTCAATTCATGTTGGTGAATTTTAGAACAATCTATTTTTTCACCAAATTTCAACTTTAAAAAGTTTTAACCATTAATTGTCTGGCTCTCCTTTGATCTCCTGTTTTTTTCCTGCAACTTTCCAATCATCTAATAATTTATCTTTAAAAGTGTTTTCTGTGACAATGCTTGCCATCCATTCATTTGGTACAATCCCTGTTTCTTTTTTAACACGTAATGTTTCATTTCATTATACAATAAATCCACAATGAACCTGAAACTGTTTAAAAAACTCAATTCTGGATCATACATTTTGTCATTTTTTTTCACTTTTATGTTTTATAAAGTCTAAAAATATGAAAATATGAAATTGACTTAAAAAAAAGGGTAACTCCCTTAAACTATAATCTTCCAAGCACCTTCCCTCCCACCAAGGGGCCCTAAATGTCCATTGAAACATTCAGAACCCCTGTGTGGTGGTGGGCTGCCTGTCTGGGGCTGCTTTCCCAGGGTGGGGCCCCGCCCTGGGCCCCCGGGCTTGGCAGCGTGGCTATTCTTCTGGTTGGGCTGGAGCTTGCACTCTCTGTCCCCCTGTGCCTCCCTGCTCTCTGGCATTGGGGGCCTCTGAGGCGGTCCTGCTGCCCCTGGCCTGGCTGGTGGATGTGATTGACCTGATTTCCTCTGTCTGCTAAAACTGTAGTTGTATTGTGTCCATGTTGACATGTTTGCATGCGAATATTTTTGGAGCCAACAGGTATGTCGTGTGTGTGGACAGGCCCCGCCCCTTTAAGACTAATATTTAAACCCACCCTCCCCCTTTCTATAATCATCCTCCTATTTCCTCAACCCCCCTTTTTTTCTCCCTCTCTTTTGTGCCCTTACCCTTCACTAACATCCCTCTTCTTCTTTCCCATCCGGTCCAACAATTAACGGTAACAAATATAATCAATACAAATATAAATAAAGTTTAGCCTGAATTCCAAAAGGGGTTTATTCAAATAGACACCTTGTGTGTCAGAAGATTCATAGCCCTCAATCTGTCCAGCACAGGAGGCCTTCAGCTCTCATCTGTTTGCTCAGCTGTTGGACAGGACATATTAAAAAAAAAGTTTCTATGGAAACTATGGTAATAGTTAGTCTGCGTCATCCAGATATTGGCAAACTCTCATGCAGAGAATTTTGAGGGCCGAGCATTCAAAAGGATTCTAGTCAAAATGACTCATTTTAAATGGTATCTTTAGCCTTTTTCTTTTCAGATTCTATTCATTTAAAAATAGGACTTAGTTGTCACAGCTCAGCAGGCTTTTGTTACATCCCTGCTTTAGCTGAACGCCTGAAGCGTTTTTGGACCAAAAGCTGCATTCACTCATCCACAGCTTAGACTGTACAGCACATTTCCACCAACTCACACAGCACTTCACTGTCACAATTCCAACAGATGCAGCATGGAATTAAGTTTCTGTCCCAAGAATGTCTCCCCTTGGGTAGGAACTAAACTTTTAACTTTGTAATTTTTGGATTGGAATGGATTTATTTTAAGCAATCTAAACACAAAACACTGAAGCAGTCACATAAAAAAATATCTATACAAAGAATTATTTAACTTAGGATGATAAGTTATCAGTTAATTGGAAAATAAAACAGTATAAAAGTAAAAGAGAAACATATACATCCACATCCACATGTCATTGATGCCTTTATCTATATTTTTAATCATAACCAGATTTTGTCATTTTTTCCTGCAAAAATGACATATTTAGATCAAGTCACTTTTATGTGTTATTACAAGGGTCAAAAGTCTAAAAATATGAAAATATGAAATTGGTTTAAACAAAAGGGTAACTCCCTTAACCTACCCTTAAACATGTACTCATACATCCAACACACTGAATCCATTAAATCTCAAATTTGTCAATAACAGTTTCATTAGTTGCTTGTAAAGGAGTGGGAGGATGCCAATTTATATAATCCCACCGCTATAATGCCTTAATTGACTATTTTACTTATTTCTTTTGATTTTTACATTCCAGAAGTTATCTCTAACCAAACATCTCTTTTGTCCTTGAATCATTCTTGGATTGTTTAGATCCCAGGATAGACAATTCCTCATTGGGATTTGAAGTCCTTAACAATGTCAAATAGTTCCCAATGATTTCATTGCTCTAAAAACATCACCAGAGTACAAATTTGAATAAGAAATTGAGACTTTTTTTCAGAATTGTTTTTGATTGTATTATCTATCTGGCTATGTCTCCATCAAGGCTTGATGCTCTACATCTGTCTTCAGTGAATCCAGTTTCCCAGATGTGTTTCCTTCCCTGTGTGGCAGGCTCCAGCGCTCTCAGGGCTTCCCGGAGCAACGGTGGGATGCAGATCTCCCCGGAGCACAGTGTGTGGTGCATGATCTGCTACCTGTGCAGCGAAAGACCTGCAAGAAGACGACGCACAAACTGTGATCAGTGAGCTTCGGAGCGTGAGACATCCAAAGCTTTTGACCCACAGGAGGCAGCAGAAGCAAGTGCCAAACCAATCCAGGAACATGGTGCCATTAAAATTCACATCTATGGACACATTCTGTAATGTAAACATCACAACAGAACCCCACATGATTTATTCTGGTGATCGTGGTCCCTGAATTCTCATGAATATTGTGAAACTGAAGAAACGTGTGAAGGGAATCAGAGTAAAATGAATTGATGTATTTTCCTTATATCCAGAAAAGCTGTTAGTTTTTCATGTAAGTTTACTGAAATGTCATGATTTCACATGCACGGTTGAGATGAAACATGGAAGTTTTGGATGCTTCATCACCTCACCACACCGTCAGCATGTGCCAAAACTGACACTGCTTTCATTTTCCTGGAATAAACAAACGATGTTTGATTTCTTCTTCTCGTTGCTCATCTTTCTCATCCGACACGCACCTGCTCGGTGTGTCACTGTGGGTGACGTGATGTGTGTCGCCTCTCTCTTTGTGGTCCATTCAGACTGAAAATCGGTTTAGGATTATCGGTGGAAACAAACTCTGGTTCACTTTAAGCAAACCAAATGGGTCCATTCTGAAAACACCCTAAGTGTGAGTATAGGATATGTCCACTTTTCAAAAACAATATCTAGGAACAACAAGGATAAGAGGTTTGTTCCAGGGTATGGGAACATCTCCAGCCCCAGTAACCCTCCATCATGCGTGTTTTGAAAATTACTTGGCCTGAACATGCCTGAAGCTATTTCCATACCGCCTTCTGCAACGCATGTTCAAGCAACCACTTCTAACGGTAAGCGTGTAAGTAAATGTGTGTAAATGTGCATTTCAGGCTTCTGAGTTCAAAACTCTTTTTTTTGACTCTATGTACAAAATGCACACCCATGAAACACAGGTTAAAAATTAAACCTGATCAAACTTTGACCAATCAGGGAATATAGTTCATGTATTGGAATAGAAAGGCAGAAAAAGCCGGGAGCAAGATTAGCACCACTTCCACACTTCGCACCAAGTCCCCTGTAGGTTCATGTCGCGACAATCATTCAGCCACACAACCTTAACGGTAATCAGGTGTGGGAGCAGGTGGTTTCTCCACTGCCTCAAAAGGTTCAAGTAGGAGTGGAGCCTTGTGAGGAAGAAGATCCTGAGTCAAGCCAGGCTTCCTGTATGACTGCCGGTGACAGTAATGCTTTGTTTGAGATGTTTGCTTGGTTGGTTAGTTAGCTGGTTGTGTTTTGTAGTAATGGGATGTATGAATAATGTTGTGTGTTCTCTCTGAGGTTTCATACCCATACTACGTCAATGGTTGCACTGACTGTAGATAGGATTAGCTGCATGTCTACCCAAAGCTGCATAATCATAATCATTTATTCATCCTCTAGCTCCTTTAATACAGACATCCCTCTCCCCCCTGAGACCTCCCTGTGCTGCTTGAAACAATCCCTCCTGCAATAGTGTCCCAATAGGCTGCATCTGTGAACGCCTTGAAAGATAAATCAAAAGGGGGAACTGAGGTTTAGTAAATGTTGTTCGAAGAGGGAAGACAGAAAGCAGAAAATCTATGAGATAAATGTACAGATGTGTCTTTATTTGGATTTGGAAATTGATTATTTCAAGCCTCCAAAGCAGAAATAACACAAGAACAAGAACAGAAATGTATAGTCTATACAAGGCTACATCAAACATTTAGTCATAAAATTGATTGGCCACTATGCAGAAATTTGTAAATTGATTTAGTTGATTGGTTGATTTATTGATTTATTTCAAGCATTGTAGTCAAAGCAATAAAGAAATTACACATATTTATCAAACTCATTACATAAATGATGAAATGCATAGATTAAAAAGACAGAAAACAAAACAAAAATGTCACTTAAATCACATTTGCTTAATTAAATACAGTGATCATTAACTGAAGTATAAGTAGAGTTTGATTCATTGCTTGAAAAGGAGTGGGAAGAAGCAAGCTTATATAATCCCACCCCTACTGAGTTAATTCATTTGATAGTTTTACAGTGTTTTAACTCCGGTTCTGATCCGATAGATTCTCTTGAAGTAACTAAATCCAGTGCCTAGTAATGATTGATGATCTTCAGAAAACATTCATTCATGATTTCAGTAAACAGTAACGATACCGATATGTAATAATAATTGATTATCTTTAGAACACATTATCACATTAAACCAGTAATTATTGTTACACATTGCAGATCAAGTAAACAAAAACTAGAGCTTATTGGTTGTAATTCAACCCTTTCAGAAATCATTATTGCACATTACAATGTAACACTCATTGGTTGTAATTAAAAGAGCTTTGATTATTTCACCACAATCAAGTTCACACATGTATTTGGAATTATTCACCACCTGTTGATCCTTAAATCCTCTTATCTTCATATCCTGATATAAGAGTTTCTTTATACATTTTCTTGAATTTTTGAATATTTGAACATTTTTTGAGCTCATTACTTAAACCGTTCCAAAGTTTAGTGCCACACACAGACACACAGAAACTTTTCTTAGTGGTTCTTATCAGTTTGATCTTGAAGTTCCTACATCCCCTCAGTCTGTAGCCTCCTTCATTTTCTAAGAACTGTTTTTGGATATTGAATGGTAACGATTTCCAACTGGCTCTGTATAAAAGTTGCGCAGTGTAAAAATCCACAAGGTCATGCAGTTTTAAAAGTCTTGATTGATAAAATAGATTGTTTGTATGATCAAGATATCCGGCTTTATGTACAATTCTGATGGCTCGTTTTTGAAGTAAAAAGAGAGGATGTAGTGAACTCTTATAATTATTCCCCCAGATTTCTATACAGTAGGTGAAATATGGTAATATTAAGGAGCAGTACAATAAATATCTACTGTTGTATTCTAATATATGTTTAGATTTATTTACGATTGAAATACTTTTTGAGACTTTAGTTTGTATGTGTCTGATGTGTGGCTTCCAACTTAGTTTGTCATCGATAAAAACCCCTAAGAATTTGATTTCTGTAACACTTTCGATTAAGACATTATTTATTTCAATTGAGAGCTCTTTATTTGCATTGTAGTTTCCAAAAAACATCACTTTGGTTTTATCTAGGTTCAAAGATAATTTGTTGTAATCCATCCATGATTTTATTTTGTTTAACTCTGTGTTCACCACCTTGATAAGTTTCCTACAATTGTCTGTAGAATAGAATATATTTGTGTCATCAGCAAATAATATGAGTTTCAGAAGCTTTGAAACATTGAATATATCATTTATGTAAATATTGAAAAGCAGTGGGCCCAGAATTGATCCTTGTGGGACACCACAACTTATCTCTTTGGTTTCTGATGTATATTCATCCATCTTGACAAACTGTTTTCTTCCCGTTAAATAGCTTTTGACCCAAGTTAGCGCTAGTCCTCTTATCCCATACACTTCCAGTTTGTCAAGTAGGATGTCATGATTGAGAGTGTCAAATGCTTTTTTTAAGTCAATGAAAATTCCAACTGCATATTTCTTTTTGTCCAGAGCATTTGTGATTTCCTCCACAGCATCAATGATAGCCAATGAGGTAGATCTATTTTCTCTAAAACCATATTGGTTTTCATTTATAATGTTATGTTTTTCAATAAATAAAGCTAATTTATCATTGAATATTTTTTCTAAAATTTTTGAGAATTGTGGAAGAAGAGAAACAGGTCTATAGTTTGTAAATTGGTGTTTGTCTCCACTCTTATAGATAGGAATCACTTTGGCTATTTTCATTTGGTTTGGGAATCTCCCAGTTCGTAATGATAAGTTACATATGTATGTTAGAGGCTTAGATACACTATAAATTACTTTTTTCACCACCTTCATATCTATATCCTCACAATCTTTTGAGTTTTTACTCTTGAAATTATTCACAATTGATATCAGCTCATTTTCGTTCACATCAGAGAGAAGGATTGAGTGTGGGATCCTTTCGATAAGTGGATTATTGTCTTTGTTGGTTTTGCATTTTGGAATTTCTGCTGCCAAATCTGGACCCACGTTTACAAAGTAGTTATGCGTGGCGTCTTCTCCGAGAGCCGGAAGTGAGAAAAATAATTCAATTATTACTATTTTTTTTATTTCTTTACCAAAATTATCCGGTTCTTAACTTCTGATCAGTTGTATACTTTACTCCAACAGGTCTCACGACAAAATAGACACAACATTATTTCAACAATCATCATAACATATGCCGATCCAGTGTCAATAATGTGTGCAGATTATTTTTCATTAGAAAAATAGCTATTAAAAACAAATGACATATTATATAATCATCAGGAATCATTCATTTGAATCACATATGGGGAAACAGAGTGGAGTGATAAGATTAGAAACCAATGACTTTATTATCACAGTCCATGTGTACAGTTACCTTAAAATCTACCTCTGTGCAAACACAAAAAATAATCCTGCTGCCAGTAGAATTATGTTCTGAATGTGTCCCTCTGGCCTGATGTGGCTTTACCTTGTTTTCTGATATACAACATATTTCCAATATTGGAAAACTTGCATAGATAAACTCTAAAAACCACAATCTCTGTTTTGAACATTTTCATTTACAGCTCAGGCAAATTCTCAGTTCAGTGAAATTGAGGAAGCACACTTCTTAAAGCAGCTTTGAGAAATAGGAGTCAGCAATTACATGTTGTGTGTGTTTTTCCCTAAGATCTGTGAGTATTGATGCCTTTTAAGTTTAGTCTTCTTGGTTTTTGTTCTTTGGGTCGTTTATGTGGTTCTGTTTCCTCATGTTCACAGCAGGTTTGAGTGTAAATCATCCACAGCTGTTTCTGTTTTACTTCAATGCCCTTCAGTATATTTAAGTCACAGGATTTACTTGATGCTTGGTCACAAGTTTATTTCTCCATAATTAAGTCACAAATGTTAATTGTTTCAGTCTGATGCATTTGGATCTGCCATCCCTAGCCTTGCTAAAAACATCTGACATAAAAGGGGGTTCTGGGTTCTGGGTTCTTGTTGTCCTCATAAGCGTTGTTACTTACCTTGTACTCTGGAAAACAAAGCTGTTTGTTCCAGTTGTTTACTACCCGCCTGGCTCAACCTGACAGTTTGCCGCTGTTGCGGTTTCTTCTTAAACTTTGTAATGAACTAAAGAGTGTTTGTGTATAAAACAACTGAATAGCTCATTTGAAAGCAACCATATTCATTTAATCCCTTCAGTTTCTAAACCCGCCCATTTCCTTTTCGGGGTTGCACCTGTCCCAGCTACTGTTACCCGAAGGCGGGGCACACCCTGGACAGCTGGACAGCTCGCCTTTCTGTTGCAATTTAAAAATATCAATTACCTTGAGTAGCATGTTTTGGAATGTGGGAGGAAACTGGAAATCCCAGAGAAAAACTCACAAAGGATTAACTTCACACACAAAGAACTCCGCCTGAATTTTCAGTTTGGTTGTTGTCAGAGAGTAAGAGTTCTGTCTGTTGTGTAGATCTTTGTGTTTACCCAGGTGATTGGGATTAATTGCCGGCTGATAGGAAGTTGAAAAACTCAAATACCTTGTGTCCTTATCCCCGATTTCCGCTGGTCTGTCTGTGGTGTGTCTCTCTTTTGTCGTGTGAAGAGTCCGTCTCATGACCGTCAGTTAACTTACATTGACATTGTTCCACTCCCGCCGCTTATCCAATACTTAAACATTTAAACGCCATGCCGTCTCCTTCCTAACAGAGTTCTCGTAGAATACGTCTTTTGTGTCATATATGATGCTTTGTTTTCGAACCTTTACAGTTAAACTTTCGTCATCCATGGTGGTGTACATCCACGTGCGTTATTGCGTGAGAACGTCAATGTAAATATGAAATTAGGTCTTATAAAGTTTTATTTTGAAAGTACAACAGAAGTTTTTATTTTAAAACCCAGATCTGTGTCCGGTTCCCCGGCTTGTTGATGCGCCAACAGACTGGAAATAGAACTCCTGGGTAAATCTTGTGCTGCGGTATGGAGGTGATGTAAACATTTCGACTGATTTATGAACGTTCCATTTGTTTGTGTCAACGCAACAGAGACGCACCTCTGACGGAATAGTGGAAATCAGCCTTTACTGCCCCAGAGCCACCACCTTGGTTCCCCACTGGCAGCATTGAGTATTTCCATTAGATGTTGTTGGCTGTGATTTTTTTACTCAGTCTGTATTATAAAACTGAAGTTGAGAAGGCGTTAAGAGTGAACCGCCATTTTCTTTGTGTGACTCATTTCTCTTGTTTTATCAGGTTCAGGAAGGCAAGTTAGACTGTGTGGAACTTTGAGTGAAATTTGTTGGCCTTCCTTTAACAGTAGCTGGGTTGGCTCCAGCAGACCCGTGACCCAGAAGTGGATTCAGTGGGTTCTGAAGATGGATGGATGGAGATGCATGTAGTTCAGTTCTGTTTAGATTTGGGCCTCGGTTCACCTTGAGACTTAATGCTTTATTCGGTTTTAATGTTTTATTCAGAACAATAAACTCTTCCTTTATGCTTAAAAAAATGTCTTATTATTATATTTTGGTGGTTGAGAGATAGAGTTTAACCTCTTTTTAACTTTTTATGTTGTGACTGACCCTCCTAGATAGGAGGTGCACGACATAAATATCCATATGTATAAATTCATACTGCATATGGTATATTCAGCTAGTGTTGTGCAGTTTTTCATTAGCCCTTTCAATACTTCACTTTTAACTTCTGGCTCTTTTGCTTGAAGCTTATTTATTCAGGCACATAGCCTGAAAAAATAATACAACTATTTGAACATCTTAGATTGGCAGTATGTCCAGAAACACAGGATGACGTTTTTGTATATTTGTTCAGGATGTTTGACTGTTTCATCAGAATTGTAAAGAACCGCCTCTCTAAATTCCATCCCTGTTTCAACACTGATGTTTCTCAAGACTGAACATAATTAAACTTCATCCTCCATGACATGCACTGACTGATTCCATGGATATTCAAAAGCACATCCGATCGTGGCCCAGTGGGTATGCCTTCTTACGCTCTGCAGTTGTTCTAAATTTCTTGGGAAAATTGTGTTTGATTCTCCACCAGCCATCTGAGATCACTACCTTCTGGGAAGGGTCAAACACACAGATTTAACCAGAGGAATATTTCAAGCTGTACAGATGACGGCGCTTTGCAGCTGTCTCTAAGAACTCCACCTCTAATGCTATGTTCACACCAAATGCCATTTGTGCGGCAAATCTGTGTCCTCAACCTCTGTGTGGTTGCACACCAAATTTGCTGCTGGACGTTTGTCCAAGAATGTATTTATAAACCTGATGCTCCCGCTGTGTGTGGGAGGAGCCAATGTCCAAAACTTGTAACCTCATCACTATATGGTAACGTTGACTGTACATCTCGCATGGAAGACTTAGGTGATGTTAAGAGATCAGGTTTATTTATTTTGGAGAGCTCTACTAAAGCACTGGTAATCACGTCTCCATGTCCGGGGTCATTCAGAGACGCTCGAGTACGGTGACCTTCATCATCTACTGCAGGAGCTCCGTCTGAATGATGGCTGCTTCCAGCATTCAGTCTTTCTGTGGCTCCGTTTGACAACCTGTTGTCCTGCATTAGTCAGAAGGGGAAAACAATGGAATAAAACCAGGGGAACCTTTTATCCTCATCACGATGCAAAGCATTAAAAATATCATCAAGTTCAGGAGTAGAATGACCAGATTCTCCCCGTGTTGGTATTGGACTCCCCCTCTGATTACGTCATCAACATATCACGCTCTGAAGCTGAGTCCCTGATTAGTTATTGTGATGCAAGCTTTTTGACAAAGTTCAAATTTTTTAACTCTTGCAGCAAGCTAAATATTCAAAATTTTGCCACATAGTCACGCTACCCAAAACACGCTGTTGCTAGACAGGAGTGAAACTGGACACCCCTGCTGCAAAATTACATTATGCTGATATCTAAATGATAGTTAAAAAAACTTTTATTCAAATCACCAACTACAATGGCCACATGCCCAAATAGACAAAGCTATAACAGAAGATGCATACAGACCACATGAGACAATGACACTTAAAATGTATAGGCGAGGAAGTTTCATCTCTTTCATTGGGTCTTCAATAGCAAGACAAACTCTTAGTGCTGAAAACTATAATGTTCTTAAACATGTTGATACACATGTGGAGGAATTGGACCATGTAGTATCTCTTTACATGTGTGTGTTCATGACAACGTGTCAGAGGGGTGTAAACTGTAGCCCTCATGAGACACAAAGAGATCATAACGGTGCCAAACACATAACAGACACTGTTGGTCCAGTGTCAGCTTCAGTTTTGATAGGAGTGTTTATAGTTCTGGTGTGAATTAGTTTCTGTGGGAAAATGTCTTCAAGGAAGTGTGAATTGTTTGATTCATGAGGGTGCGGGTCATCTTCAGCCGGTATCCAGGTGTTTGTTGTGTTGACACGCTCGCCTTTTGAGCCTCTACAGCAGGTGGAGCTACTGGCATAGTTTTAATAATTGCACTTGTTACTGCAAACAAGTGAGCAATATTCACACAGCTTCAGGTATCCCTGTCTTGTACTGTATGCAATGTTCTAGCGTTCTACTGAAAACTAACCCTATGTCTTTATATTAGGTGTCATCCAGTGCCTGGTCCAGGCACTGGATTATTATGTGTAGTGGATAAGCTAACCTCCATAAGTCAGAACAGTGTGATTGGCCCTACCACAAATGGTAACAAAATAGCCACTGTCGCAGTGGAAGCGATTGTTATGGATGTAATGATAAGGCGTTGCATCTTGTGTGTTTGCGGGCTCATTCCACACGTGGGATGGCCTCTTCCTTCGCGCTATTTCATGGAAGTTTTATGGAAGACACTTGTGACTATGAGTTGGGCAATGTACCATAAATTCACCAGATTTTTTTTTTTTTAGACTGAACATGACTGTAGAATATGTAGCATCCACACTAGTTTAGAAACAGTGGGGAGAAAAAAGTATTTGGTCATCCACCAATTGTGTAAGTTCTCCTACTTACAAAGATAAGAGAGGCCTGTAATTTTCATCATAGGCATACCTCAACTTTAAGGACAGAATAAAAAAAAATATTCAGAAAACCACACCATCTGATTTTTAAAGACTATATTTACAAATAAGCAAGGAAAGTAATAATTTGGTCATTTCAATTATTTGGTTCATCTCAGTATTTTATTGTACACCTTTTGTTGTGAATGACAGAGATCAAAAGTGTTCTTGTTATACTAGCAACAATGTGTTTTCACACATTGTTGCTAGTATTTTGGTCCATTCCTCCATGCAGATCTCCTCTAGAGCAGTGCTATGTTGGGGCTGTCACTAGGAAACAAAGACTTTTAAAGACTTTCTTTGGGGCTGAGATCTGCAGACTGGCTCGACCACACCAGAACCTTTAGATGAAAGAACAAAGCCACGCATTTATTTGCAAATTGCTTCACACCAAACTGCTTCTATATTAAAGACTACAGTTCGAATGCAACTATAAGCTCTATTAATATCTAGCTAACAATACTATTTTTAATAGTACTAATAGTAAAAAAAGATTCACTCTGTGCTGAAAAAGCAAACAAAACTATGATTTCTTGAATCAAATTTTTGTCAGACATGTTTTTCTTTTTTTTATTGGTTTTACTTAGAGGATATGGTCATTTGTCCTGCTTACATGGGTGATCTTGTGAAGGTTTGGGGGCATATCTCTGCTGTAAGCAGCCTGTACCAAGCGTTCATGTGGGAAAAAATTCAGCAGAATGACGTGAGTGAAGAAAGCTGTTTTGGATTTTACATTTGAGCAGTTATCTCGTGCAAGACCAGGTGTATCCTGTGATTAATTCACTTGCTGTCTCAGTGGCTTTCAGCTGGAGCCTCCACCTTGTGTGGTTGTGTAAAGTCTGCTCCTAGACCTGGGGGAACAAAGTAACCCACCGTCCACTCTCCACTTCCTTTGTAGGCTCCTCATACATGTAATTTTCAATCTTCTATTTTTGTTTTGAGAAATCAAACTTTTTTTTCCTAAACACCTACACTGTACTTTGACAGAAAAACACCACATTATTGATTCTCCTTGTACAGTCTTTAATTTACCAAACAATGTTAGTAAAATAATAAAAAAAAAACTTAATCTCAAAGAAAGACTTGGTGAAACAAGAGCTTTACCACGGGGCGGCCGTGGTGCAGTGGTAGGGCGGTCGACTCATGATCGTAGGATTGCAGGTTCGATTCCCGCCTTGCACGCCCATGTGTCGAAGTGTCCTTGGGCAAGACTCTGAACCCCACCTTGCCTCTGGTGGGAGGTTGGCGCCAGTGTTCGGCAGCGGAGCCACCACCAGTGTGTGAATGTGTGTGTGCATGGGTGAATGGGACTGTGACTGTAAAGCGCTTTGGGCCTTCGTAAGAGGGTAGAAAGCGCTATATAAGTATACGCCATTTACCATTTAAATCAACTTTACACTGAAAAGATGTCAAATGAAAGAAAAACTAATGGCGGCTAGAATGATGGGGCAACAGCTCTTGAAGTCAAAAAGGTGTGAACAAGCATCTTGTGGTCTCTTTGAAGCATATTTTCTGGACATGATCTCTGAGGGCCTCCAAAGGGCCTAGCTGTCAATAAAAGCAGGAACCCGTGAGCTTAGCTGAGATTTGAAAGATCTTTCTTGGCTCGCTGTGAACATTCATGCTTTCATCTGCACCACACAACGTCATGAAGCTTGCTCCTGCCAGAGAAACACATTCAGCATGTTCGACTGCAGACGCATGGCATACAGTCAGGGCGAATTGAGTAACAAAAATGGCTTTTTCACTCTGTGACTTTTATTTCTAAAATTAATAGCCGGTTCTACACGTTCTGCTTATATGAGTCATTACTTTTCTATAAAATCTCTTCAAGTGTTTTATTAATGGGTGTTTCCTGTGCTTTTTAGATTGTGGAGCACAAACTGTTATACATAAAAGAAGTCGACTCATTCCTTAACAATCCAATCCAGATCCACAAAGTGAAAACAGGATTTGTATTTGATTGAGTATGTTAAACTACAATGTGTTAACCACATGGTCTGGCCTGGAAATTGTCACAAGTACTTGGCGTGAGAACACAAGGTTGGGTTAAATACACTTCTTTTGATATTTGAAAAAATCACTAAAAAGAGTTTTTAAGGTAAAAAAAAAAGTCAAACAGACTTGGTTTATCTTTTATTATAGAGGAGGTTTCACCTCTTCCACAAGAGGCTTTCTCAATTCTATGCTGGTCAGTGAGCTGGTTTATATGATTCTGAGGCGACGGCTCTGAAGATGTGACCCTTCATTCCATTGCTTATGAGATATTTAAGCCAACAAAAAGGAGAAACATTGTAATCTTGGTTGATGATCAGCACAGTAACTTAGTCACCAGCATATTTTGCAGATCTAGGAATAGGACCTGGTCCGTTTAAAGCAGGGGTCTCAAACTCAATTTACCTGGGGGCCACTGAAGGCAGGGTCTAGATGAGGGAGGGCCGCAACTTCAACGCACACACACACACGCTGGAACATGTACTATACTATTAACAGTACTCTATTATTAACTGTTTTCTGTAGAAAATTTACTGATAAAATTCTCATTCAAATAAAATAAAATACGTAAACAAAAAAAATCAATAAGTAAATTAATCAGTAATAAATTTCTGTTTAATTAGTCTTCCTATATCCACTGTTTTCTAATTTAAATGTCCCTAATAACACAGTTCAGTTAACACTGTTGAATTCTAACTATTAAACACAAAAGGAGAGTTTAATTTTACAGTTCTTTGCCCGTGGGCCGTGAGTTTGAGACCCCTGGTTTAAAGCCTTTCAACCCCTTCAGACAGAAATTGGTTCACCCCATGAACAAAATCCCAAGCTACAAACAGTACTGTGGTGCAGTGGTCCCCAACCCCTGGGCCGCGGACCGGTACCGGGCCGTGGGTCATTTGGTACCGGACCGCACAGAAAGAATAAATAACTTGCATTACGTCCGTTTTATTTATTTTGGAATCTGAAAGAAGTTTTATTCGCCCCATTCTCTGTTACATCAGTCTATTCAGGGGTGCTCATTACGTCGATCGCGATCGACCGGTAGATCTTCAAGACATGAGGGTAGATCGCAGGCAGGGGGGGCGCAGTAGCAGCGGTCTCAGGCAAAGCCGGCAAAGGTGCGCAAATTTAATGGGGGTCGGCGGTGAAATCTGATGCACTGTTGGTTTCTTATTATCTGTTAATCACAGAGTTTCTAACAGCCTGAAACAGTGAACGTCCGTCCCTGCAGGTGGCGCTCCCGTCTCCTGTCACACGCGGCTCCCTGTGAAAGAGAGTGAAAGCTGACACAAAGTAACAGACAATGAGGCTGCACCTGAGCTCGCACTTATAGTTATTCGCTCAGTTCTGCAGACACACAGATGTATTTTTTTCTGCTCCACGACGACAGAACAATTCTGATGCCTGCTGTAAGTCTGGATAATTTCAAAGGTAGAATTTAGGCTAAAACACAACTATATAACAGGACACTTCAACTCTTAACTTGATCAGGCTGACCTCCTGTCTGTGTGCATCACTGTGGGAAAACATCTGATCACACAGCACAGCTAGTGTTATACAAACATGCAGTACAGTTTTCTTTTTAATTTTTAAAACATTGATTTTGTAAGGCTCTCTGTGAAACACGTTAACATTGAAAGCAATATCGGTGCTGGTGCCATTTGGATGGTGAAAGTTTTCAATTGATGCATGTTTTGCACAGCAGAAATGGCATTCTGTGAGGTTCTCGCACCTGAGAGGAAGCATACCAGGGTCCACTAATGTGAGATGGTGCTAATCTGTCCTAAACAAAGTAAGACAATGACAGAACATATTTAAAGGAAAACTGAAAAGATTGTGACCGCTCTGCTCCAAGGTTTTGGTCCGGCAGGGTTATCATTGGCATTTTAATACAGAACACATGTCAGTGGTTAGGATTACAGTTTTCTTAGATCTGCTTTCCACAACTGCCTGAAAAATATTAGAAAGTCTATGATATCTAATCTGAGTCCCACAGGAATCCCAAAGAATGAAGGATGAATACATTGCTCCTGTTTTGTTTGGTTAAAGTATAGATCCACCCAAAAGGCTGATTTCAGCAGCAGGCTTGTACTTGCAGATGTTTTCTGTCGCTAAGCTGACTTTAAGTTTGTTATAGTTGGTAGGAGCGGGCTGGTGTTGGCCTGTCCCAGTGGTGTATGGGTAACAATAGAACTGTTTATTTTCTCTTTGTGATCAGCATATTTCATAGCTTGAGGTCAACAGCTGATGGGATCAGTTTGTATTTTTACAGACTCTTACCTGATAATAAATGATGCTGGACCATAACCGTCTGCTTGGGTTGACTTTTCGCTGAACTGAACTCACATTGTCCATAACAATCTGAGTATGACAGTGGCTCACACTTCAGGTGCTCCAGTAGGTGCTGATACACTTCTTTTTGTTGGTTTACCATCCATATGAAGTAAAAAAGAAAAAGGCTTGTGCAGATAGAAAAAACAGAAGTCTTTTGAAACTAAATGTCTTTTTATATTTTTCACTATGGACTATCCTGCTAGGGCTGTATGGTGGTGCAGTGGTTAGCACCCTCATCTCACAATGAGACGGTCTAGATTTTAGTCTTAGCTGGGACGTTTCTCTGTGGATTTTGCACATCAGTCCAAAAACATGCCTCATAGGTTAATTGTTGTCTCTACATTGCCCGTAGATGTGAGTGTGAAGTCCTGCAACAACTGGTGACCTGTTCAGGGTGTACCTCGCCTTCTCCCAACAGTAGCTGGGTTGGCTCCAAGGACACCCTGTGACCCTGAAAGAGATTGAGCAAGTTCTGAAAACAGATGGATGTCCTGCAGAGCACAGTGTTGTTTTACACCAACGGTTTGGAGCCATTAATACAGTACAGACCAAAAGTTTGGACACACCTTCCCATTCATTTGAATGAGACGGTGTGTCCAAACTTTTGGTCTGTACTGTATGTAACACAGAATGTTGGGTAAATGATTAATGCTACAAGTTTGGAGAATCACAAGTCCTATGGTCCACTCCTGTCTAACCACTTTTAATATTAAGATATTTAAAGATCAAGCCAGATTCATTACAAAACTGTGCTCTGATCTAACTCTGCAAGCTGACTTTGTCATAGTTTCCTACACAAAATACTTAAATATTACTGGCTGAACAAACAACAATCCCCCCCCTCCCAGTTTATTGAAAGGCAACAGACTGGCATCCTGTTTTGGGTGTACCGATCCTACCAGCAGCTAGGATGGGCTCCAGCAACCCTGTGACACGAAAAGGGAATAAGCAGATTCAAAAAATAAATGGATGGAGGTTCATTAGATTAAAAAAAAACTCAGTCTCATTGGCAACAAGACAACAAAAACAATATATTATGAGTACTTTATAGTAACTGATAACTGGGGGTTGCAATTATCAGTGTTAGATTGCCCAGATTGGATCTTCTGTTTCTGCAGTGGATTTATGAATTGATTGATTCACAGAATATGCACACACTGAGGGCGGCACTATCATCCAGGAGCATTAAGGAGCATTGCTGAGCAGATTTCTTTCTTTCTTTTTATTTTTATCAATGCATCAATTTTATTTAACTGTAAAGCAGGGCAGGTGCAGAGGGAATTATTGCCATCTGTGGTGGGTGTCTCCAGTTTCCCCACACTTGGGACTGAACACTGCAGAGGAAGATTTGTTGCCTTGACAGACTGCTGCTGTTTTCATTTCTTTACCCATCACACCTCCTGGATGTAACTCATCTTTGATGAGGTCCACATGAAAGCATCTAAAGAATGAAGCAGCTAAGCTGCTGTCGGAGTGGATAAGAGTGGGGTTGTCTTCAAACTGATTCTTAGGAGGAATCTATTGGAAATGTATGAACTGTATGAGATCCTTTTTTTGCTAATATAATGTGTTACTTTTTTTATTCTTTAAATTCACATTAATCAGTTTCATCTCATGGCTGGTTGGTCTATGGGACATTTAATCCATCCAGTAACAAATACAACATTTCTAAATGTTATATTTAGGGCAAATAAAATGATGCATTGCCTTTAGAAAAACTCGAGTCATAACTAAAAGGTGTTGCTGCGGTTGCCTAACTATTTAACCAAAAGCTGAAAATACTGCAAATGCTGAAAAAACTGCAATGAAGAAAAAGGCAGATTGACAATTTTTTTGTATGAGCAACACTTTAGATATATTTCTTGCAAATTTAAAGGTAAGGCCCTAAATTTGCTTTAAATACCTATTTAAAAAAAAGCCTAATCGGCTCAATAAAAGTCAAACTAGGTGAAGCTTAACACACTAAATTACTAAGAATACAAAAATAAAAACTAAAGTTCAACTGAACTTTTAGAATTACATCACACAAATAGCTGGGCGTTGTTTCTAAACCACAGGTCCGATCATGCTGTTTTATTTCATGCTGACACACAAAAAATCCACTTTTTATTGGTCCCAAGATAAAAAAAAAATATGTATTTAAATAAATCAGAATCAACAATGCTTTGTGTCATCAATGGGTGCTGGTTTTATGTCTTAGTTATGTTTCTGCAACCATGAGTTGGATTAAAACCAACAATTGAGAAAAAGAAAAGTCATTCATAGTGTCACAGTACAGGGGATACAGACAAAGTTTGTCTGAGATTTGGAACTTTACAGAATAAACTATTTGTGAAACAGTTTTGAGACTTGGATTATGAAAGTTGATTAAAGAATACACCTTCATTTTGCTGAAAAAAACGTTTCTGTGTGAGGAAACGTTTGCCTGTTGACTTCTTGTGTAAATGCGGAGCAGAAGTTGCCTTTTTTCCCCAACAGCTGCTGTTTAAAAAACTGCAGTGAATAATAAAAAGTGGTACAATATGGTCCTTTGTCTAGAAAACTTTTAAAAATGTAAATTGTGCCTATTGCAAGGATAGTGTGGGAGAGGATAGGTTCTGAAGGAGTGTTAGTTAAGAAAGTTTGTCGATTGACTTGCATTATAATCTAGGCTTTCACTGAGTTTCTTTTCAAAATCATAGAGTTGCAGAATTTTTAAAGATAACTGAAAACTCCACACAAACATAGCCAAACATAAGCGTGTTTGCATTATAGTTGTTAAAGTTCCATCCACATTAGTTCAAATGCATTTTCATTTTCATTCATTTTTTGGAATTACTGAAAAAGTAGAAGTCATGGAACAAATTACGGTAGCAAGAAGGAATGTTCTTAACCCATTAGAACCCATGGTGACATCAGTGTGACAGTGAAATATCACTGGATTCTGTGGAACACTTGGTTTGTGGTAAAATACACATAATTTTATTTTAAAGAAAAAAAATGGGTCCGGGTTCTTATGGGTTAAGGAGCTGAACAATTTCAATGGCTGAATTTGACTGGAGTCTCCTGAAGAACATAAATGGACAAAAATGGTTTGAAAACATAAAACTGAAATTGTAATATTAATGATAAAGAGAAAAGAATAACAGTTTGATAGCTAAATGCAATTAAACAAATTATTTGTCTTTTTTTTTTCTTCGCATCACATTACTTTGTTGAGCTGCTGATAGTGTTGTTCATCATGGTATAAACTTACTTCTAGAATATTTGCATTTAGAGACTTCAGTCTTTTTTATTGATGTTACATACTGTTCCACAGATTAATGCACATATTTTGTGTGTGATTTATGTTGTCGCATGCACAGATGTAATAAATCAGCTCGCAGGTCACTCATTTCTCAGATCTTGAAAAGGTTTTTAGCCTTAAATGAAAACATATGGAACTAAGAGCTGATCAACCTTTCTGTGAAGATCTTTAATGTTTGATGCTTTTGCTTCAGTTGAGTCTGTTCTGTCAGAGTCCAAATTGAATACAATGCATGTTTGAATGCCCACTGGTCAGTTTAATGTATTTCAAGACAATTAATTATATATTTTTAACTCTGTGTTTCTGTTTTCGAGCTGTAATCTCTATTGCACAATGTTGAACTGAAGTTTTCTTCAAGGTTTTATCAAAATTTGTTTGTTTGTTTAAGATTTTAATGACATAATCTGGTGGATCAGTGCCACATGTGGCCTATTGATTTATACGTGGTGATGTCATAACACCTCATTAGATGGGTGATGGGTCTTTAACAAAAAATAACAACAAAAAAAGGAACAGCTCTTTGGGCAAACTCTCTTGAGCGGTCTTGTTTGCTTTAAAAACGGAACATGAGATAAAAACTTGGTATGTACCGAGCAGGCACCGGGAGGGGGTACAGTGACAAATATCACTGGGGGTGTAACGATTCATTTCAACGATTCTATTCATATAATCTGTGGTTGGCGATGTGATTTAAGCCCATATTGGTTTATTTTGAATGATCCGATTCACCGACCTACCAACCTGCAGTTGGTCATTTCTACGTTATAGTAAAATAAACCTACTGAGGCTCAATCTAAATGGTATTTTCCTATTGATTTATTTCATTTTAAATGACATAGGTGGATCTGATGAACAACTTCCCTCAGCTGGATTGATCTGGTTGGATCGTTGAAATATAAAACACCCCGAATTAGCACACAGGCTGACTGACAGGGTATAGGCGGACTATGAATCAGTCCGTGTTTGGCTGGAGCAGTCAGGTTATTGAGACCCCAGTCTGTTTGGACCACTGGCTACTTCCTGTTTGGATCGCAAAGCTGCAAATAGTACTTAAAAAGTTGATGCTTGATATGCAGGAAAATATGATTAAGCTATTAAAAGAGAGCATGTGCAGACTTCTCACAGATGTTAGCAGAAAATGTCTACCACTGCTTCTATTTGAAGAAGCTTTCTTTTGAACTCAGAAATAGCTTTCGTTTTACTTGGTTTTGTATTTTTTCTCTTTCAGGCAGTGCTCTGCGGAATACCTTCAATGTTTCTGTATAACATAGGTCAACAAAGGATTTGGTGAAATGAACGGCGACAGTTGTATGTTTTCATTTTGATTAATGACTTTCCCCCTCTAAACGAAAAGAAAACATCTGCTCACAGTGCCACCTTCCAGGAGACAGTCAGCTCATTAAATCTGGTTGTTCAGCTTAAAGGTAATTCGTGCAATAACAGTGTTTTACATTATTTGCTGGGATTTGTCCTGTCGAGCCCACAAACCTTCAAATGCAATTAAGTACCAGTGTAGTGAATCCTTCAACAGTGTTTTGTTGGGAAGCTGACCAGCATTACATCAGTGTGCATGTTAAAGTTGAAGTCTTTGGAGACTTTTTTTTTTTTTAGATTTGGCATGAGTTTCACTATAGACTGATGGCCTGTTTCATGCCATTAAAAAATGTTCACAGCTTTGCCATGCATTTGGATGATTGCTATCATCAAGATGCTTCTTTTAGAGTTATCTCTGTTGCTTTTCTTATCAATGTTTGTGAGATTTGGTGACCTGGCATCTTTTTTTTTTTTTTTTTCCTTTGGATTAGAAAAAGATACAGAAAATTAATTATAAATTATATTTCTGTATTCAGATCATTGTAAATCAGGAGCAGATGAAAAAATATGCCGTTTGAAGAAAAATGGTCTTTGTTGCATAGAAAATAGGCCAGCTCTGCTCCATTCTGATGCATTGACCTGCAGACAGATATGTCCATGCACGTCTTCTTTTTCCTTGTCTGAGGTGGATTCTGGCTCAGAGCTGTACATCTGGATAGCTTCAATAATGCTAAGCATTTTTGTTGGACTGGCAATGTTAGGTTGGGGGTACGAGGGGCTGTGAGCTAGTGGGGGAGAGTGTAAACAAAGGGGTGATAGGAAATGAGGGCAGGCGTACTTTGTGCCAACAGTCCAACAACTTAGAGATACATTCCTAATTGTCTTTTGCCTCTATAGAAACTACGTCCTGGAAAACAACACAAATTATTTTTTTAATTGCTAAAATTTGCTTTACCATAATTAACAGACCACTGGGAACACTTTTACAATAGATCTAAAGATGATTGAAGTGGAGCTTTAATACTTCTTTATGAAAGTTTTTGTCAGGTTCTCGGTAAACTTCCAGTTCAAGTTCCACGTCTAAACAAACAACGATGAAATGAGAAATCCTGAAAAGTGGAGTTTTTTCTTTGTTCACATCTGTAAAACATTACTTGAATCGTGTCGTGTTTTACACATTACATTAGGTTTACATTGAAGAAACCACTGGTTGTCACTATGAGTGAACCACGTTCTTACATAACTATTCCATTTGTTCTCCACTGAGCCACAGCCGACCACTTGATACTTTGGATCACAAAAATTATCTCGTTTCTTTTTTTTTTTTTTACCCAAACTTCCCCTCTTTTCATAGGACTCCCCCAACCCCAATAGCGCACGCACACATTGTGCAGAGCAGTAGGTTTGGGGGATTCCCTCTCTTTTCTAAGAATCTGCATGTTCTCAATGGGTGGAGTCAGAAAAGATTAAGTGGGTCAGCACATCCACCCATCCCTCCACTATCCCCACAACACTGGTGAGGTGTTTCATTACCCCTCCCGTGAACTTGTGTGATTTCAGCTGGAAGAAATTTGTTGTTACGCCCTTTTAACCCCTGCAGGTTTGGGAACACACTGTTGTCCGATTGGACGAAACCAAAACAAATGAACTGAAAGGATCTTAAAAACCTAAGGGGGCTGTCAAAGTGAATGTGGCGTTTATGAACATGCAGTAATAAAGAAAACATGCTCACAGATACAGTCATTTGCACATAAAAGTCACCAAGGTAGTAAAAATATACAGTCATAACGTTTAGATTTTTAGATTTGATTTTTAACTAAAACATGTTTTGAACTCTAAAAACATAAAAAATAAGACTTTTTGCCTGAGGATGGTTGAATAATTTTTTGTACAAAGAGCACAGGGACAAACCATACAGTAGGTTTTTACATAATTTTAATTCAAACTTTATCAAATTTTCTATTATTTTTTCTGTGTTTTAGATTATGGGCCGGATATAAAGAAGATCAAATGTGGACATAAGTTAAGAAGCATTTGTTGGAAAAATGGAAGAAAACAGTGCATAGAAAGGATATAAGATTTAAAAAAAAAGTTTAAAATCACCATTTCCAGAAGTGCTGTATTTTTGTGCACAACCTCACACATTCGTATTTCATATATCAGACATGTCTGCGTGCATGCAGACATTTGTGTTTGTGCAGACCTGAGCAGACAGGTGTGTTCAGGAAAATGTGTACATATCAAAATCGACTCTAAGGAAGCTCTTCTACGAACAGTTTTAAACTATATTGTTGTCTGTAGATTCTCATTCATACATATTGATTTCATGACATGCGGGTGCTGCTGGTTTGTGTGTGTTTGGGCCCAGTGGAGGGTTGTGGAGAGGAGTGGCTGCATCTTAGGGAGTGTGCAGGTGTGTCTTGAGGCTCGTAAGACCATCTTAAAAAAACATCATGATAATGGAACGTACTATTGTCATGTGTGTGGTAAATGTATAGTGGAGTATTTGTAGGGGTAATGGAAGTTGCATGCACTTATGACGTACGGGTGCTTCTGTCAAATGGTCCCCTGTACGCATCACTCCAGTTGTTAGTTATAGGTCCGTGCACTGGCCCCTTACTGACCGCATGCAAATGCTGCATGCATGTGTGTGCAGGTGACATGTAAGTGCCAGTAGGATTACCACGCCACATTTCCTCATTTCCAACAGTCAGGCTGCACACAGGTATTGTGCAGGGAGTGTGCACCTTTCATTTAAAGTGTTCCCTGCAACCTGTCAATCCGTAGCATGCATGTAGAAAAAGTTTGCTTGAACATTTTTGACTTATACAAGCTCACCAAATGGTCCATGTGACACAGTGTCAGTCTGTATTTGTCTTCCTCATTCTTATGTCTCTCTGTGCAGGATCGCTGTGGCTCTCCTGGAGGACACCGCCCTCTCTCTGGTGGCTCTCCATGGAGTGACACACTCCTGCACTTCAGGTTACTTTGTTTGAGCTGTATTTACAGTAAGTGTTTCTGTCTCTGCACTCTGAGTCGGAGTGTAGCTTATGCTTAGTTCTAGCTCTAGTGCAGCTTGATTAATTTTTATTCTGGGTTTGAGTTATGTTATGTTGTGGGTTTTTCCCACCTAGGGTGGCGCTTATTATTATTAAATACTTTTAATTGTCACTGTGGCTTGTCTTCTGGTCCTGCATCTGTGTCATCCTGATACCTCCATGTCACTATGATCTTAAAATTTTGTGAATGCCCTGTACAGATTTGCCCATTTTTTTCTCTGGAGACAGCCCATATCCACCCATAAGGGCAGTTTTGACCAAAGCTTCATGTATGTTGCTCTGTTATTTTGGACATTTTTATACGTTTTATAAGTTTAGATTACACAATTTAAATATCAATATCAGGTCAGTTGAGCAGTAAGCCCAGAGAATAAACCTTCATAGTGATGAGATGGCCACTCTTTGTCACCAATAGTTGAAAAGTCCAGGTGAATAAATGTGTTTCTGTGCAAAGGAGTTTGCTAAAGTAAATCAATGCTGATGGGATGTATATGTTTCCAGATTTATCTAAAACATGCTTTAATGAGGTGCTGTTCAGCAGGAAGCAACACAAGATTTTCAGTCTCTGAGAAGAAAACTGTTCACATCGTCTAAAAATAATTTCAGCCTTTTCCCTCACTGTGAGGCCAGTTCTGCAGGGAGAGTTGGGGTCATGATATCTGACAAGAAGCCAAAACACAGCAAGTCATCTTCACCCCAGCAGAATGTATATTTATGTGTGAAGCTACACTAGATTATAACTAGATGGCTGCTATCAATATTTCAAGGGGGAAACAAGTACTGAAAACTCAGTATTTGCAATGAAAGGTAAATAAAAGCTGAGCAAATGTTCACCCCGCCCTTAACAGCTTGTTTTAACTCATCGTTTTGGATTTTGGGCTCTCAGCCACTTCTCATTAGCCGGCCTGCAGCAGGCAGCTTTGTTCAGCTTCAGAAACACTCACTTTGTAGATCGTGTCCAGCTGAGGTGGTCAAACCTGACTGGGGCCTTGTCATCGAGATGACACAACAATCTGACTGCTCCAGCCAAAAACCGACTGAATAGTAGGGCTAATTGCATGAATGATACTAGATAACTTTTTGTACTGTGACAGAAAATGCACATGAATGTAGGAGTCCTCTGATGAAGCTGTTTGTGCAGCTGTGCGCTGGACAATTTCAGTATGACAGGCAATTTACATCAAACCTGGTCTTTCTGTTGACTCACATGTTGGGTCATCAGCACAGAATTAGGAGGATGAGATATGGAACACTTCACTCTAGTAAATCAAACCCCAAATACAAATCCATGTAGTGCACAAAACAAAAGCAGTGGAGTGTTTCTGTAAAGACAAAGTAGAGAAATGGAGCGTAAAGTTCCACAATGCAGGAAAAGATTACTCATAGTTTTGACCTGGTGGTCTGTAAAATTGCAGAGCAGACATTAAATGAAAAACAAAAGTAGCAAGGCTTTTGCCCTAGACCAATGTGGTGTTTTTAACATGTTCTTGTAGACATATAGAAAGATAAAATTAAATCTGTGTTTCTGAGTATTTCTTTATTCAAATTGTGGTAAATCAGCAGCAGATGGAAAAGTGCAGTTGGAAAAAGCTTGTAGTTGTTAAATACTAGAAACTACGATCAGCAGGTCATAAGCTTCCTGCTCTGCTCCATTCCAATGCATCCACTTAAAGACAAATAGCTGGCACAGACATGTCAGAATCAGCTGATTGATCACATAAATAGTTGAGGAGTTACGGTATGTCAAACAGATTGGGTTATTTTGGTGTCCCTGGTGACATCTCTGTTGTTAAAGGGTGAAAAACTGGTTGACACCAATTCAGGCTTAATCATCTCACTTAATCATTTCTTGTTTTTTATTGATTTTCCATTGAAATTATCAGCATAAAAAAAATGAAGAACAGGCTCACTTTTTAGTGTTTTTTTCCCCCCCAACTGAATGAGAATGTTAGACTGAGGAAAATGAAAAAAAGCACATCACATATCTCTTCCTGTCAGCCCAGCTTACTATAGACCGAGGAGCCATATGATCCTCTGTTGTGGAGCACTTGTTCAGTGACAAACACAAACACTGAAGTCTATTTCACATCAGTCCTCTGTGCCGGGACGCCTCATCACAGCTCAGACATTCCTGAGACAGCGTGTTCTGGAATTTGTCAAACGTTAAAACACTTTTATTTTCCTTTTCTACTTTGCAAAAAATCCGGCTTGCTCTGAAGACATGTAACAGTAAATTCCCTTTCATCTTTGACTGATTTCCATTCAGCATACCATGTTCTGCCACATGATCCCTGTCGTGGTAGAACGCATGTGGCTCCCCCTCTCTGATGTGTTTGGCAAAAGAGTGAAAGGGCTTTTGCACCAGACGTCAAGTACCTACTGTCTCCTTGTCTTTGGAGATTAAATTACAAATCCTTCATGCAATGGAGTAGAAATTTCATACAAGGTGACAGCAATGGAGAAGACTTAGAGACTCCCAAATGCAGATGAGATTGTCTTTTTCACACTGAGTGAAACGTCTTTGTGGTCAGTTTCCCAGAATTCCACGCTTTTGCAGCAAGACGGCTAAATGGCGTGTACCTATATATTGCTTTACTACCTTCCTAAAAGGCCCAAAGTACTTAACAGTCACAGTACCATTTACACATGCACACACTGATGGTGGCACCACTACCGAAAGTGGCTACGTTCCATGCAATAACGCGTTTTTTAACACCGCATTTTCCCCAAAGATGACAACAGTTTACTTTAGGAAGTACAAATACATAACATCATTTATAACATTAAACGTGTATTTTACAAGAATTCAGTGAGGAAGAAGAGGGTATAGGGCCTGAATGCTTAGGTTTAAGATGAGCAAGGAGAACGGGATAAACTACTCAAACTACTCCTCTGGGAGTCAATGTAGTGTAAACTAAATGACAGTCGTGGGACAGACTCCCAACGCAACGCAATGGAGATGCACCGCACTCGGACCAGTGGAAATCCTGAGTAAGACGCAACTATTGAATCTGAGTGATGTTTGGCTCATTCTATGTTAAGAAACCTGTGATTTAAAATTGTAATAGTTCAAAGCATCAAGACCAAGTAGCATTAGAAAATAAAAAAATACCACAAACAATTTTTATTAATTTAATTTGTATTAATTTATTAATTTTTAATTTCTTAGCTAAATTTCCTGGTAGGCTTTATAAACTCAAACAGTTTATTCTTTGTGCTCCTAAACTGTGAATTCAGTCCTGTTCCTTCACAAAGGTGTTAGCTATCTGTTCTGCCACTGTGGGCTGTTTAGGTGGGATTTTATTTACCTAAGGAGATTCTGTTTTTTTTAATCTTTCTAAGTTGTACAGATCTATGGTTCTTTATTTGGTCTCTATTTTCTTATTTATTTTTTGCAACATGCACAGTCTATATTTTAATGCACAATAAGGTGTCATGGTGCCTCTGTCAGACTCCTCCCCCTCCCAGCTCTGCTCTGCTCCAGACTCACCAGCTGTGACTACTCATCTCATCAGCCACCTGCTCTTCTTAAGGAGACCCAGCTCAGCATTCTTTGCCAGTTCGTTGACCCTAGTCTCACTTAGCTCTACGGCTGGCTACCCTTGCCGCCTACCCCGCTAACCTTGCCTTCTGTGCCTCAGGTTTATCTCATGCCACAGAAGATACCTGAGTCTGACACCACCTCGAGCGGCAGCTTCATTCCACTCATGCTGACGCCTCTGACCTTAAAGAGCCTCAGCTTCCGTGCTCCTCAAGATCTCCAGCCACGCTCCTCGTCAAGAGCTACAGCCACGCTCCCCACCAAGAGCCCCAGCCACGCTCCCCACCAAGAGCTCCCCCGCCAAGAGCCCCAGCCACGCTCCCCACCAAGAGCCCCAGCCACGCTCCCCCACCAAGAGCCCTAGCCACGCTCCCCCACCAAGAGCTCCAGCCACGCTTGCCCGCCAAGAGCTCCAGCCACGCTCCCCCACCAAGAGCCCCAGCCACGCTTGCCCGCCAAGAGCCCCAGCCATGCTTGCCCGCCAAGAGCTCCAGCCACGCTCCTCACCAAGAGCCCCAGCCAGGCTCGCCCACCAAGAGCCCCAGCCCACCAAGAGCCCCAGCCAGGCTCGCCCACCAAGAGCCCCAGCCAGGCTCGCCCACCAAGAGCCCCAGCCAGGCTCGCCCACCAAGAGCCCCAGCCAGGTTCGCCCACCAAGAGCCCCAGCCAGGCTCGCCCACCAAGAGCCCCAGCCACGCTCGCCCACCAAGAGCTCTCCCGCCAAGAGCTCCAGCCACGCTCGCCCGCCAAGAGCTCCAGCTACGCTCGCCCGCCAAGAGCTTCAGCCTCGCTCGCCCGCCAAGAGCTTCAGCCTCGCTCGCCCGCCAAGAGCTTCAGCCTCGCTCGCCCGCCAAGAGATCCAGTCACGCTCGCCCGCCAAAAGAGATCCAGCCACGCTCGCCCGGCAAGAGCTCCAGCCACGCTCTCCCGCCAAGAGCTCAAGCCACGCTCGCCCGCCAAGAGCTCAAGCCACGCTCGCCCGCCAAGAGATCCAGCCACGCTCGCCCGCCAAGAGCTCCAGCCACGCTCCCCACCAAGAGCCCCAGCCACGCTCCCCCACTAGGAGCCCCAGCCGCGCTCCCCCACCAAGAGCCCCAGCCATGCTCCCTCACCAAGAGCTCTCCCGCCAAGAGCTCCAGCCACGCTCGCCCGCCAAGAGCTCCAGCCACGCTCGCCCGCCAAGAGATCCAGCCACGCTCGCCCGCCAAGAGATCCAGCCACGCTCGCCCGCCAAGAGATCCAGCCACGCTCGCCCGCCAAGAGCTCCAGCCACGCTCGCCCGCCAAGAGCTCCAGCCACACTCGCCCGCCAAGAGCTCCAGCCACGCTCGCCCGCCAAGAGCTCCAGCCACGCTCGCCCGCCAAGAGATCCAGCCACGCTCGCCCGCCAAGAGATCCAGCCACGCTCGCCCGCCAAGAGATCCAGCCACGCTCGCCCGCCAAGAGCTCCAGCCACGCTCGCCCGCCAAGAGCTCCAGCCAAGCTTAGCCACAACACTGCTTGGACCAGCAAAGAATATAAACTTTCTACCTACCAACCACTTACCTCCTCCTTCCGGGCATCTGGGTCTGTCTCGTGTTCTGATCATGACATAAGGACTGTAGTTAAGTCTTGGTCTGTCAATTGCTAGTCCTGAGCTTTCACTTTACCAAACATGAAATACTTGTAGCAGTCCATCCATTCTCTAAACCTAGTTAATCCCTTTCAGGGTCACAGGGTTGCTGTAGCCAATTCCAGCCATGTCAGGCAAATTTGGGGTCCACCCTGGATGGTTTTGTCAGTCCATCGCAGGGCCACACAAAAACTATCACACACACTCAAGTTCACACCTAAGGGGCAATTTAGAGTCCCCAACTGACCTGTAAAGCATATTTTTGAAGTGTGGGAGGAAACTCACGCATGCACGGGGTGAACAGAAAACCTCACACAGAAAGGTGCCAGCCAGGATTTGAACCAAAGCCCTGTCACTGTGCAGACCCTTTAGGTCTTAATTAAAAAAAAAAGTCTGACTAAACTAAAACTGAAAAAATACTTGACCTTGGTATAACATAAGCCCAAGAACTTAAACAAATTGAACTTGCTAAGAGAAACTGAATCTTTGTCTTTTGTCCTCCTTTAAGGGGCACCACACCAAATTAACTGCTGCCATCTACTAAAGTTCTGTTCATGATTTTTCTGAAGGATTCAACTTTGACTGGTTCTACATTGAATGACCTTCCTGACCTTTCGTCCTCTTTTCCTTTCGCCTTTTCTCTTGGAAGGTGCCACAGTGAATCAGCTTCCTCTATCTAACCCTGTCTTCTGCATCATCTCCTCTAGTACAAGTTACCTTCATGTATTTGTTCACTGAATCCATAAACCTCCTCTTCTGTCTTCCTCTAGACCTCTTGTCTGGCAGCTCTAGACTCAGCATCCTTCTACCAATATATTCTCTCTGTCTCTCCTCTGGACTTGTCTGAACCATCTCAGTCTGACTTTATCTCCAAAACCTCCAGCACGTGCTATTCTTTTGATGTACGCATCCCTGATCGTACGCATGCTGGTCACTCCCAAAGAGAACCTCAGCCTCTTCATCTCTGCTACCGCCACCTCTGCTTCCTGTCTTTTTCTCAGAGCCACTGTCTCTGGGTCAAACAACATGGCTGGTCTCACTACAGTTTTGTAATACTATCCGTCTGCATTTATCTGTACTTGGAAACGGCCAACACACATGAAAAATAGATTGTGCCTCCTTGTCGTCTTAAACTTGGTTTAAAGGCAAGAAATTAGAAAACAACTTAAACATAAAATCTGAGAAACTAAAAACACCTAGATTCCTAAAATACTGACTTCACCCAACCTTCTACCACCATGATAGTCCATGTAATCAGGAAGGGCAGAGATATCTGCCAATAAAAGAACAGAGTATTTCTCTCACAAAAAGGTAAGCATCATCACTAACTTCACATTTCCTGCCTTAAAGTCCCACTGTGATTATTTATCTATTTTCAATGTGTTCCCAGTGGTCTATTAGTTATGATTATTCTGTTTTTAGACAAAATTAAAAAAGAAAAAACTGTGTTGTTTTCTAGAACATAGTTTCTGCAGAGCGGCAGTAGTTCCTTAGAAATTCACCTCTGAGTTATGGGTGGGACTGTTGGTATGGAGTTGGCATTGCTCTCAGTAACTGCCCCCCTTTACCCTCCCAGTTATAGAGAGCTCTCTGTTTGCACTCTTTCACTGGCTTATAGCCCCTCACACCCCCAACCTAACATTAGTGTATCAACAAAAATAGCGAGCAATATTGGAGCTTTTCCAGACGTACAGTTTTTATCCAAATTCCAGCTCAGACAAGGAAAGCAAAGACATACACGGATCTATTTGGACACATCAGAATGGAGTGGAGCAGGGAGCTATGTAGTGGCGCACATTTTTTTACAAAATCAATACAATGATTCCCGTTAATTTGAAGAAAGAAACACACAGAAACGTAATTTAAATATGAATTTTCTTTGTCCTTCATCGTTAGAAAAATGCTAAAAGAACATAATAAAACACCAAAAACACAATTTTTATTTGCATTAGGTCTTAAAATGCAGTTAGTGTGCTGGTCACTGCAGATATAAGGGAGCATCCTGTGTCAAGAAACACCCATGGAGCTACAAACTTCAAGAGCATTCAAATGTAAAGAGATCAAGAGGAGAAACTGAGCGCTGGATGAAAGGGTTCCCATGGAATTCCCAGGGGTTTCCAGGATAAATGTGGAATTCTTCTTTTGGTTAAACACTGACTGTTAAACATTTTTACCTGTATTTGTGCTTGTATTCTGTTGAGAATGTAACTGAATTATGTATCAAAACATTAGGCTTTGTAACCTAAAGAAACTTTATCTACATACAAACATCTCAATGAGGATTCATTCTCAGAGCTGTTCTATTGCAAAAGCAGAAAAAGTAAAATGAGTTAAATTTTCACCTCATGAAATTTCAATAAAACCCTGATTATCAATAAAATACTTTTTTAATATGTCTTTTAATAAAACTTATTAGATCGAGAAGGACTAACTAAACTTTTTTTTATGGGACTCTATTGGGTTTGGTTAAATGCAAATATTAAATATATAAAGTAAATCCTTTTCATAGGCTTCTGTTATTAATGTTATTTTATTTCCTTCCTGGATTCCTTCTTTTTTTGTATTTTTAGCCCTGATTTTCCATTTACTCATGTTAAGTTTTGTTTGTGTCCATGCTATCTTGTTCAGCATATTTAGGTTCTGTTTCTGCTCTCCCTTTTAAAAAAAAGGGGAGATAAAAGTGGGGTTTTGTTACTAATCTCCCACAGCTGTTTCTGTTCTGGTCTGATTACATAATCTGTGTATATAAATCCATTCTCTTTGTGTCCCCTCAGACATGATTTGGTTCTGTCATGTTTAATTTGCCAAGTTTCAGATTAGCGCTGCAGTTTCTACTCGTGTTTATTTAATAATAGCGTCTTAGGTCTGCCTCTGGCTGCCTGCACTAGCACCTGTGGTCATGACGATGGATGTTCTTGGGCACAGTTGTCCGTTGGGGGCTTCTGCAGGCTACACATGCAAGCCTACATACAAGCATACATTTTTAAACTTCTACTATTGTGATGTCATGCAATGTGCTTTTATGGTAATATTATGTCCTGATTATTAACCTCTGAGTAATGCACCGTCATCTTGAAGTGCTTTAATTGTGATCTACTGTCTTATACAATGTCTCATTATATGTTATTGTGTAATTCTGTCTAGGGACTGTGGATGTAATTTAATATCACGGCTGTCGCTGTCTGGAAAGATGTTTTTTATTGTGCATTATCCCTATCAAATAAAAAGCTAAATTAAAAAAAAAAAATTAAAGCCATGAGTGGCATTATATGGACCTAACTGCCTTCCCCACTTGCTTTGACTCACCCTTTGGCTAAGGGGCTACCCATCCCTCAATACCCCTGCCCCCTGGTCAGAGCTGCTTGTCACAAACCCACAAAATAACACTTTTTTGTTAGTTTTATCATCTTAGCAACTGTATTTTCTGTTCACCTTGAGATGATAAACATGTCTAAATAATTTTTAGAAGAATTCGCAAAAATACATTTTTGAATTTCCTTGGCACCATGGGACTTTTGATAACCACGCCCACATTCATAATATATGGTTTCGTTCAGCTTGAACTACCAACTCATGTATTAAAATTTCACAATTGTTATGGTAAAAAATGTGCGAGAAGCAGGGAAATGTCCCTTTTAAGAGCTCGCCATGCTAACGCTGTATAAAATGTACAAACGTCACTTCCAACATTTTTTTCCAAGTATGCTCCAGAAATGAGAAGGTGAAAGATTGAAATTTCTGAGTTTAAGCTGGTAGCTGGTACTAAAGTGGATTTTTTTTGGGGGGGCGGGGTTCAAATTCAAAATTTCTTTCGAACATTCCCCTCACATTTGCTTTGGCTTCATTAGTGGATTTTGAAATATTTTTTGGGCAACAGAAGAGATTTTGACTCCATACATGTTTTTTTAACGGTTTATCGTGCTTTTCTTTTTTTTTAAGGGGGAGTGGTTTTTTTTTTACAATGCCCAAAATTCATTTTTACTGGGAACTTGGTCTGTGGAAATTTTAGTGAGTTTTTGAGTTTGTGATGACATTTTTGCTCAAACGTGAAGTAAGAAAAAATACAGTCCTTACAGTTAAATACTTCCAGAAGACCCACAGTCATCCAGACACAGGTTTATTTCTGTCTTTTACATGGGCATACAGTACATGTGTACACGTACAAGTGTACTTGGATAACTATGATCCATAAACAAGACCTCTGTATCAGCAGACTTTATTGCATCAGAATTTTTGAAGTCCCCCAAAAGGCCGGAATGCAGCTTTAGAAAAAGCTGAGTGACCTACTTTACTGTAAATCTGCTAAAAGTCGGTGCCATTGTGGATCAGCTTTGATCAGTGCTGTTTGTGTGCTTACGTACAGTGTGTTTATCTCTGACATTCAGCAACACGGCAGCTCTGTGAGCAATTCTGCCCAAATTGCAGCTTGAATCTATTTGAAAGAATGTGTAACGGCAATACTGATCGTCAGGACTACCCCTGAATGCAGCACACAGACCTGCTGTGTATAGGCAAAGAGCCAGGCACAACTTTCTCTAATGTGACTCACATTGTTTGTACAGTTTGCACATAATGGTAAAATTAAACTGATCAAAAAATAGACACCACCGAGCTTGGCGTGAGTTGAGCCTTTTGGCTGACCTTAATAAGCCAGGTTTTTGTGGTCTGTCCACACAATGAAAGGTTGGGTATTTCCCTCCAGCCAGTGGCGCCACTCCTCTAGAGCCAACTTGATGGCGAGAAGCTCACGATTACCAACGTCGTAGTTTCGTTCCGCCTGAGAGAGTTTCCGAGAGAAAAAGGCACAGGGTTTAAATTTTCCGGAGGTCTCCTCCCTTTCGGAGGTCACCAACACCAGAATCGGAAGCATCGACCTCAATAATAAATTGCCTTGTGGGTTCAGGTTGGATAAGAATGAGGGCAGAAACAAAAAGTGACTTGAGAGTGTTGAAGGCGGCCTGAGCCTCTGAATTCCATTTGTAAGGTTTGGAAACGTAGGTTAACTGGGTGAGCGGGGATGCAATGCTGCTGTAGTTGCGGATGAACCGACGACAAAAGTTGGCAAACCCCAGGAATTGCTGTAGCTTTTTGCGAGTATCTGGCGGCTCCCACTGGGAAACTGTTTCTACTTTGGCCGGGTCATGACGGATGCTGCCATCCGTATCGGAAGAAGACATGGATGAGACGGCTGACTGAAGGCAGTTGGCCATGCAGAAAGCACTCCGCTGGTGGACCCAATCAAACTGGGGATTGTGAGTTTTAAGTCAGGAATAACCTAATGTGACCAGACTTTGAGGAAAGTGCGTGACAAAACTGAATGTGTTTGTGGTGATTACCAGAGGAGATGAGTAAAAGAGGTTTGGTACGGTGCGTGATGAGCGAGAGATGCTGACCCCCCAACCCGGCAGCTTTAACGGGGGTGTCAAGGGGTTCTATTGGTAACGAGAGTTGTTCAACTAGGTTAAGGTCGATAAGCCTTTGCTCGGCTCCAGAATCAATCAAGGCATGGGCACTTGTAATCACGGAATTAAAACCTAGCTTGACAGGGATGTAACAAAAGTCCTTACGGGTAGAAACGACTGACTCACCCGTTCGCGGCCTGTCTTCTAGCAGGGAGTTTGGAAGTTTAAATGAAGCTGGGACTGTGAAACCTGGTGCCCCTGATTGCCGCAGTAGAAGTACAACCCCTCATCTCTATGTTTCTGACGCTCTTCGGTGGACAGCCTAGAATGGCCGATCTGCATGGGTTCCTCCGGAGGTTTGCGTGGTATAGCAGGAGGAGTCCAAACTTGATGAGCTGTAGATTGAGGAAGGTTAGTAGGGGATTGCTTACGAGGCTGCTGATTATGTTAGTGTTGGCATTCTCTGAGGCGGGTGTTGGATCGTAGCGCGGCAGAGACAAGTTCTTCGAACGATGATACTTCCGGTTGGGTACACAGATGATCTTTTATAGAGTCATTTAGAGATTGGTAAAAAAAATACCTCGAAGCGCCGGGTCGGACCATCCTGCTTCCACCGCTAGAATCTGGAAGTCGATCACATGGTCACTGACAGATCGATTACGTTGCTTGAGGCTCAGTAATCGTCTGGTGGCTTCTTCCTGCTTTTTAGGTTGATCAAATACAAGTCGGAACTCACCGATGAATCGTTCGAAGGGGAGATAAGTGATGGGAAGGCTTGAGCCCATTGTAGGGCTTTGTTCCTGAGGGAGTTGACAATTAGAGTTATTTTGCTGTGGTCCGAGTGGTAGAATCTGGGGGCCTGTTGAAACAGAAGTTGGCATTGTAATAGAAAACCCCCACAAGCTTTTAAGTCACCGTGAAACGGTTCTGGCTGTTTTCCGGGGTCGAGGCGGAAGTGGTCATGTTGCCGGAAGGCGGAAGTGGAGCTGAAACAGCAGAACCGGAAAATTGTCCCGTTAGTTCTAAAAATGTTTGTGTCATACCATCCAAATGTCGGAATAAATCCTGTTGGGCTGAAGCCATTTGGGTTAAAGTGTCCGCTTGACATCCCAACATGATGCCCTGCTGGTTGACTGCTAGGCGGAGGCCTTCCGGGTCAGCTGGGTCTGGGTTTTGGCCATTTCATTCTGTCATGAGCAGAACACGAGATGGACCCAGATGCTTAAACCCGGAAGGAGGCAGGTAAGTGTTTGGGTAAGTAAAGAGATTTATTTTGCTGATCCAGGTAGTATTGTGGGTTAGCGTGGCTGGCGGTCTTGACGAGGCTTAGGCCGAAGGGGGAGCGGAGGTCCAGACAAGGTTCTGTGGTGAACCAGAGTAGGGTCGAGTGGCATGGCAGGAGATCTTGAGGAGCGCGGAAGCTGAAGCTCTTTCAGGAGGGGAAACGTCAGCGTAAGTAGGAGGACAGCTGCAGCTCAAGGTGGTGTCAGACTCAGGTGACTCTCGTGGCATGAGAAACCATCAGGGTTAACGAACTGGCAAAGAATGCTGGAGCTGGGTCTCCTTAAGTAACACAGGTGGTTGATGAGGTGAGTAGTCACAGCTGGTGAGTCAGGAGCAGAGCAGAGCTGGGAGGGGGAGGAGTACTGACAGAGGCACCATGACAATATATTCATACAGAGACGCACATTTCTATACACAAACCTACACATTTACAGTTAATGTGAATGTCATAGTACACCGAATGCATATCTATACTAATATGTGTAAAACATTTACGATTATTTACTTTAATGAGAAATTAGTTCATTTAACCTTTCAGCACCTGTTCCTTATATGCTTTGGACTACTGTAAAGCTGCGTTCCCACTGAATGGGATTCGTGCGGCAGAGGCAGCCAGTTTTAATGTTAAGTAAATAGTACAGACACAATCTGGGGTCCTGCAGCGCGATTTGAGCGAAGGATACGGCAGTCATGCTGCAGCGTGAGTTCAGCGCTGTGGCACGATATTTAAGTGCCATGTCCAGAGTTTAAATATTTGAACTCAGCAGAGGTGGCCGTGTCACGTCAACCAATCAGGGACTCAACTCTCGGCCCGTGACATTTTCAGTGATTCGATCAGGGGGTAAAATACACATCCAATATGGTGGATCGATTCAACTGTTTCCGTCCGTCCATCCATCCATCCATCCATCCATTTTCCTAACCTGCTGTATCCCCGTCGAGGCAACGGTGTTACTGCAGCTGTCCTGGTTACTATTGGGCATAGGTGGGGTAAGCATTGGAGAGATCACCAGTCTGTCGCAGGGGCAAAGGAGCTGGAGCAAGAGCGCCTGCTATGCCGGCCACCAGGAGGTAAGCTAGCAGGCAGACACAGAGCCGCTGGTGCTAAAAGGTCTATTAGTAAGTCCCCACCTTTCACTGTCCAATTTAAATAGGAAATTCAAACCAGGAAACATCACTGTTGCAGTTCCTTCTTATGCCACAGGAGGCACATGCTCTTCTTTTGTTTGTCCAGCAATTATGGTATGTTGGTGAGTGGCTTTATTTCTCAAAATGAGGGCTTTAAACAATTCTTTCTGAAAGCCAGAGGCAAATTTATTCAATATAAAATACTTAACAGGTATTATCACACTCCATCTAGACTTCATGTGATGGGAAACAGTGAAAATGATCTGTGTTGGAAGTGTCATAAGGAGAGAGGTACCTTTATTCATGCAATATGGGAGTGCCCACTTATTTCTAGATTTTGGAGTAAAGTGTTGGAATGCATACAGGGCTGGATAGCATGTGAACTTCCCAAATCAGCAAGACTATGTCTCTTAGGGGATAGAAAAGAGGTGCCGCTACTAAGCAAAACTACTTTCAGAGTATTGAATACTGGACTGGTGACATGTGCTCGTCTGATTTTGAAATTATGGAAAGAACCCCAAATTCCAACGCTGAAAATGTGGAAAGAAAAAATGATAGAAAATAGCGCCTGTGAAAAGATGTTAGGAAGAGTGAGTTGCAAAAATATATATGTGGCTGAAAAATGGGACAGCTTTTGTCTTTACTTATCAATGATGCCTTAATGATGACACGTTAATACACTATGTATTGCAAATTGTTATCGGTAATCCTCACTTGTTTATGTTTACGTTCTGATTTTATTTTTATTTTAGTGTTTTTTGTTTTTATTGGGGGGGGGTTGTCATACATGTTAACTGTAAAAACTCAATAAAATACTTGAATTACAAAATGAGGGCTTTGATTTCTTTTTTTTTTTTTTTTTACATATCTCCTGCATTACACACTCTTCTTGGTTTAAACCGCACCAAAACAGCAACTTTCCATTTCAGGAGGACATGGGTTTGTTGGTTTAGTCTACAAAACAGTTTAGATAAGCTTTGACATCCAAATAAAGCTGACTATCCAAGGAAACAAACAGCACAGCCCAAAACTGCTGATGTGCGTGCACGCCAAATAATGTCAGCAAACAGACGATGCAGACTGGAGCACAGACATTCTAGGAATACCAATCTGAAGTGTTGAGCAAAGCAAAGCTCTGATTACTTTGAAGAAGTCAACATGCCTAGATTCTTGAGGTAATTGGTGTGAGTGTGAAAAAGTTAGTTAAAAACACATAACTGCTTCATTAAAAGGCCCATTTTATCTTCAATGTTACAGTATAAGTGTAAATGGACACAATGGATCCTAAAACTGTGTCAGTTTTTGAAGACAAGACCTTTAATTAGATTTTTGTGATTTGCCTCGAGTATACCCAAAATTACCAAAATTGTGCTCAGTATTTGAAACCCTTGCATTGTAGACATTCTAGAGGAACAATAGATCACACAACCATCAACAGCAGTGTACATTTTACAGTTTTTCTCAGTCGCTGTAGGACAATTCTCAGATCAGAATTGAAGTTTGCAAATACGTGTGTGCATTTCTCAAAACAATTTGTACAAACAGCAAAACCCTATGGATTTCTTGCAAAAGCCTGTAACTTGCTCAAAATCTTTAGTTCATCTCTCAAAACTTAGTCTTTATGTCATTGAACATGTCAGTGCCATCAGAATGTCAAGTCCTTGAGTCGTTGTCTACGAACAAGACAGTCAAATTACTTAGTCATGTTGTCAATATAACTGTGTACTTTAGAGGGAGGTTCTGATGTAAACTATGGCTAAAGTTTTGATGACAATTATTGTAAAATGTAAGTTACACCTTTTTTGTTTGATTGCAAGAGACTGGACAGGATTCACATTTACACTTTTATTGTTCATATTGTAATTTGTTGACAGACCATGTCATACCAACATAGAAAGGGTAAAAAAGATAGGACAATATTCTGTACAACAGACATAGAACATTGTGTTGTGCTTCAGCCATATACAGTATATACTTGCCCATTGATTGTCAATAAGATGCACCTTTGTTAGAGGAAGTCAAGTCAGCTGAGAGCAATTTACCAATCCAGGACAGATTTAGACAAAAACATAATGGAGATGTATAGAAATATGTTTGTCACATTATGACAACTTGGTCAATCATTTCGCTGTTAATGATTTATACGATGAACTAATGACTAGGTGTTTTGAGGAGTAAGACTAATGCACAGTGAATAGTTTTGGGAATTTCACTCTGATCTGAGAATTGAACTAAAGCGACTGAGAAAAACTGTAAAAACTGCACGCAGTTATCTTACATTTACAGGAGTATTTCATCCACCACAGTCTTCTACACATTTCCTTTCGTTTTGTGTTTGTTTCAGGAAAAGCATGTGAGCCACTGCTTCACAATTTGAAGGAAAAAAGGCAAATGATCTATCAAATGTGAAACAGGATTATGCAGCTGTTTTCCATCTATGTTTAGAACATTCAAAAGGAAAGTTTTATCTGGATCAACTGACTTGAAACCCTGCTGGGACTTTTTTGTGTGGACTTTAAGTGTATGGGTTTCCTCCGGACACTCCGGCTTCCTGCCACGGTCCAAAAACACACTTTATAGGTTAACTGACGATTCTAAATTGTCCCTAGGTATGAATGTGAGTGTGTGGTCCTGCAACAGACTGGTGATCTTTTCAAGGTGTTCCCCACCTTTGCCCAAGAGTAACTGGGTTGGCTCATGACCACAAAAAGAAATGCAGCAGGTTCAGATAATAGATGGATGGAACTTTACACTACGTTATTGATGCATGGTGGAGGCATGGACACCATAAAAGCAACGACCAGAACATATTTTTCCTGCTGTGATTAAATTTAGGATTCTAGAAGCAAAGATCATTGGGACACATCTTGTTATAATCTTTTGATGACTCAAGGGTTGATATGGAACCATTTAAAGCTGACCTCAATGTTTCCCTCTTTCTAAAGTTGCACATTTCTCTTGCTGAGTTCACACACTGTGCACTCCTCGCCCCCCAGGATGCACCTCCTCCTGCTGCTGCGGAATGGGGCCACTGGCACTGAGGACCAGTAGAGCAGGGGTGTCAAACTGCACTTCCAGGGGTGTCTTGTTAGTTTTTGACATATTCATGTTTCCACTGCTGACTGTCTGGAGCAGATGTGTGCAGTGGGCGAGAACTGCCATTGCATCAAAAAAAAGAAAAAAAAAAAGTTGCAGCAAAAATAAAAAAGCAACGTAGATGTGCCTTAAAATCTGCAAAAGTAGTTAGTATCAGAAACCTAAATCATCGTTGGTCTATTTGAAAACAACCATGAACTGAAAATTTTCTCAAAAGAATAGACTCAAGTGAGAGAATACCATAAATATACCATCTTTTTAACAATGTGTTTGCAGATAAAATTTGTTTTTATTAAAGAAATAAAAAATGCAAATGTTGTTCTGAATGATTTTGGTTGAAGAAGGAGGGAAAAGGAAAAAAGGACAGGATGAAAAAGGCATAGAAGCGGAACAAGAACCAGTGGAAAAAGATGTTAACACAGGCTAAAGTTGAGCAGAGAGTCCTACGTAGTTCAAGACATTTAATATTTTATCTTAATGTTACAATCTGAATTTGGGGGGTCTAAGGGCAAGGATGTCCAGTTTAGCTTAGTCAGCTTGTTAGTTCAATTTAGTATTTTTCTATTGAATTCTATGTATTCATGATCCTTTCGATTTTATGTTTTACTTTTTCAATTACCTATACGAAACCCATCGAGACGACTGTTGTTGTGAATTTGGGCTATACAAATAAAATTGAATTGAATTGAATTAAAGTGTTAAATGAGCCAAACAGGCCATGCAAAAAAACAGGCATTACATTTAACTAAATAGGACAGAAACCGTTTGGTCAGAGACCAACAATATTTGGTTTGATTCAAGATAATTACTAATAAAAGCGGGATTCTATTGCTCGCTTGCCACCCTCATTTGACCTACCCACCCTGGTCAAAGCCGCAGGTTAAAAATGTATGAAGAGAAAAACACTTATTATCAAAAAGTGCAACTTTTATGTTGGTTTTATCTTCAGAACAACCTTTTTTTTTCTCTAAGAAGGTCTGAGTAAATTTGATAAGAATCAGCAAAAGTCAACTTTTGGATTTCTAAGGCAACAGAGGAGTTCTGTTAACCACGCCTACTGTCATGGTGCCTCTGGCAGTCTCTCCTCCCCCTCCCCTCCCTGCTCTGCTCTCTTGAATGGAACCAGCTGTGGACACTCACCTCATCTACCTTCAGCCTTCATAAGGAGATCCAGCTCCAGCTCCAGCATTCATTGCCAAGTTTTGTCTTGTCTTCAAGTTTCACCTTGTACTTCCCTCGTTTCTTCTCCTCGCTCTCAGGTCCATTTCCATGGGTGTACACCTGGAAACCATCTTATCCAAGAGCAGCCTGATCCGAGTCCGCCCTCCCCTTGACTCCTGCTATGCTTACTCCAGCCACGCCACAGCTCCCGTCACGCCACCACTCCAGCCACGCCATGACTCCCTCTTCGTTTCACACCCAGCCACGTTGAAACCCCAGCTAAAACAAGACTTCTGCCTTTGGCCGCTCACCTTCCAGTTACAAACTCTAAAGACTCATTACCTTTCCGTTCTGGAAAAAAAAAAAAACCTTTTCATCCAAACTACTTCTTGAGTTGTCTTCTGGGTTCCAGCATCTGGGTCTGCTACGCCCATGACACCTACATTCCTTCATATGTTATATCGTATGTCATTTTGTTTAGCTTGAGCCAACATTTCACGGATTACATTTCCCCAATGAAAAATGCTGAGCAACAGGGAAACACCACTTCTGCGAGCTCGCCATGCTTACGTGAATCAAAATCCACAAAATTTCTTCCAACATTTTATTTTCTGAAAGAGCTTCCTGTTGAAGCTCGAGGAGTCAGAAGCGAAAGATTGAGAGTTTAAAGTAAAGTTCAAAAACTGTTGAGTTTTTGGCGGGGGCAAAGTTTTTGCCCAAAGGTACCGTAAGAGAGAAGAATTGCAAAAACAATGTGGTCCTCACCAGTCCAGGACTGCTGCAGGTCATAGTTATGTCTTCAAAACCAGCATTTACACTGATCTAATGTCAGTTCTTATTATGTTAAAACTGTTAGCCAACTAAATAAAAAGGAAGTGCAGACTCAACAAAGTAAAAAGTGAAAGAGAAGACACACGGCCTGATGTCCACCTGCAACGCTGACAAAGACTCCAGCTGGGCTTTGGCTGGTTTGCTCTAAGTCAGTTGAAATAATGGATTGAAATTGGCTTTGTTTGGTTTTCTATTTATGTATTTCTCATTTTAATTGTTTTTGATGAGCTCCAGGTGGTGCACAGCTTTATTTTTCCCTCTTGTTGACGGATGTATTTCCTGTCACTGTGGAAAGCAGATGCTGAAAATCTTTTATCTGATGTGAGCAAAGCTCCAAGGCTCTTTTCACATACAGATGCAGACCTAGTTATTTTTTGAATACTCATTTTTAGATGTTTGTCCAAAATCTTTATTTTGTGTTGTCCAAAAGTGGACAGGTCAGCTTTTCAACCGCTTGAACAGGATGTAAAGCGAGGAAAAAACGTTTCACAATCAAAAATCCTTTTTCAGACTTGCAGACTGTTTGCTCCATGAAATGCAGAAATCTGTGGGTGGTTTGGGTTTTTTGTCCAGCAAAATGTTAATGTCAAGATCTGACTCATCCATCAGTCCACCTCCATCATTTCTAAAGGCTTTCATTGTACTGCACACAATGATCGTCTTTTGTGTGTTGTTGTGTTACCATCCGAGGCCTCATGCAGGAAAGCCCCCTCTGGAAACAACATTGGACACATTATGTGGTGTCAAGCTTTGCACACTAGCTCTGACAACTGGAAGATTGAGACAAACATGAGTTTAGGAGGCGTAATTTTGAATAAAATGAATACAGTTTCAACACCAGACAAGGCCTTTTATTTTCACTATCCTTGTTGTGCTTTGACATCCTGTCAGAGTTTTTTCTCGCTGCCACAGGAAATAGTCCGAATGGGTTTCATTAATTTGTTCTGCACTGCGCTCAGACTGTCATGAGTCTCACTTCTCTCTGCACATTCTTTGTTTAGCACTTGCTCGTGTCCAACACATTGACTGTGTACGAGGAATGGACTGAGTGACCCCTCCCCTCTGGCGTTCCAAATAGGGAGTACCCACTGGCTCCAAGAAGCCAAAATCCCATAGACTTCCATAGAGAAATAAGCAGCGATTACTCAGTCATTCTATTTATTAGAGTAACCATTCAGACATTCTGCTCTGATTCTTTTTTTTTTTTACATATTATTAATCCTAATTTTTTTTTACGAAATTATTTTCTGTTGGGAAAGTCATAAACTGACCAAACAGATGCATCAAAGGATGTGATCCCACGTCAAACATTCAAAATGTTTAATTGACAGATTATTATAAGCCCACTTTGTGGTAGGGGCGTGGCTTTCCAAGAAGCGTAATCCTGATTGGCGAAAGTGGATGCCATAGAAATCATGCCTCAGACCAACTTGGACCAACTACTGCTTACTGACATCAACTGGCTCCAACGTGGGGGCGTTCATATTGCGAAAAATTGGGAATGAATTGACTTTATTAGTTGGAGTCTGAAGTAAACCACTTTTTAATGGGTGACATTACACTTGCTCAGTCCAGTTTTCAATACAGTCAATGGTTAAACATTTACTGATCAACAGCAAACCGTAGTCCTTTGAAGGAGTTTGCTTGACTTTTTGATTGTTGGTTTGTGTACTTGATACCTTTTGATTTTTAGTCCTGGTTTCTAGATGAATAGAATCCCATAACATCGTGGAAATTCATTTCCAGGCAATGCAAACGATTAAAATGTTGCCACATTTTTCCTAGACATAAACTTCTTGTTATATGCGAAGCATATGTTATTCCTGAGGCCATGCCCACACCCATTTTTTCTAGAATTTCTATCCTTCAAAAGAAAAGCCAACAGTAGACCGTAAAGACAGACAGACTTTTGTTGATCCTGCTAGTTCATTGCTTTCTCCAATATATAAGAAGAGGAGTTCCTCAGTATTAACAGATAAACTGTGTCCTACCTATGGAAGTGAACGTGTCTTGTGCAGGTGACAGGGCTGCCCACAGAGGCTGAGTATAGGCAAGGGCAAAGGGGGCAATGCCCCCCTAAATGTCATGACCTCTCCCCAAATCCAATGGCCTGCAAAAATTCACAATTAACTTAAGAAATACAAACTCCACAAAAAAACAAAAAAACAAACAAAAAAAACAAGGAAAAACAACAAAAATGTAAAATAAAGGAAAAAAAGTAAGGATAGATAAATGGACGAATAGGCAGACATTAAAAAAGCGAAATCCTTTAATAACAAGGCACAACTGGTGTTCTGCTTGTGCTTGTCCCAAGCCCGGTAAATCCAGAACAACTGTTCAACATGAAACTTTATAGAATCAAAATGATTAAATAAGAAGATATATGGAAAGATAAACTGATTTGATGCATTTCAGAGGCTCAGAAGGATTTGACACCCCAAGCTCTACCACACCCAGACTGAAAGAAGGTGTCCAAAACATGGGTGTGAGAGGCTACTGGAGGCAGGGCAAAGGAGAGCTTCCTCACTGCGGGGGTCAGTGGAGACCTGCCAAAAGCTGCTCCAGGGTGAGAGTGTGACTCTCTGACAGATCTATTTTATTTAAATTATTGTTGTCAACATTTTAAAAAGCTTTTCTTGGGTAGGCTTTTTGAAAAACAGGGATTTCTGGATGGAAACCTAAAGATAAAATAGAGTTTAATACAGGAGCCCATTTTTTTTCATGAACCCAATTAGTTCTTGGACGTGGTGTGGTGTCTGTCATATAACATGGAGACAAACACGTTTCACACTAGACGCCTTGATGGTTCACAATGAGCACCGTATGTGTCTGTAAAAAGCTGGCAGCCCTGCTGCTGTGAACAAGGTCAAGCCTTTGTGTTCTTCCTACATTTCCAGGACCAAAGCAGCACAGGTCATGTGAATTGTCAGTGTTCATCACCATAGTTGGTGGAAACAGGATTGTGCCATTGCAGCAACATCACGGCATTTCATGACACAGCTCACGATTGGGCGCACCATTAGAGCTGCACTCATCAAACCCATGCCTATTAGTGCACTGAGCACCATGCCGCTTCAAACACTAAAAAAAAAACACTTCATCACTTCATTATACATTTTAAAGGTTGAATGATGAATGGAACTCAGTTTTTAGAGCTTATCTTTAATGTTAAAAGACTGACATTTTTACCTTTGAAGTAACCAGTGTATTTTCAGAAAAACGAGACATTTACAATTTTGGGGGCTGATTATCCTTTCCTGAATGAAGAAGGGGCCAGATTACTGCATGTCATGTATCGGGCCTGTGGGTTCATTTATAAAGGAAACAACAGACTTTATGATGGTTTTATTTAATGATAACATTACACACACAGCTGATTTCATGAACTATGATACGTTTTATGACATAAACAGCCAAAAATATGTTTGCACAACTGACATGACATAAGCAATAACGAGAAAAGAAGAAAAAGTACTACAATTTACTTCATGTTGTCATCAAAGTTGAAAGTTCTAAGTTTTACTTGAGACTTTTACTAGAGACTCTGCAATATTTGAATATTGACTATGTTCTTGATAAGGTTATATATATTAGGATTATGGTGATAATTCTGTATTGCAATAACAGAAGCATTTGATGAATATGTGGTGAATATTATCCATCAGCAGGAGATTAAGTTTCTCTGCTTGACAATATTTTCCAGCAGCAACTGAAGCCAATGATAGTCTGACATTTAGATCTAAATAATTTAACAAAAACATGGGTTACATGAGTTTTGTTATACTAAATCTTTAACAAACTGATAGAAACACACGACAAATCATCAAAAATGGTTTTCTGTTGTATCCATTTCAGTGTGTACCCTATTTTCCGCACTATAAGGCGCACTTAAAAGAAATACTTTTTAAAAAAAATGACAGTGTGCACTATAATCCAGAGCACAGTAATTCTGGTTGCGCTACCTGAAGTCAAAGCAGTTTTGAGGGATACACGGCGCTCTGTCAAAATGTCAGTCTGTTTTTATTTACGACTTCCCAGCAAGTTTGTGAACATGCTAACACGGCTCACGTGTGGCGGCCTGGGACTGTTTTTTTTAACGTTGGGTTGGAAGTTATTGCAGGCAGAGTAACATTTGTTTTTGCCGTATCAGTCTGTTTTGTTTATGTGCTGCTGCCAAGGTTGGGTGTCATTGTAAATCCTTTAACGTAGCTAACATGTAGTGTGTCATAAATGAGTTGTCGAGTTACTGTGACTGACGGACGCACTTATCTGTGTCTCGCTTGATGCGCCTTTTAGTTTTGTGCGCCTTAAATGTGACATAAGTTTAAAAGTAGACCATTCTCTGTCAGAATGCCTTATAATCCTGTGTAAAGTTAGTTTTTAAAAATACAGTACTTTACCTGGGACTAAAGTCTTCATTAGCAAGAAAATTTGCAAAAAAGATGGCATTTGCTGTGCTTTTTTCTAAATATGACCTAATTCTGTATATGAATCTGACTAAAAGGTAAAAAAAAATGCCTGTTATGGTGAGGATCTTGGTCACCATCTGAGCATTTTGGGTTAAGGCGTACACGTTGGCGTCCATGGTAATCTTGTATTTGTCAGAACAAAAGCTTTAAATTGTTTGTACTGTAAACCATTTGTATCCTTTAAAATAAAATGAAAAATACGGATCTAAAATCTATCTAATGGCTATGACAAAACCAAAAAAAGATTTAAAAAAAAAAGCACCATAGAGTTACCTGTAAGCTTAACAAAAGAAAAAGGACGTGGTCATTTATCCTTTTAGTTGTATATAGAAACCCTAAGATTTGCCCGTTTGTTTGTTTGTTTTTTTTACTTTTATTATATTTGAGACAACACCTAACACAACTTTACTGGAAGAAGACAGGAAAATGTATAAAGCAGGAATTAAACAATTCATGATTGTGATTGAAGTGCTTAGTAACAGCATAAAGCCCACAAGCCAATGACTGTTCCATGAAGCTAGAGTAATCAACACTCAAAAAGCTGCTGCAATGTCTCTCTTTTTTAACCAAGACAAAATTACAACATGTGTTTAGGCAACTTAGATTTATGTGATGTGACATTACTTTAATTTTGCTTTAATTTGAAATGGATTCATTTTTGTACCCATTAAAATAAAAAAGTCAACCTGTTTCTGTAATAATGTTTTTGCCAATACTCTTTTTTTTTACTTACCAAAACAAGTTTACTTCTAGTTTAATTTAAAAAATGATGTAGTTTTAGCATTTTCTAAACTAAGATCAACTTATTCCCATACTGGTTCCTCTTATTTTTATTTCCTGTCACTTTCTTTACTAAAACTACTTTTTTTTTTTAAAAGACTCATTTTTAAAATTCTGCTTTTGTTTCTGCTACTTTTATGAAAATGAAGCTGATAGTCTTTCAAGTTAGTTAAAAAAAAATACAATGGAATGTACACAGAAGAACAATAAAAAAAAATCAAGGTAAATTATTTAAATTTTTCAATCAAATTTACAAAAAAAGTATTAAAAATTAGAGACATCATAAAAAAACACATTGCTAAATTTTGTTATTGTCCAAGTCAGTCATCAATTCAATGGTATTTGTACTAGTTTATTTTTACTTTCTCTGGATTTTGGCAGTTTCAATTCTCCATACCCATATTCAAGGCTTGAATAATGAGGTCAGTTATTTAAAAAGCACACTTTGGTGTTTTAAGGCAGGTCAGTGTTTATCATGCTTCCTGCTATGTCCCGTATGATTTATTAAAGCAACTACTAAATTCTTCTTTTCGTGGTCCACACTGGCAGAATCTTACCCATAGTTCACACCAAGTGAGCTCAGTCATCAACAAAGTTAACACGGTATGTGAGTTGATTGCCGTTGTCCCAGGCGTACAAAAGCCTTTCCTTGGGGTTGTAGTCAATCTGGGTGGTGAAGGAGTACTCATTGATGAAAGGCAAGCGTGGGACTGCCTCAGTGTTGGTATGGGTATCATAAGCATAGTTTACCTCACCATCTCGCTGGTTGTAAACATCAACAGCATACAAAACTCCACAGATAATGAAACAGTTTCCATAAGAATTCCTCTTGAGTCCTGTTCTGTAGGTTGTTTCTTTTTTCATGGACAGATCTCCCGGGTCCAGCTTGCTAATGACGATCAGTTCTTGTTGGTTGTAGTCGTAGTCCATGGAGGGGTAGATTACCCACAAGCCACTTTCATCCACTGCAAAATCCATGTCAGAGTGGCCCCTCCACTTCCAGGGGGTATTGTCTTCATACACCACATCGTGCAGTTGTGTCCAGGCAGCTACGTACCGCATCCTTAGATCATACTTGATGATGTTCTTGGTGAATGCTCTGTTGTAGTAGAAGGCGCCGTTGTAAACCGCATGTCCTGTGCCAATCCAGTTATAAGGCAGTTTGTAAAGGTTACTCCAACGACCTATGACACATAAGAACATGAGGTTATCATTTGAAAAATTAGAAAAGTCTGTGGTAGACTCAATTAATTCAGTTTAAGGGCCTATATCAAGCTTTTCTTGAGCCTTTCAGAGCAAATTATATCCAAAAATATGATAATATATTACCTTTGCCACACTAAAGAACACACATTTTAATAAAATATTAGTTCTTTTCGCAGCTCTTTTTTCAACCTGGAAGAAAGACGACTCGATGTCTGAGGCACCGCCTCTCACCCTTGTGGGTATCGCCCATTTCATGAGGTCAACCTAGAGTCGGCCTTGGTAGCGTGTCTGCGTTTTGCCCACGAAAACAAACAACATCCAAACTGTTGCACAGATGGATGTGCATATTGTGCATTTAAAATAAAAGCGTTTTGCCGATAAGCACTAGCTCCGTGGAGAATGTGGGTGTGTTTGTTAGCCTGGGGGCGGAGTTGGCAGCGCAGACTCTTCCTGGAAGGGGCTGTTCCTCACTTATCAAAGTATGAATGTGAGAACCCACTTGTTTTCGTTGATTAGTAGGGGCTGGTTCTCAGAGCTTAGGTTTTTAGAAGGAATGCACAGAAATGCATGAATGGATCAAAATACCGCTTTGGGGAGTTTTTTTTATGAGAAATTATCATCAAAATACATGTAAAAAATCAAAAAGTTGATTTTGCATGATATACGTAGGTCCTTTAAGGTATCTCTTCAAATGGTTTCTGAGTAAAAGATACATTGTGCTTTGCATAATATGGGATGTATACTGTACATGTGCTTTATCTCACTTGGATGCTGTTTTTACAGTGCCGGACATTGGCTTGTCATGATAGAGATAGAATTAACTTAGGAAATCATTCCTGAACAAACACACTTTATTTTCTAGGTTTTATGCAATCCTAACCCTCCAACCTGGGAAAGCCTGATTTGAGATAAGAATTAGAATTGAAGCCCAGAAAGGAACAAAAACAATGTGGAATTTAACCACCCCCGTTCACATCTAACCCTCAATGTGGTCTGAATTGATGATCCTCTTCTGTGTCATTCATTTCAATAAAAAGGCTAAAGATCATATCAACAAACAGCAGGCACCAACATACCTTGTCATTTCCACACAGTGCTGAGAACACCGCACTACGGGAGTCTCAGCCTGCAAGTGTGCTGTGAAAGCCCACAACCCAAACAAAAACCAATGAGCCAAGTGCAACAAGAACAGGTCATTTTGGCTCCTAAAACTGTAATCTAATTCCTCAGTTGATTTGGATGAGAGAGGAGTGGGATTTCCCACCCACCGAAGCTGTGAAACCTCTAGCCCCCCAACAGATGATGAATCTTACTGAACGCCTCAGATGATCAGCATGAATCGACTTCATAGGCGTTTTTATAGTAAGCAAAACTGCTGCCTTCAACTAAAGGTGATTTGAAAAAAAAAATATGAAGGTAAAGCAGTAAATTAGATGTTTTCTTGAGTAACAATGTATGTAAGATATTTTTATGACATGAGTCCATGGAAAGAAAAGCAGAACTTGATTGAAAAATAAACATTACTTTAGTTGTGCCATAGTGTTATTCCACGGATTTCATGGTCTTTACTCTTTGTACTACTTGGCTTCATGGAGATATAATTTTTAAATGGCTTTTACTCCCTGTAATACTTGATCACTGAGAATGAAAGCCATACAAGCCAGTGAAAACATGGTTTTTTGTAGGCTTTTTCTGTAAAGTTTCATTGGCCAGACTGATGGATATGCTGTAGTTAATCAGCTTAAGGGACTATAGGATAACTAGTTAACTGAATAAATGCTGACTCACATCTGATCCAAAATTTGAACCTAATGTATGTCTGGTACATGTTAACCTCGTGAAGCAATGTTTCTGAACATATTAAGTATTACTTTTGTAGCTTCCAACCATAAACACAAGATTGTGCAAGACGAATCAAGCTGGTTTTTGTCAAAGAGCATTAGAAAAACACGGCCACCTTGCTTGAAGTTGTCCAGGTTGCGAAACTCCACAAGGTTGTTACCATAGTAATAATTAGTGACATAAATCTTGGAGTCCTTTGCCAGTGGGTCTTTCATCCATGCTCCCTCATTGCGTCCATAACTGTGGTGCTTCTCTGGCTGCTCAACAGATGCCAGAGTCCCTTCACAATTAAGGATCTTCCCTGGAAGTAACAAGAAGAACATTTTACTTTGTGCACCAACAGAACACAGATTTATAATTTGACTTTTAATACATTTTCCACCAGTTTTGAATCAAACTGCCCACTGTTTTGCTGCTTAACTTCACAGCCTTTGACAAAACTCTAAAAACCTACCAGCCCTGTGGAGAGAGGGTCGGCTGTTGTTGTTTGAATTGTCCAGCAGGAGAACAATGGTCGGAGCCGGTTTTTCATGGGTCCATGATCTTTGTGCGGTGATTGTTGTGGGCTCAGTGGAAGCAGTGGTCATGTTCACGGTGGTGGTGGTTGTTGTTGAGGTGGTGGTGGTGGTGGTAGGAGTTAGTGTAGTTTTCACAGGTTCAGCCACAGTGGCTTCCATGGTTTCCAGGATCATTTCAGTCCCTCCATCCTCAGACTCTTTTTCCGTCATGTGCTGCACTGCTTTAGCAGAGTGGTCTGGGAAGGAGGAGAGCAAATGCAGGGTCAAGGAAAGGCTTGATGCTCACACACTCAAACCATTACCAAAAGCTCTCAGAGGATAGAAACCTTTGTATGAGCTGCTTTTTGATCAATTTGTTAGTGATGGTTATTCATGTTACAACTTTTCCACAAAGCAAACTTTCTACTCTTTTGAAAGTAAAATACGTTTAAATGAGCGTTTAACTCTCAGCTAGATTACTGTTATGGAGCCCCTTAAGTGGGGCATCAAGGTCTCAAGTACATTCCCAATCTTGCACACCCTGACACAACAAACTCTGACCCTTGAGTGGATTTGTTTGTTTTATCTGACTACATTTAGTTTAGTTATGAGGTCTGTCTCTAACATGTTGAAGACATTTCTGAGTTCTGTTGAGGACACTGCTGCTCTGTTCCCATCAGACATCTGTTGGACAGTCCTCCTTTAATACCACATAAATGGATCTTTGAGTTGCAGGAACTGTTGTGTTAAAGAGCATCACATGCAGAACTCTATTATGTTGGTATAAAGAATGGATAACAATACACAAACTCAAAAGTTGTTCAATTTTCGCCTTTTGTCAAATTGGATGTTATTGTTCAATGATAATTGTCAAAATTATGATGTTATGTGCATGACAGTGTATGAAGTATTTACTATCAACAACAACATATTCCTATAAAACTGTTTTTGTTAAACTTGTTTAAATGACAGCTTTAAATCACATTTTAGAATTACGTTTTATTTTTTATTTTTTTAACAATAATGTGGAAGGAAGGTAACAAAACTTCAAAGATCTACTATAATAGAAACCCATTATTTAAAAAAAAAAAAACAACAAAAAACAATGACACATAGCAAAAATAGCTTGAGGAAGAGTAAAACTAGCAAACATTTAATGTCTGATGCCACAAAGGTAAACAAGCAATGCAAGCAAAGCAGAGGAAAAAACACAGGAAGGGATTTAAAGCCCATATCCTCTTTCGATCTACCTTCAAAGCATTTCCAGTGTTTTTTTTTTTAGTAGCGATGTTACTAACGATGTTTTTAACCTAATTTTTTTTTAAACTGTCATTTTCTAGTACATATTTTCTGCAGAGTGGCAGGAGTTCATTAGAAATTCATCTCTGAGTTGTGGACGAGACTTTCGGCACATAGTAAGCCTACATCCATTTCCCATCATCCATCAATTACGCTCTCTCCCGCTGGCTTACAGCCCCTCATAACCCCAACATAACATTGGCAGGACAACGAAAATGGTGAGCAATATTGGAGCTATCCAGCCATACAGTTATGAGCCAGATGCCCGTTCAGACGAGGAAAACAAAGACGTACATGGATCTATTTGTCTACAAGTGGATCCATCTGAATGGAGCAGAGCAGGGAGCTTGTGTGAACTCCTTATAGCTCACTGCTACAAGCTTTTTACAGCGACATTTTTATGTCTGCTCCTGATTTACAACGATTGGAACAAAGAAATACTAAGAAATGCAACTTCAAGCTTAATTTTCTTTCTAATACTGTAGGTCCTCCATCAGGAGAAAAATGCCACAAGAACATGTTAAGAAACAAATTTTCATCACTGTGGGTCTTTAAAAAAAAAAAAACAAAACAAAGAAATCACAAATAAAATGCAAATGGGTTGTAATTATTCTGGATTTCTGTTTTTCAGGTGAAAGTCAGTTGTATCAAAATCGCTGTTGCGATTCATGCTGAATCGTATTTTCATTGCCAGTGAAAGCTGAACATATGACAAAAATCAAGAATCTCTGAATCTCTGCTGTCAGACAGATGTTTGGGGATAGTAAAGCAGTGCATCATAAGGGCTTCTTCCTGACACGCGTACTTTGAACACATGGACTTGATGACAGTACGAAGAAACAATTCTCTGAAAAGTTAATAAATTAGATGTAACTGAAAAACAAAGTCATCATGGATGCGCCAAGAGCTGCACTTCCATGACTGCTGACTTCAGACTGGCTGCAATGGAAATCAGCAAACAGTGCAGATGATCCCTGTCTTTAAAGCCCCACCTCACCTCCAACACACATATCCAAACAATGGAAATGAGGGACGTTGTATTGAAAACCGAACCGTATGCTTCATTAAACCAAATCGTGGGGAAAGTGTCATTTTGCATCCCTTCTGCATACCAGTATGTTTAATGAAAGTGTCAAACATTTGTGCTCAATTTAAGAAGGATTAATTACTACTATATTACTATAAAAACATTTTCGTTTCTTTTTTTTTTTGGGTCATTGTCTTTTTAAGACACAAGTCATATGTCAACTGAAACAGAACCAAGATGCAGAAATGGAGGTTTGAACCAAATTGTGAAGAAAGAGAATTGTTGCATCCCTAGTGGAAATACATGCCTTAAACTTTTTTAACTACAGTAAACCCTTGTTTTTCGCGGGGGTTACGTTCCAAAAAGAACCCGTGATAGGCAAAATCTGTGAAGTAGAAACCTCTCTTTTTTTCCAATTATTATACAACTAAATGCTCTATTATACATTGAAAAGAAAGAACAAACCGTTTTACAGGCTCAAGCATTTGTTTCACAAATAAAAGTACTTTAGAAACGTCTTTTCAACAAATAACTTCTGTACTGTACTGTCGAATAATAATTTTAATGATCAATGTGAACAAAAGGCTTCAAATTGCGGAGATTAGCCCCGCCCACCGCGACCCGGGTAATTGGATTTAACGGGAGAAAATTTAAAATAATTATGAAAAAAATACAAAGTACAGTGGGACAAATAGTGACTCAGGTGTAGCAATAGTCACTGCTCTTCAGACTGAGCCGCTGCATCCTGACTCCCCTCTGCAGTGTCTTCTCCTTTTGAAGCCCGCGGTGCAGCTGTGTTTGTTCGGGAGAAAAACATAGTGATAGACAGTTGTTGTCGCTCTTTTTTCTATGGGTTTTAGAGAAACTCGAAATTGCAAGAGAATTTGCACGTACGTAATGTAAATTTGGCAAGCTGTTTTACGTACGTGTACATATTAAACTGCAACGTTTTTGATGCACAGGTAAAGAAGAAGCGGAGTGACTTTTTTAGCCAATCAGAATGCAGAACACAATGCACAATGCAAATCCGTGAAGTAGCGAAACCGTGAAAAGTAAACCATGTTATAGCGAGGGATCACTGTATTCTATAGTTGCCCTTTTGTGTTTCAGCTTCAATTCTGAAGTTCTTTTACGTTTGTGCCAAAGATTTCTCGTTGAAAACAGAAAAGTACCAATCTTGACTTTTTAAAGATGGTGATGTTGTTTGTCTATTTATTTAAAGAAGACTTCTACTGTTTTTACAGTAAATCTGTTTTTACGGTACCACATTTCTCATCTTAGTATTCACTTTTTTTTAGTTTTGTCGAAAAAGCTGCTGCATGCTTTTTGTCATGTGTTTTGGGGATGTGGGATAAAGTTTTTCTGATTTGAACTAAGGTTCAAAAGTTTAGCTAATTAGTGCAGAAGTTTCTTTCAACCCTCCTGGAAGGTTGAAAAAGAACCGGAATTTTGTTCTTAGTGACAGACTGCTCACATAAAGAACATCTTTAGAAATCTTTCATGACAACTGAAGAGGAGAAACCTGGCAGAACATGCAATCTGACAGCATCATGTGGATGCTCAAAGCATGCACTTCTGTTCACATTTCAAGATCTAAAGAGGATAGGAAGAAGTCAGGAAATGCTTTTTTTTTCATTGGTGAGAGCTTATGAAGAGAAGCAGAGGCATGTCATGGACATGGCAGCGCTGCTCTTAGACAGCATTCCATGAGCTTTTCTAATAAAAGGTTTGGATTTCCTGCTCACTAACAGCATCAGCAGTCCAGATGCACTCTGTTTGCTAAAAGAAACACCCAAAAAGACCTTAAAGCGCATCTTGTTCTGATATGTCTTCCCTATTGCAGTGAAGACAAATCCAGACAAACCTTTGCAGTTAGCATCCACATATCTTTCTGAAGCATCTTAATGTGTTCTTCTGGAGTTAATCAATTTCTTCAAGACCACTCACCCACATGGGGGCTCTGATGACATTTTGAAAGAAACTAATTTGGATCAGTTTGAAGAACCACACAAGGTTACACCCAGATCTGTCATATTCAACAGACGTTCCAGGACACCGTTTTTCTTGACTCAAAGGTTAAGGCGTCTAATAATACACTCCTGCGCTGGGAAAGGACTCAGACTGTAAATAAAGAAGAATTTTAAAAAAAGCTCTCACCTCCTTCGTGCTCGTCTTTGTCGGCTTTAGAGGCCTTGTAGTATGTGATGCCCCTCACTACACCCGGTTGGTGGCCTACCACCTTAGGTTTGACTGTAGGGTCAGGCTTGACTGGCTTCTCCGGTTTAACAACCTCTTTCTTTGGCTTGACTGCCTTTTCTTTGGGTGGTTTGGGAGGGGGTTTGGCAGCCACATTCTTTTTGTTTGCTATTTTTCCTGAAACCCTGGTTTTCTCATCTCGAGTGTCCTGTAAAGAGATCAGACATGTCAGGCCACCTAAAGGTCATGGTTTGTGTTCATGCCAAAGTGTAGGACTAGCTCATAAAGATTTGAGAAATGGAAAGTTTTTTTTTGAACAGCAGTAGCCAACAGAAAATAAAACCCCAAAAACAAAATTTTGTGTTTTCTTAAATTTTTTTTACATTTTTTTTACTGTTTTTGCATCAAATGATCAAGAACGCCATTCCAAAAAGTATCCATTCTAGGCGACTGGCTGCAGTGATTTTGCAAATTTAAGCCAAAGACTTTTCTTCATGGATACTGTTGTCATGAAAGCTGCAGAATACATGTGTGGAAATCACAACACAGCACAAAAATATATATAGAGTATATTAGAATTTAGAAACAGATTATGAAAAGAGCACCATCTAAAGCAGGGGAGTCCAATTCCAGGCCTAGAGAGCCAGTGTCCTATATGTTTTCCAACCAACCTGCCACTGCAGCTTCTTATTGGCTAAACACACCTGATCCAGGTAATCAACAGCAATTAAAGCAGGATTTCTGGAAAGCCAGCAGGTGATGCCTGGACTTGGACACCCCTGATCTAAAGTTGAAAGTGACATTACAATAAGGGTTTGTTTAGTCTTGAGCCACAGGCTTGCATTGTGTTCTGCACAGTTTATTGATGGGACACATGAAAACTATTATTACTATTGAGCCATCATCAGTAGCCATCATCGTAAATGCTCTCAAAGTTTCAAAGGAAGAAGCAAAGATGAGACCAGATCCTCTACACAAAAAAGGGAAAAATGTACAGTTTCTTTAAAATCCTTTATACTACAAGCAGTCTTTACTAAAGCCCGTATAAGCTTAACTCAAACATTTCTTGATTAAGGAACTTTGACATTTCTAATTATACACCACCCTTATGTTTATAATAATAACACAGTGCAGATGTAAAAGGAAATCAAAATACTGCAAGAGCAGTTCCCCAAATTCAAATAACTGCCCCAGAGTCCACATGTAACAGGGACTTTGATTTGGTAGCGATAGACGGCATCCCTTTTATTTCATGGAGGTGCCAACTGGTTCATCATGGAGGAGAAATATGTCAGAATTCCTTCCCTACTCACTACATAGTGCGCTAAATAGTGTGTTCGCCATTTTGCAGTGCTGTCTGAATCTACAATTCCAAAATCCAGTGCCCTAGAAATTTCCCAGAAGTCTCTGCGATAAACCAGTGTGCATCGATGCTCACTAGATTGACGAATATAGACCACAAGGCATTGTGTTTGAACAATTTTTGCAAACAAAATGTGTTTAAATGTATTTTTTAATCAAATATCAACATTTTCATCTTCAGAACTGAGTGGATTCATAAATGGACGCCGCAAAACGTTCATGTCAATGAGAGTTTCACTTCGTGAAATTGATGACGTCATATTCGCCGTTAAAAAAATAAAAAAGCAGTAAGCATGGTGTCCGAATTGCTTTTAAAATCCAGGGCACTACATTGTCCCGCACTTTGTAGTTTTTTAGTAGTTAGGGATTAGGGTGGGAATTCAGGCACAGTCCAAGTCTTTCATATATCGGAATAGAGCTGTGAAAGAAAAAGCCTGGAGCCAGAATCCTGAGATTTGTATCGCTTCTAACTGTAGGTGATGGACATGCGCTAATAAACAGTAGAAAAAGAAGAAGAAGACCCTCCCTTGTTGTCCACTGTGAAAACCGTGGGTTAAATATGTGTTGAAGAACGCGCTGAACACACGTCACATACCCAGCTGTATGTCGAAAGGAAAGCTTCTTTAACAATTCTGTTTATCTGCAAAAATGGTGGAAGGCAGTGTTAAAGAACTGCTACGAACAGTTGTAAGACAAAAGCTGAAGTGTTTACACATGCTCTGTGAGCTTTTAAGCATTGGAAACTGATAAAATGTGACACAACAAAAGTGTTTGGATTTTAAATATGGCTGCAACAGAGCAAAGGATATGATTCTAGTGCTAGACTAGTGCATGACGCATCTGGGTTTGTGCTGGAAACAGACTGGTGGTCTGTCTTGGCTGTAGCTGTCAGGGTTCTGCCCAACCATCCCCAGTAACCGCTTTCATCACACGAACCTGTTCACCTGCCCTTGCATTGTTCTGCTCACCAGTGGAAAGTTGTTTATCTGCAGCCCTGCACTGTGTTTCAAGTCCTGCCCCTTGGTTTTGCATTGTTTCTTTGAAAGCTTTATAAGAAGGTGATGAACTGGGGTGCAGGAACTGTCAAAAGAAAAGGGCATGGAAATTTCTGTCAGGTTTCTGAGTCAAGACATCAGTCAGCCTCCCTTCACTGGACTATGTGGAGACCCCCCTGCTTAAGCTGGAACCAAGCACCCCTGAAAGACTCTGCTGCTTCGCCCAGTTGAGTTCTGCCTGCTCAGAATCAGCTCAGTGCTGCACCTATTTCTGTCTGGAGATACTGGTCTGCCTCGTCTTCTGCCTGGGTGCCATTTAAAAATACCAAACAAGCCTTTATATTCCCCGCCAGTTGGAATTTTTTACACTTTGGGATTCGGTTTTTCCTCAACCTCTGGCAGTAAAACAGAAAGTTGGTGGAAGAAAGAGCAGATTCAATACTTTCTTTGCATTACATTGAAGCAAATGAAGTCCAAACATGTCAGCTGTCCTGAAATATGCTTACAACACACTCAGTGTGGTGCCTCCTCGAACAAAGATAGTCGGACTGCACAATAATTGTGTACTTTCTTAAACTTTGATAAAAGCAAGGACAGGGGAAGGCTTCCTCATATTCATCTTAAAGTCACACTCAAACTTTTTAACATCTACATATGTTTGTTAAATAAAATATTTTCAAAATAATTCCAAAATATCCTTTTTGTTTTGTGATTGTCTGTGGTTAGAATAAAATAGAAAACCGTTAACTTTTGCATTTTTTGTTTCGTACTGGTTCAGCGGAATGAGGCTGGCAGAAGTGGCCGTGGCCCATTTGAGGTTTTGGATCCCTGACTTAAGTCCTCCAGAAATGTGCCTGAGAAACCACCCTCAGTTGTTACTGCCTGGTTGGTCAAACCCTGGTAATTATAAAGGGCTTTGACAATATTCTCCTAAAGTAAGTCAAGAATGTCATTGCTGCTGGTCTGCTGAAAACCAGTAACCAGAGGATGCCGTCTCATGAGCATTTTATGTATCCTGGTCCAACTTGGAGCAGCCTAACACCTACTTCAGGATGCTATTTGTCGACTTCAGTTTACATTTTTACTCTGTAATTCTGCTACTGAAGCATTACAACCTGGGAGTGGCTGCACCACTGTTTCTGGATCAGGGACTTTCTCCCCAACAATGAAATAAAAAATGAGAAGCTGCATATCATCCACAGTGAGTGGGCTGTGTGCTCAGTCTGTTCAGCCAGTCCCTCACAAACACCACTATGACATTTGGGACGACAGTGGCTCAGGTGGGTGAGCGGGTCGTCCAATGATCAAAGGGTCGGCGGCTCGATCCCCGCTCCCACCAGCCAAATGTCGTTGTGTCCTTGGGCAAGACACTTCACCCTCCTTGCCTCCAGTGTGGCCTCCACTGGTGTGTGAATGTGCATGGATGATCTCGGTGATGGTCAGAGGGGCCGTAGGTGCGAAATGGCAGCCACGCCTCTGTCAGTCTGCCCCAGGGCAGCTGTGGCTACATCAGTAGCTACCATCACCAAGTATGAATGAGGAGTGAATGAATAATGGACACAATGTGAGCGCTTTGAGCGTCTGGAAAAGCGCAGAAAAATCCAATCCATTATTATTATTTGCAGATGACGATGCAGGTCTTTTGTTCATGTACAGTCAACTTTGTATCTATTTTGTAAGCGTTCCTAGTGGTCTTTTAATTATGATTTTTGGCCAATGTCCTAAAAAAACGGCGTTTTTTTAGGACATAGTTTCTGCAGAGCGCCAGGTATTTGTTAGAAATTAACCTGTGAGTTGTAGGCGGGATTGTCAGCATGGAGTAAGCCCACTTCCACATCCCGTCATCCATTTGTTTACACTCTCTCTTGCTAGCCTACAGCCCCTCAAACCCCCGACCTAACATTAGTGGTGCAACAAAAACAGTGAGCAATATTGGAGCTATCCAGCCGTACCGTTTTTAGCCGGATGCCAGCAAAGATGTACGTGGTTCTATCTGTTATGCTATCTATGCACATCTACAGGCTTTTTTAAATGGAATATTTTTTCCCTGATTCCCCAGACTTTGAATTAAGAAATACTCTGAAATGCAGTTTTAGTCTTCATTTTCTTTATAAACGTCCTCTATCATTAGAAAAATGCAACAAGAATATGTTAAAAACACCATTTTCATTTTCGAGAACGATGATATCTATTTGGAATAGGAGATCTGACACCAAGCTGTCCTGAAAATTAGACAAACAAAGGGGGTTATTTTGCACTTTTGTAGGAATAAACCTCTCCACATAGACTATGGAGACTGTGGGTCAAATAGAGACAAGGTTTGCAAGCATACGCACCACATCTGACTTGGCAGGATTTCCAAGCATCCCTTTTTTTTAGAGAAAGCCCCAAAACCGCCTTTCAAAGTGTAACCTTTGTGCTATCCTAGGCACTTTAACATTGGGAGTTGGGTCATCTGGACCACACAAGACAGCGCCCTGAACCTTTTTTCTTCAATGATTTGTGATCTTCACTGGTGTCCATGGATTACATGAAATCCTCTCCACATTTATCCACCTTTGTCATGGTAGGGAGAACATGTCAATGTAAGGGTGGGGTCATAGGATAGCACAAGGGTTAAAGGGGCTGGACCTTCCTATCAGCTGTTCAATAACTTCTGCAGAGCTACAGTACAGAGCAAACTATGCCTAAGTGCAACAGAGAGATACAGGAGCTAGACTGAACAGAACAGGAAGCATATGGCTTAGGGGATGGTAGTAAATCATCACCAACACCCATGGACTGTATAGGAAAAGGGCTTACTTATGGCTCCAACCCAATGAAGTCAGTTCAGTCACCATTTTCTAGTGATACTAACACCCTCATTAAAGAGATTCGTTTAAAGTGATTTGAGTAATAATTTCTATGGCAACCACTCTCACCAATCAGGAGAGGTTTGGTTTGAGGTCCACAACAAACAGGGTCGGGACAAATCTGCCAGTCAAACGTTTTGAAAGTTCGACATGAGACCACATACTTTTAATGAGGCATCTGATTGCCCAGTTTATAACTTGAATAAGTTGAACTACAGATTAGATATTTAGAAAAAATAAATAAAAAATGTATGTAATGTTCAAAAATGTATCAGATCAAGAATGATAATTCTGACAAATACATTAGAATGAGTGAGGAACAGCTCTTTCTTTCTCAATGGGATTTTGGCATTTTGGATCCATCTGCTAGTTCCTGCTTTGAACTCCAGGCAGGAGGAGTCACTCCAGTCCAGTTCTCTTATACAGTCAAAGCTCAGACCTGATCTTTGGTCTCTTTGGTCTAGACTCGGGTCTATTGCTACAGAACTCATTCACTCAGTATAAGACATTCGAATCTTACACAAGCAGGAAAAAAAACCCTGCCTCTCTCAATATGCAGAGACATATCAAACAGACAGACACAATCCTTCAAATTGAGACAACTGGAGCAGTTTACTAACAAAAAGTGGGACAAAGTACCTGACGGCAGTTGCAGAAGTCACTTTAGCAGTTTAAAGAAATAATTTGATGACATTAATCGCCTCAAAATGCTGTGCAAGTAAAAATTAAGTTAAGGTTGCTAACATTTCTGTCCAGATTTGTTTTATTGGTTTGAATTGTTTTTTGGCAATTCCATTATTCTGATGTTGATTTTATTCTTGAAAATCAATGTCTACTTCCCATTGATTGGTTCAAGAGGTCAGGTATCTTGTAGGTTAAAAGCCTTGAGTGATCGTTGTGGGTTATTATTTTTATTAAGAAACAACTGTCTCCATGTGTGCATTAATTCAATTAAATTCCATTTAATGTATATAGACCAATATCACAGCAATAGTCATCTCAATGGGCTTCGTACCATTAACACAAACCAGCTCCAACAGACATCCTCTACAGACAAAGATTCATGCCCTACACTAAACGCTGTGATTCTCAATATGCCATCATAACACCCTGTTGGACACTGTCATTATACTATAATAAACTGTACTTCCATTTGTATTGATGTTGTATGTGTTATTTTGATTTTTTTACATTTAATATTTACTGTGTGCTTAGAAGTATAGAAAAAAAAATCTTTTTGGTACCCCTAATGTCTTTAAAGATTCAAATTTTACATTTCCCAATGTTATTGCATCAAGCATGTAGCACACCTAAACCCACCTTGTTTTAGAATCTGGAAAATATACTTTGGAGATAAATGAATATCCTTGCAGTTATTTGTCTGCCACAGGAGAAAAAGGGTTTAGTTGATGGAAACCTGTCATTTACTAGTAGGCCACAATTTTGAATAAAAAATCATTGCTCTACTTTTCTTGTACTCTGGAGTTATGAAATGTCTGTTTATCTCTGTCTGCCACAGTGAGACAAATATTGGGCTTAATGGTGGCTTGCACTGGAGATGAGCCACAGAAGGAGTAATTACAGGCAGGAGGTCCTACTTAAAAAACACTGTGATTAATTTCATACAGCTGGATTTGTTTTTGCTGTTTACATATAACAGTTTTGCTTTAACTTCTCTAAATTGTGTTCTTTTTAAAAGTTTGGAAATCGTGCATTTTAAATATTAAACAGAACAAAAAGAGGTCATTTTTCTTTGTTAAACACAAACGTCTGCATGTCTTTTGAAATGCACATATATGTGCATTTTGGGCTTCCGCTTTTAAATCTCTTGCGCTCAAAAGTAGCTACGCATGTTTCTACGACCGTTTTTGGACTCTACATACAAAACACAAGGTCACTGAACGCATTTTGAAAGTTAAACCAGGTCAAACTTTGACTAGTCAGGGAGTCGGATATGGTAGTGGCGTATGGATGGCGTCCCTTTTAATTCATGCAAGAGCCAACCATTTGAAAGTTGATCATGGAATAGAAATTAGTAATTGCAGTTTGTACCCAGACGGAATTCTGTGACACTAAATCTTTCATAAATAGAGATGTAAAAGAAAAAGACTGGAGCAAGATTTGCCCCATTTTGATATTTTTACCTAGTTTATTCTCCTAAAAATCTAAAGAGAACTGGTTAAAGTTTAAAAAAAAAAAGAATTGGTCTGAAACAATTTGGACTGGCTGGGCAACACTGGAAAAAGTTACAAAAGTGTTTAAAAAAGGTCATTCTGGTTTGACACTGGATGTGTCAAGAATGAGAAAAAAAAGGTTAAAGTTATAAAATTTACAGGTAGTGTGCTATTTCCATAGATTTATGAAAATAAATGCACTGGCTGCCAATTAGCTCATTTTGTTTAGAGGTTACAGTCATGTTATTTGAAGGCATTTCCTGTGTGATTTAGTGTTAACATAGTCTTAAAAACATCCAGTGTGATGGTGTTTCTGCTCACCTGCACTTCTCTCTGGGAAGAATCCTTCTGGAGGAGCTGCAGGCTGAGGCTGGAGATTTCCTTCTTGATGCTCATCATAATATTGGAGTAGTTCTCATATCTCTTAAACTGATTGGTCAGGCTTGTCATGCTGTCTCGCACAAATTCATTCTCTCGCGTAAGGTTTTTCTTTATCGTCTGTAAGCAAATAAGATAACTTGTGAAACAAACAATGTCTAAACAAAATAAATCCCTGTATATCATTCTTCTCCCTATTATTATTTATAAATGTCTCGTCTTACCTCTTCCAAGCTGTTCATCTGAGAAACCACACTGTTGATGTAGGAGTGAACTTTCAATAGATCCATGCTAAAGAGGGTTCCCTCCAGGAGATCCACCATAGAATGAAGCTGGTTATGACGTAAAAGAAGAGGAAAACATTTTTCATCAACTCCAAGGACAAACTTGACATCCAAATCAATATTTTTAAAATCATTACATTGGTTGTTTCTTAACACTTGTGCTATCCTAGGTACTTAAACATTGGGAGTGGGGTCATCTAGACTCCACTAGACAGTGCATTGAACCTTTTTTCTTCAATGATTTGTGATCTTCACTGGTTTCCATGGATTACATGAAATCCTCTCCACCTTTATCCACTTTTGTCATGCTAGGGAGAACACGTCAATGGAAGGGGAGGGGTCATCTGGACCCCATAGGATAGCACAAGGGTTAAACAGTGTCTAAAACTATTAGTCTCATCTGACAATTCTTTCTTGTTCAGTACATTTAGTTCTTTATGGATTCATAGTTTAAGTTTTCTATAGTTGAAAGTTGAGTTTGATGCTTCTTATTTATGAATTAATATTGTAGTGACGGTCATGTGCATTTTGGGTCTAGGGGCAGCAGGGGATTGTGGGATGCTGTCCCCTGAGCAAAATAGGGCACAGCACGAGCGTTTCTTTTTGCCCACGTTTCTTTTCAAATGGCAGTTTTGTTGTTCCACCTTAGTTTATTCTTCCTGTTATGTTTGTTTCTTGTTGTTGCTCCATGAGTGTGGGAGGGGGACAGGTTGATGACTCCTGTGCAATGTTCAGTGTTGTGTGTGCTTCAATAAATGGGTTTGATGCCGATAAGGAGACCTTGCTTCTCTGCCTGTTTATTTCTCCTTGAGACTGTCTGGGGTCGTGCGGTGTATGGGGCACGGACAGCTTTCCAATGAAGCCTCTTCACTAGCAGCTTGGCTTTTGCTCCCCCACTAAAGTGACATACCGGCCAGGGTCGTTACAATATGCAAATGCTCATTTATTAGGCTGGTAGAGTGAGCAAATTCTGATCAGACGATTGCAGGTTCGGTTCCCACCTTGCCCCCCCCCCATATGTTAAATTGTCTTGGTGGTTTATGGGTTGACACCAGTGTTAGCCGCCATAAGTGTGTGAATGTGTGCGTGTGCATGGAACTGTAGAGTGCTTTGAGCCTTAGAGCAACACCGAAAATCACGATACAAGGGGCGCTGTTTTACAATTTCCTTTGAATCTTGACACAAACAGTATGGAATCTTACAATGAAATAGATTTTGAGTTACTTCAAAAGGAATTTAAAGCAAACCATATATTGAGATGTCATGTTTTAATATTGTACAATAAATGGCAAAATGCACAGTTTGATGTAATTTAAATTAACATCAAAAACCCATGACAATTGCAATTCATTTTGTTTTTATTTAATATTTTATTTCTAAAATTCTCATATTGAAGTGTAAATCTTAATATTGAATTCTAAATTGCAAAATGTATTTTAATATTCCGAGCCTGAATTGAGAATTGCATTTTATTATGAATTATGATTAACAAAATAAAAAAGGGAATAAGATGTTGTTTTGTAGGAGCTGCAGTTCTTTTCACTACATATTTATGATCTCTAGTGGCAAAAACTGACATGAGAAGAATTTTGCAAAATAATTAAAACAGAGGCATCAGCAAGAATGTAAAAGGATTTGGTAGCTAAGTAAGAGCTGTAGATATTTATACACAAACACTCACACACCATGTGTTCTTGTGTGTTTGTGTGTGTGTGTGTGACTGAGCTAAAGCTGTGGAAAGCTGTAAATCTTTAAACTGAACCAACTTCAAATAGTTTCTTGAAGTATATAGTTCTGCTCACTGTCCTCTTGTCGTGTTAACTTAGGAAGTAGAAACTGTACACAGGTAGACAGGAGTAAAGCTGATGAGTCACACAGTGAAGTTATGGGGAAGAGCAGTGATGCTAGACTGAGGTCAGCAGTGAAGATTTGTGGGGAAGAGCATGTGTTCCACTATCACATTCCCGTCAATAATCGCACAAGCTTAACGAGGCTTTTGCAGAACTGTCCTCTGCCTCATAAATTTAAGCTCCTATGTAAGCAGAACTGTTCTCTGCAGTTTAGACTTGTGGGAGCGTCAACACACAGAAATGCTCCATGACGCCCCCCCCCCCCCCCCTCTGCACTGGACAGTTTCTTTGAGACAAGCAGATTTTAATGAATCTTTCTAACAGTTACATGGTAAATGAAAACTTCCTTGCACGATTCTAAAGTCAGCTTATTGCCACCTGAGTGTGTTTTGTAACTGGTGTTTTTTCGGCTAATTACAAAAGCCTTGATAGACCAAACTTATACATGTTCTCTTTAATGAAAACACCTTTTTATTGATATACAGTATCAGCATCCTTAAAATGATCATCTTATCTGTTTTTTTTTTCAGGGAACTCAAAAATCTCAAAAGATTAATGCCAGTGCATTAATAGTAAAAATATCAAACAAAAGTCAAACATTTGTATGAAACAAAAAATGTATTGAACATACTTTTATGGCTGAGGTACACATAACTTGTATAGTTCACAGTAAAAATTTGCAATACTGTACTTTAAATCTAATAGAGAGACATTTCTTGTTCCTTATTTGCAACTAATCATTTACTTTACAACAGAACATTCTCCGAAATGTCTTCCACTATATGACATATGCATACACTAAGGATAATGTTAAAAAATACAGAAAAAACTGACAGATGTGCTGCATCCCATTTTTACATTTAAAGGGGCCACATATTAACAAATACCAACAACAGAGGTTTTCAGATAATTATAACATGAAAATGCAAGGAAATATGACCAGTTCATAGACAATAGAAGCCAATTAGATGTAAAATTATCCGTCACGACTTTATGTAAAGTCAAAGGCAGAAGAAATTGCTGAAGTTGTAATTGTGTTGTCTTTGTATCCATGATGGTCACAACACAAAACTGGTATTAAACAAGGTGAGCAGTTTAGACAGGTTTATGATTTTAGAGGAAGGCGCAGGTGAGCAAAAGGACTTCTGAGATATGAGGGAGTACGTTAGGTTTGGAAGTAAATGTAGAAGGGGAAAGGGTATCTTTGAGCAGGGGAAATTCGGAAACGTTTTTGTCTTGGAGGAAAACTTGTCTTGGTAATGAAAGTTAGATTTAGCCATGGCTAATTGTGGTTGTAACATGGGAGGATGAGGATCAGTAATGTAAACTTGGTGGCTTTAGGTCATGGGGCAGGCGAGCTCGCTAACCGGGACAGAACTGACTGTGGTCACGGACAGACGAGGGTTGGAAACTGGAACTGTGCTCCAGGCTGGAAAAGTAGCAACTAGTAGGATTTAGCAATGATGATGCAAATATAATACCTGAAGACACAGGTGAGTTGCATCAGCTTGATGATGAGTGGCAGGAGTCGTAAAGTCCAAAAATGGTAATCCACCTGATGGCAGGTGGAGGAGCAGGACAGAAAGGCATTGAAAGTACTTAAGAGAATTGAATTAAAAATGAATGGGGAGCAAATGGAATTCTTAAGGAATGGAGGTGATATGGTGAGAAGAAAAAGTCTTTTAGATGATGTGGACAGCAGAGTTCTGGACCAACTGTAGTCAATGGATGAGTTTTGTGGAAAAATATTGAGAAGAGAGTTGCTGTAATCAATGCAGGAAATTGATAAGGCTGTGGACTAAACCAAAATGGGGTTGAGGGAGGAGAAGGGTAAGGGGATTTTGTTTTTTGATGTATGGGATTGGAATGATAAACATAGTAAGGGATGCCACCTAAGCTCTTAACCTGAGGGGAGGGGTAGACTGTGAAAGAAATATTACTGACAGAGAAATGGATAAACTGAGACCAATCTGACCAATATGAGTGAATAAGTAGAGGGATGTGGGTGATACCAGTAAAGAAAAAGCAATGGAAGAAGTTAGTGCGAGGGGTTCTGTAAGTGTGACAGAGGAGCTGAAGGTGGAGGACTGCACTAATGATCAGCTTTGAGATCCTTCTTGTTGTTGTGGTGATGGACAGACTGATAGATGAAGTTAGACAGGAATCTTTGTGGACCATGATCTTTACATATGACATTATGACCTATAGGAACCACAGAAAAGAATTGAGGGAGCATCTAGAGATGGAGGTTTGCTCTGACAGGAGAGGAATGAAGGTCAGTAGCAGCAAGACAGAGTATCTGTTGGGATCCCTGCCTCTGTTCCTGTGTCTCTCTCTTGCTCCGCCCCCTTCTCAGGAACCACTTCCCTCATAAGATCAACAGCACAAAGCCCACTTCCTCTAGCCACTCTGTGCCAGATTTTCCTCTTACTGACTCCAACTCAGCCATTTGGATGTTTTGGCTCCACAAAACTGTTTAATTCTGCCAGTCTGTCTGTCTCTCCAGCTCCAAGCTCTCAGCAAAGTTTCCAAGCACTCAATAAATTGTCATTAACCAGTTTGCTGAAGCAGGTAGGTAGCAGTGAGGATGATGTTGAGGTTCTCTTTGGTAGTGATGAAAAGGAATCAGGTCAGGAAGTAATCTGTTAGAGGAACAGATCATTGCAGATGTTTTGGAGACAAACGCAGGGTATCAAATTGAGATGTTTGGACACGTTCAGAGAAGGAACAGTGATCATCGAGCTACCAGGAAAACGGCTTAAATGAAGCCATAGAGAAGGTTCATGGATGTGGAGGAGGAGAACATGGGGGTGGTTACTGAGCATGGGAGTAGCTAATGATCTGCTGTGGCAACCTCAAAAGCCAGCAGCCAATGGCAGAAAGAAGAAATGAATGTGTACCGTGACTTAAGAACTGGTAAGGATTTGTATGCCTTATAACATTAAAGCAAACACTGCAAAATTATCTCATTTTTCATTATGTAATTTTAAGTCCTACTGGTCAAATGTGTCAAATGCAAGCCCCAAAAACAGCTTTTGAATTGACAAACTTAAAAAGGTGAATTTTCTTTGCAAGAGGAGCAGTAAAAAGTCCTGATCTTCAAACATTTGCCTTTTGTTGTGTGTTCTTACCTTCAGCAACTCAGGAGCCTGTTTCTTAAGCTTTTCCATCTTCCACTCATTCTCACAGGGGTTAAGAGAGGATGGAGGAGCCGTGCATGAGCACTTACAGTCCGACCCAGAGCTGACCGTCTCTACTGTGTAAAAGTCCTCAACGCGCACGGTGCCGCTGCGCAGTCGCAGACAGGCGTCCTTGCTGAGGGGGCGCATGATGCACTTACAGCGGCAGTCAGAGCCTTCTGATGTCATCCGGACAGGCTCAGTCTCCCCAAAGATCTGGAAGACACAAGGGGTATTTAGTCATGTAGACACGGTCAATACAATCTGCTGCAGTTCAAACTGAACATCAGAATGGGGAAGAAAGGTGATTGAAGTGACTTTGAACGTAGCATGGTTGATGTCTGAGTATTTCATGAACTGCTGATCTACTGCGATTTTCACCCACAACCATCTCTGGGATTTACAGAGAATGGTCAGAAAAGAGAAGATATCCAGTGAGCGTTGGCTCTGTGGGTGGAAATGTCTTGTTGATGCAGAGGTCAGAGGAGACGGCCAGACTGGTTAAAGTAACTCAAATAACCACTGGTTCCAGCCTAGGTCTACAGAGGAGCAGCAACATGTCCAACTTCGAGGCCGATGGGCTACGGCAGCAGAAGACCACACCGGGTGCCACTCCTGCCAGCTAAGAACAGCAACCTGAGGGTACAATTCACACAGTATCACCAAAACTGGAGAATAGACGATTGGAAAAACAATGTCTGGTATGATGAGTCTCCATTTCTGCTGCTACATTCAGATGGTAGGGTCAGAATTTGGCATCAACAACCTGAAAGCATGGATCCATCCTGCCTTGTTTCCACGGTTCAGGCTGGTGGTGGTGGTGGAGTCATGGTGTGGGGGATATTTTCTTGGCACACTTTGGGCCCCTTGGTACCAACTGAGCATGGTTTCAACACTACATCCTACCTGAGTGTTGTTGCTGACCATGTCCATCCCTTTGTGACCACAGTGGACCATCTTCTGATGGCTACTTACAGCAGGATAAAGCTGTAATAAAGCTGGAATCATCTCAGACTGGTTCATTGAACATGCCAATGAGTTCTCTGGACTCTAATGGCCTCCACAGTCACCAGACATCAACTCAATGGAGAACCTTTGGGATGTGGTGGAACGGGAGATCAGCATCATGGATGTGCAGCCGACAGATCTGCATCAACTGTGTGATGCTGTCATGTCAATATGGACCAGACTCACTGAAGAATGTTTCCTCTACTTTGTTTAATCAATGCCACCAAACATTAAGACAGTTCTGAAGGCAAAAGGGGGTCTAACCTGGTGTTAGCAAGGTGTAACTAGTAATGATACACCACCTCCTCACGGTTTAAAGAAGGATCTTGGAGATTATTGATATTGATCCACAAAAATATTAATGCATTTTGTAGTCATCTGAGGCAAGGCAGGGAAGGGATTCAGAAAAATAAACATCTATTTTCTCTTTTTGTATATGAGCAGGTGTGGTTCCGAAAAAAAGCTTCTGACAAAAATAAAACTCCTTCAACCGCATCATTGGCAAACTTTTGGCTCTTACAAGTAGTGAAAGAGGCTTCGGTCAAAAGATCTTCCTGTATAAACAACAGTCAAAGCATAAAAGTGTGAAGGGCATTCAGACTTTTCCTGTGTGAGAAAAGCATGCGGGTAAAGGTGGAGAGGATTCTCACAAAAATCTGGTGAGGCAGATTTATTACCTTTTTTTGGAAAGCAATGGGGCTGTGATGCTGAGCTCGGCTGAAAATTCTTTACATTTCTGCCCTCTTTATAAATCCATCCCGCCTCACTTCACAGGCTTGGACCTTGAACCCTGACCTCTGCCGAGATGTGTGCCAGCTTAAAGCAAAGCAAGTTTTTTGATGTAGTGTTCAAGAGTGTGGGCAGAAAGAAGCATGGGATAGAGCAGAGGGGGCAAAACATTTTTCCACAGCGTCTTATCATTCTGGTTCCAATTTCAACATCCCTCCCATTTCCTTCTATTCTCCACATTATCTGAAGAGGAAACAACAACAGCAGTGGGCATGAGAAATGCTCCTTTCAAGACATCGCTTGGGTTTTTCAGGACAAGTATCAACAGGAGGACTGGTGCGCATGTGGGATCACTTCACAGGGATTCTTCACTGATGAGCTTTGTTCCTGCTTTTCCTCTCATGGCAGAGAAATGCAACTCTGCTCCAGGATCCAACAAAATCTTTGTTTGCAGCTTAGACGGGCTCAACTTAAGTGACCTTTTATGCTGGACATACACACTAGAAACTCCATACTTCAAGATAACCCAAGTTGGGCTGTTTTCAACCCAAGTCCGAGGTTAAAACGGAACTAACTTGGGAAAAAAAAAACATCAATTGAGTTAAAAGGAAATCACCATAATCCGGAAATTTATTGTTGAAAAGTAATACAAAAATATGTCCCAACATGAATAACGCAAGAATTGGGGTGAAGGAATGAAAACAGTTTTAAGAGTGCATTACGCCTTTGACAGTAAACAAGTTTGGATGTTTTTAGACTAAACACTTACAGTTGTTCATGATGGATGCATTAGAGCATGACTTTCTAAAATGTTGACAAGTAAGCAGTATGAAGCCAATTGATTAAAGAAAAGTCTACTAAAGTGAGTGTTAAATGTATGAATCTAGATAAAGGTTTCCCATTTCTTTATAAAAACTGACAAGCCTCATTTCTGCTGAGTGGTTGGGTCCGATCCGTTTTAGAATGGTCCAGGTAATTCAGGTGAGTGTTTCCACATAAAGTTGGCCCATCATGGCGCATGGGGGGGGGCAGCAACAAGAACAATGGATGTCATCCAGCAGCTCATTTTTTTTCTCTTGGCTTTTGGTGTATGTACAAAGCACTTAATGTTGTTTGAGAGAAGATTGCAGGTGGTGAAGAGAAATACAGCCGCTTTCTTGAAGCTTTCTTTTGTCATAATGACCTTCATGTCAGGGTGCCTGTCAGACTCCTCCCCCTCCAGCTCTGCCTGCTGCTCCCTGATTGCCACCAGCCGACGGCACTCACCTCATCTGCCATACTGCTTAAAAGGAGACCTCACTCATCAGTTCAACGCCAGTTTGTTACCCCTTATGGTGACTTTGCCTGGGCTTAAGTTTATGCTCTGCAAACTCGTGTGTTGTTTAAGCCTCGAACTAATTATTGCTTTTTGTCTCAGGATTACCAGCACCTCACGAGTGACATCAGCAGAGGTGTAAAGTACTTGAGTAATTTTACTTGATTACTGTACTTAAGTATTATTTTTGGGGATTTTTACTTTACTTGAGTACAATTAAAAATCAATACTTTTACTTTTACTTAATTACATTTTTTTAGAAAAAAAAGTACTTTTTACTCCTTACAATTTTATTTACAGTCAAAAAGTACTTATTTTTTGGAGATCACTTCATTCTATTTTCCCTTGCTATTACCAAACCAATTGAATTGCGCTGATGCCCAGTTTAATTTAAATGTTATTTATTCTGCCTATGAAAATCGTTTTCACATTATATGAAATTGGTCAGACATGTTCATTGGTCCTTTGGAAGTGACGTCATGTCACATCTATTACCACAATGCACAGCACCTTGACCTGGAAATTAGGGAAATTATAACAGTCAATCAGTGGAAGAAAATGGAGGAAGTATGTGATTCATCAGCAGCTGCGAGCAGCACAGTCCAAAATCAGCCACAGGATCAAGAGCACCCGTGGCCGTATCTTCGCGAATTCTTTTCTTTAAGTGGTGTAAATAAAGATTCATTCAAGATGAAATGTGTCCTCTGTCTCCCGCTTAATAAAGAAATATCGGCCTTCAAAAGTTCGCCATCAAACCTAAGGAAGCATATTGAGGTAAGTACATTAAGTATTTTGTTTTACTGATAGTTTTTTTTTTTTTTTTTTTTTTTTTTTTTTTTTTGGGTGTGCATGTTTTGACGTTGATGGCGCGCCTTTTATATGTGTAGTAGGCCTATTTTCACTAATGCATGCGATTGACAATATAAGGCTCACGTAATAAAATGCTAAAATGCATTTGTAATTGGTAACGTTAGGTCCACGGGAAATTTGGCGCCTATTGCAGCTTTGAATAATCATTATCATTCCGTGCTCTCATTGTGTTTGAATTCATGCAAAACACAAGAAAACCAAGCGAGAAATTTTTTTCCAAACATGTTGTATTGTCAAAACGGTAACACTTTACAATGAGGTTGATTAGTTCATGTATTAACTAACATTAAATAACCATGAGCAATACATTTGTTACTGTATCTGTTAATCTTTGTTAACGTTAGTTAATAGAAATACAGATGTTCATTGTTTGTTCATGTTAGTTCACAGTGCATTAACTAATGTTAACAAGATATAAAGTATTAGTAAATGTTGAAATTAACATGTATACGTGCAGTTCATTATTAGTTCATGTTAACTAATGTAGTTAACTAACGAACCTTATTGTAAAAGTGTTACCATCAAAACTAATGTAATGAAATCAATTCACCCTGTCATGTCAGCCTTACAGTCCTGTGTTTTTGTCAATATAATCAGAAATAAAATTAATGTTTGATTGTCACTAAATGCTACTGTATTTCTAAAATCAACAAGTATTTAACATTATAAAGTGTGCAATTGGCTGCAAATGTCAGTTTTATTAAAGGGTTAGTTCACCCAAAAATGAAAATAATGTCATTAATGACTCGCCCTCATGTCGTTCCAAGCCCGTAAGACCTCCGTTCATCTTCAGAACACAGTTTAAGATATTTTAGATTTAGTCCGAGAGCTTTCTGTGCCTCCATTGAGAATGTATGTACGGTATACTGTCCATGTCCAGAAAGGTAATAAAAACATCAAAGTAGTCCATGTGACATCAGTGGGTTAGTTAGAATTTTTTGAAGCATCGAATACATTTTGGTCCAAAAATAACAAAACCTACGACTTTATTCGGCATTGTATTCTCTTCCGGGTCTGTTGTCAATCCGCGTTCACGACTTCGCAGTGACGCTACAATGCTGAATAAAGTCGTAGGTTTTGTTATTTTTGGACCAAAATGTATTTTCGATGCTTCAAATAATTCTACCTAACCCACTGATGTCACATGGACTACTTTGATGTTTTTATTACCTTTCTGGACATGGACAGTATACCGTACATACATTTTCAGTGGAGGGACAGAAAGCTCTCGGACTAAATCTAAAATATCTTAAACTGTGTTCCGAAGATGAACGGAGGTGTTACGGGCTTGGAACGACATGAGGGTGAGTCATTAATGACATCTTTTCATTTTTGGGTGAACTAACCCTTTAATGCTGTAATCAGAGAGTGTATGTGTAATTGTTACATTTATTGCATACAATATAAATATTTATTTGTTGTTTTTACAGAGAATGCACCCAAATTACCTCAAAAACTACTCTAAATTGACAGCACAGAAGAGAAAGATCGGGACCTCCACCCATGCTTCCAGCAGTAAGCAACTGAAAGTTGACTCAGTTTTCCCAGTCAAACATGTGTCTCCAGTCACTGTGAACAAAGCTATATTAAGGTACATCATTCAAGGACTTCATCCTTTCAGCACTGTTGATCTGCCATCATTTAAAGAGCTGATTAGTACACTGCAGCCTGGCATTTCTGTCATTACAAGGCCTACTTTACGCTCCAAGATAGCTGAAGCTGCTCTGATCATGAAACAGAAAGTGACTGCTGCCATGAGTGAAGTTGAATGGATTGCAACCACAACGGATTGTTGGACTGCACGTAGAAAGTCATTCATTGGTGTAACTGCTCACTGGATCAACCCTGGAAGTCTTGAAAGACATTCCGCTGCACTTGCCTGCAAAAGATTAATGGGCTCTCATACTTTTGAGGTACTGGCCAGTGCCATGAATGATATCCACTCAGAGTATGAAATACGTGACAAGGTTGTTTGCACAACCACAGACAGTGGTTCCAACTTTATGAAGGCTTTCAGAGTTTTTGGTGTGGAAAACAATGATATCGAGACTGAGGCAAGAAGGTGTGAAAGTGATGACACTGATTCTGAAGGCTGTGGTGAGGGAAGTGATGGTGTGGAATTCCAAGATGCCTCACGAGTCCTGGACCAAGACGATGGCTTCGAATTCCAGCTACCAAAACATCAAAAGTGTGCCTGTCACTTACTTAACCTAGTCTCAAGCGTTGATGCCCAAAAAGCTCTCTCAAATGAACACTACAAGAAACTCTACAGATCTGTCTTTGGCAAATGCCAAGCTTTATGGAATAAAAGCAGCCGATCGGCTCTAGCAGCTGAAGCTGTTGAATCAGAAAGCCGGCTTCAGCTTTTAAGGCCAAACCAAACGCGGTGGAATTCAACTTTTATGGCTGTTGACAGAATTCTTCAAATTTGCAAAGAAGCAGGAGAAGGCGCACTTCGGAATATATGCACCTCTCTTGAGGTTCCAATGTAAGTGTTTTTCCCCTCTATCGATGTAAACAAATGTGGGTTGTTTTTGTTTAATACTCTTTGATTATGCTGATTTCTCCTGTAGGTTTAATCCAGCAGAAATGCTGTTCTTGACAGAGTGGGCCAACACAATGCGTCCAGTTGCAAAAGTACTCGACATCTTGCAAGCGGAAACGAATACACAGCTGGGGTGGCTGCTGCCTAGTGTCCATCAGTTAAGCTTGAAACTTCAGCGACTCCACCATTCTCTCAGGTACTGTGACCCACTTGTGGATGCCCTACAACAAGGAATCCAAACACGATTCAAGCATATGTTTGAAGATCCTGAGATCATAGCAGCTGCCATCCTTCTCCCTAAATTTCGGACCTCTTGGACAAATGATGAAACCATCATAAAACGAGGTAAATGAATGCAAGCAACATACACTTGACGAATTCTAATCTGGGCAACCTTTGAGCCATACCAAAATTATTCTTTTATTTATTTATTTTTGCACTTTTTAGGAATGTTATATCCCATCTTTGGCTGTGATCTCAATATGAATATTGATGTAAAGTATTCTTGCAGCAGGTTGTAGTTATCCCTCAGTGTTTCTTGAAACCAAACTCATATGTATCATATGTGGTTTGGAAATGCAGTTAGATTTTATGCTAAAATAAGGGATTTGCATGATTTTAGATGTAGATGACTGCACGTAAATGTAGTTAATGACAAAATCCATAAAATTTGTTCCCAGTCAGAAGCCCCTCAACCAAACTTTTCTTTGTGTCTGCTCACTGTGCTTGTAGGCATGGACTACATCAGAGTGCATCTGGAGCCTTTGGACCACAAGAAGGAATTGGCCAACAGTTCATCTGATGATGAAGATTTTTTCGCTTCTTTGAAACCGACAACACATGAAGCCAGCAAAGAGTTGGATGGATATCTGGCCTGTGTTTCAGACACCAGGGAGTCTCTGCTCACGTTTCCTGCTATTTGCAGCCTCTCTATCAAGACTAATACACCTCTTCCCGCATCGGCTGCCTGTGAGAGGCTTTTCAGCACTGCAGGATTGCTTTTCAGCCCCAAAAGAGCTAGGCTTGACACTAACAATTTTGAGAATCAGCTTCTACTGAAGTTAAATCTGAGGTTTTACAACTTTGAGTAGCGTGTACTGGCATTAGATTGTCTGTCTTATAGTTTGATAATTAAATACAAACAGTTCTAAAGCAGGATAAAACCTTGTATGCATTTCATTTAATGTTTTTTGAGATTAAAAGCTTAAACAAGAATCTCTAGTTTTCTTTCTTGCTTTTACTTTTACTTCCTTAATACTCAAGTACAATTTTAATGGAGTACTTTTTTACTTTTACTCAAGTAAGATTCTAGCCAGATACTTTTACTTTTAATTGAGTAAAATTTTCCCTAAGTACTTGTACTTTCACTTGAGTAAAATTTTTGAGTACTTTTTACACCTCTGGACATCAGCGCTCTCTTCTCTTCTGCTGCTCAGAGACATCCTGAGGATCCCACGGCTCTCCTTCACCGCACTAAGCCCTCCAGCCACGCCATCAGCCGTTGTCAAGTCC